>OV839568.1:46986251-48186251 GCA_929447395.1 Epistrophe grossulariae
ACTTTAAATAAACCAACCTTATGATTTAGACACTTTAACTTTAACTAGCTGTATTCAGAAGAATTCTATGGATAAGCAATCAAAAACGCCGCAATTATTTGTATTTACCTACAAAAATAATAATAAAAACTTTTTCTAAAATTATTCTTTCTAGCATGTCAAAATAATAGCAATGCCAATCCTGCCTCATCTACTTTCCACGATTCGGGTGGAGTTGCTGTTGAACCTGGTCAATTTCCTCATATGGGAAGTTTAATATTTTCGGAGGGAGGTGTTACTGATCCTGACATTCGATGTGGAGCATCGTTGATATCTGAGAGATATGTCCTGACTGCTGCTCATTGTGTTAAGGATCCACTGCAGCCACTGTTTGTTCGATTTGGTGTGGTTGTATGGAATTCTTTAGACGATCCTCCATTTGATGCAGAAATTGAGGTAGGTACCTATATGGCTTTAACAAAAAAATTGAATTTTTTTTAAATAATAGATTGTTCAAAATTATTCTATATAAGTCGTGTTATTTTGCAAGCCAGGGGGAAATCGGTTGAAAAAAAAATGGAAACGGGGATTAGTGATGCCATAACAGAAACAAAATGGAGTTTTAATACAAACTATCGATAACAAGTATGTAAGCCGTTAATACAGTTTTTCTGCGCGCTTAAGTTAAACCCCGAGAATTCTCTGGGATTAGCTAAGTTCGCAGCGGATTAATTGTTGTTGCATTTAACATCTAAATTGTTTAACACATACATTGGCGCCATCTTGATTTCGATAGTTCATTTCAATAGTGTTGCACTTCGAATGCGATGGATTTTTGTAAATTTTAAAATTTTAAATAAAATCTAATCCGCTCACGACAACAACGTTTATATGAGTTAAAGTGGAGTATAATTTATTTGCAAGATTAACTAAATCTAGTTTAACATAGAATTAAATCAGCAATGAAAAATTACTTATTTATATCTTAAGTAGTAATGTCATGACTTTTTGAATACATATATGGATTGCTTTTTTGGGCTTGATGGAGATTTTTTGCTCAAAAATTGTTTTCTTTCGACGGTTAGAATTTGTTCTTCCCTACTTGTTGATTCTCTACTATTAAATGCAACACCCTGAATTCCAGGTATGCAGTGTATGACTTTAACTAATCTATCGACTTCATCGTCTAGCTGAAATCGTGGCTTTGAAAGAAATATTTAGAGAAATAATTTTATTAAAATATCCTGTAAATTTATAGCTTACCAATACAAAATTTTGTTCTTGTTTTATTTGTAGAAAATAACAATACATCCAGAATACAAGTTCCCCTTGGCTTACCATGACATCGCCCTCATAAGGCTTCGCAGTAATGTTGAATTTTCACCTGTCATTCGTCCAGCCTGTCTCTATTCGGATCTCAAGGATATCGATTCAGACATCCCACTTGTAATTATAGGTTGGGGTCTTACAGACGTCCAAAGTAAGATTGCAATTAATTATTTCTAATTTAATAATTATTTCGATTTCCTATTTCTGCAGCTCATTCCCGCTCTGAAGTTCTTCTAATGACCAATGTAACTACAGTTGGTTTGAAAGAATGTAATGCCTCGTACATTGAATATGGTACAACCCGGAAGTATCGAAATGGACTTAATGAAGGGCAATATTGTGCATTTGATCCAGAATTGAAAAAGGATTCATGTCAATCGGATTCTGGTGGTCCAATGCAATTGGTTCGCAACGGAAAATCAACTATTGTTGGAATTATGTCTTTTGGATTCTCATGTGGAAGTCCTATTCCGTCAGTTTATGTTAGAGTTGCACATTACTTGAATTGGATTGAAAGTATTGTTTGGCCATTGTATGGGAGGTATCGTTATTTTTGAATATAAGAATAATTTCCATTTAAAATCTCTTAGATAATCTTAGGAAACTGCTGGATTCCAAGATTAATAAAAATCGGTCCAGTCGTTTTCGAATTATCAAGTTTTCAAAAAAAAAGTGTGAGTGCCGGGACTCACGGTTAAGATGTGTAAACATACGTAACGTAACGTGAATCACAATCACAGAATCACCATCACAGAATCACGATCACGATCCTAGATACTTTACGTTTTTTTTGTCACCCTACCGCCAGTATAGATGTTTACACATCAAAAAGTTTTAAAACTTTTTTAAAAAATACAAAATTTTGGTACACAATTCTTTTAAAACTTTCCGTAAAAAATTGATCAAAATCACTTGAAACGTTCTTGAGAAAATCGAAAATCAAAAAAATGGTTTTATGATGTACCTCTTACATATATCCATTTTTCGGAATTTTTTTTAATGAAATGGTAGCCTTTTTGTAAAAAATTACTATTTTTTTTTAAGTTGTGGGCATGTTTTTGAGAAAAATAAGATTTTCATTGTGTTTGCTAAAAAATACTGTACGGCACCTATCTGCTGTTAATTTTGGTCGAAAAAAATGTATGGAGGCAATGCCCAAAAAACGCTTTGTATCTACCAAGTTTAAAGAAAACCGACCAACCCGTTTAGGCTGCAGTCGAAAGGACAGACAGACAAACAAATTTGCGACTTGCGAGACTTGATGAGTTCCGGCGTTCGTTTAATTTTGATGATATAGTTTTATAAGTTGCCCCAACTACAGACTTTCTTCTAACATTTATGTTGCATGTTTTAATTACTTAAGTTTTACCAAATATAATTAGAATATTCACGCAACGTTGTAAGTTTACAAATTGTGTAAAATGATAAGTTTACACAAATGTTTGCATGAACGCCCTTTTAATGCATTTGGTTAAATGGCTGAGGAATTGAATCAGCTGTTCGTTAAACGTCAAATATTAAACTACAAAATATGTATACAAATAAGCGTGTTCAGATTTCGGAATTATTTTTAAATGGAGAACCTCTCCCAAACTAATTTGGAATCGGATCCGAATGTCTCCGAACTTAAAAAAAAGTAAGATACACGACAAAAGTCAGATTTTTTTTTTAAGCCTGACGGGAAGTAGATGAGAAAACGATTTCGGGGTTAAATGTAGAACTGTAATAGTCGCAAACTCATGGCAGTGATCAAACGAAAAAGAGCGAATACAATAAAAATTATATGGCGCGCCCATAATGGCCTATATCTACTTTTCCTTCAGTTTCGTTTTCGGTAGTAAAAGTTGTCCCGAGCTCAATTCAACTGAAATTTGGTCAAAGAGGAATAAAAAAAAATAAATGGTTCCTTTCACTTCGATGACAATTCGTAAAGCATATAACAAATACAAGTTGCAGCATTTACTTTTATTTATCCATATGGCCCATTAATGGTGATCAATAATAGTCATCACGTCCTAATTATTTTGTTTTGTATAAACTACGTTTTTATTGACAACTTTTATCGCCAACTAATCTCAATGCGATAGTTACAGAAGACGGGCAGAATTTTTTTTAGTTCTGTGAGATACCCAATATATCATATTCCTGAACACGTCTAATTCTAAAAGTCACAATGACGTTTGGTTTAGTTTACCAAAAAAATTTGGTTAATTTTATCCAGCAAAATCCTTGGAGAATTTAAACTAAATTGTATTATTAATTCCTCATACAAAATTTGACAGTTCATTAACCAAATGGTAAACTTATCCAGTGTTTTACATCATTTCGTGAATATCCTTAATATAAAATATTTAATAATATACACATTTACAAATATATCTTATTTCATTTCTAGTACTTCAATAGCACCGGAAGTATTGTCTATTAAGTCAAAATCATCTCAAAATAATAATGAAATTGAAAGACCTTCACAAGTCGGTAAGTTTGTCAAAGAATCAATATTTTTAAATCGGTTGCTATTTGTTTTTTTTTAAGCGTTTTCTATTGGTAATTCGGTGTAGCAGAAATTGTAAGATAATTGTAAGGACTGCAGTAGTTGAAAACTGCAGAAAGATAAAACGCACTGAATATTGACTTTAATTAAAAATGCAGTCAGTTTTATTTTATTTGTTATTGTTTATTTTGAGTTTGTAGTTAACATAGCAGTCAATTGACTTGCAGCTTTTTGACTGCAGAACTTTTTGACGCCATTTTCGTCTTTTAGTTGCTTAAAAGTCAATTTTAAATCTTAGTTAATTTTAAGCGTCAGTATAAGTTATTTGACTGCGCAGTCTTTTAATTGAATCAACAGACAGAAAAAAAAACGAAAAATGTTTTTAATGTGGGTTTAATTTTTGGTAGAAATCTTGGTTTCAAGTTAACTTAGAAATCTTTTGCTACAAAAAACTATCGATTTTCAAGTCATGATTCATGATAGCGTAAAAAGGACGAATTATATAGAACCATATTTTATTTCGGCATCGCCAGCAAACAATTGTCTGTTTGTGTAGGACGAATTTGCATAAAAAAAACTTTAAATAAACCAACCTTATGATTTAGACACTTTAACTTTAACTAGCTGTATTCAGAAGAATTCTATGGATAAGCAATCAAAAACGCCGCAATTATTTGTATTTACCTACAAAAATAATAATAAAAACTTTTTCTAAAATTATTCTTTCTAGCATGTCAAAATAATAGCAATGCCAATCCTGCCTCATCTACTTTCCACGATTCGGGTGGAGTTGCTGTTGAACCTGGTCAATTTCCTCATATGGGAAGTTTAATATTTTCGGAGGGAGGTGTTACTGATCCTGACATTCGATGTGGAGCATCGTTGATATCTGAGAGATATGTCCTGACTGCTGCTCATTGTGTTAAGGATCCACTGCAGCCACTGTTTGTTCGATTTGGTGTGGTTGTATGGAATTCTTTAGACGATCCTCCATTTGATGCAGAAATTGAGGTAGGTACCTATATGGCTTTAACAAAAAAATTGAATTTTTTTTAAATAATAGATTGTTCAAAATTATTCTATATAAGTCGTGTTATTTTGCAAGCCAGGGGGAAATCGGTTGAAAAAAAAATGGAAACGGGGATTAGTGATGCCATAACAGAAACAAAATGGAGTTTTAATACAAACTATCGATAACAAGTATGTAAGCCGTTAATACAGTTTTTCTGCGCGCTTAAGTTAAACCCCGAGAATTCTCTGGGATTAGCTAAGTTCGCAGCGGATTAATTGTTGTTGCATTTAACATCTAAATTGTTTAACACATACATTGGCGCCATCTTGATTTCGATAGTTCATTTCAATAGTGTTGCACTTCGAATGCGATGGATTTTTGTAAATTTTAAAATTTTAAATAAAATCTAATCCGCTCACGACAACAACGTTTATATGAGTTAAAGTGGAGTATAATTTATTTGCAAGATTAACTAAATCTAGTTTAACATAGAATTAAATCAGCAATGAAAAATTACTTATTTATATCTTAAGTAGTAATGTCATGACTTTTTGAATACATATATGGATTGCTTTTTTGGGCTTGATGGAGATTTTTTGCTCAAAAATTGTTTTCTTTCGACGGTTAGAATTTGTTCTTCCCTACTTGTTGATTCTCTACTATTAAATGCAACACCCTGAATTCCAGGTATGCAGTGTATGACTTTAACTAATCTATCGACTTCATCGTCTAGCTGAAATCGTGGCTTTGAAAGAAATATTTAGAGAAATAATTTTATTAAAATATCCTGTAAATTTATAGCTTACCAATACAAAATTTTGTTCTTGTTTTATTTGTAGAAAATAACAATACATCCAGAATACAAGTTCCCCTTGGCTTACCATGACATCGCCCTCATAAGGCTTCGCAGTAATGTTGAATTTTCACCTGTCATTCGTCCAGCCTGTCTCTATTCGGATCTCAAGGATATCGATTCAGACATCCCACTTGTAATTATAGGTTGGGGTCTTACAGACGTCCAAAGTAAGATTGCAATTAATTATTTCTAATTTAATAATTATTTCGATTTCCTATTTCTGCAGCTCATTCCCGCTCTGAAGTTCTTCTAATGACCAATGTAACTACAGTTGGTTTGAAAGAATGTAATGCCTCGTACATTGAATATGGTACAACCCGGAAGTATCGAAATGGACTTAATGAAGGGCAATATTGTGCATTTGATCCAGAATTGAAAAAGGATTCATGTCAATCGGATTCTGGTGGTCCAATGCAATTGGTTCGCAACGGAAAATCAACTATTGTTGGAATTATGTCTTTTGGATTCTCATGTGGAAGTCCTATTCCGTCAGTTTATGTTAGAGTTGCACATTACTTGAATTGGATTGAAAGTATTGTTTGGCCATTGTATGGGAGGTATCGTTATTTTTGAATATAAGAATAATTTCCATTTAAAATCTCTTAGATAATCTTAGGAAACTGCTGGATTCCAAGATTAATAAAAATCGGTCCAGTCGTTTTCGAATTATCAAGTTTTCAAAAAAAAAAGTGTGAGTGCCGGGACTCACGGTTAAGATGTGTAAACATACGTAACGTAACGTGAATCACAATCACAGAATCACCATCACAGAATCACGATCACGATCCTAGATACTTTACGTTTTTTTTGTCACCCTACCGCCAGTATAGATGTTTACACATCAAAAAGTTTTAAAACTTTTTTAAAAAATACAAAATTTTGGTACACAATTCTTTTAAAACTTTCCGTAAAAAATTGATCAAAATCACTTGAAACGTTCTTGAGAAAATCGAAAATCAAAAAAATGGTTTTATGATGTACCTCTTACATATAACCATTTTTCGGAATTTTTTTTAATGAAATGGTAGCCTTTTTGTAAAAAATTACTATTTTTTTTTAAGTTGTGGGCATGTTTTTGAGAAAAATAAGATTTTCATTGTGTTTGCTAAAAAATATTGTACGGCACCTATCTGCTGTTAATTTTGGTCAAAAAAAAAGAAAAAAATGTATGGAGGCAATGCCCAAAAAACGCTTTGTATCTACCAAGTTTAAAGAAAACCGACCAACCCGTTTAGGCTGCAGTCGAAAGGACAGACAGACAAACAAATTTGCGACTTGCGAGACTTGATGAGTTCCGGCGTTCGTTTAATTTTGATGATATAGTTTTATAAGTTGCCCCAACTACAGACTTTCTTCTAACATTTATGTTGCATGTTTTAATTACTTAAGTTTTACCAAATATAATTAGAATATTCACGCAACGTTGTAAGTTTACAAATTGTGTAAAATGATAAGTTTACACAAATGTTTGCATGAACGCCCTTTTAATGCATTTGGTTAAATGGCTGTTCGTTAAACGTCAAATATTAAACTACAAAATATGTATACAAATAAGCGTGTTCAGATTTCGGAATTATTTTTAAATGGAGAACCTCTCCCAAACTAATTTGGAATCGGATCCGAATGTCTCCGAACTTAAAAAAAAGTAAGATACACGACAAAAGTCAGATTTTTTTTTTAAGCCTGACGGGAAGTAGATGAGAAAACGATTTCGGGGTTAAATGTAGAACTGTAATAGTCGCAAACTCATGGCAGTGATCAAACGAAAAAGAGCGAATACAATAAAAATTATATGGCGCGCCCATAATGGCCTATATCTACTTTTCCTTCAGTTTCGTTTTCGGTAGTAAAAGTTGTCCCGAGCTCAATTCAACTGAAATTTGGTCAAAGAGGAATAAAAAAAAATAAATGGTTCCTTTCACTTCGATGACAATTCGTAAAGCATATAACAAATACAAGTTGCAGCATTTACTTTTATTTATCCATATGGCCCATTAATGGTGATCAATAATAGTCATCACGTCCTAATTATTTTGTTTTGTATAAACTACGTTTTTATTGACAACTTTTATCGCCAACTAATCTCAATGCGATAGTTACAGAAGACGGGCAGAATTTTTTTTAGTTCTGTGAGATACCCAATATATCATATTCCTGAACACGTCTAATTCTAAAAGTCACAATGACGTTTGGTTTAGTTTACCAAAAAAATTTGGTTAATTTTATCCAGCAAAATCCTTGGAGAATTTAAACTAAATTGTATTATTAATTCCTCATACAAAATTTGACAGTTCATTAACCAAATGGTAAACTTATCCAGTGTTTTACATCATTTCGTGAATATCCTTAATATAAAATATTTAATAATATACACATTTACAAATATATCTTATTTCATTTCTAGTACTTCAATAGCACCGGAAGTATTGTCTATTAAGTCAAAATCATCTCAAAATAATAATGGAATTGAAAGACCTTCACAAGTCGGTAAGTTTGTCAAAGAATCAATATTTTTAAATCGGTTGCTATTTGTTTTTTTTAAGCGTTTTCTATTGGTAATTCGGTGTAGCAGAAATTGTAAGATAATTGTAAGGACTGCAGTAGTTGAAAACTGCAGAAAGATAAAACGCACTGAATATTGACTTTAATTAAAAATGCAGTCAGTTTTATTTTATTTGTTATTGTTTATTTTGAGTTTGTAGTTAACATAGCAGTCAATTGACTTGCAGCTTTTTGACTGCAGAACTTTTTGACGCCATTTTCGTCTTTTAGTTGCTTAAAAGTCAATTTTAAATCTTAGTTAATTTTAAGCGTCAGTATAAGTTACTTGACTGCGCAGTCTTTTAATTGAATCAACAGACAGAAAAAAAAAACGAAAAATGTTTTTAATGTGGGTTTAATTTTTGGTAGAAATCTTGGTTTCAAGTTAACTTAGAAATCTTTTGCTACAAAAAACTATCGATTTTCAAGTCATGATTCATGATAGCGTAAAAAGGACGAATTATATAGAACCATATTTTATTTCGGCATCGCCAGCAAACAATTGTCTGTTTGTGTAGGACGAATTTGCATAAAAAAAACTTTAAATAAACCAACCTTATGATTTAGACACTTTAACTTTAACTAGCTGTATTCAGAAGAATTCTATGGATAAGCAATCAAAAACGCCGCAATTATTTGTATTTACCTACAAAAATAATAATAAAAACTTTTTCTAAAATTATTCTTTCTAGCATGTCAAAATAATAGCAATGCCAATCCTGCCTCATCTACTTTCCACGATTCGGGTGGAGTTGCTGTTGAACCTGGTCAATTTCCTCATATGGGAAGTTTAATATTTTCGGAGGGAGGTGTTACTGATCCTGACATTCGATGTGGAGCATCGTTGATATCTGAGAGATATGTCCTGACTGCTGCTCATTGTGTTAAGGATCCACTGCAGCCACTGTTTGTTCGATTTGGTGTGGTTGTATGGAATTCTTTAGACGATCCTCCATTTGATGCAGAAATTGAGGTAGGTACCTATATGGCTTTAACAAAAAAATTGAATTTTTTTTAAATAATAGATTGTTCAAAATTATTCTATATAAGTCGTGTTATTTTGCAAGCCAGGGGGAAATCGGTTGAAAAAAAAATGGAAACGGGGATTAGTGATGCCATAACAGAAACAAAATGGAGTTTTAATACAAACTATCGATAACAAGTATGTAAGCCGCTAATACAGTTTTTCTGCGCGCTTAAGTTAAACCCCGAGAATTCTCTGGGATTAGCTAAGTTCGCAGCGGATTAATTGTTGTTGCATTTAACATCTAAATTGTTTAACACATACATTGGCGCCATCTTGATTTCGATAGTTCATTTCAATAGTGTTGCACTTCGAATGCGATGGATTTTTGTAAATTTTAAATAAAATCTAATCCGCTCACGACAACAACGTTTATATGAGTTAAAGTGGAGTATAATTTATTTGCAAGATTAACTAAATCTAGTTTAACATAGAATTAAATCAGCAATGAAAAATTACTTATTTATATCTTAAGTAGTAATGTCATGACTTTTTGAATACATATATGGATTGCTTTTTTGGGCTTGATGGAGATTTTTTGCTCAAAAATTGTTTTCTTTCGACGGTTAGAATTTGTTCTTCCCTACTTGTTGATTCTCTACTATTAAATGCAACACCCTGAATTCCAGGTATGCAGTGTATGACTTTAACTAATCTATCGACTTCATCGTCTAGCTGAAATCGTGGCTTTGAAAGAAATATTTAGAGAAATAATTTTATTAAAATATCCTGTAAATTTATAGCTTACCAATACAAAATTTTGTTCTTGTTTTATTTGTAGAAAATAACAATACATCCAGAATACAAGTTCCCCTTGGCTTACCATGACATCGCCCTCATAAGGCTTCGCAGTAATGTTGAATTTTCACCTGTCATTCGTCCAGCCTGTCTCTATTCGGATCTCAAGGATATCGATTCAGACATCCCACTTGTAATTATAGGTTGGGGTCTTACAGACGTCCAAAGTAAGATTGCAATTAATTATTTCTAATTTAATAATTATTTCGATTTCCTATTTCTGCAGCTCATTCCCGCTCTGAAGTTCTTCTAATGACCAATGTAACTACAGTTGGTTTGAAAGAATGTAATGCCTCGTACATTGAATATGGTACAACCCGGAAGTATCGAAATGGACTTAATGAAGGGCAATATTGTGCATTTGATCCAGAATTGAAAAAGGATTCATGTCAATCGGATTCTGGTGGTCCAATGCAATTGGTTCGCAACGGAAAATCAACTATTGTTGGAATTATGTCTTTTGGATTCTCATGTGGAAGTCCTATTCCGTCAGTTTATGTTAGAGTTGCACATTACTTGAATTGGATTGAAAGTATTGTTTGGCCATTGTATGGGAGGTATCGTTATTTTTGAATATAAGAATAATTTCCATTTAAAATCTCTTAGATAATCTTAGGAAACTGCTGGATTCCAAGATTAATAAAAATCGGTCCAGTCGTTTTCGAATTATCAAGTTTTCAAAAAAAAAGTGTGAGTGCCGGGACTCACGGTTAAGATGTGTAAACATACGTAACGTAACGTGAATCACAATCACAGAATCACCATCACAGAATCACGATCACGATCCTAGATACTTTACGTTTTTTTTGTCACCCTACCGCCAGTATAGATGTTTACACATCAAAAAGTTTTAAAACTTTTTTAAAAAATACAAAATTTTGGTACACAATTCTTTTAAAACTTTCCGTAAAAAATTGATCAAAATCACTTGAAACGTTCTTGAGAAAATCGAAAATCAAAAAAATGGTTTTATGATGTACCTCTTACATATATCCATTTTTCGGAATTTTTTTTAATGAAATGGTAGCCTTTTTGTAAAAAATTACTATTTTTTTTTAAGTTGTGGGCATGTTTTTGAGAAAAATAAGATTTTCATTGTGTTTGCTAAAAAATACTGTACGGCACCTATCTGCTGTTAATTTTGGTCGAAAAAAATGTATGGAGGCAATGCCCAAAAAACGCTTTGTATCTACCAAGTTTAAAGAAAACCGACCAACCCGTTTAGGCTGCAGTCGAAAGGACAGACAGACAAACAAATTTGCGACTTGCGAGACTTGATGAGTTCCGGCGTTCGTTTAATTTTGATGATATAGTTTTATAAGTTGCCCCAACTACAGACTTTCTTCTAACATTTATGTTGCATGTTTTAATTACTTAAGTTTTACCAAATATAATTAGAATATTCACGCAACGTTGTAAGTTTACAAATTGTGTAAAATGATAAGTTTACACAAATGTTTGCATGAACGCCCTTTTAATGCATTTGGTTAAATGGCTGAGGAATTGAATCAGCTGTTCGTTAAACGTCAAATATTAAACTACAAAATATGTATACAAATAAGCGTGTTCAGATTTCGGAATTATTTTTAAATGGAGAACCTCTCCCAAACTAATTTGGAATCGGATCCGAATGTCTCCGAACTTAAAAAAAAGTAAGATACACGACAAAAGTCAGATTTTTTTTTTAAGCCTGACGGGAAGTAGATGAGAAAACGATTTCGGGGTTAAATGTAGAACTGTAATAGTCGCAAACTCATGGCAGTGATCAAACGAAAAAGAGCGAATACAATAAAAATTATATGGCGCGCCCATAATGGCCTATATCTACTTTTCCTTCAGTTTCGTTTTCGGTAGTAAAAGTTGTCCCGAGCTCAATTCAACTAAAATTTGGTCAAAGAGGAATAAAAAAAAATAAATGGTTCCTTTCACTTCGATGACAATTCGTAAAGCATATAACAAATACAAGTTGCAGCATTTACTTTTATTTATCCATATGGCCCATTAATGGTGATCAATAATAGTCATCACGTCCTAATTATTTTGTTTTGTATAAACTACGTTTTTATTGACAACTTTTATCGCCAACTAATCTCAATGCGATAGTTACAGAAGACGGGCAGAATTTTTTTTAGTTCTGTGAGATACCCAATATATCATATTCCTGAACACGTCTAATTCTAAAAGTCACAATGACGTTTGGTTTAGTTTACCAAAAAAATTTGGTTAATTTTATCCAGCAAAATCCTTGGAGAATTTAAACTAAATTGTATTATTAATTCCTCATACAAAATTTGACAGTTCATTAACCAAATGGTAAACTTATCCAGTGTTTTACATCATTTCGTGAATATCCTTAATATAAAATATTTAATAATATACACATTTACAAATATATCTTATTTCATTTCTAGTACTTCAATAGCACCGGAAGTATTGTCTATTAAGTCAAAATCATCTCAAAATAATAATGGAATTGAAAGACCTTCACAAGTCGGTAAGTTTGTCAAAGAATCAATATTTTTAAATCGGTTGCTATTTGTTTTTTTTTAAGCGTTTTCTATTGGTAATTCGGTGTAGCAGAAATTGTAAGATAATTGTAAGGACTGCAGTAGTTGAAAACTGCAGAAAGATAAAACGCACTGAATATTGACTTTAATTAAAAATGCAGTCAGTTTTATTTTATTTGTTATTGTTTATTTTGAGTTTGTAGTTAACATAGCAGTCAATTGACTTGCAGCTTTTTGACTGCAGAACTTTTTGACGCCATTTTCGTCTTTTAGTTGCTTAAAAGTCAATTTTAAATCTTAGTTAATTTTAAGCGTCAGTATAAGTTACTTGACTGCGCAGTCTTTTAATTGAATAAACAGACAGAAAAAAAAACGAAAAATGTTTTTAATGTGGGTTTAATTTTTGGTAGAAATCTTGGTTTCAAGTTAACTTAGAAATCTTTTGCTACAAAAAACTATCGATTTTCAAGTCATGATTCATGATAGCGTAAAAAGGACGAATTATATAGAACCATATTTTATTTCGGCATCGCCAGCAAACAATTGTCTGTTTGTGTAGGACGAATTTGCATAAAAAAAACTTTAAATAAACCAACCTTATGATTTAGACACTTTAACTTTAACTAGCTGTATTCAGAAGAATTCTATGGATAAGCAATCAAAAACGCCGCAATTATTTGTATTTACCTACAAAAATAATAATAAAAACTTTTTCTAAAATTATTCTTTCTAGCATGTCAAAATAATAGCAATGCCAATCCTGCCTCATCTACTTTCCACGATTCGGGTGGAGTTGCTGTTGAACCTGGTCAATTTCCTCATATGGGAAGTTTAATATTTTCGGAGGGAGGTGTTACTGATCCTGACATTCGATGTGGAGCATCGTTGATATCTGAGAGATATGTCCTGACTGCTGCTCATTGTGTTAAGGATCCACTGCAGCCACTGTTTGTTCGATTTGGTGTGGTTGTATGGAATTCTTTAGACGATCCTCCATTTGATGCAGAAATTGAGGTAGGTACCTATATGGCTTTAACAAAAAAATTGAATTTTTTTTAAATAATAGATTGTTCAAAATTATTCTATATAAGTCGTGTTATTTTGCAAGCCAGGGGGAAATCGGTTGAAAAAAAAATGGAAACGGGGATTAGTGATGCCATAACAGAAACAAAATGGAGTTTTAATACAAACTATCGATAACAAGTATGTAAGCCGTTAATACAGTTTTTCTGCGCGCTTAAGTTAAACCCCGAGAATTCTCTGGGATTAGCTAAGTTCGCAGCGGATTAATTGTTGTTGCATTTAACATCTAAATTGTTTAACACATACATTGGCGCCATCTTGATTTCGATAGTTCATTTCAATAGTGTTGCACTTCGAATGCGATGGATTTTTGTAAATTTTAAGTAAAATCTAATCCGCTCACGACAACAACGTTTATATGAGTTAAAGTGGAGTATAATTTATTTGCAAGATTAACTAAATCTAGTTTAACATAGAATTAAATCAGCAATGAAAAATTACTTATTTATATCTTAAGTAGTAATGTCATGACTTTTTGAATACATATATGGATTGCTTTTTTGGGCTTGATGGAGATTTTTTGCTCAAAAATTGTTTTCTTTCGACGGTTAGAATTTGTTCTTCCCTACTTGTTGATTCTCTACTATTAAATGCAACACCCTGAATTCCAGGTATGCAGTGTATGACTTTAACTAATCTATCGACTTCATCGTCTAGCTGAAATCGTGGCTTTGAAAGAAATATTTAGAGAAATAATTTTATTAAAATATCCTGTAAATTTATAGCTTACCAATACAAAATTTTGTTCTTGTTTTATTTGTAGAAAATAACAATACATCCAGAATACAAGTTCCCCTTGGCTTACCATGACATCGCCCTCATAAGGCTTCGCAGTAATGTTGAATTTTCACCTGTCATTCGTCCAGCCTGTCTCTATTCGGATCTCAAGGATATCGATTCAGACATCCCACTTGTAATTATAGGTTGGGGTCTTACAGACGTCCAAAGTAAGATTGCAATTAATTATTTCTAATTTAATAATTATTTCGATTTCCTATTTCTGCAGCTCATTCCCGCTCTGAAGTTCTTCTAATGACCAATGTAACTACAGTTGGTTTGAAAGAATGTAATGCCTCGTACATTGAATATGGTACAACCCGGAAGTATCGAAATGGACTTAATGAAGGGCAATATTGTGCATTTGATCCAGAATTGAAAAAGGATTCATGTCAATCGGATTCTGGTGGTCCAATGCAATTGGTTCGCAACGGAAAATCAACTATTGTTGGAATTATGTCTTTTGGATTCTCATGTGGAAGTCCTATTCCGTCAGTTTATGTTAGAGTTGCACATTACTTGAATTGGATTGAAAGTATTGTTTGGCCATTGTATGGGAGGTATCGTTATTTTTGAATATAAGAATAATTTCCATTTAAAATCTCTTAGATAATCTTAGGAAACTGCTGGATTCCAAGATTAATAAAAATCGGTCCAGTCGTTTTCGAATTATCAAGTTTTCAAAAAAAAAAGTGTGAGTGCCGGGACTCACGGTTAAGATGTGTAAACATACGTAACGTAACGTGAATCACAATCACAGAATCACCATCACAGAATCACGATCACGATCCTAGATACTTTACGTTTTTTTTGTCACCCTACCGCCAGTATAGATGTTTACACATCAAAAAGTTTTAAAACTTTTTTAAAAAATACAAAATTTTGGTACACAATTCTTTTAAAACTTTCCGTAAAAAATTGATCAAAATCACTTGAAACGTTCTTGAGAAAATCGAAAATCAAAAAAATGGTTTTATGATGTACCTCTTACATATAACCATTTTTCGGAATTTTTTTTAATGAAATGGTAGCCTTTTTGTAAAAAATTACTATTTTTTTTTAAGTTGTGGGCATGTTTTTGAGAAAAATAAGATTTTCATTGTGTTTGCTAAAAAATATTGTACGGCACCTATCTGCTGTTAATTTTGGTCAAAAAAAAAGAAAAAAATGTATGGAGGCAATGCCCAAAAAACGCTTTGTATCTACCAAGTTTAAAGAAAACCGACCAACCCGTTTAGGCTGCAGTCGAAAGGACAGACAGACAAACAAATTTGCGACTTGCGAGACTTGATGAGTTCCGGCGTTCGTTTAATTTTGATGATATAGTTTTATAAGTTGCCCCAACTACAGACTTTCTTCTAACATTTATGTTGCATGTTTTAATTACTTAAGTTTTACCAAATATAATTAGAATATTCACGCAACGTTGTAAGTTTACAAATTGTGTAAAATGATAAGTTTACACAAATGTTTGCATGAACGCCCTTTTAATGCATTTGGTTAAATGGCTGAGGAATTGAATCAGCTGTTCGTTAAACGTCAAATATTAAACTACAAAATATGTATACAAATAAGCGTGTTCAGATTTCGGAATTATTTTTAAATGGAGAACCTCTCCCAAACTAATTTGGAATCGGATCCGAATGTCTCCGAACTTAAAAAAAAGTAAGATACACGACAAAAGTCAGATTTTTTTTTTAAGCCTGACGGGAAGTAGATGAGAAAACGATTTCGGGGTTAAATGTAGAACTGTAATAGTCGCAAACTCATGGCAGTGATCAAACGAAAAAGAGCGAATACAATAAAAATTATATGGCGCGCCCATAATGGCCTATATCTACTTTTCCTTCAGTTTCGTTTTCGGTAGTAAAAGTTGTCCCGAGCTCAATTCAACTGAAATTTGGTCAAAGAGGAATAAAAAAAAATAAATGGTTCCTTTCACTTCGATGACAATTCGTAAAGCATATAACAAATACAAGTTGCAGCATTTACTTTTATTTATCCATATGGCCCATTAATGGTGATCAATAATAGTCATCACGTCCTAATTATTTTGTTTTGTATAAACTACGTTTTTATTGACAACTTTTATCGCCAACTAATCTCAATGCGATAGTTACAGAAGACGGGCAGAATTTTTTTTAGTTCTGTGAGATACCCAATATATCATATTCCTGAACACGTCTAATTCTAAAAGTCACAATGACGTTTGGTTTAGTTTACCAAAAAAATTTGGTTAATTTTATCCAGCAAAATCCTTGGAGAATTTAAACTAAATTGTATTATTAATTCCTCATACAAAATTTGACAGTTCATTAACCAAATGGTAAACTTATCCAGTGTTTTACATCATTTCGTGAATATCCTTAATATAAAATATTTAATAATATACACATTTACAAATATATCTTATTTCATTTCTAGTACTTCAATAGCACCGGAAGTATTGTCTATTAAGTCAAAATCATCTCAAAATAATAATGAAATTGAAAGACCTTCACAAGTCGGTAAGTTTGTCAAAGAATCAATATTTTTAAATCGGTTGCTATTTGTTTTTTTTTAAGCGTTTTCTATTGGTAATTCGGTGTAGCAGAAATTGTAAGATAATTGTAAGGACTGCAGTAGTTGAAAACTGCAGAAAGATAAAACGCACTGAATATTGACTTTAATTAAAAATGCAGTCAGTTTTATTTTATTTGTTATTGTTTATTTTGAGTTTGTAGTTAACATAGCAGTCAATTGACTTGCAGCTTTTTGACTGCAGAACTTTTTGACGCCATTTTCGTCTTTTAGTTGCTTAAAAGTCAATTTTAAATCTTAGTTAATTTTAAGCGTCAGTATAAGTTATTTGACTGCGCAGTCTTTTAATTGAATCAACAGACAGAAAAAAAAACGAAAAATGTTTTTAATGTGGGTTTAATTTTTGGTAGAAATCTTGGTTTCAAGTTAACTTAGAAATCTTTTGCTACAAAAAACTATCGATTTTCAAGTCATGATTCATGATAGCGTAAAAAGGACGAATTATATAGAACCATATTTTATTTCGGCATCGCCAGCAAACAATTGTCTGTTTGTGTAGGACGAATTTGCATAAAAAAAACTTTAAATAAACCAACCTTATGATTTAGACACTTTAACTTTAACTAGCTGTATTCAGAAGAATTCTATGGATAAGCAATCAAAAACGCCGCAATTATTTGTATTTACCTACAAAAATAATAATAAAAACTTTTTCTAAAATTATTCTTTCTAGCATGTCAAAATAATAGCAATGCCAATCCTGCCTCATCTACTTTCCACGATTCGGGTGGAGTTGCTGTTGAACCTGGTCAATTTCCTCATATGGGAAGTTTAATATTTTCGGAGGGAGGTGTTACTGATCCTGACATTCGATGTGGAGCATCGTTGATATCTGAGAGATATGTCCTGACTGCTGCTCATTGTGTTAAGGATCCACTGCAGCCACTGTTTGTTCGATTTGGTGTGGTTGTATGGAATTCTTTAGACGATCCTCCATTTGATGCAGAAATTGAGGTAGGTACCTATATGGCTTTAACAAAAAAATTGAATTTTTTTTAAATAATAGATTGTTCAAAATTATTCTATATAAGTCGTGTTATTTTGCAAGCCAGGGGGAAATCGGTTGAAAAAAAAATGGAAACGGGGATTAGTGATGCCATAACAGAAACAAAATGGAGTTTTAATACAAACTATCGATAACAAGTATGTAAGCCGTTAATACAGTTTTTCTGCGCGCTTAAGTTAAACCCCGAGAATTCTCTGGGATTAGCTAAGTTCGCAGCGGATTAATTGTTGTTGCATTTAACATCTAAATTGTTTAACACATACATTGGCGCCATCTTGATTTCGATAGTTCATTTCAATAGTGTTGCACTTCGAATGCGATGGATTTTTGTAAATTTTAAAATTTTAAATAAAATCTAATCCGCTCACGACAACAACGTTTATATGAGTTAAAGTGGAGTATAATTTATTTGCAAGATTAACTAAATCTAGTTTAACATAGAATTAAATCAGCAATGAAAAATTACTTATTTATATCTTAAGTAGTAATGTCATGACTTTTTGAATACATATATGGATTGCTTTTTTGGGCTTGATGGAGATTTTTTGCTCAAAAATTGTTTTCTTTCGACGGTTAGAATTTGTTCTTCCCTACTTGTTGATTCTCTACTATTAAATGCAACACCCTGAATTCCAGGTATGCAGTGTATGACTTTAACTAATCTATCGACTTCATCGTCTAGCTGAAATCGTGGCTTTGAAAGAAATATTTAGAGAAATAATTTTATTAAAATATCCTGTAAATTTATAGCTTACCAATACAAAATTTTGTTCTTGTTTTATTTGTAGAAAATAACAATACATCCAGAATACAAGTTCCCCTTGGCTTACCATGACATCGCCCTCATAAGGCTTCGCAGTAATGTTGAATTTTCACCTGTCATTCGTCCAGCCTGTCTCTATTCGGATCTCAAGGATATCGATTCAGACATCCCACTTGTAATTATAGGTTGGGGTCTTACAGACGTCCAAAGTAAGATTGCAATTAATTATTTCTAATTTAATAATTATTTCGATTTCCTATTTCTGCAGCTCATTCCCGCTCTGAAGTTCTTCTAATGACCAATGTAACTACAGTTGGTTTGAAAGAATGTAATGCCTCGTACATTGAATATGGTACAACCCGGAAGTATCGAAATGGACTTAATGAAGGGCAATATTGTGCATTTGATCCAGAATTGAAAAAGGATTCATGTCAATCGGATTCTGGTGGTCCAATGCAATTGGTTCGCAACGGAAAATCAACTATTGTTGGAATTATGTCTTTTGGATTCTCATGTGGAAGTCCTATTCCGTCAGTTTATGTTAGAGTTGCACATTACTTGAATTGGATTGAAAGTATTGTTTGGCCATTGTATGGGAGGTATCGTTATTTTTGAATATAAGAATAATTTCCATTTAAAATCTCTTAGATAATCTTAGGAAACTGCTGGATTCCAAGATTAATAAAAATCGGTCCAGTCGTTTTCGAATTATCAAGTTTTCAAAAAAAAAAGTGTGAGTGCCGGGACTCACGGTTAAGATGTGTAAACATACGTAACGTAACGTGAATCACAATCACAGAATCACCATCACAGAATCACGATCACGATCCTAGATACTTTACGTTTTTTTTGTCACCCTACCGCCAGTATAGATGTTTACACATCAAAAAGTTTTAAAACTTTTTTAAAAAATACAAAATTTTGGTACACAATTCTTTTAAAACTTTCCGTAAAAAATTGATCAAAATCACTTGAAACGTTCTTGAGAAAATCGAAAATCAAAAAAATGGTTTTATGATGTACCTCTTACATATAACCATTTTTCGGAATTTTTTTTAATGAAATGGTAGCCTTTTTGTAAAAAATTACTATTTTTTTTTAAGTTGTGGGCATGTTTTTGAGAAAAATAAGATTTTCATTGTGTTTGCTAAAAAATATTGTACGGCACCTATCTGCTGTTAATTTTGGTCAAAAAAAAAGAAAAAAATGTATGGAGGCAATGCCCAAAAAACGCTTTGTATCTACCAAGTTTAAAGAAAACCGACCAACCCGTTTAGGCTGCAGTCGAAAGGACAGACAGACAAACAAATTTGCGACTTGCGAGACTTGATGAGTTCCGGCGTTCGTTTAATTTTGATGATATAGTTTTATAAGTTGCCCCAACTACAGACTTTCTTCTAACATTTATGTTGCATGTTTTAATTACTTAAGTTTTACCAAATATAATTAGAATATTCACGCAACGTTGTAAGTTTACAAATTGTGTAAAATGATAAGTTTACACAAATGTTTGCATGAACGCCCTTTTAATGCATTTGGTTAAATGGCTGTTCGTTAAACGTCAAATATTAAACTACAAAATATGTATACAAATAAGCGTGTTCAGATTTCGGAATTATTTTTAAATGGAGAACCTCTCCCAAACTAATTTGGAATCGGATCCGAATGTCTCCGAACTTAAAAAAAAGTAAGATACACGACAAAAGTCAGATTTTTTTTTTAAGCCTGACGGGAAGTAGATGAGAAAACGATTTCGGGGTTAAATGTAGAACTGTAATAGTCGCAAACTCATGGCAGTGATCAAACGAAAAAGAGCGAATACAATAAAAATTATATGGCGCGCCCATAATGGCCTATATCTACTTTTCCTTCAGTTTCGTTTTCGGTAGTAAAAGTTGTCCCGAGCTCAATTCAACTGAAATTTGGTCAAAGAGGAATAAAAAAAAATAAATGGTTCCTTTCACTTCGATGACAATTCGTAAAGCATATAACAAATACAAGTTGCAGCATTTACTTTTATTTATCCATATGGCCCATTAATGGTGATCAATAATAGTCATCACGTCCTAATTATTTTGTTTTGTATAAACTACGTTTTTATTGACAACTTTTATCGCCAACTAATCTCAATGCGATAGTTACAGAAGACGGGCAGAATTTTTTTTAGTTCTGTGAGATACCCAATATATCATATTCCTGAACACGTCTAATTCTAAAAGTCACAATGACGTTTGGTTTAGTTTACCAAAAAAATTTGGTTAATTTTATCCAGCAAAATCCTTGGAGAATTTAAACTAAATTGTATTATTAATTCCTCATACAAAATTTGACAGTTCATTAACCAAATGGTAAACTTATCCAGTGTTTTACATCATTTCGTGAATATCCTTAATATAAAATATTTAATAATATACACATTTACAAATATATCTTATTTCATTTCTAGTACTTCAATAGCACCGGAAGTATTGTCTATTAAGTCAAAATCATCTCAAAATAATAATGGAATTGAAAGACCTTCACAAGTCGGTAAGTTTGTCAAAGAATCAATATTTTTAAATCGGTTGCTATTTGTTTTTTTTAAGCGTTTTCTATTGGTAATTCGGTGTAGCAGAAATTGTAAGATAATTGTAAGGACTGCAGTAGTTGAAAACTGCAGAAAGATAAAACGCACTGAATATTGACTTTAATTAAAAATGCAGTCAGTTTTATTTTATTTGTTATTGTTTATTTTGAGTTTGTAGTTAACATAGCAGTCAATTGACTTGCAGCTTTTTGACTGCAGAACTTTTTGACGCCATTTTCGTCTTTTAGTTGCTTAAAAGTCAATTTTAAATCTTAGTTAATTTTAAGCGTCAGTATAAGTTACTTGACTGCGCAGTCTTTTAATTGAATCAACAGACAGAAAAAAAAAACGAAAAATGTTTTTAATGTGGGTTTAATTTTTGGTAGAAATCTTGGTTTCAAGTTAACTTAGAAATCTTTTGCTACAAAAAACTATCGATTTTCAAGTCATGATTCATGATAGCGTAAAAAGGACGAATTATATAGAACCATATTTTATTTCGGCATCGCCAGCAAACAATTGTCTGTTTGTGTAGGACGAATTTGCATAAAAAAAACTTTAAATAAACCAACCTTATGATTTAGACACTTTAACTTTAACTAGCTGTATTCAGAAGAATTCTATGGATAAGCAATCAAAAACGCCGCAATTATTTGTATTTACCTACAAAAATAATAATAAAAACTTTTTCTAAAATTATTCTTTCTAGCATGTCAAAATAATAGCAATGCCAATCCTGCCTCATCTACTTTCCACGATTCGGGTGGAGTTGCTGTTGAACCTGGTCAATTTCCTCATATGGGAAGTTTAATATTTTCGGAGGGAGGTGTTACTGATCCTGACATTCGATGTGGAGCATCGTTGATATCTGAGAGATATGTCCTGACTGCTGCTCATTGTGTTAAGGATCCACTGCAGCCACTGTTTGTTCGATTTGGTGTGGTTGTATGGAATTCTTTAGACGATCCTCCATTTGATGCAGAAATTGAGGTAGGTACCTATATGGCTTTAACAAAAAAATTGAATTTTTTTTAAATAATAGATTGTTCAAAATTATTCTATATAAGTCGTGTTATTTTGCAAGCCAGGGGGAAATCGGTTGAAAAAAAAATGGAAACGGGGATTAGTGATGCCATAACAGAAACAAAATGGAGTTTTAATACAAACTATCGATAACAAGTATGTAAGCCGCTAATACAGTTTTTCTGCGCGCTTAAGTTAAACCCCGAGAATTCTCTGGGATTAGCTAAGTTCGCAGCGGATTAATTGTTGTTGCATTTAACATCTAAATTGTTTAACACATACATTGGCGCCATCTTGATTTCGATAGTTCATTTCAATAGTGTTGCACTTCGAATGCGATGGATTTTTGTAAATTTTAAATAAAATCTAATCCGCTCACGACAACAACGTTTATATGAGTTAAAGTGGAGTATAATTTATTTGCAAGATTAACTAAATCTAGTTTAACATAGAATTAAATCAGCAATGAAAAATTACTTATTTATATCTTAAGTAGTAATGTCATGACTTTTTGAATACATATATGGATTGCTTTTTTGGGCTTGATGGAGATTTTTTGCTCAAAAATTGTTTTCTTTCGACGGTTAGAATTTGTTCTTCCCTACTTGTTGATTCTCTACTATTAAATGCAACACCCTGAATTCCAGGTATGCAGTGTATGACTTTAACTAATCTATCGACTTCATCGTCTAGCTGAAATCGTGGCTTTGAAAGAAATATTTAGAGAAATAATTTTATTAAAATATCCTGTAAATTTATAGCTTACCAATACAAAATTTTGTTCTTGTTTTATTTGTAGAAAATAACAATACATCCAGAATACAAGTTCCCCTTGGCTTACCATGACATCGCCCTCATAAGGCTTCGCAGTAATGTTGAATTTTCACCTGTCATTCGTCCAGCCTGTCTCTATTCGGATCTCAAGGATATCGATTCAGACATCCCACTTGTAATTATAGGTTGGGGTCTTACAGACGTCCAAAGTAAGATTGCAATTAATTATTTCTAATTTAATAATTATTTCGATTTCCTATTTCTGCAGCTCATTCCCGCTCTGAAGTTCTTCTAATGACCAATGTAACTACAGTTGGTTTGAAAGAATGTAATGCCTCGTACATTGAATATGGTACAACCCGGAAGTATCGAAATGGACTTAATGAAGGGCAATATTGTGCATTTGATCCAGAATTGAAAAAGGATTCATGTCAATCGGATTCTGGTGGTCCAATGCAATTGGTTCGCAACGGAAAATCAACTATTGTTGGAATTATGTCTTTTGGATTCTCATGTGGAAGTCCTATTCCGTCAGTTTATGTTAGAGTTGCACATTACTTGAATTGGATTGAAAGTATTGTTTGGCCATTGTATGGGAGGTATCGTTATTTTTGAATATAAGAATAATTTCCATTTAAAATCTCTTAGATAATCTTAGGAAACTGCTGGATTCCAAGATTAATAAAAATCGGTCCAGTCGTTTTCGAATTATCAAGTTTTCAAAAAAAAAGTGTGAGTGCCGGGACTCACGGTTAAGATGTGTAAACATACGTAACGTAACGTGAATCACAATCACAGAATCACCATCACAGAATCACGATCACGATCCTAGATACTTTACGTTTTTTTTGTCACCCTACCGCCAGTATAGATGTTTACACATCAAAAAGTTTTAAAACTTTTTTAAAAAATACAAAATTTTGGTACACAATTCTTTTAAAACTTTCCGTAAAAAATTGATCAAAATCACTTGAAACGTTCTTGAGAAAATCGAAAATCAAAAAAATGGTTTTATGATGTACCTCTTACATATATCCATTTTTCGGAATTTTTTTTAATGAAATGGTAGCCTTTTTGTAAAAAATTACTATTTTTTTTTAAGTTGTGGGCATGTTTTTGAGAAAAATAAGATTTTCATTGTGTTTGCTAAAAAATACTGTACGGCACCTATCTGCTGTTAATTTTGGTCGAAAAAAATGTATGGAGGCAATGCCCAAAAAACGCTTTGTATCTACCAAGTTTAAAGAAAACCGACCAACCCGTTTAGGCTGCAGTCGAAAGGACAGACAGACAAACAAATTTGCGACTTGCGAGACTTGATGAGTTCCGGCGTTCGTTTAATTTTGATGATATAGTTTTATAAGTTGCCCCAACTACAGACTTTCTTCTAACATTTATGTTGCATGTTTTAATTACTTAAGTTTTACCAAATATAATTAGAATATTCACGCAACGTTGTAAGTTTACAAATTGTGTAAAATGATAAGTTTACACAAATGTTTGCATGAACGCCCTTTTAATGCATTTGGTTAAATGGCTGAGGAATTGAATCAGCTGTTCGTTAAACGTCAAATATTAAACTACAAAATATGTATACAAATAAGCGTGTTCAGATTTCGGAATTATTTTTAAATGGAGAACCTCTCCCAAACTAATTTGGAATCGGATCCGAATGTCTCCGAACTTAAAAAAAAGTAAGATACACGACAAAAGTCAGATTTTTTTTTTAAGCCTGACGGGAAGTAGATGAGAAAACGATTTCGGGGTTAAATGTAGAACTGTAATAGTCGCAAACTCATGGCAGTGATCAAACGAAAAAGAGCGAATACAATAAAAATTATATGGCGCGCCCATAATGGCCTATATCTACTTTTCCTTCAGTTTCGTTTTCGGTAGTAAAAGTTGTCCCGAGCTCAATTCAACTAAAATTTGGTCAAAGAGGAATAAAAAAAAATAAATGGTTCCTTTCACTTCGATGACAATTCGTAAAGCATATAACAAATACAAGTTGCAGCATTTACTTTTATTTATCCATATGGCCCATTAATGGTGATCAATAATAGTCATCACGTCCTAATTATTTTGTTTTGTATAAACTACGTTTTTATTGACAACTTTTATCGCCAACTAATCTCAATGCGATAGTTACAGAAGACGGGCAGAATTTTTTTTAGTTCTGTGAGATACCCAATATATCATATTCCTGAACACGTCTAATTCTAAAAGTCACAATGACGTTTGGTTTAGTTTACCAAAAAAATTTGGTTAATTTTATCCAGCAAAATCCTTGGAGAATTTAAACTAAATTGTATTATTAATTCCTCATACAAAATTTGACAGTTCATTAACCAAATGGTAAACTTATCCAGTGTTTTACATCATTTCGTGAATATCCTTAATATAAAATATTTAATAATATACACATTTACAAATATATCTTATTTCATTTCTAGTACTTCAATAGCACCGGAAGTATTGTCTATTAAGTCAAAATCATCTCAAAATAATAATGGAATTGAAAGACCTTCACAAGTCGGTAAGTTTGTCAAAGAATCAATATTTTTAAATCGGTTGCTATTTGTTTTTTTTTAAGCGTTTTCTATTGGTAATTCGGTGTAGCAGAAATTGTAAGATAATTGTAAGGACTGCAGTAGTTGAAAACTGCAGAAAGATAAAACGCACTGAATATTGACTTTAATTAAAAATGCAGTCAGTTTTATTTTATTTGTTATTGTTTATTTTGAGTTTGTAGTTAACATAGCAGTCAATTGACTTGCAGCTTTTTGACTGCAGAACTTTTTGACGCCATTTTCGTCTTTTAGTTGCTTAAAAGTCAATTTTAAATCTTAGTTAATTTTAAGCGTCAGTATAAGTTACTTGACTGCGCAGTCTTTTAATTGAATAAACAGACAGAAAAAAAAACGAAAAATGTTTTTAATGTGGGTTTAATTTTTGGTAGAAATCTTGGTTTCAAGTTAACTTAGAAATCTTTTGCTACAAAAAACTATCGATTTTCAAGTCATGATTCATGATAGCGTAAAAAGGACGAATTATATAGAACCATATTTTATTTCGGCATCGCCAGCAAACAATTGTCTGTTTGTGTAGGACGAATTTGCATAAAAAAAACTTTAAATAAACCAACCTTATGATTTAGACACTTTAACTTTAACTAGCTGTATTCAGAAGAATTCTATGGATAAGCAATCAAAAACGCCGCAATTATTTGTATTTACCTACAAAAATAATAATAAAAACTTTTTCTAAAATTATTCTTTCTAGCATGTCAAAATAATAGCAATGCCAATCCTGCCTCATCTACTTTCCACGATTCGGGTGGAGTTGCTGTTGAACCTGGTCAATTTCCTCATATGGGAAGTTTAATATTTTCGGAGGGAGGTGTTACTGATCCTGACATTCGATGTGGAGCATCGTTGATATCTGAGAGATATGTCCTGACTGCTGCTCATTGTGTTAAGGATCCACTGCAGCCACTGTTTGTTCGATTTGGTGTGGTTGTATGGAATTCTTTAGACGATCCTCCATTTGATGCAGAAATTGAGGTAGGTACCTATATGGCTTTAACAAAAAAATTGAATTTTTTTTAAATAATAGATTGTTCAAAATTATTCTATATAAGTCGTGTTATTTTGCAAGCCAGGGGGAAATCGGTTGAAAAAAAAATGGAAACGGGGATTAGTGATGCCATAACAGAAACAAAATGGAGTTTTAATACAAACTATCGATAACAAGTATGTAAGCCGTTAATACAGTTTTTCTGCGCGCTTAAGTTAAACCCCGAGAATTCTCTGGGATTAGCTAAGTTCGCAGCGGATTAATTGTTGTTGCATTTAACATCTAAATTGTTTAACACATACATTGGCGCCATCTTGATTTCGATAGTTCATTTCAATAGTGTTGCACTTCGAATGCGATGGATTTTTGTAAATTTTAAGTAAAATCTAATCCGCTCACGACAACAACGTTTATATGAGTTAAAGTGGAGTATAATTTATTTGCAAGATTAACTAAATCTAGTTTAACATAGAATTAAATCAGCAATGAAAAATTACTTATTTATATCTTAAGTAGTAATGTCATGACTTTTTGAATACATATATGGATTGCTTTTTTGGGCTTGATGGAGATTTTTTGCTCAAAAATTGTTTTCTTTCGACGGTTAGAATTTGTTCTTCCCTACTTGTTGATTCTCTACTATTAAATGCAACACCCTGAATTCCAGGTATGCAGTGTATGACTTTAACTAATCTATCGACTTCATCGTCTAGCTGAAATCGTGGCTTTGAAAGAAATATTTAGAGAAATAATTTTATTAAAATATCCTGTAAATTTATAGCTTACCAATACAAAATTTTGTTCTTGTTTTATTTGTAGAAAATAACAATACATCCAGAATACAAGTTCCCCTTGGCTTACCATGACATCGCCCTCATAAGGCTTCGCAGTAATGTTGAATTTTCACCTGTCATTCGTCCAGCCTGTCTCTATTCGGATCTCAAGGATATCGATTCAGACATCCCACTTGTAATTATAGGTTGGGGTCTTACAGACGTCCAAAGTAAGATTGCAATTAATTATTTCTAATTTAATAATTATTTCGATTTCCTATTTCTGCAGCTCATTCCCGCTCTGAAGTTCTTCTAATGACCAATGTAACTACAGTTGGTTTGAAAGAATGTAATGCCTCGTACATTGAATATGGTACAACCCGGAAGTATCGAAATGGACTTAATGAAGGGCAATATTGTGCATTTGATCCAGAATTGAAAAAGGATTCATGTCAATCGGATTCTGGTGGTCCAATGCAATTGGTTCGCAACGGAAAATCAACTATTGTTGGAATTATGTCTTTTGGATTCTCATGTGGAAGTCCTATTCCGTCAGTTTATGTTAGAGTTGCACATTACTTGAATTGGATTGAAAGTATTGTTTGGCCATTGTATGGGAGGTATCGTTATTTTTGAATATAAGAATAATTTCCATTTAAAATCTCTTAGATAATCTTAGGAAACTGCTGGATTCCAAGATTAATAAAAATCGGTCCAGTCGTTTTCGAATTATCAAGTTTTCAAAAAAAAAAGTGTGAGTGCCGGGACTCACGGTTAAGATGTGTAAACATACGTAACGTAACGTGAATCACAATCACAGAATCACCATCACAGAATCACGATCACGATCCTAGATACTTTACGTTTTTTTTGTCACCCTACCGCCAGTATAGATGTTTACACATCAAAAAGTTTTAAAACTTTTTTAAAAAATACAAAATTTTGGTACACAATTCTTTTAAAACTTTCCGTAAAAAATTGATCAAAATCACTTGAAACGTTCTTGAGAAAATCGAAAATCAAAAAAATGGTTTTATGATGTACCTCTTACATATAACCATTTTTCGGAATTTTTTTTAATGAAATGGTAGCCTTTTTGTAAAAAATTACTATTTTTTTTTAAGTTGTGGGCATGTTTTTGAGAAAAATAAGATTTTCATTGTGTTTGCTAAAAAATACTGTACGGCACCTATCTGCTGTTAATTTTGGTCGAAAAAAATGTATGGAGGCAATGCCCAAAAAACGCTTTGTATCTACCAAGTTTAAAGAAAACCGACCAACCCGTTTAGGCTGCAGTCGAAAGGACAGACAGACAAACAAATTTGCGACTTGCGAGACTTGATGAGTTCCGGCGTTCGTTTAATTTTGATGATATAGTTTTATAAGTTGCCCCAACTACAGACTTTCTTCTAACATTTATGTTGCATGTTTTAATTACTTAAGTTTTACCAAATATAATTAGAATATTCACGCAACGTTGTAAGTTTACAAATTGTGTAAAATGATAAGTTTACACAAATGTT
This sequence comes from Epistrophe grossulariae, assembly GCA_929447395.1. NCBI lineage: Eukaryota > Metazoa > Arthropoda > Insecta > Diptera > Syrphidae > Epistrophe > Epistrophe grossulariae. The sequence goes on from OV839568.1 coordinate 47,015,236, forward strand.
TGCATGAACGCCCTTTTAATGCATTTGGTTAAATGGCTGAGGAATTGAATCAGCTGTTCGTTAAACGTCAAATATTAAACTACAAAATATGTATACAAATAAGCGTGTTCAGATTTCGGAATTATTTTTAAATGGAGAACCTCTCCCAAACTAATTTGGAATCGGATCCGAATGTCTCCGAACTTAAAAAAAAGTAAGATACACGACAAAAGTCAGATTTTTTTTTTAAGCCTGACGGGAAGTAGATGAGAAAACGATTTCGGGGTTAAATGTAGAACTGTAATAGTCGCAAACTCATGGCAGTGATCAAACGAAAAAGAGCGAATACAATAAAAATTATATGGCGCGCCCATAATGGCCTATATCTACTTTTCCTTCAGTTTCGTTTTCGGTAGTAAAAGTTGTCCCGAGCTCAATTCAACTGAAATTTGGTCAAAGAGGAATAAAAAAAAATAAATGGTTCCTTTCACTTCGATGACAATTCGTAAAGCATATAACAAATACAAGTTGCAGCATTTACTTTTATTTATCCATATGGCCCATTAATGGTGATCAATAATAGTCATCACGTCCTAATTATTTTGTTTTGTATAAACTACGTTTTTATTGACAACTTTTATCGCCAACTAATCTCAATGCGATAGTTACAGAAGACGGGCAGAATTTTTTTTAGTTCTGTGAGATACCCAATATATCATATTCCTGAACACGTCTAATTCTAAAAGTCACAATGACGTTTGGTTTAGTTTACCAAAAAAATTTGGTTAATTTTATCCAGCAAAATCCTTGGAGAATTTTAACTAAATTGTATTATTAATTCCTCATACAAAATTTCACAGTTCATTAACCAAATGGTAAACTTATCCAGTGTTTTACATCATTGCGTGAATACCTTTAATATAAAATATTTAATAATATACACATTTACAAATATATCTTATTTCATTTTTCTAGTACTTCAATAGCACCGGAAGTATTGTCTATTAAGTCAAAATCATCTCAAAATAATAATGGAATTGAAAGACCTTCACAAGTCGGTAAGTTTGTCAAAGAATCAATATTTTTAAATCGGTTGCTATTTGTTTTTTTTAAGCGTTTTCTATTGGTAATTCGGTGTAGCAGAAATTGTAAGATAATTGTAAGGACTGCAGTAGTTGAAAACTGCAGAAAGATAAAACGCACTGAATATTGACTTTAATTAAAAATGCAGTCAGTTTTATTTTATTTGTTATTGTTTATTTTGAGTTTGTAGTTAACATAGCAGTCAATTGACTTGCAGCTTTTTGACTGCAGAACTTTTTGACGCCATTTTCGTCTTTTAGTTGCTTAAAAGTCAATTTTAAATCTTAGTTAATTTTAAGCGTCAGTATAAGTTACTTGACTGCGCAGTCTTTTAATTGAATCAACAGACAGAAAAAAAAACGAAAAATGTTTTTAATGTGGGTTTAATTTTTGGTAGAAATCTTGGTTTCAAGTTAACTTAGAAATCTTTTGCTACAAAAAACTATCGATTTTCAAGTCATGATTCATGATAGCGTAAAAAGGACGAATTATATAGAACCATATTTTATTTCGGCATCGCCAGCAAACAATTGTCTGTTTGTGTAGGACGAATTTGCATAAAAAAAACTTTAAATAAACCAACCTTATGATTTAGACACTTTAACTTTAACTAGCTGTATTCAGAAGAATTCTATGGATAAGCAATCAAAAACGCCGCAATTATTTGTATTTACCTACAAAAATAATAATAAAAACTTTTTCTAAAATTATTCTTTCTAGCATGTCAAAATAATAGCAATGCCAATCCTGCCTCATCTACTTTCCACGATTCGGGTGGAGTTGCTGTTGAACCTGGTCAATTTCCTCATATGGGAAGTTTAATATTTTCGGAGGGAGGTGTTACTGATCCTGACATTCGATGTGGAGCATCGTTGATATCTGAGAGATATGTCCTGACTGCTGCTCATTGTGTTAAGGATCCACTGCAGCCACTGTTTGTTCGATTTGGTGTGGTTGTATGGAATTCTTTAGACGATCCTCCATTTGATGCAGAAATTGAGGTAGGTACCTATATGGCTTTAACAAAAAAATTGAATTTTTTTTAAATAATAGATTGTTCAAAATTATTCTATATAAGTCGTGTTATTTTGCAAGCCAGGGGGAAATCGGTTGAAAAAAAAATGGAAACGGGGATTAGTGATGCCATAACAGAAACAAAATGGAGTTTTAATACAAACTATCGATAACAAGTATGTAAGCCGTTAATACAGTTTTTCTGCGCGCTTAAGTTAAACCCCGAGAATTCTCTGGGATTAGCTAAGTTCGCAGCGGATTAATTGTTGTTGCATTTAACATCTAAATTGTTTAACACATACATTGGCGCCATCTTGATTTCGATAGTTCATTTCAATAGTGTTGCACTTCGAATGCGATGGATTTTTGTAAATTTTAAAATTTTAAATAAAATCTAATCCGCTCACGACAACAACGTTTATATGAGTTAAAGTGGAGTATAATTTATTTGCAAGATTAACTAAATCTAGTTTAACATAGAATTAAATCAGCAATGAAAAATTACTTATTTATATCTTAAGTAGTAATGTCATGACTTTTTGAATACATATATGGATTGCTTTTTTGGGCTTGATGGAGATTTTTTGCTCAAAAATTGTTTTCTTTCGACGGTTAGAATTTGTTCTTCCCTACTTGTTGATTCTCTACTATTAAATGCAACACCCTGAATTCCAGGTATGCAGTGTATGACTTTAACTAATCTATCGACTTCATCGTCTAGCTGAAATCGTGGCTTTGAAAGAAATATTTAGAGAAATAATTTTATTAAAATATCCTGTAAATTTATAGCTTACCAATACAAAATTTTGTTCTTGTTTTATTTGTAGAAAATAACAATACATCCAGAATACAAGTTCCCCTTGGCTTACCATGACATCGCCCTCATAAGGCTTCGCAGTAATGTTGAATTTTCACCTGTCATTCGTCCAGCCTGTCTCTATTCGGATCTCAAGGATATCGATTCAGACATCCCACTTGTAATTATAGGTTGGGGTCTTACAGACGTCCAAAGTAAGATTGCAATTAATTATTTCTAATTTAATAATTATTTCGATTTCCTATTTCTGCAGCTCATTCCCGCTCTGAAGTTCTTCTAATGACCAATGTAACTACAGTTGGTTTGAAAGAATGTAATGCCTCGTACATTGAATATGGTACAACCCGGAAGTATCGAAATGGACTTAATGAAGGGCAATATTGTGCATTTGATCCAGAATTGAAAAAGGATTCATGTCAATCGGATTCTGGTGGTCCAATGCAATTGGTTCGCAACGGAAAATCAACTATTGTTGGAATTATGTCTTTTGGATTCTCATGTGGAAGTCCTATTCCGTCAGTTTATGTTAGAGTTGCACATTACTTGAATTGGATTGAAAGTATTGTTTGGCCATTGTATGGGAGGTATCGTTATTTTTGAATATAAGAATAATTTCCATTTAAAATCTCTTAGATAATCTTAGGAAACTGCTGGATTCCAAGATTAATAAAAATCGGTCCAGTCGTTTTCGAATTATCAAGTTTTCAAAAAAAAAAGTGTGAGTGCCGGGACTCACGGTTAAGATGTGTAAACATACGTAACGTAACGTGAATCACAATCACAGAATCACCATCACAGAATCACGATCACGATCCTAGATACTTTACGTTTTTTTTGTCACCCTACCGCCAGTATAGATGTTTACACATCAAAAAGTTTTAAAACTTTTTTAAAAAATACAAAATTTTGGTACACAATTCTTTTAAAACTTTCCGTAAAAAATTGATCAAAATCACTTGAAACGTTCTTGAGAAAATCGAAAATCAAAAAAATGGTTTTATGATGTACCTCTTACATATAACCATTTTTCGGAATTTTTTTTAATGAAATGGTAGCCTTTTTGTAAAAAATTACTATTTTTTTTTAAGTTGTGGGCATGTTTTTGAGAAAAATAAGATTTTCATTGTGTTTGCTAAAAAATACTGTACGGCACCTATCTGCTGTTAATTTTGGTCGAAAAAAATGTATGGAGGCAATGCCCAAAAAACGCTTTGTATCTACCAAGTTTAAAGAAAACCGACCAACCCGTTTAGGCTGCAGTCGAAAGGACAGACAGACAAACAAATTTGCGACTTGCGAGACTTGATGAGTTCCGGCGTTCGTTTAATTTTGATGATATAGTTTTATAAGTTGCCCCAACTACAGACTTTCTTCTAACATTTATGTTGCATGTTTTAATTACTTAAGTTTTACCAAATATAATTAGAATATTCACGCAACGTTGTAAGTTTACAAATTGTGTAAAATGATAAGTTTACACAAATGTTTGCATGAACGCCCTTTTAATGCATTTGGTTAAATGGCTGAGGAATTGAATCAGCTGTTCGTTAAACGTCAAATATTAAACTACAAAATATGTATACAAATAAGCGTGTTCAGATTTCGGAATTATTTTTAAATGGAGAACCTCTCCCAAACTAATTTGGAATCGGATCCGAATGTCTCCGAACTTAAAAAAAAGTAAGATACACGACAAAAGTCAGATTTTTTTTTAAGCCTGACGGGAAGTAGATGAGAAAACGATTTCGGGGTTAAATGTAGAACTGTAATAGTCGCAAACTCATGGCAGTGATCAAACGAAAAAGAGCGAATACAATAAAAATTATATGGCGCGCCCATAATGGCCTATATCTACTTTTCCTTCAGTTTCGTTTTCGGTAGTAAAAGTTGTCCCGAGCTCAATTCAACTAAAATTTGGTCAAAGAGGAATAAAAAAAAATAAATGGTTCCTTTCACTTCGATGACAATTCGTAAAGCATATAACAAATACAAGTTGCAGCATTTACTTTTATTTATCCATATGGCCCATTAATGGTGATCAATAATAGTCATCACGTCCTAATTATTTTGTTTTGTATAAACTACGTTTTTATTGACAACTTTTATCGCCAACTAATCTCAATGCGATAGTTACAGAAGAAGGGCAGAATTTTTTTTAGTTCTGTGAGATACCCAATATATCATATTCCTGAACACGTCTAATTCTAAAAGTCACAATGACGTTTGGTTTAGTTTACCAAAAAAATTTGGTTAATTTTATCCAGCAAAATCCTTGGAGAATTTAAACTAAATTGTATTATTAATTCCTCATACAAAATTTGACAGTTCATTAACCAAATGGTAAACTTATCCAGTGTTTTACATCATTGCGTGAATACCTTTAATATAAAATATTTAATAATATACACATTTACAAATATATCTTATTTCATTTCTAGTACTTCAATAGCACCGGAAGTATTGTCTATTAAGTCAAAATCATCTCAAAATAATAATGGAATTGAAAGACCTTCACAAGTCGGTAAGTTTGTCAAAGAATCAATATTTTTAAATCGGTTGCTATTTGTTTTTTTTAAGCGTTTTCTATTGGTAATTCGGTGTAGCAGAAATTGTAAGATAATTGTAAGGACTGCAGTAGTTGAAAACTGCAGAAAGATAAAACGCACTGAATATTGACTTTAATTAAAAATGCAGTCAGTTTTATTTTATTTGTTATTGTTTATTTTGAGTTTGTAGTTAACATAGCAGTCAATTGACTTGCAGCTTTTTGACTGCAGAACTTTTTGACGCCATTTTCGTCTTTTAGTTGCTTAAAAGTCAATTTTAAATCTTAGTTAATTTTAAGCGTCAGTATAAGTTACTTGACTGCGCTGTCTTTTAATTGAATCAACAGACAGAAAAAAAAACGAAAAATGTTTTTAATGTGGGTTTAATTTTTGGTAGAAATCTTGGTTTCAAGTTAACTTAGAAATCTTTTGCTACAAAAAACTATCGATTTTCAAGTCATGATTCATGATAGCGTAAAAAGGACGAATTATATAGAACCATATTTTATTTCGGCATCGCCAGCAAACAATTGTCTGTTTGTGTAGGACGAATTTGCATAAAAAAAACTTTAAATAAACCAACCTTATGATTTAGACACTTTAACTTTAACTAGCTGTATTCAGAAGAATTCTATGGATAAGCAATCAAAAACGCCGCAATTATTTGTATTTACCTACAAAAATAATAATAAAAACTTTTTTCTAAAATTATTCTTTCTAGCATGTCAAAATAATAGCAATGCCAATCCTGTCTCATCTACTTTCCACGATTCGGGTGGAGTTGCTGTTGAACCTGGTCAATTTCCTCATATGGGAAGTTTAATATTTTCGTTGGGAGGTGTTACTGATCCTGACATTCGATGTGGAGCATCGTTGATATCTGAGAGATATGTCCTGACTGCTGCTCATTGTTTTAAGGATCCACTGCAGCCACTGTTTGTTCGATTTGGTGTGGTTGTATGGAATTCTTTAGACGATCCTCCATTTGATGCAGAAATTGAGGTAGGTACCTATATGGCTTTAACAAAAAAATTGAATTTTTTTTAAATAATAGATTGTTCAAAATTATTCTATATAAGTCGTGTTATTTTGCAAGCCAGGGGGAAATCGGTTGAAAAAAAAATGGAAACGGGGATTAGTGATGCCATAACAGAAACAAAATGGAGTTTTAATACAAACTATCGATAACAAGTATGTAAGCCGTTAATACAGTTTTTCTGCGCGCTTAAGTTAAACCCCGAGAATTCTCTGGGATTAGCTAAGTTCGCAGCGGATTAATTGTTGTTGCATTTAACATCTAAATTGTTTAACACATACATTGGCGCCATCTTGATTTCGATAGTTCATTTCAATAGTGTTGCACTTCGAATGCGATGGATTTTTGTAAATTTTAAAATTTTAAATAAAATCTAATCCGCTCACGACAACAACGTTTATATGAGTTAAAGTGGAGTATAATTTATTTGCAAGATTAACTAAATCTAGTTTAACATAGAATTAAATCAGCAATGAAAAATTACTTATTTATATCTTAAGTAGTAATGTCATGACTTTTTGAATACATATATGGATTGCTTTTTTGGGCTTGATGGAGATTTTTTGCTCAAAAATTGTTTTCTTTCGACGGTTAGAATTTGTTCTTCCCTACTTGTTGATTCTCTACTATTAAATGCAACACCCTGAATTCCAGGTATGCAGTGTATGACTTTAACTAATCTATCGACTTCATCGTCTAGCTGAAATCGTGGCTTTGAAAGAAATATTTAGAGAAATAATTTTATTAAAATATCCTGTAAATTTATAGCTTACCAATACAAAATTTTGTTCTTGTTTTATTTGTAGAAAATAACAATACATCCAGAATACAAGTTCCCCTTGGCTTACCATGACATCGCCCTCATAAGGCTTCGCAGTAATGTTGAATTTTCACCTGTCATTCGTCCAGCCTGTCTCTATTCGGATCTCAAGGATATCGATTCAGACATCCCACTTGTAATTATAGGTTGGGGTCTTACAGACGTCCAAAGTAAGATTGCAATTAATTATTTCTAATTTAATAATTATTTCGATTTCCTATTTCTGCAGCTCATTCCCGCTCTGAAGTTCTTCTAATGACCAATGTAACTACAGTTGGTTTGAAAGAATGTAATGCCTCGTACATTGAATATGGTACAACCCGGAAGTATCGAAATGGACTTAATGAAGGGCAATATTGTGCATTTGATCCAGAATTGAAAAAGGATTCATGTCAATCGGATTCTGGTGGTCCAATGCAATTGGTTCGCAACGGAAAATCAACTATTGTTGGAATTATGTCTTTTGGATTCTCATGTGGAAGTCCTATTCCGTCAGTTTATGTTAGAGTTGCACATTACTTGAATTGGATTGAAAGTATTGTTTGGCCATTGTATGGGAGGTATCGTTATTTTTGAATATAAGAATAATTTCCATTTAAAATCTCTTAGATAATCTTAGGAAACTGCTGGATTCCAAGATTAATAAAAATCGGTCCAGTCGTTTTCGAATTATCAAGTTTTCAAAAAAAAAAGTGTGAGTGCCGGGACTCACGGTTAAGATGTGTAAACATACGTAACGTAACGTGAATCACAATCACAGAATCACCATCACAGAATCACGATCACGATCCTAGATACTTTACGTTTTTTTTGTCACCCTACCGCCAGTATAGATGTTTACACATCAAAAAGTTTTAAAACTTTTTTAAAAAATACAAAATTTTGGTACACAATTCTTTTAAAACTTTCCGTAAAAAATTGATCAAAATCACTTGAAACGTTCTTGAGAAAATCGAAAATCAAAAAAATGGTTTTATGATGTACCTCTTACATATAACCATTTTTCGGAATTTTTTTTAATGAAATGGTAGCCTTTTTGTAAAAAATTACTATTTTTTTTTAAGTTGTGGGCATGTTTTTGAGAAAAATAAGATTTTCATTGTGTTTGCTAAAAAATACTGTACGGCACCTATCTGCTGTTAATTTTGGTCGAAAAAAATGTATGGAGGCAATGCCCAAAAAACGCTTTGTATCTACCAAGTTTAAAGAAAACCGACCAACCCGTTTAGGCTGCAGTCGAAAGGACAGACAGACAAACAAATTTGCGACTTGCGAGACTTGATGAGTTCCGGCGTTCGTTTAATTTTGATGATATAGTTTTATAAGTTGCCCCAACTACAGACTTTCTTCTAACATTTATGTTGCATGTTTTAATTACTTAAGTTTTACCAAATATAATTAGAATATTCACGCAACGTTGTAAGTTTACAAATTGTGTAAAATGATAAGTTTACACAAATGTTTGCATGAACGCCCTTTTAATGCATTTGGTTAAATGGCTGAGGAATTGAATCAGCTGTTCGTTAAACGTCAAATATTAAACTACAAAATATGTATACAAATAAGCGTGTTCAGATTTCGGAATTATTTTTAAATGGAGAACCTCTCCCAAACTAATTTGGAATCGGATCCGAATGTCTCCGAACTTAAAAAAAAGTAAGATACACGACAAAAGTCAGATTTTTTTTTTAAGCCTGACGGGAAGTAGATGAGAAAACGATTTCGGGGTTAAATGTAGAACTGTAATAGTCGCAAACTCATGGCAGTGATCAAACGAAAAAGAGCGAATACAATAAAAATTATATGGCGCGCCCATAATGGCCTATATCTACTTTTCCTTCAGTTTCGTTTTCGGTAGTAAAAGTTGTCCCGAGCTCAATTCAACTAAAATTTGGTCAAAGAGGAATAAAAAAAAATAAATGGTTCCTTTCACTTCGATGACAATTCGTAAAGCATATAACAAATACAAGTTGCAGCATTTACTTTTATTTATCCATATGGCCCATTAATGGTGATCAATAATAGTCATCACGTCCTAATTATTTTGTTTTGTATAAACTACGTTTTTATTGACAACTTTTATCGCCAACTAATCTCAATGCGATAGTTACAGAAGAAGGGCAGAATTTTTTTTAGTTCTGTGAGATACCCAATATATCATATTCCTGAACACGTCTAATTCTAAAAGTCACAATGACGTTTGGTTTAGTTTACCAAAAAAATTTGGTTAATTTTATCCAGCAAAATCCTTGGAGAATTTAAACTAAATTGTATTATTAATTCCTCATACAAAATTTGACAGTTCATTAACCAAATGGTAAACTTATCCAGTGTTTTACATCATTGCGTGAATACCTTTAATATAAAATATTTAATAATATACACATTTACAAATATATCTTATTTCATTTCTAGTACTTCAATAGCACCGGAAGTATTGTCTATTAAGTCAAAATCATCTCAAAATAATAATGGAATTGAAAGACCTTCACAAGTCGGTAAGTTTGTCAAAGAATCAATATTTTTAAATCGGTTGCTATTTGTTTTTTTTAAGCGTTTTCTATTGGTAATTCGGTGTAGCAGAAATTGTAAGATAATTGTAAGGACTGCAGTAGTTGAAAACTGCAGAAAGATAAAACGCACTGAATATTGACTTTAATTAAAAATGCAGTCAGTTTTATTTTATTTGTTATTGTTTATTTTGAGTTTGTAGTTAACATAGCAGTCAATTGACTTGCAGCTTTTTGACTGCAGAACTTTTTGACGCCATTTTCGTCTTTTAGTTGCTTAAAAGTCAATTTTAAATCTTAGTTAATTTTAAGCGTCAGTATAAGTTACTTGACTGCGCTGTCTTTTAATTGAATCAACAGACAGAAAAAAAAACGAAAAATGTTTTTAATGTGGGTTTAATTTTTGGTAGAAATCTTGGTTTCAAGTTAACTTAGAAATCTTTTGCTACAAAAAACTATCGATTTTCAAGTCATGATTCATGATAGCGTAAAAAGGACGAATTATATAGAACCATATTTTATTTCGGCATCGCCAGCAAACAATTGTCTGTTTGTGTAGGACGAATTTGCATAAAAAAAACTTTAAATAAACCAACCTTATGATTTAGACACTTTAACTTTAACTAGCTGTATTCAGAAGAATTCTATGGATAAGCAATCAAAAACGCCGCAATTATTTGTATTTACCTACAAAAATAATAATAAAAACTTTTTTCTAAAATTATTCTTTCTAGCATGTCAAAATAATAGCAATGCCAATCCTGTCTCATCTACTTTCCACGATTCGGGTGGAGTTGCTGTTGAACCTGGTCAATTTCCTCATATGGGAAGTTTAATATTTTCGTTGGGAGGTGTTACTGATCCTGACATTCGATGTGGAGCATCGTTGATATCTGAGAGATATGTCCTGACTGCTGCTCATTGTTTTAAGGATCCACTGCAGCCACTGTTTGTTCGATTTGGTGTGGTTGTATGGAATTCTTTAGACGATCCTCCATTTGATGCAGAAATTGAGGTAGGTACCTATATGGCTTTAACAAAAAAATTGAATTTTTTTTAAATAATAGATTGTTCAAAATTATTCTATATAAGTCGTGTTATTTTGCAAGCCAGGGGGAAATCGGTTGAAAAAAAAATGGAAACGGGGATTAGTGATGCCATAACAGAAACAAAATGGAGTTTTAATACAAACTATCGATAACAAGTATGTAAGCCGTTAATACAGTTTTTCTGCGCGCTTAAGTTAAACCCCGAGAATTCTCTGGGATTAGCTAAGTTCGCAGCGGATTAATTGTTGTTGCATTTAACATCTAAATTGTTTAACACATACATTGGCGCCATCTTGATTTCGATAGTTCATTTCAATAGTGTTGCACTTCGAATGCGATGGATTTTTGTAAATTTTAAAATTTTAAATAAAATCTAATCCGCTCACGACAACAACGTTTATATGAGTTAAAGTGGAGTATAATTTATTTGCAAGATTAACTAAATCTAGTTTAACATAGAATTAAATCAGCAATGAAAAATTACTTATTTATATCTTAAGTAGTAATGTCATGACTTTTTGAATACATATATGGATTGCTTTTTTGGGCTTGATGGAGATTTTTTGCTCAAAAATTGTTTTCTTTCGACGGTTAGAATTTGTTCTTCCCTACTTGTTGATTCTCTACTATTAAATGCAACACCCTGAATTCCAGGTATCCAGTGTATGACTTTAACTAATCTATCGACTTCATCGTCTAGCTGAAATCGTGGCTTTGAAAGAAATATTTAGAGAAATAATTTTATTAAAATATCCTGTAAATTTATAGCTTACCAATACAAAATTTTGTTCTTGTTTTATTTGTAGAAAATAACAATACATCCAGAATACAAGTTCCCCTTGGCTTACCATGACATCGCCCTCATAAGGCTTCGCAGTAATGTTGAATTTTCACCTGTCATTCGTCCAGCCTGTCTCTATTCGGATCTCAAGGATATCGATTCAGACATCCCACTTGTAATTATAGGTTGGGGTCTTACAGACGTCCAAAGTAAGATTGCAATTAATTATTTCTAATTTAATAATTATTTCGATTTCCTATTTCTGCAGCTCATTCCCGCTCTGAAGTTCTTCTAATGACCAATGTAACTACAGTTGGTTTGAAAGAATGTAATGCCTCGTACATTGAATATGGTACAACCCGGAAGTATCGAAATGGACTTAATGAAGGGCAATATTGTGCATTTGATCCAGAATTGAAAAAGGATTCATGTCAATCGGATTCTGGTGCTCCAATGCAATTGGTTCGCAACGGAAAATCAACTATTGTTGGAATTATGTCTTTTGGATTCTCATGTGGAAGTCCTATTCCGTCAGTTTATGTTAGAGTTGCACATTACTTGAATTGGATTGAAAGTATTGTTTGGCCATTGTATGGGAGGTATCGTTATTTTTGAATATAAGAATAATTTCCATTTAAAATCTCTTAGGAAACTGCTGGATTCCAAGATTAATAAAAATCGGTCCAGTCGTTTTCGAATTATCAAGTTTTCAAAAAAAAAGTGTGAGTGCCGGGACTCACGGTTAAGATGTGTAAACATACGTAACGTAACGTGAATCACAATCACAGAATCACCATCACAGAATCACGATCACGATCCTAGATACTTTACGTTTTTTTTGTCACCCTACCGCCAGTATAGATGTTTACACATCAAAAAGTTTTAAAACTTTTTTAAAAAATACAAAATTTTGGTACACAATTCTTTTAAAACTTTCCGTAAAAAATTGATCAAAATCACTTGAAACGTTCTTGAGAAAATCGAAAATCAAAAAAATGGTTTTATGATGTACCTCTTACATATAACCATTTTTCGGAATTTTTTTTAATGAAATGGTAGCCTTTTTGTAAAAAATTACTATTTTTTTTTAAGTTGTGGGCATGTTTTTGAGAAAAATAAGATTTTCATTGTGTTTGCTAAAAAATACTGTACGGCACCTATCTGCTGTTAATTTTGGTCGAAAAAAATGTATGGAGGCAATGCCCAAAAAACGCTTTGTATCTACCAAGTTTAAAGAAAACCGACCAACCCGTTTAGGCTGCAGTCGAAAGGACAGACAGACAAACAAATTTGCGACTTGCGAGACTTGATGAGTTCCGGCGTTCGTTTAATTTTGATGATATAGTTTTATAAGTTGCCCCAACTACAGACTTTCTTCTAACATTTATGTTGCATGTTTTAATTACTTAAGTTTTACCAAATATAATTAGAATATTCACGCAACGTTGTAAGTTTTCAAATTGTGTAAAATGATAAGTTTACACAAATGTTTGCATGAACGCCCTTTTAATGCATTTGGTTAAATGGCTGAGGAATTGAATCAGCTGTTCGTTAAACGTCAAATATTAAACTACAAAATATGTATACAAATAAGCGTGTTCAGATTTCGGAATTATTTTTAAATGGAGAACCTCTCCCAAACTAATTTGGAATCGGATCCGAATGTCTCCGAACTTAAAAAAAAGTAAGATACACGACAAAAGTCAGATTTTTTTTTTAAGCCTGACGGGAAGTAGATGAGAAAACGATTTCGGGGTTAAATGTAGAACTGTAATAGTCGCAAACTCATGGCAGTGATCAAACGAAAAAGAGCGAATACAATAAAAATTATATGGCGCGCCCATAATGGCCTATATCTACTTTTCCTTCAGTTTCGTTTTCGGTAGTAAAAGTTGTCCCGAGCTCAATTCAACTGAAATTTGGTCAAAGAGGAATAAAAAAAAATAAATGGTTCCTTTCACTTCGATGACAATTCGTAAAGCATATAACAAATACAAGTTGCAGCATTTACTTTTATTTATCCATATGGCCCATTAATGGTGATCAATAATAGTCATCACGTCCTAATTATTTTGTTTTGTATAAACTACGTTTTTATTGACAACTTTTATCGCCAACTAATCTCAATGCGATAGTTACAGAAGACGGGCAGAATTTTTTTTAGTTCTGTGAGATACCCAATATATCATATTCCTGAACACGTCTAATTCTAAAAGTCACAATGACGTTTGGTTTAGTTTACCAAAAAAATTTGGTTAATTTTATCCAGCAAAATCCTTGGAGAATTTAAACTAAATTGTATTATTAATTCCTCATACAAAATTTGACAGTTCATTAACCAAATGGTAAACTTATCCAGTGTTTTACATCATTTCGTGAATATCCTTAATATAAAATATTTAATAATATACACATTTACAAATATATCTTATTTCATTTCTAGTACTTCAATAGCACCGGAAGTATTGTCTATTAAGTCAAAATCATCTCAAAATAATAATGGAATTGAAAGACCTTCACAAGTCGGTAAGTTTGTCAAAGAATCAATATTTTTAAATCGGTTGCTATTTGTTTTTTTTAAGCGTTTTCTATTGGTAATTCGGTGTAGCAGAAATTGTAAGATAATTGTAAGGACTGCAGTAGTTGAAAACTGCAGAAAGAAAAAACGCACTGAATATTGACTTTAATTAAAAATGCAGTCAGTTTTATTTTATTTATTATTGTTTATTTTGAGTTTGCAGTTAACATAGCAGTCAATTGACTTGCAGCTTTTTGACTGCAGAACTTTTTGACGCCATTTTCGTCTTTTAGTTTCTTAAAAGTCAATTTTAAATCTTAGTTAATTTTAAGCGTCAGTATAAGTTACTTGACTGCGCAGTCTTTTAATTGAATCAACAGACAGAAAAAAAAAACGAAAAATTTTTTTAATGTGGGTTTAATTTTTGGTAGAAATATATGGATAACTTAGAAATCTTTTGCTACAAAAAACTATCGATTTTCAAGTCATATAGAACCATATTTTATTTCGGCATCGTCAGCAAACAATTGTCTGTTTGTGTAGGACGAATTTGCATAAAAAAAACTTTAAATAAACCAACCTTATGATTTAGACACTTTAACTTTAACTAGCTGTATTCAGAAGAATTCTATGGACAATTTTACAAAAATAATAATAAAAACTTTTTTCTAAAATTATTCTTTCTAGCATGTCAAAATAATAGCAATGCCAATCCTGCCTCATCTACTTTCCACGATTCGGGCGGAGTTGCTGTTGAACCTGGTCAATTTCCTCATATGGGAAGTTTAATATTTTCGGAGGGAGGTGTTACTGATCCTGACATTCGATGTGGAGCATCGTTGATATCTGAGAGATATGTCCTGACTGCTGCTCATTGTGTTAAGGATCCACTGCAGCCACTGTTTGTTCGATTTGGTGTGGTTGTATGGAATTCTTTAGACGATCCTCCATTTGATGCAGAAATTGAGGTAGGTACCTATATGGCTTTAACAAAAAAATTGAATTTTTTTTAAATAATAGATTGTTCAAAATTATTCTATATAAGTCGTGTTATTTTGCAAGCCAGGGGGAAATCGGTTGAAAAAAAAATGGAAACGGGGATTAGTGATGCCATAACAGAAACAAAATGGAGTTTTAATACAAACTATCGATAACAAGTATGTAAGCCGTTAATACAGTTTTTCTGCGCGCTTAAGTTAAACCCCGAGAATTCTCTGGGATTAGCTAAGTTCGCAGCAGATTAATTGTTGTTGCATTTAACATCTAAATTGTTTAACACATACATTGGCGCCATCTTGATTTCGATAGTTCATTTCAATAGTGTTGCACTTCGAATGCGATGGATTTTTGTAAATTTTAAGTAAAATCTAATCCGCTCACGACAACAACGTTTATATGAGTTAAAGTGGAGTATAATTTATTTGCAAGATTAACTAAATCTAGTTTAACATAGAATTAAATCAGCAATGAAAAATTACTTATTTATATCTTAAGTAGTAATGTCATGACTTTTTGAATACATATATGGATTGCTTTTTTGGGCTTGATGGAGATTTTTTGCTCAAAAATTGTTTTCTTTCGACGGTTGGAATTTTTTCTTCCCTACTTGTTGATTTTCTACTATTAAATGCAACACCCTGAATTCCAGGTATGCAGTGTATGACTTTAACTAATCTATCGACTTCATCGTCTAGCTGAAATCGTGGCTTTGAAAGAAACATTTAGAGCAATAATTTTATTAAAATATCCTGTAAATTTATAGCTTACCAATACAAAATTTTGTTCTTGTTTTATTTGTAGAAAATAACAATACATCCAAGATACAAGTTCCCCTTGGCTTACCATGACATCGCCCTCATAAGGCTTCGCAGTAATGTTGAATTTTCACCTGTCATTCGTCCAGCCTGTCTCTATTCGGATCTCAAGGATATCGATTCAGACATCCCACTTGTAATTATAGGTTGGGGTCTTACAGACGTCCAAAGTAAGATTGCAATTAATTATTTCTAATTTAATAATTATTTCGATTTCCTATTTCTGCAGCTCATTCCCGCTCTGAAGTTCTTCTAATGACCAATGTAACTACAGTTGGTTTGAAAGAATGTAATGCCTCGTACATTGAATATGGTACAACCCGGAAGTATCGAAATGGACTTAATGAAGGGCAATATTGTGCATTTGATCCAGAATTGAAAAAGGATTCATGTCAATCGGATTCTGGTGCTCCAATGCAATTGGTTCGCAACGGAAAATCAACTATTGTTGGAATTATGTCTTTTGGATTCTCATGTGGAAGTCCTATTCCGTCAGTTTATGTTAGAGTTGCATATTACTTGAATTGGATTGAAAGTATTGTTTGGCCATCATAATTACGTCTAAAAAAAATATTGTCAATTTTGTAATTAAAAATTTAGAATAGGGAAGAATTGTCAATTTTAAAATCTGAAATTTTTAATAGTTTTTACTAATTTTTTTTCGGTCAGCATTAGCCATGTGTTATTAAATAAGGATCTGTATCAGAACGCGCTCATTAATAATGAATGAACCCCAACCGCAAATCAACGAACAGACATTACCATTTCAACTGTCACTACGCAGAACATGATAATTTTCTTTTTACTTTCGAGTGTCACCAAGCTTGCAATTTGTGGTTTCTGTCTTAAAAATTAAGTTCTGAATTAAATTAGCTACATAAATTATTTATTCTCTAGTACTTGCAGTTTTTTTTAATTAATACAAAAAAATATATAAATTAATATTCGTTTTCATTTTATTTTTCATAGTGTTTTGGCGCAAAATTTTAAAAAGTCCTCTATTATTTAAGGAATAAAACTGACTAGTTAACGCAGTGGTTTAGTTGCGAGTAGGGTGACCACTGACCAGATGAATCTTCAATGAAAAGAGGACATCCGAATAAATCCCAAACCAAAATAAAAAAAATATTTTTTTGATTTGTTGGATCAAAAAAGTCATTACGTATAGTGAGTTATATAACAAAAGAAAACAATAAAAATAAACAAAAAAAGGAAAAAAGAATTCTTTTAGTTATTTAACATGAAAATAACTTTAAGTAATAAAATTTTTTAATATCACAAAAAATGTTTTTTTTTGAAGAACTATCCAACAATTTTCACAATTTATTGTACATATCGGCTTTTCAAAAAAATAGTTCTAATTTTTTTTTTAATCCGAAATTATTTTTTTTTAAATTTGATATTAAATATTATTTTAATTTATTAAAAATGTTTGCTAAAAAAAAATCATCAAAGTCAGTTCAACAAATAATGCGATAGTCGAAAAAAAAAAAAATGGTATGAGAGATGCCATTAATAATACATAAATAAAAAACAGTTTCAATAATATGATGGATCGCTCTTATTTTAACTCACATACAAATTTTAATCAAAATCGTAGGAGTCGTTTTTAAGAAAAATAAGATTTCCTTAACGGTTTTTTAACACTTGTATGGTAGGTACCGTTTATTTTTATATCAAAAGCATAATTTTCGTTTTAAATCTGCTAAATAAAATTAAAAAAAAACTACATGATGCCAAGTTTTATTAAGTTCTCAAAAAGAATTTTTAAGCTTGAAAGACAGGCTGTCAGCTGTCATTCTGGTTTACATCGGTGAGCGTGGTGAATATCATTCTTGCACCAGTATGCATGTTTTAACGAATTCCCCCCCATGAGCATTGAAACCAAACATTTTTGTATTAATTTATTTATTTATTAAATATTTACTTCTCTTCGACCTAAATTTTGTGTTAACTACAGAAAGGCCATATTTTTATAAAATTTCGACTTCAAATTTCTTCAAGTTTAATAAAACTTCAAATGCATCTTAGTGGAAAAAGGAGTATACCTACTTACTTTAGATTGCGTAGCAGTTTTATACGGTTTTCACACCGAACCAAAATCTCGGATTTTGGCACAAGATTTCCAAATCTCGTTGAATCGTTCACACCACACATAATCTAGATTTTGTTTGAAATTTCAATCAAATTTCAGTGTTGATAGAAACTAAAAAAAATCCCAAAACAAATACACACATTTCATTTTTTTTCTCTCGCTTTCTGTTGAAAAAATGCGCAAAACGGAAGGAAATCCTACTATCTCAGTACACTACACTACACTCAATAAATATAATAAACACTCTTTTTCATCATTATCACTGAACTGTTATACTGAAGAGAAAATTGAGTAATTACGTGTGTTTGTTTCACATTCAGACCGTTCCAAGAAGATTTCGCAGTAATCTACTAGATTACGAAATCTGAAAATGTATGGGAAATCTTGTTGATTTTGATGAGATTTGGTGATTTTTGATCGAAATCTCGATTTTGATTCGGTGTGTAAAGGCTATAAATAATAAAGCCTATATGATGGAAACTTAGTTCAAGGGCTTACGGTATGTTAAATTTAGAAGACTTAGGCAATTTATCATATCTACCTCTCCAAAGCTACATATTAAAATACTATTCAATATAATAAGGGCAAAAAGAACTTAGCACTACCATTTTCGATTTTGAAAAAGAAACTGTGCTGCATTGTGCTCAACTTGTGCTGCGATGTTCCGTAAATATTTTTGAAAATTTTGAGGATGCAATTTTTCCAAAATAAAATTTTTCTAAAAACTTAATGTTGTGCTGAAAAAATGATATAGCCGAAGAGATACAAAAATCGCATATTTCCGACTTTCATGACCAAACGCAAATGATGCGAAGGAACTTAGCGTGAAATTAGCACCGTCATTTTCGATTTTCAAAAAAAAAAAGTTTCGCTGTATTGTGCTCAATTTGTGCTGCGATGTGCCGTAATGTATTTTTTAAATTCGCAAATTTGCAAATTTTAGTGATTAATTTTAAATTCGCAAATTTGCAATTTTTTTTTCAAAATCGCGATTTAAAAAAAAAATTATACTTGTGCTGTAAGCTGCTGCTGTTTTTGCTTGTTTGTATTTTTTTTGAAAATCGAAAATGGCGGTGCTAACTACACGCACATAAATAATGTAGCACAAAGCCCACGCAAGTTTTATTTTTCTTTAAGTTTTCTATTTGTAATTGGACCACCCCCCCATGACCAAATCCTGGATCCGCCACTGAGGGAAAATATAAATGTTCTTATCTTCAAAGTGAATATATTTCGTATTTTTTTACTGTTTGTTACTGTTACTCTATATCAAGCAAAACTTCGTCCAGATGTTAGTACGAACCTAAATACAAGTTTAATACTTTCGTTTTTTAAGGGGGAATGAGTTTCCTAAGCCCCCCCCCCCTTGTCACCACTAACTACGCGCATGGTCATTCATTAAATAGATTTTAAAGAAAAAAAAAACTTATTGAGAAGAAGAAAACTTAAACATGGCAACACTATTGATAGTTCGATTCAACGGTTCCTTTCCTAGTAATAGTTCAATCTCTTCTCTAGAATCAGTCATTAAGTTGGAGAGAAGCTTTCAATTCATAATTGTTATTTGAAACCTTCTCATAACCAATGATCAGTTGCTAATTAAACGTCTCCGTGTTCAGAACAAAATTCAAAACTACAATAAAACCGAAAAAGTGAAATAATTAAAAAGTTAATATTTAAGTTAACATCTTTGTTAAGAGAAATAGATTGTTTTTTTTTTTACAGTTGGCAGCACCAGGAGTGATGTTTTTTGTCGAAAGCTTTAAATAAAAATCAATTCTGGAGACTTAGGCGGTATAATTGCTTTATTTTGTTCTCGTATAATTAAAGAAATACATTTAATAGCGTGTAAAAGATCTTTTTAAATCACACCCGTTATCGCTAATAATATCAAAATTCCATTTGAATATTTTCAATATTTACGGAATTTGTCTGTAATTTGTCCTTACCTACTGAAATTTTAATAAATATCTAAATCTTATCGACGACATTTCTCGATATTGATATTGTGAATGAGTGATATGTTTCAAAATGCGAGCGCCCTTCATGGATAAAAAGTTTCTTTTCTTCTTGGATTATTCAATAATGATTTTAATATTCCTGGTAATGATGTTAAGTGTATTAAATAGGGTCAATGGATTTGAGCACGATGAAGCTGGCCGTAATATAGGAGGTAATTTCTTATGTTTTTTTTTCAATTTTGAAACTTATGCCTTTGGGATGTATATTCGATATCGAATTCTATCAAATTTTGTCAAACTGATTGCCACACAATAAAATAAATAAATTGGGTGACGCAAAATCTTGCGTAGAACCACTTCCTATAGTGACTTACAACTGCCAACCATTCCTGTGTGCGTGTTATTGACAGGAATGAATGGGACCAACAATTTTCTGCCGAACCTGACAAGAGATAGGTAGAAGTTTGGGGGGATTCGTCAATCCGCGGGTTCAACGCACATCTGAAAATTCAGATTTCTGAAGGGTCAGCTTCTGATTGGTCAGCTGTCAGATGACTTTATAAGTCATCTTACTTTTTTTGACAGTTGACCAATCAGAAGCCAGAAAAATTCAGAAATCTGAATTTTCAGATGTACGTTGAACCCGCGGAATTTCTCGGCAGAGGCAATAGCCAGTGAAAAACATTTCTGTTTTTAGTTGGCATAGGCTGGGAATCGAACCCAAGACTTTCGGCGTAACAGTCCTACGCACTAAATCATTACGCCTCGTGTTATAACACATAATAGCTTTATGATATTTAGAACAGCATTTTAATTTTAAAAATATTCTTGAAGCATATTTTCGATAATAGTTGTTTAAATAAATCAGAACTAAGTATTTCTTCATATTTTATTCTATATTTATGAAAATTATATTGTTTATTTTTTTAATATTTTGTATTTATTTTTTTTTTCACTATTTTTTCATAGAAAATAAGAGCGGCATTTTTTGTAGACGCGTTTCAATCATAAATTCATAAAATTTACATGCATTACGATCATAAAGATTTGCAACAGAAAACAATTAATGTCGTTATTACCATACTAGAATCCAGAAACTAGTTGGAGTTGTTTATGTATGATATATAGGACGTATGTATAAGTAATAAATTAAAGCAATGTGGTTTAGTTAATTTTTATTCCGTGATTTGTTATTATATATTTTAGTACAATTAGAATTTCTATTAGGTTTTGATTTATTTTTTTAAAATAAAATGGGTTTTTTATAGATAAGTGCAGAAAAGAAAGCGTAATCTAGTCTCAAAGAAATTTGGCGGGCAATTGCAAAATTATAAGAAAGAATTTACTACGCTTTGAATATCAAATGTTGGTTGCTAAATTTGCACATATAGATCACTATCCTGAAAGAATTTTTGTATGCATAATTTTTATATAACTAAGTCACATGAGATAAGCTAAGAAACTATCGTTCTCAGGTCATGGAGGTCAGGTCATGGAGTAATAAATCATCAGCTGAAATAAGTTGAAGAACGGAAGCTTATCATATACCTATCTCTATTGTCTGGTGCATACTGCAGTTATACAGTTGAAGTTGCAGTTCTATTTTTATCTCAGAAATTTTTTAATTTCTGCATAAGGTGGGCAAATAAAATTTAATTTGAAACATAATAACAATCATGTCGTTTGTCGAAAACATTTAAAAATTTCGACTGAACTGAAAGCAAGACTATAGATCTTTAATCGCAGGCAGACAATTTAACAGACAAATTATTAAAAACAAATTAACTATGAGGAATGAAGAACTGCATTTGTTTCACATATAGGCCACATTGTATTTAGTTTTATAAGGAATACATTTTATATGGCCTATATTTTTTCCTTAAACAAATTTATATAAAAAGTTATACCTAATTAAAAAGTATAAAATGTACAATACCTACACATAAACCAAAAAAGAGTAAATTTTTGTTAGAATGAGATATCCTTCCTTAAAAAAAGAAGTATGTATATTATGTAGTTCTTGGTTTGCAGTGATCATCATCTTCATGTATTTTCTAAAAATCTTCTTTTTCAAAGGCTTCTAACGGCCTTTAATTAATTTTATCAGGCATGTCAAATAAATAAGATTATATAGAACTAAATTGTATATATTTGTATGTAATTCAGTGACTCTGTTAGTGAAACGATTTTACTCTTTTTGTATAATTTATTGTATTTATATATTTCAACCGCAAGACAAGCATTCAAACAATCATATAGGTATATTCATATTATTTCTATAGTCATAGACTCTAGACTCACTTTCCGACTCTCATACTAGACCGATTTTGACAAACGAGGTGTCAAACGAAGCGAAATTACCTGTTGATTTGACAAATTATAATTTTATTTTAAAAATGTTAATAATTTGTTAAAAAAACTGCATTTGTTTGTTTTCGTGCGTCTTTTATTTTTGTGTGAGTGCGAGAATTTTCACAGGGGTAGGAGTTTATTATATAGTGCCCCATTAACATATTTACATATCAAAATCATTTCATAAAAATTATTAAATTTATGGCATTATAAAACGTAATAACACTTAACTTGACACTTTACAAATTTACATTTGATTTTATAATTTTTTGAGATAATTAATTGAGCAAATCACCATTATAAAAGCCCATTGATGTGTATAATTCTATATAGAAAAGGAAACAAGACAAAACTTCTAATACGTCTATGCAGTTTTTTTACCATACATTTTTTACGTTTCACGTGTGTAGCCTAGTACGCTGCTGATGCGAAACGAAAAATCCCATACAAAAATGACACAACGAAATCATAAACGGAAAATTTCGTTCTGCTTTTCGTTTTGCAGTACGCTGTTCGAAGAGCGAAATTTATAATTGTAGCAGATTATTTGGAGAAGTCTCCGCTCCTTTTTCGCACTTAATTAATTGTACAGACTATTTATTGTGTGCGGAAAAATGACATTTGAGTTTTATTTGTGTTTTTTTTTGTTTATCATTTTCTTACATCATGGGTTTCTCTGATTTTTTGCTTTTATGTTTGATTTTGTTTTCGGAATTAGTGAAACTCTCCAAGGATATTTTCCGTTGTGTTTTCGCAAGCGTTTCGTTGTCTGTTTGGAGATCACAGGAAATTTTCGTTTCACATCAGCAGCGTACTAGGCTTGTCTCTGAAATTGTTGTTCTACTCTTGTTGTTGGTAATTAATCAATGTCGAACAATGTTCGAGATAGAACTAACACATCAGTCAACTGGTATTTTTTTTTACTAAAATCGTAGTTTGATTTAAATTGTAAATTATACATTGTACCTTGTACATAATGTACATAACATTATGTTAAATACACATAATGTATGTATTAAAATGTTGCTCCAATTCCTAGCTTCCATTGACAAAGATTGGAAACATAATATATACCATAAAGCAAAAATATGCTTATATATTAAACTTAGTTAACATTCTCTATTCCAGTTAAAACGTTCGTTAAAGAGCAGATACTGTTTTTTTTTTATTAATACATAGGTGTTTCAGATGTAAAGCCTTTTAATTATTCTTATAACTGTTTGGGCTTCTGGTAGAGTTTATTTCTTGACAGGTATGCAATGAACTATATTTTCACGTATATAGAGTATTTAGAGCAAAAAGAGAATAGTTTTTCCTCGAGTAAAAATAATTTCCGGATTTTTAATAGGACATGCCAATTACTATTGGAAACGCGCTTCAGTTTTTCTAAACTACAAATATCATAGAACACATCCCTTTTGTGAGTGAAAAACAACATAAAGGTTCAAGTCATGAATATCTCTCCACTTTTATATTCACTATTTTGCTGGCTTATTTATTGGCACTTTTTGGTTTTTGTTTTTGTTTACCAAGAGAAATTCTTCTGCACCAGCTGTAAATTTTCCAATTAAACGCACCTAATGTCATTTTTTGACTGACGTTGACATCATGACGTAGAAATGGATGGGCTGTTTTTGTAGTTGATTTTTTCTGGTTGTATTCATGAGTTGCAAAAGTTGAACTCGTCCTTGCGTTCAACAATAGGATTATTAATGCGAAGATACAATTCGAATTTGCTTGAAAATTGTCTGAATGTCGAGACTCACGCTTAAGATTTGTAAACATCAATTACAACATTAAGTGTGACAGATAAGGCTCACGAATATAGACGGAAAAGATGTTTTCAAATAAAAAAAGGATTTTTCTTTTGTATTTTTTATTATTTTTAAAACAGTAATTGCAGTTTTCATCGTTGTTTGCCAAAAATGTTCTACAATGATAAAAATCAGTATCTTCTTTCACTGGATTGTTGTGAAACTTTATAATACACAACGCATCAAGCCATTCATCACTCATTGTTAATCGCTCTGCTGTAAATGTTGTGACGGGAATGGAAAGTTCCATAGATAGTACCTACCTAACTGATGCGAAAATCGAAGAATTTTTCACCACGTAACATATGTTATTATATTGACTTTGGTTAAAATTCATGTTATTGTGGTTAAACCACATAACGGACTCGGCAGAAAAATTATCCAGAAAGGATCAATATTTATCAGTTATCTTTGAACAGTCAAATAGTATGTCAATGTTTATAATATATTTTTAGGAGATAACTGAAATATTGTCTATGCGGAATTATTTTCTTCTTGAAAGCGCTCTTTAAGGGACATTATCAGAGAATCCAAGTAAGGAACGGAACTTGATGTTCTAAAATAGTTTTCGGGTGAAGACGAATTAATATTGGATCGGTGAGGTTGTTTCTTTACAGTTTTTGGGTAGCTCAATTCAATACCTGGTTCACTCAAAAATTTTTCAATTGTTTCCCAAATCATTTTGAAGGAATTCTCTCGATCTTCTTAAAAATGCTTATTCAAGAAAATAATCTGATTTTTTACACTTAATCCTGGTAAATTCCTTGTAAAATATTTGTGACTGGTTAAAGTATCGAGGAGTAATGAACCACTATGAACAAGCAGACTTAAAAAGTCAAATTCGAACACGAGTAATAAAGTTGAAGGGCTCGTTGCTTTGTAACACGGTTTCCCTCGTCCCCCAGTTTTTGCAGTGCTTCTATTACAACGACTTCCGTATTTTTCTGTCCATATATTTCACAGAACAGGGGATGCGCTGGAAATATATTTCCTACGCATAGGACTGTCCCGCAAAAAAGGAAATTTTTTCTTTTATCGTCGAAACAGCTTTGCTATCCTCGGACACTTCGTTTACATCATTTATTTTTTGCTTGCTGGAACCTCGAGTGGAAGAAATTTGCCTTTGTATACAAATCTTGTACTTTTTTTTTCCTTATTCCACTCAATTTCCCAGCCATGGTGGAGCACTCATGATACATAAGCTTGTGCCACCATATTTGACAACTGCAACCCGAATTTTGTTAGTTATTCATTTCATAAAGCCGGAACCACACATATCTTGTATGGTGTGTAGTGAAGTGAATGGTGCCGTGTCATAAGGCCATGCGTCATAAGGCCATATTGGGAAATATGGCCTTATGACGCTTTCAGAAAGTGACATAAAGCCATATTCCAACTTATGGCCTTTTGGATCTTTAATAAAGTGACATACGGCCATATGGCCTTATGACACTTTTAACCGTTTTTCCTTGTTTGATAAATAAACCTGCCCAAATGTTTTTGTCGAACACTTTAACTGTAATTCAGTTACGGTGTATAAACAGTGAAGTATGCAACCCCCCTGCTTGGGCACACTATAGGATTTAGGATAGGTGCTAGGTTGGGTGTATGCAACCTTTATTTTGCATCTAAAGATTCTGGATAAAAAAAAAAAAAAATAATCAAATTTTTTCACTTTACGAAAGGATTATGAGGCCATAGTTAGATATGGCCTTAAGTCGAAAAAAAATATGGCACTATGACACTTTGGTAAAGTGTCAAAAGGCCATATGTTTCAGTATGGCCCTATAAAACATTTCGAAAGCGTCATAAGGCCATATTTCTCAATGTGGCCTTATGACACGGCACCGAAGTGAATAGGTATTTCATATACGTAAGGCCATAGTTGTCTCGTGTGATGTAATGTAGTGTGGTGTATTTTGTTGTGTCATAATCAATTTTTTTTCCAATTGCGCCATGCTAGGCTGTGTCGATGAGATATTTTTATGTGGGTAAGATGAGACTGTCCTCGCGAACGAGATTAAGTAAATACCGAAAATGACAGTTTGCAATACAAATCTTTGATTTATGTGCACAGTCAGCGACACAACACAACACACCACACGAGATAGATGTGGTTCCGGCTTAAGACGTTATAGTGACGATAAAATTGTGTTTGCTATGGTATGGTAGCATCATCCATATTTTCTTGAGTTACAAAACCTAGAAAATCTTCCCGCACTTGGAATTCACCTGTTGTCACTTTATGGACAAATCGTATTCCTAATGACAAATGCTTCGGTTGACGTCTTCAATTATTTTGTCTATTAAAATATAATTGCAGATTTCAATTAATTTTTCATTGTCTACAAGGGGGCTTGGCGGGGTGACAAATAGGGATAGAACTTAGGGATTTATTCGACCAAGGTCCAGAGTCAGAGGGCAATGAGCAATTAGTGATAAAATTCTGTTAGACAAAAGCCGTAGCTCAGATCCAGAGGAAGGCAAGTGCACCCCTCCCGCGCCCGCTTCGGGAGCCTATGATCATTTATCTGTAAAAATTTATCGCAAGAAATAATTGATCGGGACATTATTAACCTTAGCTTAACAAAAGAATCCACTTTATTTAATTAAATTCAGTTGGAAAAATGAAAACAAATTCTTTGAAATTTGTTTAAAATTTCTGCTTCAGAGAACAGCTATTTTCGGTGAAATAATATTGTCTATAACTCTATAACTCCCTTATATCAAAATTCAGCTAGCATCTTAAAATTAACATGATCTGCGTTTTTATTTTTCATCATGTAAAGATATCTTTTTAAGCTTTACCAGTTACCACTAATGGCAACACTTCATCTACATTTCTCTTCATTCTCGTACATGTGTCACATTGGCATTGGCATCCAGAACAAATTTACGATTGTATTAAGTAGTACTTACTTAAACAAAAACTCATTTTCAATGAGTAGATATGTGTTAAGAAGTTATCCGTTCCAAGTTTAGACATTTTTAATAGTTTCCTCTTGGGTGTGGTCGTATATGTAGTTTTTAAGAAATTTCCAACTTAATTTGGTGCAAATTTCGTTTTCATTTTTATTTTAAAATTTGAACTTTTATTGTAATTTACTGTAATTGCAAAGCATCTTAGAACAAATACACACAAAATCAAAGTATATCTGCCAGACACGGTAGAAGCTCTTATTCTCAATTAAAACTTATATTGAACTTCTTATGAACAAAACAAATAAATCAAGTAAAAGTTTATGTTGATACTTTTTGAGTATTTATACAAATATTTATGAAAGTCATACAACTGACTTTAAAAAGCAAACAAAGTTTATTTTCAAACTAAACGTTTACAACAACTCGTTAAATTTGTTTCATTCATAATCCTATACGTAAATGTACTTAATAAGAAATAAACAAGTAAGATAAACGAGTTTTTTTTTCTAGAAGTATACATAGGTATGTGCATAAATGCATATATAGGAAAGAACTAATAGATAAAAAGTTATCTAGGCGCAGTGGCTTTATATGATTTTAATGATAATTACAAGGCTAGTTTAAATTCGATCTTTAAAAATGCAAAACAAAGCTATAATAAGTAAGGTAAATGTAGCTACATATACCTACATATAAACAAAAATAAAGATTTTTGCAATATCGATAAAGTCATAAATTACTGGATCCGACAAAGAAATGTGTCGTTTTTGAATGGGCTGTCAAGTATTTGTTTTTGAATGAATTTCAAAATTAATTGTTAGGAATTTTCGTTTACTTCCCAAAAAATAAAATTTTGACAGATCTTTGGACTAAAACTGGCATAAATTATAAATTTTAAGAAGTAAACGAACTAAGGTAATATATTGTGATGGTTTAAGAAAGAAGTTCAAAACTGAAAAGAACATTTGTTTAATAATAAAGATTTTTATAATTTCAGTTCATCGGAAAGAAGGAGAAAACTGTACGATTAAAACTGGTGAGCCAGGGATCTGTAGAAGACTTACATCATGTACAGTTTATTATGAGGCCTTGAAGCTTAAAACTATAGAACACAGTTTTCTTGTTGGTTGTACTTTTATCGATAAGGAACAAGTTATTTGCTGTCCACTTGAAGAAAAACTATCAGTTAGGTGAGCTTAAAATTCATAATATAGTTTTATATTTTATGTTCACTATAATTTCACACAATTTTATACATAACACTATTTTTGTTCTTTGCTCCAATACTTTGCGAACATAATTGAAATTAATTTTATTCCGAAAAGGAAAAAATGTCCCAGCAAAATTATCAAAATACGAAAGTCGATTGTGGTTTTTTTCATATTATGATAATTTTTTTTTATAAACGGGTTGACCATATTTTTAGAAGTAAAACCCTGGACAGAAAGGGAACATAAAACGTAAGACAATTTAAAATAGAAGCTTAAATTTGTTCAGTTTTTACTTATTAGCTTGCAAAAATAACGTCTTTATATGACCATATGCTTCGCAACTTTTTAAAACAAACAATGTTTATAATTTCTTAATATTTGTTTACTGAACAAGAAATTGCTTAAGAAGCTTTTCTTTCTCTTTGAATTAGTTTTTACATTCAAGGTTTCTTAAATTTTAATTGTGGTTTACAATCAACATTGTATCTTCATGCGTATAAGTTTTTAAAAATAAAACTTAGATTTCTCATTCGGCCTTATGAATTGTTCATAAATAAAAAAAAAACTTTCAGTGGGAGCATTTGAACTTGGTAGACACAACTTAAACTTCAAATTTTGTAAAACTTTTACGAAAGAAATACCGTTTTCTGAGAAACTCGTAAAAACGTCTATCGACTTTTCGACTTCTAATTTGTAGGTCAACAATGTTTGTATTGTTCGCTTCTATGTGCGTATATGTACATTTAGGTAGGTTTTACCAAACATTATATTAATTTAATAATATAAGTAATTCGCATAAACAAATATATTTTATTTCATTTCTAGAAGTTCAATAGAACCGGAAGTATTTTCTATTAATTCAAAATCATCTCAAAATAATGGAATTGAAAGACCTTCACAAGTCGGTAAGTTTGTCAAAGAATCAATAGTTTTAAACCGGTTGGTATGTACCTACTTGGTTTTTTTTTAAAGCGTTTTCGATTGGTAATCCGGTATAACAAAATTATAATTGTAAGGAGTGCAGGAAGTGAAAACTCACTAAGACCAATAATAGTTATAACTTTGAATTAGTAGTTCATCCCAGTCAATTGACTTGCGGCTTTTTGAAAGCAGATATTTTTGACGTCATTTTTACTTTTTGTTAGAGGTACGACAGTTAGGCTCATCAGTTAGATGCTGTCGACCCTTCTAAGACGCAATATTTTAGTCGATGTAATCGACACTAATACAATTTGCAGCATTAACACACTGCAAATTATATTTTTCTAGTGAGTTTATTATTATATCGACTAAAATATTGCGTCTTAGAAGGGTCGACAGCATCTAACTGATGAGCCTAACTGTCGTACCTAGGCGAAACGCATTATTTTTGGACTAAATGAAAAAATAATACATACTTTCAATTGAATTCATTCAATACATAAACACTCTTACTTAGTCCACAAGAGAAAAAACAAAAACAATGTTTCTATTGTTGTCATTAATTTTTGTTAGAAATCTTGGTTTCAAATTGACTAAGAAATCTATTGCTACATAAAATTATCAATTTTAAAGTCATTCTTGAATCATGATAGGGTTAAAAAGACGAATTATACAGAACCACATCTTATTTCGGCATCACTACCAAACTTTTCTGCTCGCGCTTGCAGGATGACTATGTCGAAATGTTGTTGCTCTGTCCATCAAGCCAGGTCTAAGAAATTGGGTTAAATAAATACAAAATCCGTTTTTGTTCAATAAATCTAAAAAATTACCATAAAAAAAAACTTTAAATAAACCAACCTTATCATTTTTACTGAATTTTAACTATAAGTGTATACTCTACCGCGGTATTCAAAAAATTCTTGATTAGGTACCAATCAAAAAAGCCGCATTAATTTTTATTTACATACAAAAATAATAATAATCATAAAAAATATAAAAAGAATTTTTTTTCCAAAATTGTTCTTTCTAGCGTGTCAAAATTATAGCGATGCGAATCCTGCCTCATTTACTTTCCACATTTTGGGCGGGGTTGCTGTTGAACCTGGTCAATTTCCTCATATGGGAGGTTTAATCTTTCCGGAAGGAAGTGTTACTGATCTTGACAATCGATGTGGATCATCGTTGATATCTGAGAGATATGTCCTGACTGCTGCTCATTGTGTTAACGATCCACTTTCGCAGCCACTGTTTGTTCGATTTGGTGTGGTTGTATGGAATTCTTTAGACGATCCTCCATTTGATGCAGAAATTGAGGTATGGTACCTTATGACTTTAACATACAAATTGATTTTGTTTTTTAAATAATAGATTTTTCAAAATGTTTCTATTATTATTTTGCAAGCCCGGGGGGAATTGGTTGAAAAAAATTAACGACAACTGGGGTTAGCAATGCCATCAGAGAAAAAAAAATGGAGTTTTCATACAAACTATCGATAGCAAGTACAATTCAATGTAATTCACGCTGGTAATACAGTTTCTGCACGCTTAAGTTAAGTCCCGAGAATTCTCTGGGATTAGCTTAGTTCGCATGGGATTAGTTGTTGTCAAAAATATGCATATAGATAAGTAAGGAAGTACCCTTATTTTATTGCTGAAAGAGTCACGATTTAAGAAGCGTTTGTCGTATTCCAGAAATTATTGTTTTTGGTTTCCGTTTACACTCATTCACTGCCAATATATAGTTATAAACTGTTGATAACTTCAAATTCAAGGCCTAGCATAGTAAAGAATATAAGAAAAGAACAGGATAAATGTACACTAGAAAGGTCAATCTGTGGAAAAAAAATCAAGAGAAGAAACTTTTGAATTGCCATCAAAATCATGGGCGAACAAAAAATATTAATGAGTTAATTAAAAAAAATTTGGTTAATTCAATCTGGACAAGCTGCAGCACATATACTTGACAACTCTTGTCAACAATGCATTGCTATTGAGCAACGACACATTGGAAAGGGCCATACACAAAGTGGCGCCATCTTCATTTCGAAATAAGGCATGTTTTTTCCGAGCCCGAAGGAAATTGGATGAAAAAAAAGATTCGGAGCTAAATCATTTACATGGTAAATGCAAAAACAACTAATCCCCAATGGGCTTAGCTGAACTCAGATAATTTTCGGGGCTTAACTTTAGCACGGAGAAAAACTATGTTACCCGCTGGATTACATGTTATAAGACAGTTTGTATATCATTTTTTTCAACCATCGATTTCGATGGATATTTGACAATTTTAAGTAAAATCGCATCTGAGTTAAATCAGATTTGCAAGATTAACTAACTTTAGTTTAACCCAGTTAAATCAGCAATTAAAAATTACTTATTTATATCTTAAAGGTTTCACCACACAAACGCGAGTTTTCGGTGGCGACGACGAAAACAATAATAACAACGTGTTGTTTTAATTGACAACCACGTGGTTATTGTTGTTCTCGTCATCGCCACCGAAAATTCGCGTCGGTGTGGGGGAACCTTAAGTAGTCATGATATAGATTTTTTGGTCAAAAATTGTTTCCATATCTTTTTTGCACATAATTTTTTCTATTAATGGTTAGAATTTTTCTTTGCTACTTGTTGATTCTCTACTATTAAATACTTCTTTGCCTAGCTGAAATCGTGGCTTTGAAAGAAACATTTAGATTTATTAAAATTTCCTGTAAATTTATAGCTTGCACACCTAAACTAGTACAAAATATTTTTTCTGTTTTATTTCTAGAAAATAACAATACATCCTGAATTCAAGTTCCCCTTGCGTTACCATGATATCGCCCTCATAAAGCTTCGCAGTAATGTTGAATTTTCACTTGTCATTCGTCCAGCCTGCCTCTATTCGGATTTCAAGGATATCGATTCAGACATCCCACTTGTAATTATAGGTTGGGGTCTTACAGACGTCCAAAGTAAGATTGCAATTAATTATTTCTAATTTAATAATTATTTCGATTTCCTATTTCTGCAGCTCATTCCCGCTCTGAAGTTCTTCTAATGACCAATGTAACTACAGTTGGTTTGAATGAATGTAATGCCTCGCACATTGCATATGGTACAGACCGGAAGTATCGAAATGGACTTAATGAAGGGCAATATTGTGCATTTGATCCAGAATTGAAAAAGGATTCATGTCAATCGGATTCTGGTGGTCCAATGCAATTGGTTCAGAACGGAAAATCAACTATTGTTGGAATTGTGTCCTTTGGACTCTCATGTGGAAGTGCTACTCCGTCAGTTTATGTTAGAGTTGCATATTACTTGAATTGGATTGAAAGTATTGTTTGGCCATCATAATTACGTCTAAAAAAAATATTGTCAATTTTGTAATTAAAAATTGAGAATAGGGAAGAAAATTGTCAATTTTAAAATCTGAAACTTTTAATAATTTTTAGGATTTTTTTTGGTCAGCATTAGCCATGTGTTACTATATAAGGATCTGTATCAGAACGCGCTCATAAAATAATGAACGAACCCTAATCGCAAATCAACGAAAAGACATTACTATTTCAACCATCATTACGCAGAACATGGTTATTTTCTTTTTACTTTCGATCGTCTCCAAGCTTGCAATTTGTGGTTTCTGTCTTAAAAATTAAGTTCTGAATTAAATAAGTTACATAAATTAAATATTATCTAGTACCTAAAGTTTTTTTTATTATAATAAAATAAAATATATAAATTAATATTCGTTTTTATTTTATTTCTCATAGTGTTTTAGAGACACTGGCGCAAAATTTTAAACAGTCCTCCATTATTTAAGGAATAAAACTGACTCCAGTTAACGCAGTCGTTTTATTGCGAGCTTTTGCCTAACTTTTCCTGAATTTTAAACACTTTAAACAACTCTTTTAACTAATGAAGGTTTTGAACGTGGCTTTAGAAAAAATATCTTATATCCAATTCCTTCCAACCAAAGAATCGAATTTTTTGTGTTAAAAAAATCTGGCTAGCAAATTGAATGTCGTGGTCTTTTAAGAAAAGAAATTGTTTTTGTTGGTTGCAAAGAATTTTCGATGAATTTTATATAAAAATATTTGGGCGTTGTTTTCCAATTAATAATAATAAGTAAATAACTGACTTCCTCATAATTTCCAAATTAAATATTTCTTGACGCTTTACTTCAAAATTGCTGCTGTCAAGTCACACACACACACACACAATCACAAAAAAAATTCGATTCTTTTCGTATATTAATTTTAACCACAGAAAAAATTCGATTCTTTTTAGAAAAAAAAAAATCGAGTCTTTGGTTAAAAGTCAGTAGTGTCAGTCAGGATATATTGTCAAAATGTTTTGTTTTTTTTTATTCGGTTCGAATTTTTGTGTTGATTAAAATTTAAAACTTCTCAGATGACAGTTATTTGCCAAACAACTGGTCACAGTATGGGCCAAGTTCAGTCGACTGGTGATTATGGAATAGTTGCTGAACAATTGAGAAGTAATCAACGAATGATGTTCCAACCAGCTGCACTAACAGTGAGTTTTTTTTTTCTGACATTTCGGCTTCGGACAATGAAGAAATGTTCAGCAATTGTAAGATGTTTTCAATGAAAACATCTGACAATGACCAATGAGTCTGACAATGTCCTAATCGACTGACAATGACAATTGATTGTGTGTTCAGACGATTGTAAGACATTTGGAACAGTTTTTTCACTGACAGATCTGACAATATTGTAAAATCTGACAATCGTCTGTACCTAGCTTTAATATACTATGAAAAACATGAATCAGATAATCGAAATCAGCACTTTCGGAAAATCTAATTTTTCCACCTCAGCTCCGCTGTTCGACGCGATGTCAATTATTTTGTGGAACACTTTTGACAGAGTCAAACAATTTTGATAAATGAATTTGTAGCTAATTATTTGTTGCTAAAAAAAGTATTTTGCTAGCGAAATTCGAAAAACTGCTAAGAACACTGACAAATTTTACAGGAATTTTACAAACAAACACAAAAAAATGTTGATTTTCATTTTAAAATTCTGAAGGAACAAAGTAAAATTTGACAAAAAGTGACTAAACTATAATTTGTACAGAATGTGTTTCTTAAGAAAATTGCATCTAGATTTCAATTTCGGGCAAAACAGGACTTAGCAGCTTTATGCATTTAGTCGAAGATTTGTAACTTCGATAATTTTTCTGAATTTTCTGCTAAAATATGCAAGTCTGAAGTTAGCAGACAAGAGTAAAATAATAGCTGCGTTTTATTGGTAATTTAAAGGTATTGCAGTATTCAAGTACCAATAAAACGTTTTAGCCACTTTTATGCATTTTTACTGTGTTCGTAAAGTATTTTTATTTCCGTGTTTACACTTAACTATAAAAATATCATAGAATATATCTATTTTGTGAGTGAAAAACAACATTAAGGTTCATGTCATGAATAAGTACTTTTCAACGTATCATCTTCATCTTTAAATTTTCAACTTTCTTTATCCACTTTTATATTCACTATTTTGTTGAGGCTTATTTTATGGCATATTTTGGTTCTTGTTTACCGACGGAAATTTTACTGCGCTATAAGTTTACCAATAAAAAGCGCCTAATATGAATTTAATTTTTTAATTGAAAACTAAATTTTTAGTGAATTAAATGGTTCTTTGTAACGCCTTCAGTTCTTTCGAAGCAATAGATGTGGAAAAGCAAATCACAACTTATCGATTTCTTGGATACAAAAAATTAACAGTCCCGAGATGAAATAAAATAATTCAATCAAAATACTGAATTCATTGAATGCATTTTAAAAGATGAAGAAACATAAGACATGGAAACACTTATTATGGACCGATTCCACTGTTCCGTGTAATAATGCAATCTCTTGTCTAAAATTAGTCATCAAGACGAGAGGGAAGCTTTCAATTTATAATTGTTATTTAAAAACCGATTGTCTGCAACTTCCCATAACCAGTGATCAGTTACTAACTAAACGTCTCCGCGTTCGGATCAGAATTAAAAACGTTAATAATTCCAAAGAAGTGAAATAATTATAAATTTAATATTTCATTTAACATCTTCGTTAAGAGAAAAAAGTTTTTTTTTTACCGCCGCGCTAGTGGCACCAGGTGCGATAGTGATCGCATTATTTTTTTAGTTTTTCCAAAGCTTTAAATAAAAATCAAATCTGGAGACTTAGGAGGTATTGTTATATTATGTTCTCATGTAATCCGAGAAATTAATTTAATAGCATGTAAAAGATAATTTAAATCGTATCGCTAATTAATATCAAAATTGCAATTTAATTAATTTAATATTTGCGCAAATCAAAGGAATATCTCGAATTGATTGTGTGAGTGAGTGAAGTGAAGAGAGATGATTTATTCAGAAACAATGCGTGTGACCTTCTTGGATAAAAAGTCTATTTTCTGTTCTTCGACAATGATTATAATATTCCTAACACTGATGTTAACTGCATCAGAAAGGATCAATGGATGGGAAATCGATGAAGTTGGCCGTTGGCCAGTAGGTAATTTTAAAAGTTTTGTTTTCTTTGAAGTCAAAGGCATAAGCATTTGTTTAATATCGAATTCCAACATGTTTTGTCACAGTGATTGCCACTTAATGGCTTGAGTTATTAAAAACTGAATTTTAATATTAATTACATGATTGTGTCATATATTTTCAGGGGTGGACTGTGAGTCAAAGTGCCCCCCGGCCCCCGGGACTTTAAGAAAAGGGGCTTCAAAATACTAAAATTAGTTAAAAAGAATTAGCTTCGAAAACGACGACAAAAAATCGTTGTGTAATTTAATTGAAGCCATAAACAGGCTGCTCCGAAATTTCTATAATGTATTTGAGTTAGCAAAAATGTAGTTTGATTTTTGAAAATATTACTGTAATAATGCAAATTTTATAATTCCTACTTCTACCGAAACTTCAAAAATACTAACAGCAATCGAAATAACTATTCTGTTTCTACGGTCCTGAAATGTTGTTTGAAAGCTTTCCTCTAAATGAACCGAAAGAACTTAAAAAACCTATAGAATTGCCCATGTTCTGCATTTCGAATGAAATCGAATTGAAATCGAGTTTCAATTTCACGTGAAATGAAATTCCACGTTCTACAATTCGTTCGTTTTCGAAAATTTCGCAGTTACTTTGAAATTTTAATATTCAACGTGCATCCATTTTTAATTGGTTTTTTAAAGTGAAAATCCTCTGTAGATAAAAATGGATCTATCATTATTGCCATTTATAAGGGAAAAATGAAAGCGGAACTCGAAAGGAAAAATTATCCGAACAATTTGGCGAGAAAAAACTAATATATTAGACTTGCCTAACGACGCACGCAAGTAAGTATACTTAAATATGAATGTTCTTATGTTCCCTACGAAAATGATATTAAATACAAAAAAAGGAACAAAAATTTAAAGTTTTGTACCAAAAAATACAAAACTATCTACAAATGCACCAATTTCACAACGCATAAAAAATTGGATTGAAAACGTTCAGAAAACGGAATGAATCAAAATGCAGAACTACAATTTTCATTTTTGAAATTCCAATTCACTAGCTTTTCGAACGAATTGTGAAACATCTAAATTTAATTTCGTCATGTGAATTCATAATAAGTGGAATGCAGAACATGGGCAAATATAAAGTTTTCTATAAGAGGAATTTAGGGGTCTCCTTAGGTTACCAATGGGGCCACAATAGCTCAATATTTAATGTGAGAGCTCCAACTATAGTTTCGTTTAAAGTGTCTGTGAGTACTGTGAGAATTCCTTTGGGCTTACAAATGCTCAGTTATAATAAGTGTGGGGAACCCATCAGCTTAACTTTGGTTTTCGTTAAAAAAAATCTTTTATAGGGACCCATCAGCTTTATCCTCATTTTGGGGGCCCCTAAAACAACTGTGTGGGTTTCCTGAGATTCCTTTGAGGCCAAAAAGCCTGTAAGGCCATTAGAAATGCAATTTTAAGAAAAAAAATTCTTGTAAAAGAACAGAAAGTACTGAAGAGGCTTTCATACACTTTTTGTTATCGCAGGGGCCCATCGGACAAAATCTCGGTGCCCCAATCCACCCCTGTATATTTTCAGTTAATATAATTATTTTTTTTTTTAGATTCAAATTTTCAATAAAAATTGTTGTTCCAATCGACAGAATTGTTTACTTTTTAAATTTCCTATTTATCTATGTATTTATATCTATTTATTCTATAGATACTTTGATTGGATTTATCTCGTTTGAATCATAACTAGATAAATTTTAAACACATTTTGATTTATTTGCGCTATCATAGCTTTACAACGGAAAACAAATTAATTACTTGTCATTATTATCATGCTAGAACCAGAAACAAGTTGCAGTTATTTATTTAGGTAATTAAATAAGCAATTTGATTGAGTTAGTTTTTGTTGTATATATAATTTATTGTTGGTATTATATAATTTATTATATATATACAGTTAAAGCTCTCCAATTCGATTTCAAAACATACTTTTAGCTTTTTAACTTTTTTTAAAATTATTATAATACTCGACATTTTAAAAATCCGCTGCAGTTGAGTTTATGATTTTTGTTTTAGATAATTTTAATTGATATAAATCAGTATAAATACAAGGTGATTGATACCTTTTTTAATAATATAGTATCTATAGGTAATACACAATTTACAAAGTGTTTTAAAATTAATTAAAAAAACAAAAACATACATGTTAGTATCTGCCTGCAGAAGTACTTATTCTCAATTATAACTTAAATGAACTTCTTATGAATAGAACAAATAAATCAAGCAAAAGTTTAATTTGATATTTTTGGAGTATAGGATTCAATTTATAAGTTCAAATGACCTGAACATGCACCAGAAGCCGTTTTCTAATTTTATTTATTTTCGTTATTCTTTTTGAGTAGGTTTCTATAAAAATATTAAAGTCATGTGCATACATCTGGCCTTAAAACAAAGTTTATTTTCAAACTAAACTTTTGCATTATAATACTCATTAAATTTGTTTCATTCATATTTCCTTTGCCTACTTATCTAGTATGAATAATATAACAAGTTAGAAAAACACGTTTTTTGCATAGGTACGTACATATTATATAAATTGTATGTACATATTGAATGAAAATGCAAATAGAAAAGAATAAAAATAAAATGAAAAGTGAAAACAGTAATTGATGGCGAAATGGTTTTAATCGTTACAAGGCTTGTTTTAAATGAAGTTAGAAATTAAAATATGAATTTGTTTGATAAAATCACAAAGGCCGACAAGGAAATGTGTGTTGGTTTTGAAAGAATTAAAGGAAAATTTGTTATATATCTTTTCACTTTATATCGAAATATAAGAACATACAAATAATCAGCAGCGAAAACTGAAATAATTTATGGTTGTTTGAAAATTATTCATCCATAAATATCTGGTTTTGGAACTCGACCATGACCATTGACCATGGCGCATTAAATCGAATTCGAATTCGTTGCTGTGTGAGCAGTACAAAACCAGGATCCATTTTTAATTAAATGTCATCTGTCAACAAGTATAACGTACTGACAGATGTCATTATGACATCAATAATAACGTAAACTTTATATAAAAGATCAAAGATCTGTTCGATCAATAAATTTGTATAAAATAAGCATTTCTATATCATTTCAGTTTATCGGAGAGAAGGAGAAAACTGTACGATTAAAACTGGTGAACCAGGGATCTGTAGAAAAATTTCATCATGTGCAGTTTATTATGAGGGCTTGAAGCAGAAAACCATAAAATACAATTTTCTTGTTCGATGTTCCATTATCGATAGACAAGAAGTTATTTGTTGTCCAATTGAAGAAAAACCATCAGAAAGGTGGGTTTAAAATTCATATCACAAGCAATATATTTTTTTATTGACTAATTATACCTACTCACAAAATTTCACAACATACTTGATACTATAGCTATACTTTCTTATACAACGAATTTGACATTTCCATTGTGAATTGATTCGA
This sequence comes from Epistrophe grossulariae, assembly GCA_929447395.1. Lineage (NCBI taxonomy): Eukaryota > Metazoa > Arthropoda > Insecta > Diptera > Syrphidae > Epistrophe > Epistrophe grossulariae. Next base: position 47,054,462 of record OV839568.1, read on the forward strand.
CTTGAAAATTTCTTATAAAAAAATTCCCTCGTCTACCTTAATGAGAATGTTTCTAAATACTAGTATAAAGTTTAATATTTTGGGAATAGAAATGATAATTATGAAATATTTATGTAGATAAATTTGGAAGATTAATAGTAAGAATGGCACAACATTTTAAATAACTTTATGTTATAAGATATAGCATGATACTACTTAAGAATTTTCTCACTTTGAAGCTCTTTACTAAAATGTTCTTAGTTTAAACATTTTTTAACTATAGTATCATACTTGATACTATTTTTTTTAATGAACTCCAGCTGAACACGCCTAAAACAGTGACATTTTTTCCAAAAAAGTATGAAAATATATACTATTTTATAATTTATATTTCACAAAAGTGACATTTTAAGATAGTACTAAAAAAAACCGTCGACATCACACTAAAAATGCTTTAACGTCGTACTAAATTTTGCGCCAATATCTTTTATTTATACCAAAATCAAGTAAAAAAAAGAACGCTGGACTATTAAACACTTTTCTCAAGACACATGCTTTTAATAGGTACCCTTGAAATGGAAATGGACAGCTCTTGAGTGACGGTTTTTTATTAATTTGAAGCAGTAAAAAAGCTTATATGGACTTAAGCTGTTTTATAAAACTGCAACTTTGGTTCTAAATTTATTTATTTTAAATGGCATGGATATAAGCAGTAAAATTATTTAATATTTTTTTTTTCGTTTTGATTGAATTGGGGTCAAGATAGAAAAATTAAGCTGTTTTGCAAATTAATTTGTCCATTTAAACATACGCTTGATTATTTTGATGCCAGTGTATAAAGATATAGACTCAATTATTATTAATTCTTGCCAACAAACATTTTCATTTTGACCCAAGTTTACACATGAAATGAATTTCTTTATTCCAATTATTGAACGACCCTAACATTGATCATTGAAATCTTAAAATTTATTGTATATATAAATGGGCCCGAAATTAATTTTTTTTGTTGGAGTCATCATCTTTTGATTGGCATCAAAAAAATCAATGATTTCCCTCTTTAAGTGCCTCATAACTTAGAATTAAAATTTACCATGATGGTTTTTAATATAATAATTATAACTGGTCCCTTAAGGTCTTTTAACTTAATGGCACATCGAACGCAGAAGAAAAAAAAAATTTAATTTTATTGTTTAAGTTGTTTTGGTCTATTTCAATTTGAATGCAAATAAAAGACTTTTTATTTCATTCTTCTTCTATGCTACAGCATAGCTTTGTTTAGGGTTCATGACGTTGGGTTGGCTACGTTTTCCCGCGGCACGTTTTCCCGCGTCACGTTTTCCCGCGTACGTTTTCCCGCAAAACGTTTTCCCGCAGAACGATATCCCGAATCACAGTTTCCCGTGTAACGTTTTCCCGCCGATTCGTACTTTTTTCAATACAAATCGACAGCGCATGAACAAAATTCATTTCAGTTTTCTTGTACAAAAGTCTTTTCTTGTGTTAAGGTGAGGTATGTATGGGAGGGCATGCTGCCACCCTGCAACCCCCCTGCTTGGCACTTTATAGGATTTGAGGTAGGTGCGAGGTTAAGTGCATGAAAAGTTTCTTTTTATCATTTGGTAGTTTTTTTATGAAAATTGCTAAAATGCCTTTTTAAGCGTATGAAATAAAAAAACGCTTAAAATAAAAAAAAAATATTAAATATATTAGCAAAACTTAAAATATTTAATATAAATGCAAAATAGTATTGTCAAAAAGTACTAATTAGTATTGCCTATCCCGCCGCCAATCCGTGGAAAATTATATAGGCAATCGTTTCGCGGGATTGTAGTAAAAAAAAACTACCTTTCAAATCGGAGGGCAAACGTTACACGGGAAAACGATCGCGGGAAAACGTAGTTAACCCGTTTAGGGTTCATGACGTTATCTCTAACGACAAAAATCTAGAATGCAAAAAATCTCGAAAAAACAGTTTTATCTAGAATGGAAAAATCTCGAAAGCACCAAAATCAAAAATGAACAAAAATATCAAAAGACTATATCTAGAAAAAAATCTCGAAAAAAATAAATCATTCTAGATTGTTTTGTACCTATGTTTAAGGAATTCAAACTCAAATAAAACTCATTATTATATTCAGTTTATTAAACAATTTAATTTTTGGGCCTTGTGATAATATAGTTGTGTGATGACTAAATACGGTTAGTATAATATGTTGGCCCGCACCAAATGATAAAAAGAAACTTTGAATACACCCAACCTCGCACCTACCCCAAATTCTATAGTGTGCCCAAGCAAGCCAAGCCTCACTGTTTATACGCCGTAATGCTGGGTGCTAGCTCTGCACTAATTTTCTTTCAAATGTTTTATTATCTCTAAAAAATTTGGGACTTATGTCCCATTGTTAACAAAAAATATTTGGGGCTTGGGTCCCACTTGGGTGAATGGTTATTAATAATAATTAATTCTAGATTTTTGCATTCCATATTTTTTTTTTTCTAGATTTTTGTATTTCTAGATTTTGCTTTCTAAGTTTTGTTTTCGAGATTTTTTAAATTCTAGATTTTTGTTTTCGAGATTTTTACTTTCGAGATTTTTGTTTTCGAGATTTTTACTTTCGAGATTTTTGCTTTCTAGATTATTTATTTCTAGATACCTTGGTAAACCCCTTTGTTAAATGTTGTTGTTTTCTTTTGTGTTCATTGTTCTTTTTATTTGTTGTTGTATTCTTAAAATTTCTAAGGTAAGTCTTGTGTTTAATTTCTTCTCTTTGTCTAATATTTTTACCCCTGCGAAGTTCACCGAGTATCCAGTTTGTACTATGTGTTGCAATTTGCGAAAGCCCCGTTGTCTCTTTGTTTTTTCGTATATCAGCTCCATGTTCAGCAAGTTTGCTTCCCAAATTTCTCTTCGTTTCACCTATGGTATACTAGATCACACTTTTCTTCTTCTTTGCCATTGCATTCTATGTGACAAACTACGTTGTGTTGTTGTTGTTGTTGTTGTTTTTGTGTTTTTGATTTGGTGTAAAAATTGATTCAAGTGTGAAGTTTGATTTATTTGCGAATGATATGTTGTTGCTGTTAATTATTCTATGTAAATTTCTGTTGTCTGTTAGGTTTGGAATGTATGGTATTGCAAAAAACTTTTTTTCCTCTTTCTTGCTATCAGCTGTGTTCGTGGTTATTGGTTTTTCGTTGTGTTTTGATTTTGTTTATTTTTAATATTTTCTGTTCTTTTTCTAAGTACATAGATTGTTAATGATATAATGTGGGTAGTTGTTGGATTTTAATATTGTTTTTATTTTCTTTATATTTTCTGTTTCAAAAATGCTGTCACTAAGGTCTGAGACTTTGTTTATAAAATTACATGCTGTGTTTACTTTTTGTTTAATTGGCTGTGTTGAATGAAAATTTATCATGCGTCTAGATGAAGTTGATTTTGCATACCAATTGTATAAGATTTTGTTTTTGTTTCTGTGCAGAAGTAAATCAAGGTATGAAAGCCTATTGGTTGTTTTCATTTTCTATTGTAAACTGAATTTTGTTGTGATATAATTTAAGTTTGTTTAGAAGTAAGGAATACTTACGAAACGTTGGGTAGAATAATGAAATAAAAGTCTTTTATTTGCATTCAAATTCAAAATAGACCAAAACAGCCTAAACAACAAAATTATATAATTCAAAAAATAATTGGTCAAATTCATCTTATATAATGAAAAAATAATTATTTTACAATCCTGGGACGCAATAATTTGTGCCAATGTGATCAAATTTATGTGAATCATATCGTCAGCTAAATGCGTAAAACTACTAAGTCCACTTTGATAAGTTTTACAAGAGAACAAAAAAACAAAACAAAAAATTACGTAAGGCTCTGTGTAAAAACTAATTTCCTTTTTAAGATTCTGCGTACGTTACATTGGACACTATTCACTAATAATGAAATTTGTGCAGAAGGTGTTTCTTGAAAAAATGGCATCAGAACCCAAATTTCGACCTAAAGTGGACTTGATAGCATTTAGCGGACGATATATATGTACTACATATTATGTATATGTAATATCGTAATTTCTCGATGAAAAATTTGATTAACTGCAGTTAACCATAATATTATAATCATTGCTAACCAATGCCTAAAAAACAATGACATTATCGGCTTTTGCCTTAGTGCCACAGACTTAACCTAATTTTTATGTTGCTTGTATTAAATTAAGTTTTACCAAAAATATAATAATGAATTAAATGATATTTTTATATAATTTAATTTCTAGAACTTCAGAAACACCGGAAGACATCGCTATTGATTCAAAATCATTCAAAAATATTGAAATTGAAAGACCTTCAAAAATCGGTATGTTATAGCAAAAGACACAATGGCGCATATTTTTATAAAAAAAATAAATATATTATGTATAGGTTGGGTCAAGACTCAAGTATCAAGATATAATAAAATCAATCATTTTAGAGGGGAGAAATATATTTTGCTACGCTTAGGCGGTAGGGTAAATTAAAAAAAAATTACAAAAATTATAAAAAAAAAATTATTAAACAACGTAGGCAACCCTAACAATGTCATGTTAAATATTTTTTAAAGCCAGAAATCCATTTTTTATTTAAATCAAGTTATTTTAATTAAAAGTTTTTGAAAAATTAATTTCAAAATTTTTAAATTGAAAACAAATATTTCCTTAAGTGTTTATTTTTTTCTTCAAAATTTTAAGTTATTGAGCACTGTTTTTTTTAAAATTCAATTACAATTTTTATTCAAGCACTAAAAACTGGATGCTTTTTGCTTGTCTTTTCGTTTTGGAGAAAAATAAAATTGATACAAATGATCTTTATTTACTACTTAATACTAATAGATATATATTTTTTCCAAAATTATTATTTCTAGCATGTCAAAATTTTAGCGAATTCAATCCTTCCGGGCTTCGTCTTCACGTCTTAGGCGGGACTCCTGTTCAACCTGGTGAATATCCTCATATGGGAGGTTTAATCTTTTCGGAAGGAGGTGGTGCTGATCTTGACAATCGATGTGGATCATCGTTGATATCTGAGAATTATGTCTTGACTGCTGCTCATTGTGTTTACGATCCACTTTCTCAGCCACTATTTGTTCGATTTGGTGTGGTTGTATGGAATGTTGATTCTCCAATTGATCCTCCATATGATGCTGAAATTGAGGTAGGTATATGACTTTAGAATATTCAAAATTATTCTATAGACAAGCTATACCAAGGATTTTGGGCTTAATGGCTCGAACACTGAGGATCAGCTTAAGATTCTTTCTATCTTTCTGGTGATCTTTTTTCGCACAGCAGTTTTGATCAGATTTGAATTTTTCTTCGCTGATTGTTGATTTTCTACTATTAAATACGGTGTGTTGGTTCAGGAACTATCCTTGTATGACTTGAATTAATCTGTCGATAGTGTTTTCAAGGAAACTTTAAGATCAATAATGTCATCAAATTCGCCTTAAATTTAGCCCAAGCACTTAAACCAATTCAAAATATTTTATTTTCTGTATTTATAGAGTGTTACGCTTCACCCCGAATACCAGTATCCCGTGCGTTACCATGATATTGCTCTCATTCATCTTAGCAGAAATGTTAAATTTTCATTTGTCATTCTTCCAGCTTGCCTCTATTCGGATCTCAGAGATATCAGTTCAGATATCCCACTTGAAATTATTGGTTGGGGTAAAACAAAAATCGGGACTAGTAAGCTAACAAAAAATTCATAATACCTAATTTCTTTAGTCTCTTATATATTTCCTTTTAATAATTTCGATTACCTTTTGCAGGCGATTCCCGCTCTGAAGTGCTTCTAAAGGCCAATGTAACTACAGTTGGTTTGATAGAATGCAATGATACCCACATTGCATATGGAACAGACCGGAAGTATATACACGGCCTTAATGAAGGGCAATATTGTGCATTTGATCCAGAAATGAAAATGGATTCATGTCAATCGGATTCTGGTGGTCCAATGCAATTGGTTCGCAACGGAAAATCAACTATTGTTGGGATTGTGTCATTTGGACTCTCATGTGCACATAAAGTTCCATCAGTTTATGTAAGAGTCGCGTATTACTTGGATTGGATTGAAAGTATTGTTTGGCCATCGTAATTAAATAGAACTATGTATGTATATATAGGAAAGTGAAGCTGGTGTAAGCAGTGTCTTAAATCAAATATTTTTATATATGTATAATCAACAAAAAATGAAATAAAATTATTCCAATTTTAAATTGAAAAAGTCGAAATTTCAAAATTTTAAATAATTTTTTTTGTTTTGGTCAGCAACACCTAAAACTAAAAATAGCAAAGATAAATAGTAAATTATAATGAAAAGTTGTAGCAAAGCCCACAAAAAACGTGCTACAACATAAATAATGAACGTAGCACAACCTCAACTCAACGAACAGACCCATTACCATTTCAGCTGTCATCATCAGTTAACTGGCTGAACACAATGCCCTGCTGCAACTGGAATCGTAGCCGGAGCTGCAACTGCTTTTAAAAAATGTCATACGTCGTTTTTTTTATCTGACCACAATGAGCTGTACAGCTTTTTGTGTATTTAAAAAAAAAAAAACAGTCACGAGTTTATTATTCACTGTTCTTATTTCCAATAGTTTTTTTTTAATTAATAATTTGTTTCGCGACACAAATAAGCACTAAAAACTTCAATAAATTTTTCCGGCTTCTTTTTTCTTCATATAAATTCAAACGTCAAAAATGCTGCATGCGAAAAGTTAAAAGTTGGCGAACCTTTGCGGCTCCGATTGCAGCTCCGTCTGCAGTTGCGTTCTATTCTGCTCGTAGCGCTGATTTTGTGTGTATTTAATATTTTGATAGATTGTAAATTTTAGACTTTTTTTTATCGTGGTAATGAAACATTGTAAACAAACGAACACTTAACGGACTTACCGCGATTAATTATTATAATCGAAAATTATTTTCTTATCGATTTATTGCCCGACGTTTCGGCAAGGTTTCACTTGTCGTGATCACGGGTTGACTGATGGCTTGTGGGATGGGTGTTGTTTATTCTCTTATTCTTTTGGTCTCGTTCGTAGATTGTACCGGTGCTTCTGTGCTTGCAGTTGAGATGGTACATGTTGTTGCAACTGCATTGATTGTTGTTGTTGTAATTTTTGATAGTCTTGAGAGCAGGCCCAACTGATAGCATCAGCTGGTAGGTTGTTTTGATTTTTGTGTTTGTTGTTGTTGTTTTTAGCTTCGATATTATTCAGCTTTAATCTGTTTATCAGAGGATCCCATGCCGAGGAGAGATTAAAACTTTGATCACGTTTGAAATTTGAGTGCATTTTTATTTCGATTGCCTCTCGCACCAATCTTGGAACATAAAATCTTTCCGTGGAAATTGATTTAGCTAGATCAAAACGTATAAAGTGATCCTCATTATAAGCTAAATGCTCACATATTGCCGATTTGGTTACTTCGTTCTTTTGTATGGCTTTTATATGTTCCTTTAATCTTGTGGAAATTGCTCGTTTTGTCTCTCCTATGTAAGACGACACATTTTGTATCCTCAACAAAAATGATGTCGATGCATTTCTTAACCACTTAAATTCGGTACATCCAAAAATAAAATTTACAATGGAAGTTGAAGAAGATAACTCGTTGGCATTTTTAGATGTTAAAATCATAAAAAAACAAGATGGAACCATAGGACACACGGTATATAGGAAGCCCACCCACACCAACAGATATCTGCATGCCGCTTCTCATCACCATCCGTCAAATTTCACATCCGTGGTGTCAGCTCTTGTTAATAGAGCAAATACGATCTGTGACAATGATCATCGTGAAGAGGAATTAAAACTTGTTGACGCAGCTCTTTTGAAAAATGGTTATAGTTCCAAACAACGGTCGTGGACACCGAAGGAAAGAATAGCTTCAGAAAATGAAACACAACAGAGGGAAAAAAGGGCATTCCTTCCGTATAGAAAAGGCGTTTCTAAAGCAATTGGAAGAATCTTATCGAAGCACGGCATAAAATCAATATTTAAGCCACCAGAAAAAATCCGCCAGCTTCTAAGATCTCCAAAAGATAAAATTCCTTTGCAAAATCCAGGAGTTTATTCGGTGCCCTGTAGTTGTGGCTCATCTTACATAGGAGAGACAAAACGAGCAATTTCCACAAGATTAAAGGAACATATAAAAGCCATACAAAAGAACGAAGTAACCAAATCGGCAATATGTGAGCATTTAGCTTATAATGAGGATCACTTTATACGTTTTGATCTAGCTAAATCAATTTCCACGGAAAGATTTTATGTTCCAAGATTGGTGCGAGAGGCAATCGAAATAAAAATGCACTCAAATTTCAAACGTGATCAAAGTTTTAATCTCTCCTCGGCATGGGATCCTCTGATAAACAGATTAAAGCTGAATAATATCGAAGCTAAAAACAACAACAACAAACACAAAAATCAAAACAACCTACCAGCTGATGCTATCAGTTGGGCCTGCTCTCAAGACTATCAAAAATTACAACAACAACAATCAATGCAGTTGCAACAACATGTACCATCTCAACTGCAAGCACAGAAGCACCGGTACAATCTACGAACGAGACCAAAAGAATAAGAGAATAAACAACACCCATCCCACAAGCCATCAGTCAACCCGTGATCACGACAAGTGAAACCTTGCCGAAACGTCGGGCAATAAATCGATAAGAAAATAATTTTCGATTATAATAATTAATCGCGGTAAGTCCGTTAAGTGTTCGTTTGTTTACAACATTTTGACAGATGTTCCAGCTCCGTCTCCGGCTGCGGCTCCGTCGCATTGTGTTCAGCCAGTAAAGCATTAGGTGCAGTCTTTTGTCTTAAAAGTCCCCTTTCACACGAGGAAACAAGTTGCTGGAGATTTTTTGACGTTTTCTTTTAATTTTCAATTCCCACCAATCGTAGACCGTTCAATCCTCTTACTTGGTGCCCTTCTCACCCAAAAACTGAAAGTTTGCTGGAAACTCAGTTTCCTCGTGTGAAAGGGAACAAAGTATAGTTCCGAATTGAATTAGTTTGAATTAGGTATTAAGTTTAATTTTTATGGACAAAACACATTTAATCAAAATTTATTTGTCATATTTTATCGTGTGTTATTGACTTTTATGAATTTTGTTTGTTTTTTTTTTTAATATTTGTACCTACTGAAGGATGAAGCACATTTGGCACTGAAACTCTTAAATGTTAACATTTTAGTTTTAAGTTGAAAATTATGTTTTTCGACTAACGACCAACCAGTGTTTAGCGTATACAAGATTTTATAGGACATTTGGGAGAATTATTCTTTTGTTGTTGGGAAAATTTAAAACATCTTGTTACTCGTATGGATGGGGAGAACTTTAATAAGATTTTATTCATGGTAGTGGTACCTATAGTTCATGAACAAGTTAATGTTTACTTGCACCAGCAACCATTTTTCAACTTAAGTTTAGATACCTCTAGTTATGTGGTCTTTTGTTGGTTAGATTAGACGATATAAGTGGACTTTGTATGAGATAGCCAGACAAAATTTATGTATAAAAAAAAACTGATAGTATAATGAGAAATCAAAACAATTCATTCCTGCCAACTGTAACGCCTACCAACATTTAAATAGGTAAAATAAAGTTTTTTCCAAAGCCAATTTTTTTTGGTGATTTTTGTTGACTTTTTATTTTTTATATGCGGTAATGCATTTCGATAAAATATTAATCACTGCTGAATCGATTTTAATAAAATTTTCATATATCATGAAGCATAAAGAATAGGTATAGTATTAGATATTACCAAAGAATGACATTTTCCAGAATCAAATAATTTTTATGACTGAATTTCTAGCTAATTAAAACGGCTTATTTGCTGTGCAAACCATTCTTAGCATTAATATTTTTTCTAAAATTAAATTTTCTGTTTTAATAAGTCTACATTTTGCGAACAAAAAACTCTATGAAATAAAATGAGTTCTAGGCTGTAGCTCATAATTGATCAATGAATTTGTTTTGATTAGCCGGACTAAGGCTGAAAACATAGTGCAGCTGCGAGCAGAGCGGCGATGCGAGAGATGAGCAGAGCGTTAAAAACAAACACATGGTTCTTATGAGAACTGATACCTCGTTGCTAGAGGCCTCAGTATGAGAGCTCTCATAAGAAAACATTTGTTTGTTTTCGTCGCTCTGCGCACTTCTCGCATCTCCGCTCTGCTCGCAGCTCCAGTATGTTTTTAGCCTAAGGTACGTTACGTGACGTGGACTTTTTAATGATTTTTCCAACCATTTTTTCACTGAAGGGTGAAATCAAATGAACAATTTGTCGAAAATTTCCATCGCTGTCTTCTAGTCATTCTTTACGTGACCACGAAAAGCTATTTGCTTTCCCAAAGTTCTTGTGACATCAATTAAAACTTGCAATATTATGCTATTTTTTTGTTATTGTTCTTCTTGAATTCCCCTACCTTTGCCACCAAAGAACACAGATGTTTTTCACGGGTTACTGCTTTTTACGAGGAGTTGACAAATCCTCTTAAGAGGCCCATAGACAACACACTTGTGTGCACACCGGTGTCGGTGTGCGGAAATGTGTGCTGTGTGTGGGCTGGTACGCACACCGATTTTCGGTGTCAGACACGGTGCGAGTAAAATCAAAAGTTTTTGATTTTTGGTGTCGTTTTTTAGCCGTTCGAATTTGGCAGAAAATTATAGGTCCCCTCCATTTCTGCAAGTAACACATATCTACGAATGTTTGAGAGTTGTAAATCACTAGGCCCTGGTTCTAAACGAGCTGTCATGCCACCTAATTTAATTTATAATTTTTATACATCACAAAAATTTTGCCGTGAATTTATTGGAAAATAAACAGTTGTTATAAATAAAAATGTTTTTTATTTACTTTTTGTTCATATTTGTAGCCTTTAAAGTATCAGCCCTGTTCTGCTTTTCATCGGGGGGAATTTTTCTATAATTTTCACTCATCACTATTCTGCTATTCATTCGAAGTGAATCTGTATTAAAGTCGGTAACGTCGGTAATACTGCGCGGTATTCTGCTATTCACGTGAACGCATTCATTCTATACAATTCAAATCCGCATATGAAATGTAGCGGATTTTTCATTTAATGGGTCGTCTGTCTGGTTGGTTGTTAGTAAAATGTAAGTAAAAACTAATTTATTATGATTAATTTAGAATATTTGTTTGTAAATAATAGATTATTAACATTTTTAGGGGTAGAACGACAAACAAAGACCAATTTACGGCAATAATTTCTGCAATGAATTTTTCTTTTCTTGAAATTGAATCACTTCGCTGCGGAGGTGGAAGATTCGATTCAACAATCTCCAATACATACAGAAATGCTCTTTTATTTAACCGAAAGTTTTTGGTAAACCTATGATTTTGAAATAATAGGTTTGTTATTATTTCAAAATGAAAATAAATGAACTTACGTTTCGTCCGGAAGTTCCATAATATTTTTTTTCGATTTTCTAACATTTCTCCGTAGCTCTCTGTTCGATGATTCTCTTATTCCTCTGTTTACAATTATTGGAAAAAAAAGTCCAATACTGTCTATTTCAAAATTTAATTACGAAGATGAATCAAATTTAAAATTAAAATCAAAACAATTTATCCAAGATTTTGGATTTTGGTTTGGGATAATGTAGTTCACCCGATGGATAGCAGAATGCAAAGGCAGTGTGAAAGGGAATCGAATGGGTGAATCGAATATACGATCCACGTAAATAGCAGAATAGGGCTGTATGTTTAAAAACTGTTTTACAACACGAAATTGAAAGTTTATAAGTTCTTCGCAAAATGCTTTGGCTTTAGAGATGAGAAATTAAAATATTCGATGAAAAATCGATGAAAAAATTTATCGAACCTGAAAAATCGATGTTTTCTTTCATTTTTTTTAAATTTTGGTAGTAAAATACGTTGAATTCACATCAAAACACGTGTTTTTGACTTAGGGCCGTTTGTTAAAAGTGGATTAAATCTAATTGAAACGGTTGATTATAAAATTCGATGAATAACGTTTCAAATTATAAATTGGAGATTTGAATATTTACCAGTTGCAATAATCCTTGACCAAATTAAAATTTGACCAAAGATGATTAGCTGGGAACAAACTGGCCCTAAGACTATAACCAGTGCCTATGTTCTGTTTCATTTTTCATCTTTTTCGACCAATTTTTTCGATCCGGGAGTTAATGAACGCGGGCACAGATTGGAAACTGTTACAAATTTATTCCAGCAATTAACGAAATATACGACCATGACCCAAAAATAAGGCGAAAGAACATTGAAACCCTATTTTTGTTATGTGAATTTTTAGGCAAAAAACTGAAACCCAGTTGTATTTCAATCAAACATTTTCGAGAAAATTAAAACAAAAAATTTACCCGATTTGCCATTTCAGCATAGTTGAGGTAAATTAGAATTGAAAAAAGCATTTATGTATTTTAAAACTTTGAACAAAGCAAGCGCTATTCTTTTTAAATTTGCTGTTCTTCGCATGCAAATTGGAAAACCTACGAACAGGGTTGGCCGAATTAACTACACTACATTTTCTACATTATTAACTACGCTTAGTTAATTTAATAAACTACACGTCTTATTTACTACAAATTGTTACGTTTCCATATACCTACATACATAGTAAATTTAGAGAAATAATAAAATTTCAATAAAAATTTGAACATTTTAACTCAAAATTCAACCTTCAAAGTTACAACTGACAGATCATTTGATATTTGAATTTAAGTTTGTTACAATTTGTTTCATTAACTAAATTTAACTACGTTTAACTGCACAAACTACGTAGCAGATGTACAAAATGTAGTGGCCATCCCTGCCTACGATCACTTCTACTTTTTTTGGTGTCCGTTTTATCATCTTTTTCGTATTCTGTTTCCTCAGACCAGTAAGAACAAAGCACGAACGCAATAATTTTATCATTCCCCTGGCGTTTCGCCCTCTTTTTCACTACTCGGCGTTACATTTTTTTGAAATTCTGTTGATTTTTTCACATTGTTAGTAAATGTAGGTATGCTCCGCTTAAACATTTCTAATGTTAAAAAACCTAAATTTTTATAGTGGCAGATACCCGTTCTTATAACCTCAAACAAAAATTCGATTTTCTCCTCTAAGAAATTGCATTCAAATGATCTGTCCCTTCAATCTAGATATATCTCGCATCGATAAAAATAAGTCAAGAAACGATTGAAATTAAAGCAAATATAAAAAACAAAAACGTTTCTCGACCAATTTTATCGATGCGAGAGACGAGAGTACAGAACGTAGGCCCAGGCGTAAATATAAATGTACCGTAAGGCAACATAACATAATGTATTTATATTCCTTTTCTATGATATAATCGATTTCTTTGTCAAATTTCCTTTGAATCCATCCAGTCAATCTAAAATAATATAATTTCACGCGTATAATATTTAAAAGAATTATGTTTATTTTTTGTAGAAGGAACACCATATACAACAATGGACGTTTTTGTGAAGTTTCATTCCTCGCATTTAATTTACAAAAAACATTTTACTTGCATATTTGTAATTTTTTGTAATGAACTTATTTCATCTTAAAATCAATACCTGAATATCGATCTACTACGATTTTTGCTGACATCTGTTCACCGCTCATCTCTATTCGGTTGTCTAACCACAAAACGTCAATAGGTGTGTACTTTTTAGTACTTCCCAATAGATGATGAATGGAACGCTTAAATTTTTGCCAAAAGAAAAATCTAACCTCAATGTAGACGAAAGCAACAAGTTTGTATTTGTATTTTATTTTAAATTGAATCGGTGATTGTTAAAACAACATAAGTAACACATTTTTCGAAATCACTTTTATTATAGTTTTGCACTGTTTAGGGGTAGAGCTATAGGTTGAGAGCAAAACTAACATAAATTTATACCTGAAACACACAGAAATTCAAGCGTGAAATCGGCATTATCAATGCGGCCGGGTGGTAAAAATATAAGGTTTTTTGTCTCTCCTGTAAAAAAAAAAAAAAAATGTCACTTATGTTGTTTTAACAATCACCGATTCAATTATAAAAAACATCAACAAAAATAATTTACTATGTAATTTCTTCTACTAAAGGTATCGCTTTCTTGTGTGGATTCATTTCGTTACTACATTATTGAAGTGCTTTGAACTACTTTGACCATAGAGTAGAATAAGCTGAAAGCAGCCAGAAGTACTTGGTAGTAGATGCTGCAGGCTGCAGCCCAAAGGAACACGCCTAATGTAAAAAAATCTTAAAATTTTCATTCCTGCTTTCGTTACTTCATTCCCCCTACATTTAAACACCCCTCACCCAGGTTGTTAAAAAGACGAAAGACGAAAGACGAAACGATCGAAAAAAGTCCTCACGTAATCAGCGCCTAACAGTGGATCCTGTGGTCCATTGACTCAAGGAGATCGCTAAACTTCATGGCTCCTTGGACGAGCGCAAGAAATTCTATAAAGACTGAACAACTTAATTAAATTCGATGAAATCATGCGTTATAATGGAAAGGATGACAAATTAACACAATCAATATACACCCCCTGGACTAGCCCACTTTTAAAAATGGAATGTCGTCAAAATTCATAAATCTAGGAAAACCTTAAGAATATGCTTTTTTAAAGTTAAAATCGGCTACGAAAAAAATTTTTTTACGGCCTTTTCACTTTTTACCTTTTTTATATAGAGGTAAAATCAAACCTCCGATTTTATTCAAATTTTCAGACATGATATAAGAATGTCCAATAAACTTTAATAAGGGAAGCAAAAAATTTAAATATTTGTTCCCTTTGCATTGACATACACCACAGATAATAGAGTTACCATCTTGATCAAGAAGAATTCTTTGCATTAAAATGAGTATAAACGAATCACATAACTTATGAAAAATTTTAGAAATTAGGAAGTTAATAAAACAAAAATAAGTTAAAATAACAAGCAACTTTAGTAAATACGGGGGGTTCGATCATACTGGGATATAGCTGTACGTCCCAGGCGTTTGAAAATTGGTGTTTTTTTGCTCTGCGTGCAATATCTATTACCCCTACCCACTTCGATCGACCTAATCGACAAAGTACTCCGTTTCAACCGTTTCATCAAGTCGACTAGGAATTATCTATCAAAATTATTATCTTTCCACTGAAAACAATAAAATTAAAATAAATCTGTGTCGACGAAGTGTATCGATCCTTTTCACACACCAATGTGCCTTGTTCGACATAGCACATCGGCACTGAGAGTTCGGACCACTGTAGATGCATTTTCTTTTTACACAGCCAAAAAACCTCACCGACACTATTGGCGTTTTTCTTTTTTGGCTCTGAGCAAAGCTCTGAGCAGAGGTTGAGCGATCAGAGCAAAGCTCTGAGGAGATTATGATCAGAGCCCTCAGATTTAGTTATGAAACACACTTGAGCACTGAACATGTCATATGCATAGTAATCTGTCAAATTACATAAAAACTGTATGAACTTGGCTTCGCTCAGTGTTTTGCTCGATTTGCTCGGTCATTTTATTCTGAGCATACAGATCATGCTCCGAGCTAGCTCAGATGGAAAAAAGAAACACGACTTATGTGCTCTGATTTGTCTGAGGTAAAAAAGAAACATAGAATTAATTTTTGACAGCTCGGTAATCTGCTCTGAGGTAAAAAAGAAAAGCGCCATATGCTTCGACAAGGTACTTCGTGGTGTGTGAAATGCAAGCAAAAACATTCCAATTTCCCTTAAGCCCTATTCAGTGGTTTTTACTTGAATTGCGAACCAAACCTATATGGTGTACCTACCTAGATTCTCTGTTTAATATAGGTACTATGGAAAACTTGAATAAGCTAATCGAAATCAGCATTTTTGGAAGATCAAATTTATCCATCTCAGCTCCGCTGTTCGACGCGACGTCAATTATTTTACGGAACACTTTTGACAGACTCAAACAATTTTGATAAATGAATTTGTAGCTAATTAGCGAAATTCGAAAAACTGCTAAGAACACTGACAAATTTTACAGGAATTTTACAAACAAACACAAAAAATTGTTGATTTTCATTTTAAGTCTGCAAGAAAAAAGTAAAATTTGACAAAAAGTGACTAAATTATAATTTGTACAGAATGTCTTTCTTAAGAAAATGGCATATCTAGATTTCAATTTCGGGCAAAACAGGACTTAGCAGCTTTATGCATTTAGTCGAAGTTTTAAAGCTTCGATAATTTTTCTAAATTTTCTGCTAAAATATGCAAGTCTGAAGTTAGCAGACAAAAGTAAAATAATAGCTGCGTTTTATTGGTATTGCTGCAGTATTCAAGTGCCAATAAAAAGTTTTAGGCACTTTTATGCATTTTTGACTGTGTTCGTAAAGTATTTTTATTTCCGTGTTTACACTTAACTATAAAAATATCATAGAACACATCCATTTTGTGAGTTTCAACTTTCTTTATCCACTTTTATATTCACTATTTTGTATAGGCTTATTTATGGCATTTGTTTGTTTTTGTTTACCAACGGAAATTTTACTGCGCTGGCTATAAATTTACATAAAACGCGCCTAATATGAATTTAATTTTTTAATTGACACCCAAATTTTTAGTGAATTAAATGGTTCTTTGTTACGCCTTCAGTTCTTTCGAAGCAACATGTTGTGGAAAAGCAAATCGCAACTTATCAATTTCTTGGATATAAAAATTAATAGTCCCGAGATGAAATAAAATAATTCAATAAAAATACTGAATTCATAGAATGCATTTTAAATGATGAAGAAACATAAGACATGGAAACACTTATTATGGACCGATTCCACTGTTCCCTGTAATAATGCAATCTCCTGTCTAGAATCAGTCATCAAGACGAGAGGAAAGCTTTCAATTTATAATTGTTATTTAAAAACCGATTGTCTGCAACTTCCCATAACCAGTGATCAGTTACTAACTAAACGTCTCTGCGTTCGGATCAGAATTAAAAACGTCAATAATTCCGAAGAAGTGAAATAATTATAAATTTAATATTTTATTTAACATTTTTGTTAAGAGAAAAAGGTTTTTTTTTACGGCTGCGCTGGTGTCGCCAGGAGCAATAGTGATCGCGTTATTTTTTTATTTTTTCGAAAGCTGTAAATAAAAATAAAATCTGGAGACTTAGGAGGTATTGTTATATTATATTCTCATGTAATCCGAGAAATTAATTAAATAGCGTGTAAAATATAATTTTAATCGTATCACTAAATATCAAAATTGCAATTTAATATAATATTTAATATTTGCGTTAATCAAAGGAATATCTGGAATTAGTGAAGTGAAGTGAGATTATTCATTCAGAAACAATGCGGGTGACCTTCTTGGATAAGAAGTCTATTTTATGTTCTTCGAATATGATTATAATGTTCCTAATACTGATGTTAAGTGCAACAGAAAGGATCAATGGATGGAAAATCGATGAAGTTGGCCGTGGCCCAGTAGGTAATTTTAAAAGTTTTGTTTTCTATGTTGAAGTTACAATGCCTTGCTAATGATTTATTTGATATCGAATTCCAACAAGTTTTGTCACAGTGATTCCCACTTAATGGCTTAAGATAATATTACGAACTGGATTTTAATTTTAATCATGTAGTGTAATATATTTTCAGGGGTGGACTGTGAGTCAAAGTGCTTCCCGGCCCCCGGGACTTTAAGAAAAGGGGCTTCAAAATAGTAAAATTAAACAGTCTGCTTCGAAATTTCTATAATGTATTTGAGTTAAGAAAAATGTAATTTGATTTTTGAAAATGGAAACAGGGTTGCAAAAGCTGAAGTCACTTGTTAGCTTAAGCTTGTCTTTAATTCACAAGCTAGCTAGTGACTTATGAATTAAAAAATTTTAATTCATAAAGCCTAGTACGCAGATCGCGCTTAATTTTAGCTGCCACTTTTCTCTCCAAACATCAGCTAAAACCCTAGCTAAATTTTGACATAGGAGAGTTGTGGAGAATATGTGATTGAAATAAGTGGTCTATTTGGTAACGTGAAATTTCTTGCGAATTCGCACAAATTTTCACAAAATTTCAGAATTTGCTGTCAAAACCAATAGAAAAAAAAAATCAGTTTTGGGATATTTGTTGAAACAAAAAGTTATCAAACATGGCATAAGGGCATTGTGTAGAATATGTCAAAAACACCTGTTCTCCGAAAAAAAAATTTAAATTTAAGAAAGTTTGTTTGAAAAATTTCAAGTATTATTACATTTTAAGAAACAAAATGGATACAAGGGAAATTGAAGATTTGGTGATTTGTGCAGCAGCACAAGTTGTGGCAATAGGAGCGATGGACCAGACACCATATAGAAGGGTGTTCTTTTGCAAGAGTAGCCAGTTTTTTTTGTCTTCCATGCTGAACGTAATTTTATTTTTACCACGCATTCTTTTTTTCGGTTGTGGTAATTCTTGTAAAATTTCTTCCAAATCCGAATCCATTTTGCATGAAGGCAGCAACAATCTAACTTTAAAAACAAAGCGAAGTTCACACAAAATTAAAAAATACCAGAACCAGTCAAAATTTAGCTCGAGAATAATGTCCCAGACAATTATTTCGTGCGCTAAATTTTGACAGATAAGTGATGTACAGTAAGAAACAAGCATTTGATTTTTTAGCTGGAGCTGCGTACCTCTCAGCTAAAACGCTTTGCTTAATTTTAGCTTGGCTAAATTTTAGAGAGAATTTTGTATGGAAACTAATAGCCCTATTCTGGCAAACTTCACTGATACCTCATAAGTCACAAAAACCTCACAAGGAAAGGTGAAATCGATTTTTTGAGGTTTTCGTACCCTCACAACTGTGAGCCTCTCAAAAACTATCGAAATTGTGATCTCCTTTTGAGAACCTCACAACAACCTCACAAGAAATCAACCTCACAAAGGCTTGTGACTTGTGAGTTGTGAGCCCTCACAACGCCAGAATAGCCCTGTAAAATTTAGCGCGATCTGCGTGCTAGGCTTAAGCAAGTAAGTGACTTATGATTTAAAAAAAAAACATTAATTCACAAGCAAGTAAGTAAGTGACTTATGTAATTCACAAACAAGTAAGTGACTTATGAATTAAAAAAAATAATCATTAGCCATTTAGGGTCTTATGAATTAAAAAATTTTTAATCCAAAAGCAATTTAGTGACGATTAAAAAACATGAATTAAAAAGATAATGGGTGAGTTATGAGTAGGAAAATTATGAATTGGAAAAATTGCAATTTTAAAAACTATAGATTTAAAAGCTTAAAATAGATTAAATATCTATATATACTTACTAAAAAGGTACCAAAAGTTTCCAAGTACTCATTAAGAAAACAGACATTCTTTTCGAATTTTATTAAGAATACATATTAATGTGAAATAATTTATGGTTTACAAAATTAAAAAAAAAAATTTATAAACAAAATAAATTCATTTAAAAATACAGATGTCGACTCGCAACATAAATAATATAAGAAAACTTATCCTTATACAAAAATTACAAACAAGCTTAGTTTCAAATGTTGTTTTGAAAATTATTATTATAAACAAAAACAAAATAAACTTAAAATTAATTTATTTGTAGGGTTTTAGGTTCATTTTATTCAAACATATGTGTTTGTAGACATTTTTGTATGTGTATTCTATACAGACCTTTAATAATTTAGGGTTTTGGCTGTGGCGTTGTCGTCTGCCAAATTGACTTGATAAATTTCATATATGTAACATTTTTTGTTCAAATATTTACTAATGTTGTATAATAATTAGATATAATTTAAAAATAATAAGACAATTAAGTATGTACATAAATTATTTTGTAAATATGGAGTGGGTGTGACTTTCAGTTTAGGCAAAACAAAATTGAAATTCTTTAAATAAACTTTTTAAAGTTTTAATGTTAAGAGAGAAATTCTACTTTTAGTTTAGTCGAAACAAACATAATGATTTGGGAATATAATGGACATAATGAAGTGCATACTTACAACGTATTTTTTGAATAGAGATATGTATTTCAAAAAAAAAAGATGAAACGTAATACCTAATATATTAAAATATTCAGAAATCATTTTTCTGTATGCGGAAGATGATTTAAGGAAAAGGTATAAATATATGTAATTATGTATAAGTATATAATTTATTTATAATTCTTGTTGGAATTTTATTTGCAAACTACCCTCATTTCAAAATTTTTTCATTGATTTTATTATTTCTTGGCAAATCGAGCATAGTCACATGTGAAATAAAATCTTTCAACGGGTGCAAAAGACGACAAGGCCGTGTTGTATTTTTAAATAATAAGGACCTTACCAAAGGAAAATTCTTCAAGTCATCTAAATTGCAGCATTTGCTAACTTAAAACGCCTTAGGGCCACAATAACTGCCGTAACGGATTAACTTTGTTGAATATTTACAAATTAATCGATGTAATCCCTGCAGAGAAGATATGGAAGTGATTTTCACCAAATTCTATTTCCGACATTACTATTTTAAACTAAGAAAAAATAAAAAAAAGAAATCCTGCGTCCGCTACTGGTATCCATAGCGTCATATCTCAAAAACTAAAGCTGATGGCTGAAAATGGGTTTCATTTTCGGATTCAGGATGCCGAATATCTACAGAAAATTTACTTATTTTTTCGGAAAAAAAATCTTTGTAATTATGTGTAATTATTGTATCTCGTTTTGGAACTCAACCATGACCATGTACAAAGCAAGAATCCATTTTGACTCAAATGTCATCTATCAACGAGTATAACGTACTGACAGATGTCATTATGACATCAATAAAAACGAAAATTTTTTAAGATCAAAGATCTGTTCGATCAATAAAATTGTTTAAATAAGCATTTCTATATCATTTCAGTTTATCGGAGAGAAGGAGAAAACTGTACAATTAAAACTGGTGAATCAGGGATTTGTAAAAGAATATCATCATGTGCAGTTTATTATGAGGGCTTGAAGCAGAAAACCATAAAATACAATTTTCTTGTTCGATGTTCCTTTATCGATAGACATGAAGTTATTTGTTGTCCAATTAAAGAAAACTCATCAGAAAGGTGAGTTTAAAATTCATATTACTAGCAAAATATTGTTTTATTGACTAATTATATACCTACTCACACAATTTTACAACACACTATACTTTCTTATACATCAAATTTGACATTTCCACTGTGAATTGATTCGACTTGAAAATTTCTTATAAAAAAATTCCCTCGTCTACCTTAATGACAATGTTTCTAAATACTAGTATTGTACTGTAGGTATTATATTGGTTCCCCTAAGGGTTACAACTCTCCCTCGCCTATCCCTCTCGCCTTACTCCTTCTCGCAACCTCTAGTGCCTTTATCCACTCTTCCCCCCTCCCTAGTATACTAGTATGAAGTTTAATATTTTGGGAATAGAAATGATATAATTATGAAATACTTATGTAGATAAATTTGGAAGATTAATAGTAAAAATGGCACTACATTTTGAACAACGTTATGTTATAAGATATAGCATGATACTATTTAAGAATTTTCTCACTTTGAAGCTCTTTACTAAAATGTTCTTAGTTTAAACATTTTTTAACTAATATCATATACTTGATACTATTTTCTTTAATGAACTCCAGCTGAACACGCCTAAAACAGTGACATTTTTTCCAAAAAAGTATGAAAATATATACTATTTTATAATTTATATTTCACAAAAGTGACATTTTAAGATAGTACTAAAAAAAACCGTCGACATCACACTAAAAATGCTTTAACGTCATACTTAATTTTGCGCCAATACCTTTTATTTAACAAAATGAAGTAAAAAAACTCTATGATTTTTTTTGGTGATTACTTATAAAAAGTGTTGCTGCAAGACTTATGAACACTTTTCTCAGGACACATGCTTTTAATCTATAGGTACCCTTAAAATGGATACATGTATCTTTTTTAGTTGAAAACGAAAAGATAGCTAATAAAAACGCATTTTTAAAACAAAAAGCTTTCTAAAAAAATGCTTTATGTTTTACACTACAGCTTATATTATGAAGCTATGTTAACTTGGCCCTAAAAAGTGTCCTATTTTTGAGAAGTTAGAATTATTCTAAAGGTTGGTCAATAAATATAAATTTTGTTTTTTACATTGACAAGATGACAAATTTTGCATTTAAAATAAATAACAGAGAAAAATAATCGAATTGTTTTTTTCAAAAAAAAAATAAATATTTCTAAGGGCGGTCAAAAAAAGTTAAAGGGTCATGATAATGTTCAAAAAAGACAACAATCGAGAGTGTTAATAAAACTTAAAAAATCGATTTTTTTGGGGACGGCGTTCTTTTGGCACCCCATTTTACAAAATCGATTTATTCGAAAAGTGTGGTGGTCAAAAATGGTCATTGATTTGGTCGTCTTTTTTATATACAAACAAATCGGAAACTTTTTTGGGCCATTTTAACACAGCTCTTGTGTAACAGCTTGTTTTATTAATTTGAAGTAAGCGCAGTGGCGGATCCACGGGGGGGTTTTCGGGTCCGGAAACCCCCCCCCCCCATGAGCATTGACGCCAAATATTTTTGTATTAATTTCTTTATTTATTAAATATTTACTTCTCTTCGACCTAAATTTGGGATATTACAGAAAGCCCATCTTTTTATAAAATTTCGATTGCGTAACAGTTTTATACGGTTTTCACACCGAACCAAAATCTCGGATTTCGGCACAAGATTTCCAAATCTCGTTGAATCGTTCACACCACACATAATCTAGAATTTGTTTGAAATTTCAATCAAATTTCATATCCAAAAGTTGACTTAGCAGCGTTACGCATTTAGCCGAAGATATACTACATACATATATGTAATATCGTAATTTCTCGTAAAAAATTTGATTTACTTCAGTAAACCATAATGTAATCATTGCTAACCCACGCCTAAAAACAATGACATATTGGCTTTTGCCTTAGTGCCACAGACTTTATTCTAAATTTTATGTTGCTTGTATTAAATTAAGTTTTACCAAAGATATAATAATAAATTCAATAATATATTTATATAATTTTATTTATAGAACTTCAGAAACACCGGAAGACATCGCTATTGATTCAAAATTCCAAAGTATTGAAATTGAAAGACCTTCAAAAATTGGTATGTTATAGCTAAAGACACAATGGCGTATATTTTTATAAAAAAAATAAATGGGTATATTATGTATAGGTATCTACAAGGGTTAGTTTGTGCGAAAAATAAAATTGATGCAAATGATCTTTATTTACTATACTAAATACTAATAGAAATATAATTTTTTCCAAAATTATTCTTTCTAGCATGTCAAAATTTTAACAAAATCTATATTGCGACATTTGGTCCTTTAGTCTTAGGCGGGACTCCTGTTCAACCTGGTGAATTTCCTCATATGGGAGGTTTAATCTTTTCGGAAGGAGGTGGTGCTGAACTTGACAATCGATGTGGAGCATCGTTGATATCTGAGAATTATGTCTTGACTGCTGCTCATTGTGTTTACGATCCACTTTCTCAGCCACTGTTTGTTCGATTTGGTGTGGTTAAATGGAATTCTGATTTTTCATTTTATTCTCCATATGATGCTGAAATTGAGGTAGGTATATGACTTTAGAATATTCAAAATTATTCTATAGACAAGCTATACCAAGGATTTTGGGCTTAATGGCTCGAACACTGAGGATCAGCTTAAGATTCTTTCTATCTTTCTGGTGATCTTTTTTCGCACAGCAGTTTTGATCAGATTTGAATTTTTCTTCGCTGATTGTTGATTTTCTACTATTAAATGCGGTGTGTAATTCAGGAACTATCCTTGTATGACTTTAATAAATCTGCCGATAGTGTTTTCAAGGAAACTTTAAGATCAATAATTTCTTCAAATTCGCTTTAAATTTAGCCCACGCACTTAAACCAATTCAAAATATTTTATTTTCTGTATTTATAGAGTGTAACGCTTCACCCCGAATACCAGTATCCCGTGCGTTACCATGATATTGCTCTCATTCATCTTAGCAGAAATGTTAATTTTTCATTTGCCATTCGTCCAGCTTGCCTCTATTCGGATCTCAGAGATATCAGTTCAGATATCCCACTTGAAATTATTGGTTGGGGTAAAACCAAAATCGGGACTAGTAAGCTAGCAAAAAATACATAATACCTAATTTCTTTAGTCTCTTTTATTTCCTTTTAATAATTTCGATTACCTTTTGCAGGCGATTCCCGCTCTGAAGTGCTTCTAAAGGCCAATGTAACTACAGTTGGTTTGATAGAATGCAATGATACCCACATTGCATATGGAACAGACCGGAAGTATATACATGGCCTTAATGAAGGGCAATATTGTGCATTTGATCCAGAAATGAAAAAGGATTCATGTCAATCGGATTCTGGTGGGCCAATGCAATTGGTTCGCAACGGAAAATCAACTATTGTTGGGATTGTGTCATTTGGACTCTCATGTGCACATAAAGTTCCATCAGTTTATGTAAGAGTCGCGTATTACTTGGATTGGATTGAAAGTATTGTTTGGCCATCGTAATTAAATAGACCTATGTATGTATATATAGGAAGTGAAGCTGGTGTAAGCAGTGTCTTAAATCAAATATTTTTATATATGTATAATCAACAAAAAATGAAATAAAATTATTCCAATTTTAAATTGAAAAAGTCGAAATTTCAAAATTTTAAATAATTTTTTATTGTTTTGGTCAGCAACACCTAAAACTAAAAATAGCAAAGATAAATAGTAAATTATAATGAAAAGTTGTAGCATAGCCCACAAAGAACGTGCTACAACATAAATAATGAACGTAGCACAACCTCAACTCAACGAACAGACCCATTACCATTTCAGCTGTCATCATCAGTTAACTGGCTGAACACAATGCCCTGCTGCAACTGGAATCGTAGCCGGAGCTTTTAAAAAATGTCATACGTCGTTTTTTTTATCTGACCACAATGAGCTGTACAGCTTTTTGTGTATTTAAAAAAAAAAAAACAGTCACGACTTTATTATTCACTGTTCTTATTTCCAATAGTTTTTTTTTAATTAATAATTTGTTTCGCGACACAAATAAGCACTAAAAACTTCAATAAATTTTTCCGGCTTCTTTTTTCTTCATATAAATTCAAACGTCAAAAATGCTGCACGCGAAAAGTTAAAAGTTGGCGAACCTTTGCGGCTCCGATTGCAGCTCCGTCTGCGTTGCGTTCCATTCTGCTCGTAGCGCTGATCTTGTGTGTATTTAATATTTTGACAGATGTTCCAGCTGCATCTCCGGCTGCGGCTCCGTCGCATTGTGTTCAGCCAGTAAAGTTGTATTAGGTGCAGTCTTTTGTCTTAAAAGTCCCATTTCACACGAGGAAACAAGTTGCTGGAGATTTTTTGACGTTTTCTTTTAATTTTCAATTCCCACCAATCGTAGACCGTTCAATCCTTTTACTTGGTGCCCTTCTCACCCAAAAACTGAAAGTTGCTGGAAACTCAGTTTCCTCGTGTGAAAGGGAACAAAGTATAGTTCCGAATTGAATTAGTTTGAATTAGGTATTAAGTTTAATTTTTATGGACAAAACACATTTAATCAAAATTTATTTGTCATATTTTATCGTGTGTTATTGACTTTTATGAATTTCGTTTCTTTTTTTTTTTTAAATATTTGTACCTACTGAAGTTGTTCGTTGTTTTGTAAAAAAAATTTACTTATATCGTAAATTAAAAAAAGAAAATCGATCACGTTTAGAGTTTCAAATTCCCGATATATTACTGTTTTTCTTTTAATCCTATCATTATTCATCACCGAGTTGTAGGGTTCTAAAGATTTTTTGTAAAATTGTCAATTATCATCGTACAAAATTTTAACTGATGCAAAAAAAAAAAATAAAAAACATCACGACTGTTGAATTCGCCATTCTTCTCATAACCTATTTTATTTTGTTCATACAACAATTTTTGTGTCCTAGATTCTCTCCTAAACAAAAAAATAATTTTGATGTAGCCATTTTTGATGAAAAAAAAAAAAAAAATATTAAAAAAAAATAGCACGTCTAGGAAAAATTGACGCCCTACACAATGCTTTTTACAGTTTTGAAAAATCTAATCAATATAATCTACAGATTCTCTCCTTAACTGTTTTTTTCAAATGATTTGGTAGATCAAATAATATGGTAGATCATTCTAATTATAAGATCAAGTAAAAGATTTTAATCGAAATCGTAGAAGCGGTTTTTGAGAAAAATTAGATTTTCCTTACCGGTTTTTAAGTACTTATATGTACGGAACCGTTATTTTTTGTTTAAAATCTAATAGATTATGTTAAAAAACCTTGGTGCTAAGTTTAATACAAATCGATAAAGTCGTTTTAAAATTTTAAGTTGTCAAAAAAAAAATTTTTAAACTTTTTTTAAAAATCAAAAAAAATTTAATATTTTAGTATAAAATTCTGATAAAACTTTTTGAAACATTTTTCATACAAATATTAAAAAAGGGGGTAAGAAACCCCTTTTCACAATATCATGAGAAATATAGGTCTGAAAAAAAAAATGTTGTACCTTTTTTGTAGAAAATTTAATTCTCTACAATTTTGGTTAAGAAACTTTTTGCCATTAAATTGAAAATAAAAAAGGTATACCTAGCCAGTAATCGACGAACAAT
This sequence comes from Epistrophe grossulariae, assembly GCA_929447395.1. Classification (NCBI taxonomy): domain Eukaryota; kingdom Metazoa; phylum Arthropoda; class Insecta; order Diptera; family Syrphidae; genus Epistrophe; species Epistrophe grossulariae. The sequence goes on from OV839568.1 coordinate 47,081,093, forward strand.
TTCAAAAAAAAATACTTTAAAGGGTTACAACTTTTTTTGTAGCAGTTTTATTGAAAAAACACTTCAGATGTTTTGATTAGATCATTTTATTGCGAACAATTTGGTATACCCAGTTTTTAAAATCATTCTAGAATGGGTTCACACCAAGAAGTATAACAATTGTTTTTGTTTTTTTTTTATAATGGGTGATCGGTTCGGTATAAGGTGCACACTGATGCTGCCTACACATTAAAAAAAAACCCTGTCCTATACTAAATTCGAGATTTGGGCAAAATTTTGTAATATTTCAATTGTCTAAATGGACTATTAGCCTTTTTGGAAAATAAATTACTGATTCTTTTTTTAAGTTGTTTTAAGAAAAATACGATTTTTCATTAATTGTAAAAAACAAATTGTATAATATATAATTATAATCAATTGTGGATGGTAAAGTTATATTTGTTCCTAAAAAATATAAAAAAAGTGTCTGAGAATTCCCAAAAATGGTTTGGTATCAAGTTTAAAGAAAATCGACCCACCGAAAGAATATACAGACAGACGGACAGAATTGCGAGACCTATATTTTTTTCACTTCGCTTCTATCGTGATGTCAAGTTTGATCAAAATCTCGAGTTTGATTTTTTTTTACGAATTTACAATTTGCCATATTATAGTCTTTCAGCCCTATTAATAAAAATACACCATCCGCTCTTAAATATACGTTTTACCAAACAAATGGATAGTGGACTTATCCGTTTGATAAAATAAAATTTAATAAACTTATTCTGTCTTCATTATATCGGTTCACCGAATAACTCCGAAAAGTAGGCAGCACTTCCCTCAGTTGTACTACATATTCAAGTTCTTCTTTCATTTTTTAAAACTAACTGTCATATCAGTCAGCTTTGAATTGAATTGTGAACGGTAAAGTTATCCGCTCGTTGAACACCAAAATTGGTGAGATAAGTTATCCGCTCATTGTCAAATGTCATTTAAGGCTAATACACGTTTATCATTAAGAATTATGTATAAGTTAAAACATGTGTTAGTGTTGTTTCATATCTATTTGGTGATTATTAATAAGGCTGTTTATGTATACATATACTTTTTGAGACAATTTCCATAATTTTTTTTTAAAACCAGTTGAACACTTTTTGAGATAATACACAAGGGACATAATGTAGCCGTTATAAATCAAATCTTTTTTATGAATTGAATTTTACGATAATTTCAATTTAAATATCTTGTAATAGAAATTCATTTTATATGATTAAATAATAATCACTGCGTACCAATTATTTTCAACGTCAAGTTCGCCTTCCACGAAGCACGTACTTAATTTCAAAATTTCCATAAAAAAAATCCAAAGCCAAAGTTTGCATAACAAACAAAAACATTTTCCATTAACCTTTTTTTTTAGAAGTAATTTTTGTTTGGTACATTTTTTATCAACGATTTATAATACTCTACGGATTTTTTTTTATCATATAATCATCAAACGAAAATATTTTTAAATCATAAATCAAATATTCATAAAGTTCAGCAACATTAAAAAAAAAAAAAAAAAAAAAACTATAAACAAAAATAAGAATTTTTCCTTCGAAAAAGTTGAAATTTAAATAATGGGAGAAAAGCATACCTACCTATTGTATATTTTCAAACAAATCAAGTTCAGTTCATGGTCCACAAAGTTTAAGTTATGGACCTATTAACCAGAAAAAAAAAGAAGTAATTTTCTTTTACTTAAAGATATTTCTCGACTATAAATGCGCTTTTGGTCAAAGAAAATATTTAAGGACTGAAACACATTTGACAGATAAATTCCCCAAAGCAATTTGTCCTCCATTCTATGTGCCGACATAAAAGTAAAAAGTCTTTTGGAAGTTATCTCGCAAATACATAAGTTCGCTCATCCCTTAAGTCGTTTTGTTTTTTTTTTTTGTCCAAGGTTATATTCTACCAAATACCTAAAGTACGTTTAACTGAGCTCACAACCAAAATCGACAACAGTAGAAAACTATCCCATCTTGTCTTGTTATTTGTATACCTATAATCTGAATTTTGAAATACCAACCGATTTAGGTACCCATCATTATCCTAAGGCATATTATGAAGCTTGTCTCGCTATATCCCTGTCCTAGGCTAAGGTATAGCGCGCAACATGTGTGACATAGTAAACAACAATTAAATGACATGCGCCACTTTTTCCCCTCAAATGAAAGTTTTGCCAAGGCATTGCCAGCAACAAGCATTTCGAAATTAGGTTATTGCAGCCGGCTCGAAGTCTTTCGATGACCGAGAGTGCTTATAATCAACCTAAATTTGCAGCATGACTTTCAGTCCAACGTGATACTTCTAACGGTAACAACATATCGTCGTCGTCGTTGTCGGAAATAACGGATGTTTTGTGCTCGTTTTATAACAGCTCATAGCAGCCCAAAATTATAACCATATTGTGGAGAAAAAAAAATAAAAGAGTGAAGTGCGCTAGAAAAAAAATTAAATCCCCCAAATTTAAGAAACAAAAGTCCTTAAAATGGGCTGATAAATATATGATTTTCTGTTATTTTTCCGCCCCCCCCCCCCCCTGAGTGCAACAAAGTTCTTAAGGATTCCTTGTTTCCTCTGAGTTTTGTATTTAACAGTTTTTAAAATAACCACTCCTTGGGTTACCATCATAAAAGGTTGTTAAAGGAATTAAAGGATATACCTACCTAGCTCTCCTAGAAATATAAGGATACAATTTGCTGCACAAGACATAACCACACGCCAAAAAGGATTAGCACATTGCTGTAAGTTTTGTTGATTTGAAACATTCATCTAGAAAAAAATTAATGAATTCCAGGTGTGAGTTATTTTAAGACCGCACATCAAGGCTTAACCATCAGACACTCGTTATTTTTTTTTTTCTTCTGCGTTCATTGTTACAAGCACCCCCGTGTTAGAATGTATAAAGGTGCGATGATATGGTGAGGGTGGGTTGTGATAGAAACGCATGGAAGTAATAAGAGCATTGTTAATGGTTTCTACCGCATTTTAAGGTTTGCGGGGTTTGTCGGGATCTGGAGATTGTAGGATGGAATAGACAGGTCTTTTAATTACTAAGTCTGTTCTTCATTGGATATTAAGCAGCTACGTAAAGGTACATACCTATAAATTTTGTTCCTCGATGGTAGGTATTTATGTGGATTACAGGGGCGTGTGATAGTTAAGTTTCCGTTATTTACGCGCAGAAAGCGTGATTTAAAATTGTAAAAAACATATATTATATATAACTCAAATTACTTTTGAAAATCCTGACCCTAAATAGGTAGGTATAGGTATATATACTTCTTAATGTATCATTTGTATGATAGGTATGGTACTTACCTATATATCATAAATATCATGTGAAAAGTAGGTGTGTTGCATCGATTTTATTTTCCAAGGAATTAATATTTCATATTTTTTTTTTCTTCTTTGCTTTAAGTTGGTAAAATGATATACCTATTTGTCAATTATTTTTTTTTTTTTTTTAACTCTTTAAATATAGAGCTTTTTGATGTGCGGTTTAATTTATTTTTGTTTTCTTTATAAGGAAGAGGAAATAGTGTGATAGATAGGTACGTTACCAATCTATTAAATTCCTCTAATAAATATTTTTAAAAATCATTGGGGCTCGTTTTAACGAAAAAGTTTTCATAAAAAAAATTAAATATTTTTCAAGTTAGAAAAAATTAATATCGAGATTTATCTGGATCGGGATCATGACGTAATTTCGAATCGCAAAAATCTCGAATGCAAAAAATCTCGAAAAAAAACTTTTTTTTTAATCTAGAATGAAAAAATCTCGAATGTACAAAAATCTAGAATAAACAAAAATCTTAAAAGAGTAGATCTAGAACAAAATCTAAAAAAAAAAAATATTATTCGAGATTTTTGTTTGACCTATTTAAGGAGTTTAAACTCAAATAAATATAAAACTCATTATATACCTATATATATATTCAATTCATTAAACAATTGATAAAAAAGCCAATAAAACGCCTTATAGTCTTGTTTTTTTAAATGTTTTTGTTTTTTAAATTTAAAAAATAAGACTATGGGTGATATGCATAAAACGAAAGTAATTACTATAAGAAGTATAAGGTTAAAGTAAAAACTTTAACTTTAAGTCTAAGGATAGAATTAAAGTATTTACTTCATTTCGTATGCATACAAATAAGTTCATACTTGCTGGCAAATACTATCAGTAGATGCTAAATTCATCCAAGTAAATACTAAGAATTCATCGGAAATTGAAGTAAATACTGGTTTTTGTTCTATTTCTTGATAATAAACACAATTTTTAAAAGATTAACACTTGTACAATATTTAATTAGATCAGAAGTTGCTTGAGCATTGATGGGCGGATATCCTTTCCAAATAATGTATTCTTCCGAATGGTAAAAAGGATTCAATTTTTCAACATGTGTACATTCCAAGCTCATCTGTATATTTGATGAAAAGCTGTGTTTACTAAACCATTCATCTTTTGCATCCAGTTGTTTTTCATAATTTGATAAAAATTAAATAAAATGGCTTAATCATTTATTGGTATGCAAAAATCTATTAACTGTTCTGAAACATTATTTCGGCTTAGCTTATACCTTCCCAAAATGAAACCTGAAAACCAGTATTTCCAAAAAAAACCTGAAAAAATTCTACATACATTTTTTTTTAAATTATTTAAAATACATTAATCATTTGTTAGAGTAGCGAATAATGCTTTTATTTATCAGTTTCAAAAATAACCAATAACAAAAACAATTAAATGATAAAAGTCATTTCCAAGATATAAGAATATGCTCTTCATAAAGATCTAAAAAATGGTCTAATTAAGGACCTGGACAAGTCCATATTTTTAGCCTAACAGCTTTTTCACTCAAAATTTGAACAAAAAAAAGCGTTTTTTTGGTGCATAACCGAGGCAATTGCGACTAAAAAATAAGCGCGTTATTTGCGTTTGGTGCAAAAAGGCAACTGAATGATCTGTTTTTCTTTTTTATTTATTGTTTAACTATCCATGTATTGATTGATAGTTCGAAATACATATACTAAATAACTAATTTTGATGTGTTTTAATATTCATAAATCAAAATCTGGAAGCAAATTTATTACATTTTGGTGCAAATGAGGGGCAAATCCAAAATTTCAAAAATCACAGTAATTATACTAATATTGTTTATCTAACCTAAAACTTTATTAAAAAAATGTGAAAATATGCAAATTTTAAAACATTCGTTATTTTATTTTTCAAAGTTTTTTTTTTTACTTCCCACAAAAAGTAATTACAATGACTTATCAATGAAGTTTGCAAATAATTCGGTAAATATTAACAGCGATCCTAATTTCAATAAACACAGCGACCAAAAATATGATTTAAGAATATTATTTTTTGGTTTCAAAAGCAACCTAATTGATGGTTTAAAGCAAAAAAAAGTATGTGCTTTAAAATGTTCAAGTTGCTATTTTGCAACTTTGAAAAAATTAAGTAATTCCTACAAAAATAAAGTACTTACTATACTTTTTATGCATGCGGAATAAAGTTTTTACTGCAAAAAATTCATCCGAAAAAAGTAAGTGCTATGGCTCAAAGTAAATACTTGATTTTAAGCATTTACTGCATTTTTATATGCATATCAAAAAAGTAACTACTTTAAAAATTCTCCAGTAAAAGCATTTACTATGTTTTATGCATATCACCCTATAAGGCGTTTTATTGACTTTTTTATCAATTTAATTTGAGTCTTGTTGGCCGAGCTTCTTTAATCATTAAACAATTTATTTTTCTGGACCACTTGTGATTATATAGTTGGGTTAGTTGACGATGGCTAATAAACACGATTATTATATGGTGGAGCCGCTGCGTCTGTGTAAAATATTCTGTCAGCTTTAGAGGCAGAGATCATTTCTTCGTGAAGCATTCTGAAAATGTCGTCAAGAGTATTTTTGTTTATTTTACTGAATTATGATTATTGAATTGGATGGAAATTACTGTCATCAATTCCTTAACTAATCCTTCACTCGATAAGATTTGTTCAATTCTCTAATTCTTAACCTATACATATTTTTAGTCAAGTGACATCGAATTGCAATAAATCACATCTAATTCGATGGATGTCCACTTCTCTTCATAAATATAGGTATATGTAACGGGTGATTTTTTAAGAGGTTTAGAACTTTAAAAAAAAAAAAAACGCAAAAAATTCGAAAAAATGAATAAAATATTTATTTGAATCGATAGTTTGAACCTTGCAATTTAATGTTTAAAGATAATTTCATGCAAATGTTGACCGCGGCTGCGTCTCAGGTAGCCCATCCGCTGAGTCCAATTTTGGCATACTCTTTCACACATATCGGCCGGTATCTCACGAATGAATGCATGGATGTTGGCTTCCAGTGCGTCAATCGAAGCGGGCTTGTCCCTATAGACATTAGCCTTGACATACCCCCACAAAAAATAGTCTAATGGTGTCAAATCGCACGATCTAGGCGGCCAATTGACCGGCCCGAAACGTGAAATTAACTGTTCACCAAACTCGCCTCGCAATTGCGCCATTGTTTCGCGTGCTGTGTGGCATGTGGCACCGTCTTGTTGAAACCACATATCATGCAAGTCAAGAACTTCCATTTCGGGCAAAAAAAAGTTTGTTATCATCGCTCGGTAGCGTTCACCATTGACAGTAACGCTGCGATTCGCATCATCTTTGAAGAAATATGGCCCAATAATGCCGCCGGCCCATAAACCGCACCAAACAGTGGCTTTTTCGGGATGCATTGGCAGCTGTTGCAATGCTTCTGGCTGATCTTCACTCCAAATGCGGCAATTGTGCTTATTTACGTACCCATTCAACCAAAAATGAGCCTCATCGCTGAACACAATGAACACGCGATGAACATTTCGAACCGAGCACGAATTTTGATAGTAAAATTCAATAATTTGCAAGCGTTGTTCATTTGTAAGATGATCCATGGTTAAATTGCAAACCAAACTGAAGCTGTTTGACAGTGACACAAGGTACTAAACACACGTCAGCTGTCAAAACTAGTGTTGCCAAAACCAAACCAGCTAAAAAATCACCCGTTACAATGTGTGTAGGTAGGTAGGTACATATTAAATACAATTCCAATCGAATTCAAAATCATTTCGATAATATTAGTTAGATTTCAGATATTGACATCAATTGCTATAACTTGCATAAACATTTTTCTTATTATAAACCCACCTCATTAAAATAAAAAAAAAGAAGGTCCATAATATGTAAAAAAAAAAAAACTTCTTGCATGATTCGAAACAAGTTTTTACATGAAAACTTATTTTTAAACAAACTAATTTGACTAAAAAGTCAAAGTAAAAAAAAGTAAGATGATATTAATGAACTTTCTCCAGCAGTTCCTGCTCTATAAGATATTTTTAAAGATTCATTTTCTTTTTTTTTTTTTTTCTATGGGATGAAAAATCCTTTATCGAAATATTGGAAGAAACCGGAAAAAATATGAACAAGAACTTAATATTGCATCGGTCTTTATAAAAATAATTATAAAACGTACCTAATCCTATGGTGTCATATTTTCTTATACATTACCTACATTTTCGAAGGTTCATTCGACTTCGTAGGACACAGGGGGGGGGGGGGGGTCCCTTTGAACATGGCTAGTCAGATCTTAACAAAAAATATTTCAAAGTCTAAAATTAATTTAAAACATGGCAGTACCGATATCTTTACACTTCAAAGACTTTGCGATGCATCTCTTAAGTTCAACCGACAGTAGCTAAATATGCAGTTTTTTTTGCGAAAATTTTATTTGTGTAATATTTTGTTCGTAAGAGTTTAAAATTTGTTTGCTAAGGTTTTTTATTTTTTAAAAATTATCATTAAATTTACACCTTCCTGTTGATTGACATAAAGGTAAAGTTCTTGATAAATATGTTAGGTATATATAATAACTGAATCGGTGATTGTTAAAACAACATAAGTAACACATTTTTTGAAATCACTTTTATTACTTTTATTATAGTTTTGCACTGCTTAGGGGTAGAGCTATAGGTTGAAAGCAAAACTAACATAAATTTATACCTGAAACACACAGAAATTCAAGCGCGAAATCGGCATTATCAATGCGGCCGCGTGGTAAAAATATAAGGTTTTTTATCTCTCCTGTAAAAAAAAAAAAAAATGTCACTTATGTTGTTTTAACAATCACCGATTCAACTATGGCCGAATTTTATATTGCTTAACATGTTGATTGTTGAGCCAGCTTTGAACCGGTCGGGGCACCTTTTGAACAGGTTTAAAACTAATTGTTAAATAAATTTATAAAATTTTTTCTCACAAGACAGATGGATATTAAAATTAAAGCTTATCAACGAGACTTTTAGATTTTTGCAGTTAATCTATTTATTTCAAAAATTCTAGTTTTTAAATAGTGAGTTACATCCTTAAAAATATTTTATATCCTATATATTCAGCTCTTTATATTTTACTTATTCACACAGTTTATTGATTTTTTTAATAGATATGTGTTTATACTTATTATTAATTGTTAAAAATAATTATAAATGCCTCCGTTCAAAATGCCCCATATAGGTATGTTCAAACCTGCGCAAGGACCTAGTTTGTATTGTATTTTAATAAAAAAAATATTAAATTTAATCAAAAATGGGTTTACATTAAACCTTAAATACATTCCTCGAATTACCGATAGCTCATGGGCCAATAATTGCATCACACTAGGTTTTTGGAGGCTCTAAACCAAAAAGTATTCAAAAGAGTCCCCCCTCACCCTTATATATGTAAATGGAAATGAAAATGTTGTCTAGTCCTCCTTTGAATAAAATATAAAACCATATTAAAAGTACTACCTATGCTTATATTAATAAATGAATACTTTCAAGTTTGATACGCAACTTTTGGTAAAAAATTATTTTCATCTTTTGATGGAAATGGAGATATAAAAGGGAAAATAAAGTGCACGACTGGGTCACAATTTTTTATGATTCATAAATTAAATTAAAATACATTTTGTTGCGGACAATGTCCCTTCTTTATATAGATGCCAGATTATAAACAAAAAATGATAAAAACGAAAAAAGTTATAAAAGTAATCTTTATAATTTTACCGCATCTATAGTACCTATCTATATGTATATATATACATAAATGAAAAGGAGAATTCAGAGATTTAATTTAATTTTTTTTTTCGGTTCTGCATCCAAGACGAATCCAAAGATGTGTATAAAACCGCTCTCTAAATAAAATGTGATACCATTTAGAAATATATTTTCACTGATAGAAGCTTCCCCTCTGATAACATAGTATGGTAATTCAAGACTTTTTTGGGGCCGCTTATCTACCAGGTGCACTAAAATAATGCAGTTTACCGACAAAGGCCCCAAACAACGGCATGAAAGACTTTCATATTTGGATATGAAAAAAAAATATCTATCTAAAAATAGCAGTTCTTAGTCTAATCTAATCTAATCTTAGTCTAGTGCCAAGTTCTGGCACTACACCCTTTTTACAGAAACAAACTCAGGCGATTTTCGATCCCCCTCTAACTTCAGTACCAATAAAGTCATGAACTTCAAATTCGGAACATTTAGTAGGCTAGCCAAGCACAAGCACCACACCAAATTTCAACTCCTTAGCGTAAGTAGTTCCCGAGATATAAGACGTCAAAAATCGCGAAAACCGTAACTGACTCACTGACAGATCATCAAAATTATGGAGCACTTCGCATCAGCGCAGAAACATGTTATTTCGCACAGCGGTAGGCCTGGTAGTGCATACGAAGGAAAAAGTTTGGGGGTTACTTGGCAAGTTTTCTTTTAATTACTCACAATTCAATAAACGTTTTGAAAAATTGACAATGTGAACCCCCAAATTTTAGTCAGTCAATCATTAAATAATAAATTTCTCTCATAACTTGGTGTTGTTTCAATATTATACTCTTCTTAAAATATTTGATATTAAACCTTCATAAAGTTAGAACTTGGCATACTTTTAGATCTCACTACTTTTCACGGCTGAGTTGTTAAAATATATACAGATTTTTATATAGAAGAACTTGGCTGTTTTTTTTTTAACATTTATGTTTTTTGTTGTGATTCTTTTAACTAGAGTCGTGCAAAATATTAAACTTCCTTTTAGAAATACATTACCTACTTTCTACAGACACATATGTACATAATTAATGTAATTTTAAAATGTATTAATTATTATTATTATTGTTTTAACTAACGTAAAAAGAAAATAAATTTCAAGCACGAAAATTACAAGTAGGGTATATCGTCGCTGTAGATCGAATACCTCGTAACCCAGAAAAGTTAATTTTTTAGGTAATGATGCACTTTTATTGTAAACAACTTTCCGGGTCTAATGATCCTTGTTAGCCTAAGAACGATTGTTTCAAAGCTAAACGCATAAATAGCAGGTTAATGTTATTGGTTCTCAATGCTTTTATATCAAGTTTTTTATTTCTCCTGAAAAATTACCTTTTCTAGGTTACAAGGTATTCGATCTACAGCGATGATATACCCTTGTAATTATGTTTTTTTTGTTGGTAGCGCGAGTTTGCAGTATTTAGCTTTTTTTTCGTAGTAGGAACATACCTACATTCAACATTTAAATTTATTTTTCGTTACCAATATTAATTGAATTAAGATATAGTTTTAATTTGAACAAAATAAATATCCTGTCTTTTGTGCCACAGAGGCGAAAGCAGAAAAAATGTCGGATAGGTTTTTTGAAAAAATGTCATGCAATTTCAATTTTAAACGTTTAAACGAAAAATAAAAAAAATCATCTAAGCCATCGTTTTTAAAAATCTTTAAGAAAATTGTGATAGGATTAGATTTAGATTATAAAGAAAAATTGTTTTTGAAATATCGAATTTTCAAACAAAATATATTTTTATTTTTTTTTTTAAATCCAAAACACAATTTTTTTTTTTGAAAATTTGACATGAAATATTATTAAGCTTTTTTGGAAGCATCTGGATACAAAATTCAACTAAGCCGTTTTCGAAATATGTATATATTTGAGCTGCTTTCCAAAATAAAGTTGAAAATTTTTTTTTAGTTTATGGAAAAAAATTATCAAAACAAAATTATCAAGACAGACATTTTTCAAATTCATTTCCACCATTTTTTTTGCAAAGTTAAAATACAATAAAATGGTTCTATAAAAAGTGCCGTTAAAAATCAATCCCGGACTTAATCATACGTAGGTACTTGTGTGAGAAGTTGTGAATTCCTTAAAAATCTAACTTGTGATTTTGATCAGACTTTATGTTAAGTCTGTCTGTTTTTCTGTTCGGCGACAGCCTACACGGATGGGTCGATTCTCTTTAAACTGGGTGTATAAAGCTTTTTTTTTGTTTTTTCCTAAGACCAAAACTAAGATACCTGCAATATAAATTTTGTTAAGTATTTTTGGAAAATCTTGTTTTCTTAAAATTGAACTTAAAAAAAATTAAATCCAGTAAATTTTAATGAAAAAAATTATACATTTTGACAAAAAACACCCCCCATAGAATTTTTTTTTTAATTTCGCTTTCGAAAACTGATTTTGATCAAATTTTTTATGGAGAGTGTTTTGAAAAGTTTTAATAGCAATTAGTAGAACCACACTACTACTTAAACTTTTGAAAACACTTTCCATAATTTTTTTTTTTTTTTTAAATAAGTATGTATACAATGTGTTTATATACTGAACTTTTTTTTGGGAAACTCAATACTTCGAAAACGATTTGTTAGATTTCTGCTTATTTTGTAACCAAGTTGATTTTCAACATTAGATTTGAAACTTAAATTATTTTGTAAGACAAAATCAACGATACCTTCTTTTCTATTCCATACAATTATTGCTTATTAAAACCTGTTAAAAACAAAACTTATATTTTTTTCGAAAACCACTCATACGATTTTGATAAAAATTTGGCATTAGGTTTTTTCGCCCAAACCAAAACTTCCAAATTAAGAATGTCATAGCTAGCGCCCAAAACAACTTTATTAACATTTTTTTGTTTGTTTTACTATTTGGGTAATATGACCGAGGGCCTGAGCGTATGGCAATTTTTTTTTTTAATATTTTGAAGTTCCAATTTAAATTCAGCGTATAGGTCCAAGGTAATATGGTCATAACGCCCAAAAATGGCCCAAAAACTTTTCCAAAAAAATGCAAAAAAGCCCAAAATCAATGTCATAGAGCCCAAAACAATTTTAAAATATCAAAACACCCAAATTAGTAATCGTCATTTGTTTCTAAATTTGGGTATTGTGACATAATTTTTGTTTATTTCGGACACTAAAACGTTTTGAGTTTGAAATATTATGAGTTATGACATTGTTATGCGAAATTGAAAGGAGATTTGGGTAATATGACATTCTATTTAGGCTTTGCGATTCTTTCTTCGTGACATTCTGAACGATTCGTCTGTTTTTCGGCGTTATGACATTTTCTGATTTGGGTTTTATGGTGTTGGTTGATAAGACTTGAAAACGAAAGATAGAAATCTAAATCGTCATAAGGCCCAAAATAAGTGCCATAAAGTCCAAGGCCTATGCCATGACGCTTAAATTAAAAATTTAAAAAATCATTTGAACGAAATGCACTTTTTTCCACTTTTTTTTTTGACTTTTTGGGCTATATGACCATTTTTAAGCATTTTGGCATTCTTTGATTTGGGTGGTATGGTTTTGGGCGAAAACACCTAACGTCTAAAATTTATCTGCGTGCTTATGTTATATTATGACAATATATCATTTAACAGGAAACAAAATTAAATTACGTCATTATTATCAATACCTTTTAAAGAAACATTATTTTTTTTAGATTTTCAACAATCTTATTACCTTTTGAAACGATTTGAATTCATTTATTTATGCAAGAGTTTTAAATAAGTTCAAATAATTTAGCACTTAAAACAGAATTCAAAAAAAAAATTGGATATTTCCAAAATGAACGGATGATTTTATTCAGAATCTAAAAAAAATGCCGTATCAATTTTTTTCTTACAAATGTGAAAAATATTTTGTGTAAGAAAACAATCTTTTAAAAAACAGCTCTTGTCTTACAGTGTTATATAAACACCCACAGTCGTATTTATTAGATTTTTGTCTACTTATGACACTGTCGAACTACATATTTTCAAATTGGTAGAAATATTCGTTTTTTAATAAAAATAAATATCACATTATTCACGGTTAAGACAATCTACCGCTGTGTCTAAGTTAGGCAACTATAAGACAACAATAAACAAGGTTTTTGAACACATTTTCCAAAGTTGGACATTTGTCTAAAGTTAGACAACGTTTATAAATAAGACCACAAATATTCCCAATCTTTTCAAATTGATTCTTTCGAATCATTTTTCCGTATACCGATTGACTGAAGTTTTACAAAAAAATTAAAGAAACAAATTACATACTGTTTCTAAAAAATCTAAATCAAAAATAAAATAACAACTTTTATCGATTTTGTTCTCTTTAGAAAACTGCTTCATTGACACCTAAGGTTAAAGTGCAGAATCTCGTGAGTCATTTTAGATTTTTTAAAAAATTAAAAACTAACTGCGTTTGAGTTTTAGAATTTTGACTTTTTTTTGTAAAATATAGAGATCAATATTGTTACGCTGAAATTGCCAAATGATGGCTCTCGTATTTTTTATTTTTTTGTTGCATTATTTATATTTTTGTTGAATTTTTCGACTCATGAGGTCCTACATTTTAACCGTGTCTCGTATCTCGATAAGACCAGAGATACAGCAAACAAAAAACAAATATACTTACAAAATTTTGTTTTTTTGTTCAGCACAAAGTGTAAAAATTAGAAAATTATAAAATATTCAAACGAATCAAATATTTCAAAAAATCATTGTCGTAGAATTAAACATGTCTTTTAAGAGAGAATAATTTATTTTCCGAATGTAAAATAAATCATAAAAAGTACAGCTTTTCAAACAAATAAATTGAAGTTAGAATTCTCGTAATTTTTTTTCTTTTATCTCGCCAATTACTTACAAGCTCTCTTGTTTGTTGGACTCTTTTCCAACTATTTTTTTTTTTAGTTTGTTGAAGTTTCTTTGAATTAAGCCAATTTATTATTCTGATGATTCTGAGTACTCACGAATTCTCATCCCTTTTGAAAGAACAAAATGAATAAATAAAAACAAGATCTTTCACCTGGAAGTCTAAATAACTCTCTGTTATTTTTCTCCAATAATATAATTTTCTAACGAAAGAAATTTCATTACATATAATCTTGTAGTTAATTCCTAAAGTTGTAGGGTTTTTTTTGTGAGGAATTGTGTTTATATATTATTTATTAGAATTTAGGAATTCTCCTCTGAGATCTCAGAAATATAAACCAACCAATTCTTCCTTTCAATTATAATATTTCTATTATTTTCATATAGAAAATGCCATACTATACAATTGACATATAATATGTATGTAATTATTTATTTATTATTGTGTGAGTGTTCTGAAAAAGAAACAGATAGAATTTTTTGTCCTTATAGTCTATTTTATGAAACAAAGCGTTTTTTTTTAGGAAATTGACTAGAAATTTTTAAATAATTATTTAAGCTGCCATAACCTTATTAAAATTTGATAATACTTCAAATTCTTAAAAGTATACATTTTAAAATTCCTGGAATTTAACAAGAATAATTTGTTTATTTTCCTCTGGTAGGATTTTATGATTTTCATTTAACTAAGGAAGTATAGGGAACAGAACTAAAGAATTCATCGAATATCAAAATCTATCTACACAGATGTACTATTTAATTTGTATTACAAAAATATCCATTGAAAGAATGTGAAATAAATTCAGGCTTCCCAGAGTACATGACCTGCAATAAATATTATATCCATGATTCCTGACAATGAGAAACAAAAATTAAATTTCAAAGATGCAAAACAAAATTCTTTAAATTCTAAGAAATAATTTTAATAAATCCGGTCGATAACTGTGAAATATGTACTTTACTTATTGTTGAGGTTTTATAATTTTATTCTGGGTTAAAGTTTTAACAATAAACAATCGAACATTGAATTTGACTTTTTGGTCCAATTCGTCCACAGTGTGTTAAATTTTGTACCATGACATTCACAGGTTAATCAACCAAAATTGGATGATTAGTGATTTCTGTGAATAACAACTCAAACTATGGATCCTTCTCTAAAATGTTGGTGCACATTCGATGATTTACCAGCTACAATAATCCATGATTAAAGATGATTAGCTGTGAATAAATTTGCTCTCATCATCTTTTATTTTTCACTTCTTTATGCTTATTTCGACTTTGCAAATGAAACTCACACAAAAAATGAAGAGGCCTTAAATTCGGAACGGTAAGCAGATTATGCTACATACACATTTGTGCTATGTTCATAAAACTCGTTCTAAGTCAAAGAAATGTTCGTTGCTTTGACTTTGAATCAACATTTTTTGGATAATTGAAGTTATAAGTATGCTAAGAGGCATAGAGGTTTCGCTGCTTCTATACGCGCTCTATTGCATGTGCTTTCTGGAGGCAGGCTCCTCAGATCTTGTTCACATTGAGTGGGTTCACGATATAAAACATAAAACCAAAGAAAAAACTTGTCAAAGGAAAAGGTCATCAATATACATAAATACATAAATAAAGTGCACGACTGAGTCGCACATTTTTTCTCTTGCTGATGATCACACTTTGGTTGTAAGGACTGAGTATGAAGCTTTTCATGTCATTTTAAAAGAAATTCTTATGGGAGTATTTATATACCACCTACCACACAAATTTTTGTGCATAGAAATTATTGATCAGCAGTCAGCACTGCACGTTGCATTAAATATGCATTAACAATAAATGAATAAATAATTTTTTAAACAAACATTTGTGTTAAGAATTTGTAATAACAGAATTTAGTGTGTCTATATACTGTATAAAGCATTAATAAAAACTAATGTGGAGTTAAAAATTGAATGAAGAAAAAAAAATTACGATTTTTTTAATTGCGAGATTTTGATCAAACTTGTCCTTATACGATTATAGTGAATTCGAAAAAGTGGGTCTCGTAATTCTGTCCGTCTGCCTGTCATTTCAGCTGCAGGCTAAATGTGTGAGTCGATTTTCTTTAAATTGGGTACCTATCGTTTTTTGGCCACTCCCCCCGGCACATTATTTTCATTGTTTTTTTACGACCAAAAATAACGCTACATGCTGTACAATTTTTTTTCACAAATTTTAAAAATCTTATTTTTCTCAAAAACTTAAAAAAAAATTCAGTATTTTTTTTTTCCAAAAAGGATAAAATTTTATATAAACAAAATTTCCGACAAATGGTTATAAATGGTACCCCCCATAGATCCATTTTTTTTTATTTTCGATTTTCTCGAAAACGGTTCAACCGATTTTTATCAATTTTTTTATGAATAATTTTTTAAAAGTTTTGTCTTTTTTTTTTAAGTTTTCAATTTTTTTTTATAAAAAGTTAATTTTTTTTTTTTGAGAACTTGATAATTCGAAAACGAATCATTCAATTTTTATTAAACTTGGCACCCAGCAGTTTTTTGAAACATTATCTAGCAGATTTAAAATTAAAATAATTTGTATAACCAAAAATAACACTTTGCCAGACAATGCATCCGCTGAAGTTTGAACAACCACCAAAGTCGTAATACTTGTTCGATTTTAAAAAAACTAAAAGGCAATCGCTTCGTCTTGGCAAAATCTAGTGCTGATATTTTTTAGTTTTTTTTTTGATTTGCCTTAAAAAATAAGTTATGGCCAAAAGATTCACAAACCTTCAAAAAATTATCTAAAAAAACTTTGGCCTTCAGTCACCACTGTAATTTTCGCTGCATTTTCATAAAATTTACGGCAATCGCTTCGTCTCAGCAAAAAAAAAAAAAAATAAAACATATCGGCACTAGATTTTGCCGAGACGAAGCGATTGCCCGTTGGTTTTTTTAAAATCGAACAAGTATTACGACTTTGGTGGTTGTTCAAACTTCAGCGGACGCATTTTCTGCAAAGTTCAGGATCATAAAATAACGGCACTTTTCGTAAAAGTGATTAAAAACCAGTAAGGAAAATCTCATTTGTCTCAAAAACGACTTCTACGATTTTGATTAAAATTTTTATGTGTACTCATATCAGCAGATCTGCCATTTTATTGGAAAAAAATTGTATCTATAGATTTTTTTTTAGTTTTCGACTATCTCATTATTAGCCTAACTGATTTTAATGAAATATTTTACACAAAATTTAGATCAAAATATTCAAAAAAATAGGGTTTCGTAAAAAGAATAAAATAGTCAAAATTTGGAAATTTGGAAATTTGGCCACTGTACCTAAAAATTTGGCCAGGGTATCGATTTTCACTATTTTTCGAAATATTGCTATATACTATTACTTAACCAAATGAGATGAATTTTCTTATTTTTCCCAGTATACAGGTACAACCTACCATAGCATCCAGTCTTCGCTTGACTTTGAGTTTCGGGACACCCTGTATACAAAATTATTTTTTTAAAAACCCGCTGCAACGAATTGCAAATTTTTTTTTTCTCATAAATTGAGAATTGCTGAAGAAATCAGATGGTGTACATCGTTGTAAAACCAATATCAAAGGTTGTATCCTCGATATCCTCGATTTAACGTTCACCATGAGGTAGCTACACAATAATTGAAAAAGGTCCTTTCCGTCCGACGTTCTTTTTTGAGTTCATAAATCATATGCATGCAATTCTGGTATGATATATTGAAGATTTTTGAATTATATTTTTCGGTCTTTTCTCAAACATCAAATATCGATATCTTGCATTTCCAAAATAAGTTTTGAAAAAAAAAAAAAATAAAATAAATTTGGTGGCGTGACAGCTTGTAAAGAACGTGGGCCAAGTCATTTATAACACTCAACTTTTCCTGTATGCGTGACTGCAGCAATGGTGGGGTCCGCGGTAGTGGGGACCTTCCGATTGCGAACGGATAAATTGA
Source organism: Epistrophe grossulariae (assembly GCA_929447395.1). Classification (NCBI taxonomy): domain Eukaryota; kingdom Metazoa; phylum Arthropoda; class Insecta; order Diptera; family Syrphidae; genus Epistrophe; species Epistrophe grossulariae. The sequence goes on from OV839568.1 coordinate 47,099,081, forward strand.
GAGGCAATTTTCTTATGACAACTTTGGGAGGATTTGTCAGGCATTTTTTTTTATGACAACTCTCGGAGGATTTGTCGATTCCTCGCCGTGAAAAAAATGTCTGTTTTCAGGTGGCAAAGGCTTGGATTTGATCTCAAGACTTTCAACTCGCCTTATAAGAGTGAGACTTTTTTAATATCGTTCTGACATTATAACACATTAAGATGTTGTTAAGCTTAAGGGATTGACATTGTTTTGAACTTCAACGTACTCGTTATGCACAAATTAAAACACTCGCTAAATATGTATGTATGTGATATATGCATTATACATTTTCTTAAAAATTTAAGTTTCATTATTAACTTGTTTTTGTTTGAAATTTTTTATATCTAATTAAAAGTTCTGAAAACTTTTTCATTTCATTTCACCCTTTAAACGTTTTGAATTCTCTTGAAATCAATATCAATTTTATACATTTTCAAACTTCCTGCAGTGTCAGCATATATTCACAACCGACAAAATTGCGATAAAAGTTCGAAATTATATAACTTTCACCTGCCATTTTCAGTGTTTAAATGTTGCTTTTTCTATATAGCTATATATCATTGCCATTCAACGTTGCACATTTACGTTAAAGTAAACCAGTCTATATGAAAGTGTTTATACATTTTATCGTTTCAAAGAAAAAACCACTTCCCTCGGGTACTCATACTTTTGTTGTTGCTAATATTTTATATTTGTGCTTCGGTGTATGCACGCTATAGACGATCACAAGGGAATATTATGATTGATTTTGAATTAAATTTTCACTTTAGAATTTAAACACGTACATATAACTGTTTTATCGATGATGTATATAACAAGCTTTTCATAATTGCAAATTAATGTTTAGAAAATTCAATTTTATTATACATTGATTAGCTCTATAATTTAACAGATTGGCTGCTTTACATTTTACAATCATCAACGTTATAAAAAAGCTTTTAGGAGTATAAATAATGCCGTAAGAGTAATCGATTTAAAGGCATATTATGGATTCATAAAAATAATTTTATTTGGAACTAGGTACTTTTTGAGCTTGGTTTTGCTACTAACTTTTAAATTTCTATATCTTCAAATTTGAATAGGAAAATAAATTGTTTTGTAAATTTGTAAGTAAAGATCTAGTCAAGCATAATGCATACCTACATACGTATATAAATATTATTAATGTGATTTTAAATAAAAAATAAAATTTAAGTCTCAATAATTTGCGTATATGAAAAAAATAAAATCATATTTTTGGTAAACAAAAAATTTCACAGTTTTGTATATACGAGAATCATTTGTTGGTGCTTTGAATGAATGATAAGGATACCTCTCAAATAGTGATATACAGTAGAATTTCGAAAAGATGAACATATAAAACAGGGAACGTTCATCTTTTCGAGCATCAACATTTGGCTATGGAAGAATATACAGTTTTATAAATAAAAACATTAAATATTATTTACATAACAAGTCAAAATAAGCTCCAAAGTACTGTTCAAGAGGAACTAAAAGCCAAAGGAAAATAAAAATATTATGTTGGGAACAAAGTGCTCATCTTTTCGAGTACTAAATTTTAACCTTTCATCTTTTTGAAAACTGAAATGTGGAAATATTTCATTCATCTTTCCGAGCAGTTCATCTTATAGAACCGTTCATCTTTCCGAGATTCTACTGTATTAGCATATTTCGACTTTCTCGAAAATGATGTAAATGATTTTTATAAAATTTATAGAAATTATTTCATTATTCAGAATCTAGGATGTCAATTAAATTTTTTCAAAAAAATATTCTATGGATTTTTGAAAAAAGTTTCAACTTTTATTTCGTGAACTCAATATTTCGAAAACAATTAAAATAACGATACATCTTTTTAAAAGTCAAAAGGAAAAATTTAACTTTTGTTAAACCTGCTCATAAAATTTCTCTGTTTGCTGAAATGAGAACGAGCTATTTTTTAAAGAATTTGGAGTCAAAACTTAGCATTTATAATTTTTTCTGTTTTTCAAAATTCTATATGATCGAAATTTTGTATTTTTAAAATGTATGCAAAGCCAATAAGTAGCACCAGTGAACTCCAAAAACGGTCACAAACGGTTGCTCAAGAGAATTTGACAGACAGAATTCGGGAAGCTTATAAAACACTTGAAACGAAAGCTTTTAAGACGTTGTCGGGCTGATATAAGTGCAGAAGAGCACTATTTTGAACAATTTTAGTAAATTCAGAAAAGAAACAGTTAACAAAAAAAAAAAATAAAACAGGTAGGTATATTTTCAATTGTTTTAAAACCTTGTTTGATAGATTTCAAACTGTAATAACTATCGATCTAAAGCTAGCTGGTAATGCATGGGTTATATATAAGTTCGGAACTGATTTTTATGGACTTTTAACCCACTCAAGTGGGTCAAAGGACCATTTGGGTGTCAATCCAGTCTTAAAAATTCGTATTATTTTAGATTTTGTCCGCAAACTTCAGACTTATTCTAGCGGAAACTTTAATAACTAAGAAACTATACGATCTACAAAATTTTGGTTTTAGCAATTTAAGTATCAAAATTTTTTCATTCAGCCAAAAAGTGTCCCTAAAAATAAGGCACTCACTTTTACATTTTAATATAAATACAAATTAAGTGAACATAATATGGTTCAATTCAATTTAATTCAATTTTTCAGAATTTTAATAGTGATCTTCACTTCACGAAATTTATCAACCATATAATAGCAATCAAAAAGTCTACCTTATTTTCTTTTAATCAAGGCAAAATGATCTTTGGACAAAATTATTTAATTAAGAGTATAATATTTATTAGCTTATTGTCAAGCATTGTTGATCTGTGTACTGTTAGGTTTTTCTGAAGAATTATTAAATCACCGTAAGTTACGTATTAAATTCTTAATATGTGAAAAGATATGTATCTATTTATTATTATTATTCTAATTTCGCTTTAGTCACATTTCTCTTTTGTCAAATCTACTTCTTTTGTAAATTAAATATGAACATTAATAAATATAGTCTAATAAAATGTACGACTGTATCCACCGTACTTGCTCTTTTAGTTCATAATCAAAGATAAATTTATACAGGGCTGGAGCCTTAACGAATAGGTGTATAGGAATTTTCCTAAACTTTTCTAAAGATTTTTTCCCTGTTATTCCCTAGATGACGTATTCGAATTTTGGTTCTAAAATTAAAAATGACATCACCGAACGTGAGTGAAAGATTCAAGAAATTAAAAGACTTTCAAGCTGTTACTTCTGTGAAGGAGCGAGGCCATTTGAACTTATAACTTGAGTCTTTAAGTATACCAGTCTTTCGACTGCTTTAAGTGTAGGTACAAGTGTCGAGAATCATCCTCGAGCTTCGGGAAATTTATACATGGTGGGTCAAAAGAGACTTCCTATAACTATAACTTTTATAGATTTAGGGTTTGTTTCACAATGTCTGAGTAAAGTTCTAATTAGTTATCCGACATTTAATTTATCCTAAAATTAGATCCTCCTATTAAAAAACTTTGCGTTTCACAATGATCAATTCAATGATCGTTATTCCAGTTTTCCGGACAAATTAAATTCGACTGATGTCAAATATTAAAGAAAAATTATTTATTAAATCAAAAAGTTAATTTTTCAGTGTCGGTCGTCTTATTGTACGTCTTAAAAATGTCGAGAGGATTGATTCCAAGAGCTCTGGATAATAACAAATAAGTGCGTTGAATCGAAGTGTGTGTGATCAGTGACAGATTTGAATGTTTTAATTGGCAGTTTAATTTGCTAATCGGCACTTCATCTGGCCGGTAAAATACTTAGAACTTTAATTGCTGTTGTTGTTGTATTCAGACATTGTGAAACGTAAATGAGGTTGTTAATTTTTGAATAAGTTCGATGTAGCTTAATTGGAACTTTAATCAGACTTTGTGAAACAAACCCTTAATTTTTTATTAATAATTTATTTTAGAATCACAAAGTATGATTTATGGAGATTTTTTGGGCTAAGTATGGAATATAATGTCCCTAAGATGAGCACCAGCTTCATGCTCACAGATATGGGCTCTTTCTAGAGCGTTTTCCATAACACTTCGTATTCAAATTAGGAAAAAACTTTTGACCCACCTTGTAGATAGAAACGCATTTCTGCTGGGAATTGTATTTTTGATATCAACTTCTTTCATTTTGAAAAAAAAAATACCTTTCTAACAAAACAGCCGTTGGAATATTATGAATAGTGAATTTGAGATGTTTTATTATTGGAGTCAAGAGAACTGCCACGTGCACTTTATAGTTTTTCACTATGCTTCGTTTAAGCAGATGACTAACTACCTGTGATGATTTTATTATTGTTCCTTTTCACGTAGACGTAAGCAACACGAAAACCTAAAGCCAAGCGCTGAAAAAAAAAACAGATTTCGACCAAAGATATCAGGTTGGTATAAGGTACTTCGTTTACATATAGATTCAGCTTGATTAATATTCGATTTGTTTTGCTAAAATAACTTCCAACCATGTGAAAATTATGAATATGGTTATCACAATTCTATCGCAGAAGGGTAACATTTTGCAGGTTTGGTTAATTGAAATTGATGACTCATATAAATGTTAAAAACAACGGCTATCTCTATGCCATCAAAATGAAAATGTAGACGTTTGTCGTTACACATTCATATGTACAAGTAAATATATGTAGATATTTATGTAGTTAAACCTAATTATGAAGAGCTTAGAGATTAGAAGTTGCTTATTTTTAGCAATATGTTATAAAAGTTGTAAATAATATGTGGTCTATGATGAGAATGGGTTAATGATGTTTTTCATAATCGGGTTACCTAAATATAAATAAGAACAATATATCATTATTTTGTATTTTTCGAATTTTGTGGTAAACAGAAGCAGGAAATGGTAAATCTTACTTTTGATGGAAAAATTTATCTGATAGTTGAAAAATGGATGTAAAAAGTTTTTGTGATATACAAATTTTCTATACCACATCAAAGTTTTTTAAGTACCTACCCAGATACTCGTATAATTTTATAATATTTAAGCTCAAATGAAAACAAGGTTTTGAAATTTTAAGTATAAATAAATAATCATTTCCTAGAATTTAAGTGGTTTTTAGGGTTTGCTTTGAAGTGAACATAATTTTGAAAGTTTGGTTTGTATAATATCAATTTTTATTTATTTATACGATTCAGCACCTTAAAGCTCTTTTGAATTGAAATACTTTTGGAGTTTTTTTTTTTTTTTAATGTATTAGATTGTGTTGGTTGGAAAATGAACACAGGGGAGATAAGATATATATAGATTTCTATACTTAAAATATATAAAATGGTTTAAAGAAACCTTTAATATAAGTGGTTGTAGAAAACCGTATGGAGTAATGGTTAGTGGATTGAAATACCACACCTGACGTCTCGGGATCAAATCCAAGCATATTTTACATAAATCAATTTTTTTTTAATGGCACCTTCCTATTGCCTCTTGGAAGGAACTGACAAATCTTCAGGTCATGAAAAAGTGCCTCTTATATCTTGATCTTATAGTCGTTCGTATTCGGTAGGACATTGAATTTGTAATCCATTTCCACCAGCTAACAACATCTAGGTCACATCATGAATAGTTGAGAAATATATAAGTCACTTGGCCCTAGTTTTCCATAAGCCTTCGCGCTAATAATTAATTTACTGCTTTTATGCTAATACAGAGGTTATAAAAGTTGAAAGGACGTTTTTTTTACTTGCGATATTTTAAAGGTATTATCTTAAAATATGTCAAGTTACGCATTCGTAAGAAAAAATCGAACTCGATATTTTGATCGATGATAGCTAAGTCGAAAAAAGTTGGTCTTATGCAATTCTGTCTGTCTGTCCCTTTCTTTCGACTGCAGCCTGAATGGGTGGATCAATTTTCTTTTAACTTGGTACCGCCTTTTTTGAGCATTCCCCCGACACGCATTTTCCATTTTGTTTTTAGGATTTAGGATAAAAAATAACAGTAGCTGCTGACAAATTTTTTTAGCAAAAAATGAAAATCTTATTTTTCTCAAAAACTTAAAAAAATTCAGTAATTTTTTTAAAGTTACCATTTAAAAAAATTCCCGAAAAATATTTATAACGCACCCTTAGAATGAAAGTTACCTAACTAAAAAATTCGACATCTTTTTTACAACCTAGTTTTAAAGTTCATTACGCTTTTAAAGGTCAGTTTATTGAAAAATAAGAAGTTACAGAAATTTTGAGTTAGGTCACTTTCATTCTAAGGTTGCGATAATTGGTACCTCCTATAGATCCATGTTTTTGATTTTCAATTGTCTCAAAAACAGTACAACTGATTTTGATCAATTTTATTATGACGAATGCTTTAAAAAGATTTAAAAGTTTTTAATACCAACATTTTAAAATTTTTTGGATTTTTAAAAAAAGTTTCAATTTTTTTTTTTGAGAACTTAAAATGTAATTCGAAAATTACCTAATCGATTTTTATCATACTTAGCAGTTTTTTAACATTATCTAGCAGATTTTAAATAAAAATTATTCTTATAACAAAGTGTTTTAAAACCGATAAGGAAAATCTCGTTTTTATCAAAAATGACTTCTACGATTTTGATAAAAAATTGTATGTCGACTTTTGTCATTACCATCTACTATATTTTTGGAAAGGAAATTTTTTATGTCGACTAAAAATGGTATCTCTAATAGAACCACTTTTTTGGTTTTCGACTATTTCATTATACTAGTATCGCCCTGTGTCGAAATTCGACATTTTTCTTTTTTAATTTATTTTTTTTTCAATATGCACAGTGCTCGACAGTGCAAAAACAAAAATGACCCACAGTATGCAAATGCGTGTCTAAAGTTTATTCTGCACATCTCCGCAACTGTGGCTTTCCAACCATATAAAATTTATTGAAATCGGTCAAATACTTTTTGAGAAAATGGTACCATAAAATTTATTTAAGGCTATTTATATATATAGGGTGATTTTTTAAGAGGTTTAGAACTTTTTAAAAAAAAAAACACAAAAAATTCGAAAAAATGAATGAAATATTTATTTGAATCGATAGTTTGAACCTTGCAATTTAATGTTTAAAGATAATTTCATGCAAATGTTGACCGCGGCTGCATCTCAGGTAGCCCATCCGCTGAGTCCAATTTTGGCATACTCTTTCACACATATCGGCCGGTATCTCACGAATGAATGCATGGATGTTGGCTTCCAGTGCGTCAATCGAAGCGGGCTTGTCCCTATAGACATTAGCCTTGACATACCCCCACAAAAAATAGTCTAATGGTGTCAAATCGCACGATCTAGGCGGCCAATTGACCGGCCCGAAACGTGAAATTAACTGTTCACCAAACTCGCCTCGCAATTGCGCCATTGTTTCGCGTGCTGTGTGGCATGTGGCACCGTCTTGTTGAAACCACATATCATGCAAGTCAAGAACTTCCATTTCGGGCAAAAAAAAGTGTGTTATCATCGCTCGGTAGCGTTCACCATTGACAGTAACGCTGCGATTCGCATCATCTTTGAAGAAATATGGCCCAATAATGCCGCCGGCCCATAAACCGCACCAAACAGTGGCTTTTTCGGGATGCATTGGTAGCTGTTGCAATGCTTCTGGCTGATCTTCACTCCAAATGGGGCAATTGTGCTTATTTACGTACCCATTCAACCAAAAATGAGCCTCATCGCTGAACACAATGAACACGCGATGAACATTTCGAACCGAGCACGAATTTTGATAGTAAAATTCAATAATTTGCAAGCGTTGTTCATTTGTAAGACGATCTATGGTTAAATTGCAAACCAAACTGAAGCTGTTTGACAATGACACAAGGTACTAAACACACGTCAGCTGTCAAAACCAGTGTTGCCAAAACCAAACCAGCTAAAAAATCAACCTTTAGATGTTGAGCCCATTTTAATGAAATTTTTTACACAAGAGCTTCTAATAAGTTTAATATAGGCTCCCATAGCTAATTTATATCTTATTTAATTAGATTAATAGATCGCAGGCTTGTGAAAGAATGCATTCATTTATGAATGCAGTCTTTAATGACTTCAATAATATGATTGCATTCATTGATTTCACTTTGAGACCTCAGACTTCAAATTATGCAATCTACATTTATTTGAATCAAAAAGATTTCAATAATTTTTTTGCAACCAAGCAAGTTGGGTCTATGGAGAAAAATCGCAATGAAAATAATGAAAAGAATGTATACTCTTTTAGTCTGGCTCCATTAAACTTTTTCCCTAGCTTTTAAAGGTAAATGACAATGCAAGGAATGAAAAGAATACAAAAGAATGCAAAAGAATGCAAAAGAATGCAAAAGAATGCAAAGAATGCATGAATAGGTACCCAAAAGATTGCATTCAATTGATTGCAGTAAAATGAATGGGAATAAAAATGATTGCAATCTTTTTGATTCAAGTGAATGGTATTCTTTTACAAGCCAAATAAGAGCGAGTTCTTGCGACCCAGTCGTGCATTTTATTTTAAAAATTTTTAACAAATTTCTTTCAATTTAATGATACTTGATTTAAACAAACAAAATTTCCTATTATTACTTTAGTCAAAATTTTATAAGGAATAGATATTAATGATGTCTGTGAAGTTAACATTACCTTTTAAAAATTTTAAGATTCTAGCAATTGGATTAATTGTCGTGAATTTGTCGTGAAAGAAAAAAATTTGTTGCGCCCGTTTTTAAAAAAAATAACCACTGGTCAAGTTAGCATTACCACCCCTCGATCGACAATTATTGTTTAAACAAATTCCACATTAAAAACTTTTTTGGATAAAAAAGTACAGCAAATCAAAGTTGTGGTAATGCTGGATTTATTTTAATAATGATATTTTGGGGTATTTCGTCATATTTAGGTGATTTTTTTTAACAAATCAAGGGGCGCCAAATTATTTTTTGACACAACTTTTTTAAGGACGTTGAGCGATAATTGTTTAAACAATTCCTTATTAAAAACTCTTTTGGAAAAAAAGTACAAATCAAAGTCTTAGTTACGAAATGTGTATTCATTGATGGAATGCAATGTTAGAGATTTTTCGAAACTAAAAAAAATTTCAGAATTTTTTTTATTGCACGACAAATTTACGACAAATTCACGTCAGTAAATGACATACATGATTTTTTTCTTTGAATTTTTTTAAGGGGTGGTTATCTTTCACGACAAATTCACGACAGTTAATCCAATTGTTAGAATCTTAAAATTTTTAAATGGTAATGCTAACTTGACAAGGATATATATACTTTTTTCGGGGAATATGGTCTAAGAATACAAAACGTTCAGTTGCCACAAATAGTTCTGTTGGATTTTCTGTATTTGCATTTAAGAGTGAAACACATTTAATTCACATAAAAAGTCCTGTTTAATTTTTTGTCTGAATCACTATGCTTCTTTATACTTAAACCATTTTGATTTATTTGGAAAAAGAAAAGTAAATATATTTTTATCTTTGAGGAATATGTAGTTGTTTTTGTTTTTCAACAATTGCACTACCGCCGTGTAAAGCAATTTTGATACAAAATAAAGCAGTAATTTCCTCTTATATTGAGGTAGGTACTCAACTAGAATTGTATACCTATATATAGCTCTATTTATAAAATTGTTAATGGAAGAAAAGAACATAAGCTTTTAAATTGAAAACAAATAACCAAGGCATCTGAAATTTTCAAAAAAATTGAATTTCAAGAAAAAAGTTTAAAAAAATCAATAGTTGATTCTTAAAAATTATTTTTACTTGCGATGTACATATGTTAAGGTAAGAAGTCTATGCCCTATGGCAATTTATAGTTTTATTAAATTAAATTATAGTTTAATTTAAGGACTTATAGCAATATAAAATTGTTTAGCCTTTTAGGAAAAATTTCTTTTTTCTCAAAAAATTTAGTTAACTTAATTTTTATTAATCTTATTACTTTAAACGAGTTATTCTTGTATATTTATATATATTTGGTTTCTCGGAAATGGCTCCAACGATTTTGATGAAATTTTCAGAGTTTATTACGATGAACGAGAAAAAAAATAAAAAATTAAATTTAGTAAAATCCGCCCACCCCGCGCCCACTTTTCTTACTTTTAAGTATGACGGAATCGGTCTGAAATATCTTTATTACTCGGAAACGGCTCAAGCGATTTGAATAAAATTTTCAGAGTTTACTTTCATGGGTAAGAAAAAAATTAAAAAAATAAAATCAGTAAAATCCGCTTACTACCACGCCCACTGTTATTAGTTGTTGGCTATTCGAAAACGGCTCCAACGATTCGGATGAAATTTTCAGTGTTTATTGTTATGATCGAGAAAAAAAAATAAAAAAATATATTTAGTAAAATTCTATGACTGCCACGCCCACTTTTATCATTTCTTAGTTTCTCTTAAACAATTCAAACGATTTCAATGAGGTTATAAGAGTTTATTCTTATAACAAAAAATTGGAAAATTCTTTTACTAAAATCCACCCACTGCCACGCCCACTTTTATTATTGCTTGCTTTCTCGGAAACGAAGCTAGCCATTTTAATACATTTTTCCGAGTTTTTTTCTCCTCAATAAGAAGAAAAATTTAAAGAAAAATTTAGTGAAATCCGCCCACAGCAACGCCCACTGCACCGCCCACTTATTTCGTTTTTAGTTTATCGGAAACGGGTCCGACAACTTAGATACAATTTTATGAGAGCGTTCTCTTTTATAAGTAGGAACAAAATTTTAAAAGAAATATGTAGAATTCGCCTACTGCCACACCCACTTTAATTAGTTTTTGGTTTCTCGGACACAATTCGATATTTTCAGTTTATTTTTAGATATGAACAAGAAAAAAATTGAAAATTGATTTTAATAAAATCCGCCAATGTCACGACTACTTTTATTATTTCTATTTCTCGGAAGCTACTCAAACTATTTGAGTAAAAGTCTTAGAGTTCATTCTTATGAGTGAGAAAAATTGAAAAACAAAAAATATCCGAAACGGATCCAACGATTTGCATGAAATTTTTTACTTCTTAGGTTTTTCGGGAACGGTCAGATTTGAATGAAATTTGCAGCTTGCATAGCTTAACGAGAATTTTTTTTGGAATCTAGTGTTATTTAAATCCGCCACTGCCACGCCCACTTTTGTTATATATTGGAATCTTGTAAATGGCTTCAGCGATTTGGATGAAATTATCAGGAAGTGTACTGATAAGCAAGAACAAAATTAAAAAAAAATTGGAAAAACCGCCCACGCCCTTCCACGCCCACTTTTGTTGTATCACCCAGGCCCTTAACTAAAGGGGCGCTAAAGCAACAGTTCTAACTATCTGGAGGAAATTTTGTATTTAAATAATGATTTAACTTTCAAAGCTTATAAAAATAAGTATCATCCAGACCTTATAAGGAGGTGCCAAAGGATGCTGAATTCTATTTTAAGTCTAACGATGCAATTTTATTTTTAAAAGAGGAGCTAAGCTTTAGTTTTTTCAATTTTGATGATTTTGTTTTCGACTTAAAATGACCTCAGAAACTCTTGGTTTTCTTTTGAGGCGGTGATTTCGGGACACCCTGTATATGGGAAAGGAAGAATTATTGTATAGTTTTCGAAGAAAATGTATTTTATTATGGGTCACTTAGACGTATGTGGAACATTTTTTTGTTCGACAAAATTATAAAATTTGTATGGGTAAGTGAAAAGTGCTTGGAATCGATTTTAGTTCGAAAAAATAATTAATTGTCTATGGGTTACTGTCAATTAGCTATGTGACATATTTTTATTTTCAGAGGAAACACTATAATTTGTGTGTAGGTGTAATTGTACAGAAAACACAATAAGGGAGTTAAAATCCGTTTAACCCAAAATGCGTGCCACTCAAGGTTATACCTGTAGTTTCACCTCCGTCTTAGCTCGTAGAGGAATCTCCGCATGTATCTCCACATATGTATGCAAGTGGAGGAATCTCCAAATGTAACTCCACATATCTATCTCCACCAAATTTATCCAAACATATGTCGATGCATCAATGTATCTCCACATGTGTGCAGGTATTTCCACATGTATCTCCACATTATGTCAAACTGTCTACATATTTATCTCCACGTACATAATATGGAAGCATCTCCATTGAACGCATTTATAAAGTGAACAAATTTAATGGATGACATATGTTGTTTTCTATTAACTGCTATGTCTATATTTCTCATACATATTTCACTTTTTTCAATTAGAAAAAGCCGAGCGAAGCTCGGTCTCCCAGGTACTGTTTCCATTAAATTATTAGTTATTGGTATTTATTTTTCTCGAAAACAGTTCAAGAGTCCAATTTTGATCAATTTTGTGTGTAAAATTTTATAAAAAGTTAAAATAATTTTGCTATATAGGTACCAAAAATTTAAAAAAGTTTTAATTTTTTTTGAGAACTCAATATTTCTATTCGATTCGATTCTATATTTCACAATTTTTAACAATATTTACGAGATTATTAAAATTATTCTTACCATTCAACTGTACCTATATACCTTCCCTATACAGCCACAAAAAGCCTTAAAGAAAACAATATTTTGCTCAAAAACGACTTCTATGATTTCGATTAAAATTTATGTGTGTACTTGTATGAGTACGATTTAAAATTTAATGAGAACAAATTTTAAATTTAGCAACTACATATTAGTACCTCTCACCTCCATAAAATTATTCTTTGGATTTTCTCATTGTAAATTTATGTCAAATGTAGCATTTACATGTATTTCGGATAAAGCAAAATCACTGTATTTAAAATATCAATGCTTCGATACTGTAATTTGAATCCTTTTACCATTACTAACAAATCTTTAAGAGCTTTGAGATTCTATAAGAAATAAATTGTATTATTTTTTTAATCTAGGTTTTTATTTTCAAATGATATTTTGACAGAAATGCCACATTATAGATATGTATGTAGAAGGAATTATATCTTTCATGAGCAGAAAATATGTAACTTCAACACAAGTGGTATATATAAAGTTTTTTTTTGTCCTTTTTGAATACACTTTACTCAAGAACCTGAAACCACAAGATGTTTTCTATCATCTTCATGATATACCTATCCCATATCCCACTTTTTATGTGTTCAAATATATCAAGTATGATACAGTTATTTTTTTTAACATTTTTTATCAATAATTTTATTTACTTTACGCTTTCGTTATACCTACTCATATATTTTTCTCAAAAATTTACTGACTTACAAAAATAAATTTTTGGGATTTTGTTTACTTAAATTTTGTTTTGAACCTTTCCACGAAACAGAAAGTTTTAAAATTTAAACGTACACTGCGCATCAATTGTTTAAAGTCACTCTTTCCACAATATTTTGTTCGTTATGTACATAACTGTTGAATTTTTGTCTGGAACAGTTAACTACCTGTGGAATACGAGAAGGTACATATTTTCATTTTTTTAAAGCAAAACATCAAATTAAAGGGGTAAGTATATTTCCTCAATTAAGTGCAATTATTTACAATCATTTTTGCAGAATTAAGCTGAAATTCCGATAGATCTTTCTAGTTAATCCTTTTATTTTTTTGTTTTTGGGTGAAATATGTACATACTTACTCACATATATATAGTAAACTTTTGCTAAAAAAAAATTCTGAGTACATTTGCATTGCGAACAAAACATTATGAAAAAAGTGTCCTCAAATAAGTGACGCACATTGTATATGTTAGTACCTACATACAGCTCTTCCCGAAAATCTCATTGTTACACTTTAAGGTTTATTATTCCCAGAAAATGTTGTTTTTCATTTTTTGTATTTATTCAGGATATCCGGTGCCGAATCTGGAAATTTTGCCGCCCTAAGCAAATTGTTATTTTGCCGCCTCAAATAAAAAAAAGATAACAACAACATTAACATACTTACACGGGGTTTTATTTAATAACATGTTTACAAAATTTTTAAACTAAAATCCTGATCTGCGATTTTTCATTTTTTCAACTCTTGTAGGTATTTCTGGTTTCTTTTTCTAAAATGTGATTAAGCATGTCTTTGAATGAAAAAGTAGCAAGGCCGGTTAATCGCTCTTGGGTCATTGTTTAGCGAAGATAGGTTTTTTAAGTTTAAGCTTTGAAAAGTTATGGCTTCACCTGATTGAATACTTGAAGGAAACCTTAATAGTATTTAGCATCTTAAATGTCGTTAACAAATTTCCAAACAATTCCAGTAAGAAGTGTGAAGCTAAATACATAGTTTAAAATTGACAAAGCAGAAGTTTGATTAAATATATTATTTTCCCTTAAGAGGTACTTAGCTATAATATCCTTTCGAACTTCGTTGTCAATTATTGTTGTTAATGTTGCTTCAAGTTGTTCGCAGCCTTTTAACTCCAACTTCTTTGAAATGTCGCAAAGAAATCCGATATTTTGGCTGAGAAATTGTTACTGCGCAAAGTGCTCATCAAGAGAAAATAGTTGAGCGTCGATAACGTAAAAAAAAAATCAATTTTGGATTGATTGTTTCAAGATATTTTGCAGGTTGATAAAGCTGGCTACGAACCCTCCTTGAATCAGACACAAAGAAATCCACTTGATTGTTCATTTTCGTAGAAATTTTTTTAGCATCCTTTTATAATTTAAAAAAAAAATATTCCTAAGAACGGTTTATCTGAACGTACCTACAGTTTTAATTTATCAAAATCATCCAAACAGGTTAAAAAGTCCTTTGATTTTGATTGAAGCATTTTCAAAAGGATTTTATTGGCATGAAAACTAGTTACAAATTCCTGTTGACAGTACAAAAAGCATGTTTTTGAAGAATAGTCCAGCGCTTCGGACAACAACGATGAACGAAGAAGTAATTGAAGTAGATGGATGTATTTACTTTTTTCGCTTTCAAATTACTGTATTGATTTTGCCGCCCTAGGCAATTGCCTGTTTTGCCTTTAGGCAGGTTCGGCACCGAGGATATCCACCAACGAAATACATATATTCAATAAAAAAAATGTCAGCTTTCTAACATACATATTAAATTTAAATTGTTTTAATTTGGCTTAACACATTTTATCGCTGGTTGTAATGAAATGCTTTCGTTCTACCATATAACCTTAACAACTTCTCGTATGGGTTCGGTATGATATCCCGCACAAAATTAGAGAATAATTAAATATAAAAAAGGATGACTATATAACTATCATGTCGATTATGGAATACGCAATACATAGATCCGCAGTGATTCTAAGTATACAGTGTTCTCTTTTCTTTTCATGACAACTGGCTAAAGAGAAAAAGAGAGGATTACACTGCAAACCAGTACGGTTCAAGTATTCCGGATTCCATAGTCGACTTGTATATTTAAAAATACCTACTTGGAATACCTCACTATAATAAAACAAGAAATATTTGCAATAGAAAAAGCTACTATAGGTATGTTTTCGTTTACGAGTAACCAGACAAGCATTTTCGAAAGAAATACAAGGTGAGGAAAAAGAAATATCATAATTGTGAATGTGCCATAATTTTTGCAAATGGCATCAAAATGTCTACAGACAGATGTTAAACAACGTGCGTAGATGGAACCTTTCCGCAGGAGACTTTTTGTTTAAACATACAAAATAAAAAAGTTTGCCGGTTTAAACAATATTAAGAATTGTTTTTTGAAAAAAAAAACAGGTTAACAAACTTTAACTAAAAATCTTAAATTAATTATTTAAATTCCTTTGGTGAATTATTTTATTAAAGCAGTTTGAGAGCAGGTATTCTAAAAAAAAAGTGCAGTGAATTTGATTTTGTGGTAGCAGATTTATTTTTTGCAGAAAATTTGCATACAACAAAAATTATAAAAAAAACTATAAATAAAAAATTATATATGTAAATGTAGTAGATCTACTGCAATTGCAGCAAAAAACATTGCAGATGTTAAACTAGGTTTGTTTCTTACTGCAAGTTGATAAATCATGCCTCGAACATTGTTGATTCCAGCGAAATGGGGCAACCGGTCACTCAGCTGGGGTAGCAATGGAAATTTTGAAACACAAATTCATGCGACAAAATGTTTGCCCCACCTATAATTACTGCAGCCATGAGTCAATTTAAACAAATAATGGGTAGTACATGTACATCACAATAATTTGTATAACAGTCTGGACTAAGCATTTTATTGTTCCGCAAATTCTGAAGCATTAACAAAATTCAAGCCTGATGCACCTTCCAACGCACCCTCCTATTTCACCAAGTTTATTTTTTAAAACTACAAATTTATTTCAATTCCTTTTGACCGGAAGGAAAAACTGTGTTGAAAAATGTATTCCATTTTGAACATTTTGTTTTCTAAGGAGAATTACTGTTGACTGCCTAAAAAGACAGAAATAGGTTCAATTTTTAAGAAAATAATTCAGATCAGAAAATTTTTGAAAACTTTTTTCGGTCTCTATATTTTTAGGCAATAACAAGAGATAGTTAGACCTATAATACAAAAATGTTTGTCTAAATAATATTTAAAATCAAAAAAAATATTTTTTTTTAGTTTTAGAATTAAATTTTACAAATATTATTTTGAACTGAAAATACATTCTTTTTATAAATTTTGATTGAAATCGGTTAAGCCGTTAATAAAAAAATAAATTTTATAAAATATGTTTTCATTGCGTTGACATGGCAGGCACTAATGTCTTTGAGTTAAAATCAATTGTTCACAGTTGAATTATCTTTAATCACCCAAGTAACATCGTTGGAGCTATTAGATGCAAAACCTTTCTTTTACAGCTCTTAGCTAGCAAAATTGAAAGCTTTTGCTCTGTAAAAGATTATTTCACAGCTCCTTTCATTTTATCTAAAAATTATTTTCTATAATTTGAGAACACTTTTAGCTCTACTAACTTTATAACGCATCAAGATTTAAAAATATGCTCCATAACAAACTTTACACGTCTACTATCGAGCAACCTGTCAATATCAGACAATTTAGAGACGTTATACAGCTTCTAGTAACACATCCCCAAAATACTAACGCATTATCTTCTGAAATGTAAAAATTTAGCATTTACAGCATTTACAGAGCTGTACAAAAAGCGGCTGTAGAGCCGAATTACTAATATTTGCACACAAATACTTCGTGAAGCGCATGCGCATTTTCAAGTTTTAAAAAAATTCTATAATAGCTGTATATGAAACCTCTCTAAATAAAATTCTATAGCACTCATGTTATAGGGTGTTCCATACTAGAATACGAAGAAAATAATTATTTCAAAAGAAAAAATTAAAGCAGTTTAAAATAAATTAATTAATTTCATTCTGCATGATGTGTCGTTCTCGTCATATTGCTTATTAAAAGGAATGTTTTTTTCCAAATGGCGGATGAATTATTAAAAATTTATTTGATGACAACTTCGTTTCTAAAAATAAGCTTTGAAAATTTTATTACGTAGATACATGCAAAAATATACCGAGGACCTTAAATACATTTTTAGCATAAAATATTCTTCAAATAAAAATCTTCATTCATAGAAATAATTCTTTTTTATTTATTATCCACTTGCCGAAAATTTCTGAAACACCCTTTTTATTTCATTAAAAAAATATAAAAACCAGAAAAATGCCATCTTGTTAACACTAGCTCCAAAAGTACAGAAAGCAAATCTTTAAGTGATATAAGAGCTCGATCAACAGTAATCAATATTGCAGCTCTATAACAATCAAAAATATAGCTCAAAGTGATTTAACAGTTGTATTGAAGAAACCTTCTTCCCTTATGAAAACATGGCGGCGAGAAAAAAAATAATGCAATATTTTCTTTTATTCATAAAAAAAAAAAGAAATATCTATCCCCGCGCTTTCACTCAAAATCAAACTAAATTGTATTTTTAACCAAAATAAATTTATCTACTGTAATTTTGTTTTAATTCAAGAAAATGTTTCAGTAGTAAGATAATGTATCAAATCTCTGAATTGTAAAATGTGCGGTCACAGACTTTCTTGAAAATATTATTACGAAATAAACAAATCTATCTAAATTTATTTCGACTTTGAAAAATTTTTTTTTTAGAATTTTAAATTTTTTTAGTTACTACAGTCAAACTTCTCTATAACGAACCTTCAAGGGAACAAAAAATTGCTTCGTTATAAAGAAGTTATATACAAAATTCGTAATATAGAAAATGTAATTTTTTTAACACTGCAAGAGGTATATTTTAAAAAAATGGTAAAAAAAAAAATCATTTTAAAGATATGTGTGTCTTTTTATTTTTTAATTAAAAACATATCAATTTTTGATTGCAATTGAGTTTTATTTATATTATTGAATACATTTGTAAATAATTCACATTAATATCTATACTATCTCTTAGTACTATAAAAGATAATAATCTTAATGTACGCATATTTATATAAATGTATACAATAAATTGAATTGAATTGAATTGAATTTAATTATTATTTTATTCTAAAAATCTTCCTATTCTCTCAAACTCGACGTAAAAGTTCTACAACATAATATGCACACTTTTTGTACATCCGCACATACATAATAATTTCAATTTAAGGTTCCCCCACAGTCCACACCAACACGAATTTTCGGTGGCGGTGACGAAAACTACAATAAAAACACGTGGTTGTCAATGAAAACAACACGTTGTTATTATTGTTTTCGTCGTCGCTACCGAAAATTCGCGTTGGTGTGGGGGAAACTTTAACAAAATTCTTCTCAAAACGGGAAGTTCCCTTTTAAAATTAGGAACAAAAATCGTAGTAGGCTTTGATTTAAAATTTGAAAATAATTGACATTTCGAAAATTCTTGCTTAAATGGGGAATTCCCTTTTAAAATAAGAAACAAAAATCGTAGTCGGCTTTTATTTCAAATTTGAAAATTGAGATTTTTCGTTATAAAGAAACAACTTTGCTTTCGGACCAAAAAAATAATTTCCTTATAAAGAGAATTTCGCTATAGAGAATTTCGTTATAAAGAACCTAATTCATATGAGATATTTTTTAAGGGGAAGGGGAACAAAATGAAATTCACTATAGAGAGAATTACGTTATAAAGAAGTTTGACTGTATTTATTTTTATTTGACAGCTTAAAATACAAAATTTCGAAGGCGCGTTGTAATTTAACAAAGTACCCGCATTACGTTTGTGAAAAAATTTAATTCGCACTTAAATTAAGCTATCATTTCACCGAAAAATATTAAATTCTTTTATTATTTATTTTGGTAGGAAATTATAATTGGCATATCTTACAAAATTATATATTATTTATACTATCAAACAATTCGCTTATTCTATATAAGTATTAAAGCTTGCCTGCGTTTATGATTGGTATTATATTTATTACTCAAACCAATACGAACAAACATCTTTCAAAAGATGCATGACATAGACCTTCAGAGTAGGCTTACCATCCGTCAGGATTTCGCCTGACGCGTCAGGCTTTTAAAGTCCAATCAGGCTTTGGCCAGGTTTCGGCTTTTGTCAGGCTTTTTTATAATTATCGTACAAAATATAATCGTTAGAAGAAAAACGTTTACTGAATGCTTTCATATCGAAATTCTTGTAAATCACAGTGAACACATTAATTTTTTTTTCATTTAGTTGTCACTTTTTAGAAAGAGACAAAGAGTTGTGCAATAGAATGAGTAAAAAAAAAACACTTTTCTCGAAATTCAACCGGGACCGGGCGAAATTATGAAATCCTTGAAAATTTCATGCTTTTTACTTTTAGCACCAAAAATCAAAAAGTTATGTAGCTTTTAACACTTGAGAAAAGTTCCGATTTTCAAGCAAAATTATTGGTAGCGACCGCTAAATGCTGTTCAATTTTGAATTTTTTGTTTTTAATCTAAGCTTCATAATTTCGCCCGGTTCCGGTTGAATTTCGAGAAAGCTGTTATTTTGAATCACCCTATTGGGCAAGAAATGACACTTCCATTTTATGAAGTCTGCTGCAGATTGCAGTTGCAATCTTTATATCGTCGCGTCGCCTTCGTGCATCCGAATGAAGGTAAGTTATCTATGAATGTTTTTTTTAATTTTTTTTTATAAAAATTAAGTTTCAAAAAGAAAAAAAATGTTTTTTTATTTGTCAGGCTTTTTTCCTCAAAAATCAGGCTTTTCTTTCTTTACTGTCAGGCTTTGCTGATTTTAGAGCTGGTAACCCTACTTCAGAGTCACTTGCCACTAATAACGTGCTTCTTAATAGCAAAAATGTGCTCTCAAACTCAAAGAATTAGCTGCAAATGAGCTCGACTTAAGCTCTAAATGTGTTTCTAGAGCTCATTAATAAAAAAAGGAGCTTTAAGATTAGCTCTAGAAGCGCTGATAAAGCCTTTAAAGAACTAAAAATGTTACTTGGGCAAGGTAAATCAGCGAATTTGAATGTTTATCAAATTTTTTATCAGACAATCCAAAATTTGATTTCCTTATCATCACAAATCAGCGGATTTTTATTGATTGGCACCATTTAAGCCCTTTAAAGTGATGGTTGCAGATTTAACCCACATGTAAACAAACTGGCCCTCAATATAGATTATATAGGAATGTGCATAATATTATGTAAATGAAAAAATTAAATTTTTAATAAAACTAAAATTATATATTAAAATTTTACAAAAGAATCAAAATATTCAAAATACAAAGTAATAAAGAAATTATCCAATTTAGAATCTAACTACCAACTGGTTTCAAAACAATTTGCATAGAATGTTTTTTTTAGAAAATTAATGTAGGTACATGAAAAGTTATGTATGTTAAAGAAAATAAACAAACAAAACATAATTGTGCCCTTTCTGGAATTCTGGAGGAAAATGCTTACTCTCTGATTTTATCCCATCGAAAATCTCTCCTGAAAAGTATCTCTCTTAGAAATTACTTTAAACCAGTTTCGAAAATATTTTGAGAGAATTATAATTTTATAAATTGTTTTTAAAATGTCAAAGTTTGTGAAGTATGGATAATTGCTTGAAATATTTTGATATCGTTATATGTATATATTTTGAAATACAAACCATATAGCCCTCAGATAACCCACTGAAGAAGGAGTTTAAGGAAACCAACCAGAGATTATTTTTCAAGAAATTTATGAGAATATTATCGATTAGAAATACCACAAACTTTTGTAACATCATTTGAAAATTATTATTTTTTTTTGCTAATAAAATTACTATTTGTAATATTATATGTAGAATTAAGTAACGAATAAGCATTCAAATACTTAGGTATAGGATTTTCTGGATGACTTCAGTTCCACCGCCAAAAAAGGCATTTGACATAGGCACTCACAATACTATTAAGCCAAAAACTTACTATAGCTATTGTCATAAACAAACGAAAAGTAAAATTACGAATCGAGAAGTTTTAATGTAATTTAATGGAATCTAACGAATTGGGAAACAGTTGTTTTGAAAATACTAACGAAAAATATGTGCACGACTGGGTCGCACGAACTTATGTGCCATCATACTGTTTTTTAAAGTTTTAATATTTCAAAAGCTATATTTTATCTTATAAAAGAAATAAATTAGTTATGGGAGCCTATATTGTATACCACCTGCTTAAAACATAGTTAAGTTTAAGGTTGTATTATGCGAGTAGGTACATTTATTTATGAACATATTGCACCGTGTTGCAAATATGCATGGAACTTACAGTTAAGACTGAAAATTGTAAAACAAAAATATAAAATTTAACATAAATTGATAAAACAACCTCTGAAATTGTTTTGACACCAATGCGATGTACATCATCCGATTTCTAAAGAAAATTTCAATTTATGAGAACAAAAAATTAAAAATCACTGAAGCGGTCTTTTTTTTAATAAGTTTTTATATATGTATATATAACCGTAAAAAGTTTTTGTTTTCATTAATATGGTAGATCGTATAAATATTAGATCACACAAGAATTTTAATCAAAATCGTAGGAGCCGTTTTTGAGAAATATGAGATTTTCAATACCGGTTTTTAAACATTTGTATGGGAGGTACCGTTATTTTTGGTTATAAGAATAATTTTAATTATATATCTGCTAGACAATTTAAAAAAAAAACTGCTGGGTACCAAGTTTAATAAAAATTGACCGAGGCGTTTTAAAATTATTAAGTTCTCAACAAAAAATTTTGAAACTTTTTTTAAAAATCAAAAAAAAAAAAAATTGGTATACAAAACTTTTAAAACTTTTTCAAACATTCTCCAAAAAAATGGTGAATATCAGTTCAACCGTTTTTGAGAAAATCTAAAATCCAAAAAAAAAAAATGGTTCTATGGGAGGTACCAATTCTAACCATTTTTGGGAATATTTTTTTTACCCAGGTTGCCTTTTTGTATTATTATTATTATGGATTATTACCCCAAATATTCATTCATGCCTTTTTGTAAAAAAAATTATTGAATTTAAAAAAAAAAGCTGTGGGCACGTTTTTGAGAAAAATATGATCTTCATTTTTTGGTAAAAAAAAATTTGTATGGCAGGTATACCGTTGTTTTTGATCTTAAAAAAATGAAAAAAAACGGGTGGGGATAGTGCTCACAAAACACTAGGTACCAACTTTGAACAAAATCGAACGCCCCGTTTAGGCTGCAGCCGAAGAGACAGACAGAAAGACGGACACAATTCCGAGACCCCATTTTTTCCACTTCGCTATCATCGTAATGATCAAAATCCCGAGTTCGATTTTTTTTACGAATCCATAACTTGCCATATATTTCCGATATATCGCAAGTAAAAAGCCAAAACAAACAAAATGCATTCAACATATTAAAATACTATTAAATATTATGAGGACAAACATAATTTATGTGCGTAAAGTTAACACCGACTTATGCTGCCATGTGCCGTACAAAAAATCGTATACTTAACGCGCATATTTTGATTATGAAAAAAAAGTGTGATGTATTCTGCTCAACTTGTGCTGCGATGTTTCGTAAATAATTTTGAAAATTTTGCAAATTTGCAAATTTTCAGTACCTAGGTATGAAATTTTTTCCAAAATTAAGTTTTTCTATAAACTTAAAGTTGTGCTGTATTGTGCTAACTTGTGCTGCCATGTGCAGTAAATATTTTTATTTATATTTGCAAATTAAATAACGGACCATTTTTTTCAAAATCACGATTTAAAAAAAAAAAAAATAATTGGGCTGTTTGAAGCTCAATTTGTGCTGCCATGCAGCGAAAAATAAAAATATCGCATAATTGCAACTTATACCTACTGCCAATCATTTATTAACGTGAATTCAGCAATATTACGATAGACATTTTCGATGCCCAAGTTGAGCTCAATACAGCACTTTTTTTTTTGAAAATTGAAAACGGCGGTGCTAACTTCACTTCAGATAATGTCGCACAAAGTCCATGCAATTTTATTTATCTTTAAGATTTCCCCCCCATGACCAAATCCTGGATCCGCCACTGATTCAACTGAATTTGATATAATTGTTTTTGGAGGTTGTTTAAAATAGTTTTAAAACGCGTCGCTGAGATCGCCACAAATTAGACTATTGAGACTTAGCTAAATGTAGGGAATAAGTAAATAGAGCGACAAGAATCTATTATTTAAATTCTGCAAACATAATAATATTCCTTAAAAGGGTCAAGTAAACGTGCATGAAAATATTTTGTTTAATTAAATTTGTGTTTCAATTAAATTTTAAATTAATTACATTTTTTTACACATACTTTTATGTTCCTCCGCAATGATTTCGTAAAAAAATGGAACCCAACATTCTACCTAAATTTTAAGGCCTCAACCTTAACGATCCGATTATTACAACAAAATTTATCAGCCCACCAAACCAACTACGAGGGGACCTTTACAATTATTATGAATAAAAAAACCTACTACAAACGTGCATACCTACATATACCAAATTTTTTTTCCGATGCGAAGCCAATTTGTCAAGGTAATAGTTTTTTATTGCGTTTTTTCACTTCCTCGCACTCTCATAAAATTAGTATACAGCGTTCCCGTTCTTATTTTATTATTACGTTTCTTGTTTTGTGAATATTCGGGATTCCAACCATCACATCACAAAGAAGTCGAACATATGTCCTTAAGATGTCGCTACCGTCACTCCTCTTCATGATATTACTATAGATTTTATATACAATGCCTACGTCCTACTTTTTTGGATTTTCAAATAATTTTCTTTTTTTGTTCAAATTAATAATTCGAAAACGACTCAATCGATTTTTATTAAACTTCGCAATTCGCGGATTAAAAAAAATATTTTTTGAATTTGAATTTGGTGAATGTTTCAAAGTTAATTTTTAAACAACTAATTAGTAAATATTGAAAAATGACGTACTATTTTGTTTTCTTAAAAATGTTTTAAAAATTTTATACATACAAAATTTTTAATTTTTTTTCTCAAAAATTGACATTAATTGTCAGAAGGTGGAAGAGGCACTTTTTTGTGACAAGTGATATTCTTTAAGGATTTTTATAATAATTACTCGTAAGAAACAGTGCACTTGAAAATGACCGCTCGGATATCAAGGATGAAAGTCTAACAACACACTAATAATTATGAAAGATTCACAGATAAGAGGACATTTTAAGTTTTATCGCTAAGATCTCTTCTTACTAGGAGGTTTTTACAATTCTTCTTACTTTTAATAAAAATAAACCCAATAGAGGGCTCAGACTGAATAAAGCTTGTTGAATAATTGATTAAACAAAAACTTTGAACGTCTGTTTAAAAAATTAAATGAGTCTCATTGAGTTTTATTTTATGGAAAACTAGGTATATCGCTTTATTGGACTGAAAATAAGAATATTTTAAGTACTTACAAATTTCTTATACCCATGTCAATTATGAAATTAAAATATATTAAATCTTATATAGGAACGAACATTTTGCTTAAAATATCAAAACTATACCAGAGCTACAAAACTTATTTTCTTTTCACGACAATAACTACCAAGTTCATAGGAATAACAAGTATTTTTGGTCTACTACACCTCCCAGAATTGCACACACGAAGTTTTTACTGTTCGATGACAGTAATATTGTATTCTGCTATCAGACATAAAAAGCCCTACATCCTTTCGAAAATTGTATTTATCGATAGATAATGGCACACTTACTCAGAACACATTTTTTTTCATTCTCCACTAAAAGCTAAACTATTTATTCAACGAATAATAGGACAACACAATGGGGTACCCACATCAAAATCAATAAATATGTACATTGTTTGTATTGGGTTGAGAAAATCCTTATAACGTTTGTCCTTTGTGTACATTTTTTGTCCCATCATTATTGAATATCTATATACTCCTATCGAATACAAAAATCCCTTAAAAATCTTATCTTATAAGGATATTGCTCTCATTTTCACTTCTATTTACAATACACCCTCATTTGTGTCAATTTATTAAGCAAGCACTAAAATTATTATAAAATTTCATTTCATGTTTTAGTTAAGTTTCGTTCACCTTTTTGGATCCTTTGTTTATGATAGCTTCAATATGTATATGTATATTATGCAGTGTAAAAGATATAAAGTACATAGTTTTAAAAAAATTTTATGGTTCAAGCTTCAAGACTTCAAAACATATCTCTTGTTTTGTTACATTGTTTTTATGATGAGGCAACATCACATTCACATTCACATCACATCACCTACCTCCATATACATTACTTTGTTGCCTTTGGGTATTATAGGTATAAAGGTATACAATAAGAACCAATTATTTTTCTTTGTTTGATGCGAGGTCTAACAATCTACCTTTTCAACTTGCAGGGAAAGCGAATTGCTTAATATTGTAAAAGGTGGGGAAATTTGAGGTGATACTTAATTTAGCTGACACAGCTGCGAGTTATTATTAAGAATTTTGGTATGACGTATTGGGTTAATGAACCGAATTCAGGATTTCTTGATTAATTTTTTTTGTATCTACGTTAGGTGAGGAATTATCTGAATAGTCTCTCGTAGGAGGTTTAATGCTTTTCGCAGTTTATATATTGAGATATTATTCGTACTTTAGAAGGATAAAAGAAAAAGAAAATTCAAAATAGCTTTTATTATGGGGTTTTTAGTCAACAAAAGTTGGCGTTTCATCTGGCGCGCTATCTCACTTAGTTTCATATCGGTAAAATTGTCATTTTATTTCTTTCGTCTTCTATTTTTTCATTGCGATTCAAATTTCTATTAATAAAACGAATTTTTTTTAAATTTAGTGTTGTTTTCTTAACTTTTCAACCATTAAAGCAAATCGACCCCTAATCATTAAATTTAACTGACAAAATTGTATAATAGCGTTTTGTCTTCTCTCCAGTGCCATCTTTGCCCTTACTTTGCTATTTTTTAAATCGATTTTGTTTAATTCCATTAACTATTGAAGAAAATATGAAGGCAACAATAATGTTCCAGCTTATAATATTTCAGTTTATTAATATATAGGTGTTGCACTCTTTGGATTAAATGTCCAGAAAGTGCTTCTTCAACCTATTTCAAACTTTTGCATACTTTACAAAAAAACTTCAAATTGATAGGAGGATAGCTGTCGAAATATAATTTAATCGCTCGAACACTTTATAACTTTCAATGACTTTCCTTATTTTATCGC
This sequence comes from Epistrophe grossulariae, assembly GCA_929447395.1. NCBI lineage: Eukaryota > Metazoa > Arthropoda > Insecta > Diptera > Syrphidae > Epistrophe > Epistrophe grossulariae. Next base: position 47,125,601 of record OV839568.1, read on the forward strand.
TAGTTTTATAAACAGTATTCCAGTGAAATAGCTTCAATTGATAGACATTTTAAATGACGCCAAACCACTTACTTTCATAAGTTATAAGTATTTATAGATTAGCGTCAGTAAAAATAATATTGATATTGACAATTTTGGAAACGATAAAATAATTATTACAAAAAAGTGCGTATACGTACCACGGTTAAATTTAAATAAGGCCATTATGAAATTATGTCTCTTTCATATGCGTTTCTTTACATAATAAATAAATATAGTATAACTCCAAGGTTCTCTTAGCCAATTATACCGTTATCACATTTCATAAAACAACAAAAAAAATAAAAAAGGCGAACATTTATTTTTTTTTCAACAAATGAAAATAAAAAAAAATAAAATTTCTTATTTGAAGAAAATTAATAATTAAAGAATAACAATTGCCTTATTAGAAAACAAATATTAAAAAAAAAAACTAGTTTCCAGAAAAAATAGTAATCGAAGAAAAATACAAATAATAATTTTTAGAAAAATCAAATTTAATTAAAAAAAATTAATTTGAAAAAAAAAAAAAAATTTTCTAATTTCTTTTCAAAATTTATTAACTATCTGAAAAATTTTCAAACTTTTTAAGTACCTACATAATAAATTATTAAAAAAAACTATATTTAATTGATACAATAAAAAATTTAACTTTATATGAACGGTAGACATTGACAAAGACGAGCCTTCATCATCAGCTTTAAACTTGTGTGAAAATGTGTGAACAGGCTTAACGAACTTGGCAGCAATAATATTGTTTAACTCTATTGGCAGTTGAGGCAGGAAAAACTATATTGTTTGGGAATTACTACCTAAATCGTTTAAAAAACTGTATCAGCTTAAGTAGGAATAGCTTGAAATAAGTAAACGGGTCTCTTCGCACTGACCATGGCAAATTAAGAAGACACTTGAACAATCTTGACCTGGAAAGCAGTCCCGTATGCAGATTATGCAATACTTTAATGAGGAGACGTTGGATCACATACTAGGCAGATGCGAAAGCGCTTAAGAATCGAAGAAAAAAATAACCGGGAACGCTACCAGGTCGAATAGTTCGAATTACCCTCTCTGAAGATACTCAAATTACTTCAATTTCTTAAAGTTGGAGGAAGAGCTTTAGGATGCATTCATTCAAGGCGAGCAATGTATCGTTTACGATTGATAACAATTTTAGAATTTTTCGACTGTTACCAACCTCCTGCTACCCAGATACATAAAAACTATTTTTTTTCGAAATTTTATTTTCTTCAAAACGATTTAACTGATTTCTATCAAATAGTTAATGGAGAAAATGTTTAGGCTACGAGCAAACAAACGCGATGGCGATCACGATAAAAATGTGGATGACTCATAAAAATCAAAGGAGAGGCACACCTCAATCGTGTAGATGTGGTGTGCGTGAAGTTAGCATATCAAGTGTTAGCATATCAATTTATTGATATGAAGGTCTACTACCAAAAATCATGGAAAATCGCTTTAAATTAAAAAAAATCATAACTTTTGTTAGAAAAGCGTTAGAAACGGGAACTTTTCGGTTTATATTGTAAACACATTATATCTATCTGCTTAAAATGACAAGTAAGTTGGAACTCGTAAAAAAATGCCATCATATCAAGGTCGTTGGGAAAAATTGTGAAAATTACATTTAACAATCAAAATCGTAATACATGTACGTTAGAAAAATATTAGAAACGGAAAATTATTGGATTTTATTTAAAATACATAAGGTCTATGTATTTAGATCATTGATGATATTGGAATTTCTTATATCTGTGAAATTCAGTTGATTTTTCCATAGCATTTTTTATTTTTTAGTTAGAATTATTTTTTTAGTTTTATTTTTTTCTAGGTCTGAATATAACGGAACAATTTTTTTTATGTATGAGGAACTCTTAAGGAATGCTTCTTTCATCTAAAAAAAATATTTTCATTTGACATTTCAATAATTGATATGCAACGGGAAGTTAGCATCTCATTTTTTATAATTCATTTTTTCGGTGAAATCGAACAGAACTATTTTGGAAAAGTATCCGGAACTATAGAACTATGGTGCATGCGATAAGAACTCCCAAAAAAAAATTGATATGCTAACACTTGATATGCTAACCTCACGCACACGTAGATTTTGATTTTGCTTAAATTGTGCCTTTCCTTTGATTTATATTTGTGTGGCGTCCACAATTTAATCGTGATCGCAACCACCACCGTGTCGGTAGCTTAAAACAATATTGGGTGCTATTTTTTTGCAAAAGAATTTTTTTTTTTAATTTTGATTTTCTTTTTATATGCTTAATCGATTTTAATTTTTTAATAGTCTCAAGAGTTCAAAAAGCAAAATACTATAGAATAAAAACAATTAGGTAAATAAGGTTTGCAGTGAGGCTACACGTTAAATTATTTCTAAATTAAGTCTCGAGTTCACTTTGAAAATAAATTAAATAACTTGCCTACATAAATATTTCAATAAGTTGAAAGACTTTTAAATCAATTTAAGCAAAATCAAAATATATGATTTTCTTCAACATCAACCCTCAAATTGATCAAATAATCTGAACTGAACAACACCAATTTAACCACTAACAGGGATGTGACATTAAAAATACATATTGGTACTTCAAACTGTATAGAATGGTTTCTAAGAGAGCTTCTGAATTAATGAGAGGTGCAAATTAGAATTCTAAATGTGCAATTATTTAATCCCCTGTGTATTTCGAAATTCGACTTGGTAACCGAGATATGACCAATTTAATATTACATACAAAAGTGCAATTTGTTTATACCTATTTAAAAAAAAAAACGGAGAAGGTGTGCATTTTTTTTATTTACATAAATGAGATGTGCAATTAGGAATACATCGGTAGACATTTTTTTTATGAAAATCGATACTTCGCCCGCTGGCATAGAGGTGGTCAAGTTTAGTTATGTTTTTGTTTTATCGACCTAATACAAGTCATTTTCAATGTCTCCATAGTTAATCTATGAGTGAAATCTGTGGTGGTTATGCTATAACTTGACCAAAAAAAAACAATTCCGACATTTTTTTTTTCTTTTACGACGAATTTACGCCAATTAACCCATAAGAATCTTAATATTGCTAACTTGACGGACATTAGGAATCTTAATCTTTTAAGTCAGATTAATTATTTTGTCATAATTCACGATTACCAATTCCATGGATCGTTTCATATCAGCTAAATCCGCCAAAAACAGTTTCGACTGTAATTTCCATACGTCACGATTGTGTCCGAAGCACACTTGGTTAATAATATGTAATTGCTAATTTGTTCTGGATGAATGGTTTGGTCATATTGAAAACATAATTCGCATACACTTTTTATCTAGGCTTAGAATTAAACTCCCAAAATTTTCCAGTAAAATTTTTTTTTTAATCGTAATGAAAATAGCTCTCCAAAAGTTCTTAGCTAATAGCTAACCCCGTGCGAAGGGAATTAGTTATTGTTGTGTGTCACATGTAAATTATTTAGCCCCAACATCATTTTTTTTTCAGTCAATTGCATTCGAACTTGGAAAAAGAAAAAAAACACACTTATATACCTTAAATTTTCTAAGTTCAAAAGCACTGATTTTTGGTGGAAGTTCCCAATAAAAAGATTTCAATTCAACTTTACTGAGCGAGAGCAATCGAGTTGAACCAAACCTATTTCAACGCAAACTATAAATATACAAAGGGTTTGAAACGTAGTTTAATCTCATTGAAACTCTGCTTATTCATACATTCTCCTCTAGGCATGTTCCGAATGAAACTGAATACTGGCTGTAAAGTCACTAGACTCTGGATCTTCAAGAATACCATTGTTTTTTTTATTAGTTTCTTACGTCCCAACACTGCTTCAGTTTTTTTTAAGACATTTGTAATAAACCGGTCCGTCCAGTTCGAAATTCTTTGAAGTCTGTTCCAGATCTTCACCAACATGTCACCACAACCAAAAAACAAACCTATTCAGTGCTTCTTCTTCTCGACATAAAAAAGTTTACAGAGTTCTTTTTGAAAGAATTGCTAACATCAAAAAAGGAATAATTATCGCTTATTATATAATCAAACTTGCGATAGGTCACACTTTTATTGAAATTGTAATTATTATTTGCTGATATTCCTATGAATTGACTATTTTCTAGCATGATTCCTTACTATAAAATTCCAATAAGCCTAATGTTGTCCGAATAATATTTAGGTACAAATTTGGTGGGTACATGGAATTATATAATATAAAGAAATATTAAGAAAGTATTTTGCAGCTTTAAATGGCATACTGATGGCTGTATGATGACTAACTGCTTACAATATTTATATTTTATAATTTTATAATTTTACCAATATTGAAACCCATCAACTTTATATCTATAATGGTCAAGTCTAACTAAGGTCAAGTGTAACCCTAAACCACAGACTGGCAATTGCCTTTTGTTCTTATACGTTTATATATTCAATTGACTTTTAACATTTTAGTACTCAGCTCAATTTCAGCTAAATTAGTTATTCCTTTTCTTTATACCTAATAATTGTGTATTATTCCAAGAAGGAACACATTCAATTTGGTTATATAATAATACAATAAAGTAAAACCCGCTTAAGAGAAAAACCCTCTTATCTGAAACACTTTTTTCATCCCCAAGTATTAGGCGACCAATTGCCTTTGCAACACTCCGCTTAAGTAAAACTTGGCTAAGTGAAAAAACCGGAAACCTGAAACATATTTTCAGTTTATATTTTTCATTAAAAAAAAAAAAACAAAAAACTCCTCTTAAGTGAAAAAAAAGAGTGTGCGTACTTATGTACACGCGCTAGAAGTAAAACTTCTTTCACGACAACAGGGCAAGTATTTTTCAAGTCCTACCACTCAGAGCACCCGATTTGAAACTCAGAACCGTTGCAAAATCGTGACGCTGAATTTTGTAATTCGTGACGGGAATTTGTATGTCGGTTTGACATGTCACTGACAGCTCCATAGAAACATTTTTTACCCCCATGCCGCAAAAGAAGTTTTACTTCAAAAAATGTATCCAACAGAACAAAAAATTTGCAGAACGCTTTCACTTCTTTTTTTATTTTTCACCTCCACCAAAATTTTTAATATGAAACGACATTTGAATTTCTTATATGTCATAACCGTTTTTGGAATATTTAAATCCGCTAAAGTAAAATTTTTGTTTCCCATATCCGGAGTCCGGACTCCGCTTAAGTGAAATTTTTTTTTTACTTAAGCCGAGTATACAGTTCCCCGACAAAAAAAAACTACATGCATTTCTTATGGGAGAGATTTTTGCGCAAAAAAAAATTGACGTTTAATTTTTTTATCGAGATGTGAACCAACCCTGAGAAAAAATTTTATACTCACCACGAATATTTTTTTGCGCAAAACAATGTCAGTGCCATTGTTTTGTGGAAAAAAAGTGGACAACGAGTACAATTTTTTTATTTCAACTCAGATATTTTTTCTTCCGAAAAAAAAAATTGTTACCACTTATGTTTTTTTTTTGTTCAAAAAAACTGCATACTCGGCTTAAACTGTCGCAGGAAAGAGAAAATTGACATTTTTTCATGAAAACAAATTTTTTCTTCACCACTTATTTTTTTTTATCAAAAAGAACTATATACTTAGCTTTAAGCGGGGATCGTTTAAGTGGAAAAAACCTCTTAAGTGAAAGAAAGACTGTGACATTTTCCCGTTGCTCTTAAGCGGGTTTTACTTTAATATAATAATAATTAGAACTATCTAAGATACTACTCAATGACTATGTGTATTCACCCTTAGAAGCTTTTTTTGGCCAACGTATTAGGGGTTGTCTTATATGTCTGTCTGTAAAGCGTTTCATTAGAAAAATAAAGATAATATTAAATACTCCTATACATTGTGTAGTATCTTAATAATAACATGCGGTCAATTTATTTGACTAAAGCCTTGAAAAGGTAAAGTTAAGCTTCTTATCACAGGCTCTGAAATGAGTATAGTAATCTTATACAAAAATACGGAACGATATGTGGAAGTATCATGAAAGAACTAATATTTCATTAATTTGATAATAATTGCTCTTTTGGCTCAATGCTTTGAAAAGAATATATTTGTTAGTATTGAAAATGTACAATTAGAATGAAAATATTTTGAAGCTGTAAATGGAATACTGATGGCTGTATGATGACTGACTGTTTACTTATTATAGATTTGTTTGCGAAATTCACTCTAAGGTTAGTATTCCTTTGTTTTTAATTGAACGAATATGTGTTTAATTAAATCACGATTGATTAATTAATTTAAGCAGCGAAAGAACAACGAAGAAAATAGCGATTTCCATTTCCAATATGCTAAGAAAGAAGGATATTCTATAATTAGTTTAGTTCGTTCAGGAGTGGTGTTTTTATTAAAATTATATGAATTAAGGTTTACACTCAATTTAATATTTAAGAAAAAACAAAAAAAAAATAACATGACAAAGAAGAATATCCAATTAATAAAGGATTAAGAAAATTAGCACAAGTCATTTATTTGTATAGGGTAAAAAGTTTATGTGTTTTTCGCATTAAAAGAAATAGATATTAAATTTTGGTGAAGAATTAACAAAATAGTAGTAACCCGTAACATAATGGTGTGTGTGTATAGCACTGTTACGCCGAAGGTCCATGGGTTCTATTCCAAGGCTATGCCAACTAAAAACAGAAATGTTTTTCACATGTTACTGCCTCTTGCAAAAAATTATCATACAAAAAATGCTTGTCACCTTAGCCGTTCGGATTCGGAAGAAAATTGTAGGTCCTCTTCATTCTTGCCAACAAGTTGTGTTGTGTTGTGTCGGGCGAAATATTTTCGCAAATTTCGCAAATATTTCGCCCGAGGATGGAGTAAACACTCCGAAACGCGTCGCAAGAACAAAATAAATAAAAGTTGTGAAAATTGAGTTTTAAATAAAATTAATAAAAATAAAATAAAATAAAAAACTCGTATTTTAATTTTAATTTTCATTTTTATTATTATATAATTTTTAAACACAGGAATGGTTGAGAGTTGTAAGTCACTAGGCCCTGGTTCTACACTAGCTGTAGCGCTACTCAATTTATTTTTTTTTGCTAATTAAGAAAATTATTTATTTAATATTGGATTTGATTTTAACTACATATTTGAATCATTTTTTAGAAAACAAGGTTAAGTAGAAAGCGCATTTTTATATAACACCATTATTCAGTGTGCTTCGCCCATCCATGGGATTTGATGAGACTATAAAATTTAATAAAACCATAAATTGACAAATATCACTAATAATATAATAATGTCAACACTTTGTGAATTTGAAGCCAAAAACTGTGATACTTATTAATTAAAAAAAATGCTTAGTTATATCTTCTAACTTGCCACAATGTGGTTTAAAAATCTGAATAATTTAGATATATGTTTTGCTCTGATTTGAATGTATGTATGTATGTATGTAAATTGTTTTTTATTTTAACTAAAATCTTAAATATATACATAGATTTTAATTTGAATTGTTTTTAAATATTGTTAAAATTTCAAACCTACGACAATGACCTTAAGAGTCGCAAAGAATCAAGAAGACTATTCTACTCTTTTCTCTCAAAACGCGAAACACATAATCCATCAACATTGTTAATAAGGCAACTGGATTATTTTGTCTGCACATACATATACATACACTTTTTCACAAAGTGTGGAACTTATGCACACACACGTTCTCATTACATAATGTGTGACTAGCGTTTGTTTCCTTTGTATCCTATAGTCATTGACAATTAAATATCTACGTTATTTTCAACTTAATTACTCATTCAAACATGAATTAAATTTTGATTTGAGTTTATTAATAGAATTGTTTGCTGTTTATAATTAATTATTAATCCGCTTGTGTGTGAAACTGAGAATATGTAATGTGTGCATCACACTCTATAGCAATAGTCCAAAATGAAATGTTATTATAATGAATGAATATTGCAAACTTTGTCATTATTTTTGTTAATCTTATATTGTACTGGTAACCTAGGTTTGAACAGTAAAATATAAGATATGTACAGTGAACTCTCTCATAACCGCACACTGATGGTACCCAGAAATTTGTCCGGTTATTAGAGGTGTACGCTTATGAGAAAACAAAAAAATTAAATTGAAAACCTTTTAAAAAAGACATAAGCATATTCATATTCTAGAATTTTCCTATTCTAATCCGAGTGTGTTCTCGTATTGTAATAATTGGAATTTACTTTAAAAACAAAATATAGCTTGCGAGATACAACAAAATTTCAACTATGAATGAATTTCTGTGCAAGACAAATTTTTGTTATATTTTAATCGCTAAATTTTACCTATAATCTTCATATTTCTACAAGTTATGTAATTTAATATCCAAAAATACAGAAATGGACCTTATAAAAATTGAAAAATAAGTACTCTACATGCACACTTTGTCCGCTTATGAGAGAGCCAAACTCTATTGCGGTTAATAAATTTGGTGGCGGCGCACACTGGTAAAAACGGGCAATTTAGGTGGACATTGCGCATAAATCCTAGAAAAATCTCCCAAAATAATTGAAATTTTAAGAGAATGTTTGAATTATCTTATATTATAATCTCAGTTTTTGAATATTAATTTTGCATTTCGAATTTCATAAACGGAACCTTTTTTATATTGAAGGAAAGTTCAATAATTTTTTTAATTAAATGATTTTTTCTATTTTGATTTTTATTTTAATTAGGCTTATACAGGGAAATATGTTTCGCAAAACACAGATAAGATTTTATTTATGGGTAATTCTTTTAATAGATAAATTTTTTAATCAAACTTCAAGTTAAATTTGAAAAATTGTATTTTCTTCAAATTCTCTGGTCAAAGTAATAGGTCTCTGTAAGTCATCTCAATTATTTTTTTTTTACTTTTGACTAGAAAATCCTCTCTTAAGTGGACATCTAGGAGACCACATATATAATACCTATTATTATTAAGCGTTAATTAACTGCAGTAAAAAGACTTATTTACTAAAACCATAAACCAGGGCAGTACTGAAGACTTTCAAAAGTCTTAAACCAGTTGAAAAGTACTGCAGTTAACTAACTTTTATTCAGTTAACTACTTATTCTAACTGCACAGTCAGATTATTAGTACTGATTGCGACTGCCGGATTAAAGTTACTTTATTTTAAAGGTAGTTAGCAATACACAAAAATTCCGAAGACTACAATGGCCTGAGACCCATTTCTGATGAATTTTTCGATAAAAGGATTTAATTTTTTACGTTATGAGCTCTACCTCATGTTCATTATTAACACCTTTTTAAATTAATTGTTCAGTTACGTACTAGACAACAGCAGGATCCTTTTTATTGGAGGTTTGTGCCACCCAGATATCGAAAAGCTCTTTTCGTTAAAGGGACATTTTTCTTGAAATCCGAAATTTCTTCAGTCGTATGGTTGTGTATGGGTACGGTTTTATAGCTTTAGTATAATATAGATGCAGGGCTTTAATTCAATAGTATTCTCAAGGCGGAACTCTTCGGGCAAAAAAAGTTACACTCCATTTAAATTTCCTTTTGCGATAATTTACAGCCACAATTTTACTAAGTCAAGTGATTGTAAATATGACTTCTCAAAAGCCGTTAGTTATTTTTTTCATGTTTTACTAACCCTTACTTTAAAGAATCTGCAAAAAAAATATATGAGATTTAACCATTAGCTTAGAACAACATTTTCAAATTGAAGCACTTTAAATGAATAATTAGAACTTGAACTTGTTCTGTTTGAAGATTGGAATGTTTGAACAAGTGTTATGGTTTAAAATCAGTTTTCCCATGCAGTTTCCAATTCGTCAACTATTCCTCAAATGTCCACCTAGATTGGGCATTTTTACCAGTGTGCGGCGTCCGGTTATTAGAGAGTCCGCTTATGGGAGAGTACTATGCAAAATCATGAATTTAATTCTGTTCTTTGAAATCTGTCCGATTATATGAGAGGTTTCCGCTTATGGGATTTGGGAGGTTTCAATTAGCAGCGAGTATACTGTATATCAATATATCAATTGGGACAACATGTTGACGTCTACCATGAATATGTACCTCCTGTATAATGCCTTTGATACGTTTTTCAAGAACCACACAAAAAAGAATAAAATTATTTATATGTACCTAATATATATCCTAAAAACAAACAACAAGTTCTCTATTTAAACAAAGTTATTTCTTGATACTCAAGGGTTTTATGGAATTATTTTATATAAATATGTACCTACGTATAGCTATATTCTATGCTTTTGGAATTAAATAGAATTTTATATCAGCCATCAATTTCAATTAATACATTCTTCTAACAGAACTTTGTTCAACACATTAATCAAAGTATGATCCTTTTTCCAAGGCAGCTGATGTGGTTGCTAACGTGAAGGATGAAAATTTGTTTTTGTGATTTATTATGTTTTGTTTATAGATATTCAATATGTATATAGAAACAATTCCTTTTGAGATTTAAGGGTGTATTCATAGTCCTTTTTAAAATGTTAACTAAGTAAACAGTAAGTTTGATTTATCATGTCTATGTTGAATTAAAATACATAATTTATTCAATTGTTAGTCCGGAAAGGCCACCGTAAATTAACCTTTCTCATGGTGACTACTGAAAAAGAGAATACCAAGTAGATAGCTTTAGTCCGAACATTAAAAAAACTGCTGATTTGGAATCTTTTTTATGTAGCTTTGATTAAAAAATTCATTTTTTTGGTTTTAATTTGACCTATCCTATTATAAGGAGTTATAGTTTTGTTTGCATGTCCGGCCACTTTTTCGATATGAGGTCCCTCATCTCACGAACTGACGCAACTACTTTTTTGACAGCGTACAAAAACCCTAATAATTATAAGCTTAAGTTCTTCTTTCAACCATTTGATCAAAAAAGGAATTATACATTTTACAAAAAAATCGTTTTAAAAACATCTAATACATCCTTTAAAAAGCGTTTTTGTAAAATTAAAAAAAAAAAAAAACACTTACGTCAGTTCGTGAAATGGGGGACTGACATATCAGTTGTGGATTCGTAAAAAAAAATCTAACTGAAATTTATCTCAAACTTGACAAAAAGTTGATAGTGAAGACGAAAAAAGTGGTTCTGTCTGTTCGAACTACAGCGTAAACGAATATTTCGGTTTTCTTGAAACTAAAGACCTAACCTAGGAATTTTGAAAATTCTCCCGACATTTTTTTACCCAAAATTGAAGAAATAACGCCCAAACTTTTACAAAAACAATTTACATGAAAATATTTGGGTGATATTTTATTTGAAAAAATATACATTTGGGCGATATTTCCATATTTTTTTTTTGCTATAAAAAAAATTTGACGATATGTATTTCTATATCGATTTGGGCGTCTTTTCCTTGGGCGTAATTGCCTAATGCCTTAATTTAAATAAATATACATACATCATAGTCTTCCTTTTGCTGAAAAAATATTTCCAAAAAGTGGTTGTTAATGGCACCTTCCATATGAAGAAGCATTTTTTATATTTTCGTTTTACGTTCGCGTTTAATATAATTTTGATATCAAGAGTGTATCCTTACATGTGGATGTAAAATCACACCACTTCCAAAAAAGGTAAAAGTGTTAAATATAGGCCTATATCTCAGTTTTATTGAACGATTAATGTCATATGGAAAATTCAATGCTTACCCCAAAACAATCTGGTTTTCGTAAAAAGCACAGCTGTATTAGGTACTGCACTTTTGAAAGTTACTGAAGATATATAAGGTAAGCTTTGGATATAATAAATGAGGTAACGTTTTTGGTTTTGTTTGATTTCTCAAAGGCTTTCGATACAGTCAATTACCAAAATTTTTTGTAAAAAGGTTATACAGCAGTTTAATTTTTCATCATACGCTACAAAGCTTATAAATTCTCAGTTAGTTGACTAATTGAAAGCAAGCAGTTCAAGTTGGCGCTTGTCTAATTTTCTGCCAATTGCTACCCGGGTAAAACTTGCAAATCGATATTGCCTAGGCCCCAGCTAGTTTTGCCTAGTTTATATCATGGGCCTATCGATCAGTATCTAGCTTGGCCCTCAATAATTTGTTAATGCTCTGTATGCTGTGGGCTTCCAAGTCAGGCATGGGCCTATATCGAGCAGTATCTAGCTTGTCCCTCGCTAATATGTCAATGCTCTATATGTTGTGGGCATTGCTAGTGGTTTCCATATAGGCCCTAGATAGATCTTCCAAGTCAGGCTTTGGATATCTAAAAATTGAGACATTTTTAGGCACTAGCTAGGGCCTAGGTAGATTTTTACTGAAACCCATATCTATTTAGCTGAAATGTATTGAATTTAATTTAATTTTAAAAAAACATCACTTTTACTTACTTGGTTTCTTCGAGATTTGAACTCGCGTTCTTCCAATAAAAGATCCAGCATGATTCCCACCATGCTAATTTGCGATACAGAATAGGGATGTAAAAATGTTTATGAGTTGATACTTCACGTATTTGCTATATGGACCTTACACAAGTAAAATTGGTCGTTGGGAATGCCAATAAAGAGGCGACACTATCTACGACCAATATAACGCCAAGATAAAGCTCCATATCTAGGCTACATCAAGTCTAAACTATCTAGGCCCAGTCTTAGTTACATCTGATAACGCCAATAAAGGCGACACTGTCTAACACCAAGGTAACGCCCAGATACAATTCCTTATCCAAGCTACACCAAGCGAAAACTATTTGCGTTCCTTGCTGTTTTTATGAGACAACGCCAATAAGTTGGCGACACTAGCTAAGGCCAAAATGACACCAACAAAAGTTTTCATATCTAGGCTATGTCAAGTTAAAACTATCTAGGCCCAGTCTAAGTTACATCTGACAAAGCCAATAAATAGGCAGTTTTAGCCAGGGCCAAGATAAAGCCAGAATAAGCATAAATAAGTCAAGATCGCCCAGACCTGCACCTATCTAGGCCCAGCATAGGATGTACTATATAATGGCCAATCTAGCTAGGGCCACGCTTATAAATAGTTTTTCCTAGATAATTTTCTACCCGGGTACCGGTGTTCCTCAGGAGTCCATACTCGGTCCTCTTTACGTTTACTTCTTATTAAGACTTTAAGAATACTAGTTTCCATATATGGGTGTGAAATGTACTGCAACTGTAATTATGTGAGCAAACGTAGACTTAATGTCACCCTTAATATAACTGTACAATAGGCGTGTTTTTTTTTTGTAAATCATATGGATTTGTCGAAAAAAACGACATCGGAACTAAACACGTAAATACAACAGCAATTTAAGTCCATATGGACTTAGTTAAAGCCAGATAATTTTCAGGACTTAACTTAAGTCCGGATAAAAATGCATTAACGGCCCTAATTAGCACTATGGTATCGATAGTTTTTATGGAAACATCAAATTATCGGAGTCAAAAATGGCGATCATTATGTATGGAATTTATTATGTTTTCCTATAAATATGACTTGAAATTAAGATTTAATGTATGTTTTTATTTAATTTTATTTTATGAAGGGAAATAATTTTCTATGTATATGAGTTTTAATTCTTTTTATTTTAATGTGACGTGGTTGATAAGTTTTTATTTTGTATGCTCACCATAAAGCTGAAAGGGTATGTGGTGATATTTTGTAACAGTGATGGGCTTGTTTGCTGTGATGACTTTGGTAAGTCCCAATGTTGTTTTTTTTTCGAAAGATCCATATGGACTTGCAAAAAAAAAAAACACGCCTAATTTGTCTTTGGCTTATACGAAGATAATGACAAATTATCCGGTTTTGCTAATATCTTACTCCATATTCTGTTGGAAAATTATCTTGAACTTAAAAAATATTGTGTAACTGTTGTGTAATATTTAGCCATCTCGAAATAAAAATAAAAAAAAAAAATGAAATATTTAACAAATAATTATTCTTATACTCAAAAATTATATACCTTCCTTACAACCGTTTAAAAAGCTTTTAAGAAACTCTTATTTTTCTCGAAAACGGATCCTACGATGACTCACAATTTTTTTTTCTTAAAATTATTTTTTTTAAAAAGTTATACGATTTTAAATTTTTTTTCTCAAACACTAAGGTTTTTCCAAGAAATCCGATGATGTACGTCGCGTTGGCGTTAAAACAATTTATTCCTAATTATATAGATTTTTAATATATTTTTCATACGTGTAGGTATATGTACATTGTACAGCTATGCAAAGAAACATCTTTAACGGCGAGGCCCATTTTTGGATGAATGAATGTGTGAACACTGAACTGAATATCGACGGTTAAAGTGTATAGGACCTCATAAGTCGAAAAATTAAAAAAAAAAATATTATTAATGCACAGAGCCACCTTTTGTCAATTTCAGCTTTACAAAGTTGTTTTGAACATTTAACAAAAAAAGACAGAATTCAAAACCTCTTACCGTAGATTGATATAAAAAAAACTGCAAATTCCTGTTGTTGTTGTGAAAATTTTTACGAACGTTTTACGTTCCACATAGCGTATGCTATGATGTATATTCTGAAGCAGCAGTGATTTGATGACATTAAATGCCTACAAAAATCGTTTTTAGGCTTCTTTCTTCGGGGCTTAAATAACAGGTCTATGACGAGAATCAACAGCAACAAATTGAAACCCTAAAGTAAAGATAACAAACGCCATCCATAACAAATTTATCCTGATTTATGCAACAAAGTCATCGAAAATTGGACCTTTCGAATAGCTACGTGCCGCCAAGCAAAGCCGTGACTAATATAAATATATTAGACATAAAAATTATTTTATTTAAATGAAAAAAAAAACGAATACCCTTATATTGAATGACCCTTTATAATGTATAGTTACATAGGTCATCCATTCTAAAAGATTTAAGACATAAATTTTAATTTCTAAAATTAAAAGATTTAAGACATAAAACTAAAAGATTTAAGACATACATTTTAATTTCTCTAGGTACCCATATTTATTGTATATAAAATAAAAATGATACAAAATTTCAAGCATATCCACTATATCCATTTAAAGAGATGGTCATAGGGACACCAAACCGGCAACGTGACGGACAGTATAAGTATGACGAATAACCCCATTCAATTCTATTCATAAATCTTATGATTATAAACCTTTTTCACTCCTTTTCACTTTCTTGTCTTTGTATTTGATTTTTTTTGTCCACATTATTTCTGATGACAGTGAAATTATAAACTTGCAATTTAAATATTATTATTTAAATTTCCAGACCTATTTATTTTTGTATTACATTTACCCTTAGTTTGATGTGACTCATTTTACTGTCTTATTGATATAAGAGCACAACTTTGGTTAATTATAAATATGTATAGTCTGTAGATAATAGATATTGATTTTGAGAGGTTTTAGCAATGAATAATTTACAAGAAAAGTCAATTTTCTATGTACATATATAATTTGTAATAGTGGGCAAGTTTTAATTACATTACTTACTTACGATAAAATTGAAACTGAAAATGTCAGGTGAAACCTGAGTGTATACATTAAATTGTGTGGTGTTGTGGTGATGATACGATATATGAGACAGTCGAAGGTTGAATATTCGTCCTTGATTTTGACTTGAAGAAATTATTTAATATATAAATAATTAAAAAAAAAAACCAAAGACTGGAATCAGCTAATTTTGTAGGTTATTTGTTGTGAAAGTATAGCAGTTGATTAGACATTATTAAGAATAATATAAATAGGTGTGGAATATTTTTCGTAAGAACTGTCTGACGAATTAACGTTTCACGGGGAGAAAAGTAAGGGAAAATAAATTTGTACAGCAAGTACCGTTATTTTTGGACTTAAGAAAAAGTGGATGTATTATACCCCCAGCCCCCTATCAAAAACATGCCATAAAGAATTTCGTTCTACCTATATCTTACCACGATGCCACCTTCACGTATAATCAATATATTATGTATTCAATTCAATTCATATCATAAAATTTCAAAAAGAATGCATTTGTGTTTAAAGTTCAGCGCCATCATGTATTTTTCCTGTGAACATGTACATATGGTGCAAGTAGATTTAATCACGTCTGAATACTTGATGGCAGCGATGGGTGCCTTGTCTGTCTGAGGGAGTTTTAGTTTAAGTACATGATGGTTTATATGAGAAGGATCCTATCATTTAACTTTCACATGAAAAAAAAAATTCATTTGAATTTATAGTTCATATTAAAACGATGGTATTTGAAATTTTTGTGGAGTGGGTTTTTTTTCTTTGGGTGGAATATTTTAATATTTTTTAATTTTTTTTGCCCTTAGTATTTTATTCAAACCTTTTTCACATTTTTAAAGAAGCCACGTCAAGTCTCCAATATGAGTGAAAAAAATACGTTTAAAAACGTTAATTTTTCAGTCAAGTCAAGTCTCCAATATGAGGGAAATCCAAACACTATAAATGACAGAAAATTATATCTTTTGAGTTAAGCCAATACCACATCATTCAATTTATTTCAATGATTGGCAATCTCATTACCATATCATATGAGGACATATTATCTATGAATGAATAGTAATTAAAAACCTCTAATTAGAATATACATATATATTTGTATGTATGACCAATGTCCATATGTTGTTTTTTCCATTATAGCAAGATTAATTAATGTAATTTTTATAAATGACCAATAATAATTAATAATTATTGCCAGAAACAAAAAAATCTTTTAATGTAGGTACTATACAGGATGTCCCGGACCTGGTGGGAAGTAATTTAGGGTGTGGTTCTTGAGTATATTCTAAGAAAAAAATTGCTCTACAGTAAAAGTCGGCTGCCGGTTTTCCCAAGTATCATAAGAACTGCCGGTTTGTCTTGTTCTTGTTCTTGTTATTGATTTTTATTTTTAACATTTTTACGTTTACAAGAAAATAATATTAAAAGTTTATATTTATCACGCATTTTCTCGAGAAAATCGACCTCAAAGTCAAAAAATTAGCATGGGCAGGAAAAATGCAACAGGCTAGAATCTGGATATCTTAAGATTGAGACAAGTTATCAACTTTATTTAAACGTAGTTTTAAAGTTTAGAATTTCTTCTAAAAATAAAGCTTTAAACAAATTTTCTACTACTAGAATAAGCGGAGCAATTTTTGTTAAAATGTGTCGGGGTACACCAAAGTAAGCGTTTTCTTAAATCCACGATAAATGATGTCGAAATTGGAGATAGACCTTTACTGTAGATTTCAATTTTCTAATTATCTTCATCTGCGTTATCCTTTACTGTATAGAACGATTTTTTTCATATACAATAATTCCAACCAAGTCCGAGACACCCTGTATTTTGTGGTAAAAAAATAAAGGACGAACAAAATAAACCCAAAAACACACTTAACCATGAAAACTCTATAAAACCACAGGCATCACAATAGAAACTTTTTCATGCAAATTAGCTAAAGTGGAATGGAACTTATAAATTTTTAAATCCTATATAATCTCTTTACAATTGATTTGAATTATATTAATGGTTATTTTCAATTCAAAGCCAAAGACCTAAACTTTTTTTTGTGTAATATCCTTGAACTTTCCAACAATTTCCTACATTCTATTCTGTATATATATATTTTTTTAGAATAAGTATAATGTGTATTCTGTGTGTGCGTACATATATTCATATGTAAGTTCTTATTATCTATTCATTTGTGTCGTGTTTATGAATCTGTGAAAAAGTTTCTAGGAAACATCTGGTATAGGAATGTAATTCAAATTAAGTCAGGGTTAATCCTTGAACACTTATTAAGTTCGTTAACATACGAATCGAATATGGAAAAGGATTACGTTGTCACTAAAAGCAGATGTGGACCCAGTTTTTTTTTTCTGAGGAGGGTTCCAACATTTTGAGTCCTTTTTTTGAGAAATCCTTTTTTATTTTGACTTGTGTGTATTTTAGTATAAGAGATACGACATAATATAAAGATTTACTACTCGTAGTTCATCCTATGGCTATAAGTTAAGTAGTATGTATTACAGAAAATCAAATTAAGACTTTTTATCAAAAACTCATCTGGATCAGTTGAGTGATCAGTCAATATAGTATGACGGTTAGACTTTGAAAACGATCGACCTCATTACTGTCAGTGTGAGCGACATTATTACTGGCATTAGTATCATGACAGTTCGATCAAAAAATAAAATAATCTTAAAATTAGCTGAAACTTCTATACTTACCAATACTCCAGGGAAGGACTTATTGCTTTTTGATCAATAATGTTTGGTTATTTTTAGACTTAAAAATTTATGGTCGAGCTTTTTTTAATATCATTATAATTCTTAAAGAAGTTTTTGATATAACTGGTGTTTTTTTTAGACGTGTGGTTTTCAATCTGGCAATACTTTTTTCGGAGTTGGTCTTTTTGACAGCTGTCAATTGATTTATGCTCAGTTTGGTTTGCCATTTCATAATGAATAGACTTACTCCTGAACAACGTTTGCAAATCGTGCCGTTACATCCTCGAAAAGTCACTGTTTGGTGTGCCCTATGGGCAGAGGGATTCATTGGTCCATATTTCTTTAAAAATGAAGGCGGCCATAATGTTGTAGTCAATGGGGAACGGTATAGAGCTATGATTAATGACTTTTTCGTGCCTGAATTGTAGGATGTTGATGTGGACGAACTTTGGTTCCAACAAGACGGCGCTACATGCCATATAGCCAACAAAAAAATCAATTTATTGAAGGAAACTGCTGACATACGGCTCCAATTACTGCAAAAAGTGGTCGAAAATTGGGCCTCTTGGCCGAAATCTTTTTTAAAACATAATGGAAAACCCTTATCTTTATAATAAAGCTATAGTCTTGGACATAACATTAAATTATATGCGTTTTATTTTTTCTTGAAAACCACTCGTCTAAAAATAACACCCTTTATGTACATAGTACACTGAAATTGAGGGAGTTTAGTACTAATTTTGACAGCCCTGTTTTGTGAACAAAAATAATTTTTTTTTAATGAAGAGCAATCACTAATGTCTATTGATAGATTGATTCAAAAATTTTTTCCAAAGAAAAAAAAAAACAAACCTACCGTTAAGATGTAATTACTAAAATTATTAACATCATAATTTGTTTAAGAAACTCTCCACTTTCAAATAAAACGCTTAATCATATAAAATATATCACTTACCCTGAAGCCACAAAAGTTAGCAAATTGGGTCTTATGAATAAAAAAGAAAGTAAAAGCTTTTTTGGAGGAAGCTAAAGCTATCTATTCATGTTTTATGTGAATAAGAAAAACATTACGCTAACTATCCTGAGCTAGAAAATTCTAGCTTTAGATTACAAATTTAAGATTTTGTTTATTCACATGTTTGGACTTAGGAAGCTTTAGCTAGAACTGTTTTACATAGACCGAATCGTTAAGCAAGGAGGTTTAGGATTTTTGTTGCCAAAACTTTTATCTGCTCTAGGGAAAGTATTGGTTTCAGGTACAAAAATGTTTTTATCAACTTATGAGTCCAAATGAGATCGCCTGGATGAAACCCCTAGTTTTTTATAGACTAAAAGCCGTTAAAAGTTTTTTTTTATGAATCAATACTTCAACAAGACCATTTAAATAGCGCTTAGTCTTCTACTTGGCTGATATACTTCAGTGGCACACTTTTATTATTTCCATTATTGATCTGCGTCTGTACGTCCACTGTATATCCATAGCTCAAGCCTAAATGGGTGGACCAATTTGTTTGTTTGTATGACATTTTCTAGAGAAGCAATTGGTTTTTTGGTGATATAGCTCAACTATGCCAGATAGCTACAATATACAAAAGTTTTAATATTTTAAAAAGTTTCACAAAGGTGCTCTAATGATTTTAATTAATCTTCGTAGGTATATGTAATAATTAACGCAATTTCAATAAAACTGCATTTCAGATTAGTTTTAAAATCATGTAACGGAAATTTATTGTGGAATTATTTGAAAGAAAATTGTCTTAATTTTCAGTTGTTGCCTAATATTAAATTAACTATTGTCTATTACGCGTATAAACTTGACCATATTCACACCATAACTGATAAAAATACTATTCAAATAAGACCTAGTCAAAGCTTTTTAGACAAGGTGAAAGAATTTTGATAATTTTGTAGCTTTTACTATAATATTTTAGTTTAAGCTGTTTTAATTCATTACAGTTCAGGCTGGGAAAACAAGCTTAAACTAAATGAATTTAGCGTTGGCTACTTTAAAATAGCTGTAAATCGAAAACATCTTTAACTAGCTATAGCTTAAGCTTATTTTTATTTAACAAAAATCTAGCTTTTACTTAAAAATCCAAGTTTTAGCGTTAGCTAAACACTTTCCTCTCGAGAGGAAACTCGCAAGTGGACACAGGCTTCGCGGAGAGGTTAATTTTTGCTCTTGACATTAGAACTTTTTGATAGTTACTCGCAAGTGCACATATGTTTTGATAACTATCGGAGATTAGCTCGCAGAATTCCAACGCTTTTCGTATTTTGCGAGTAGCTGCCTAGAGTTTACATTGTGAAACTGTGGGCTTCAGGAGGAAGCAATCAATAGGGGTTTTATACAAAATTTTAACTTAAAATGCGGTTAAAGTGAATGGATTTAAATGATCCCGATTTTTTTGATGTGTAAACATATGTATATACTGGCGGTAGGGTGAAAAAAAACGTAACGTATCTTGTGATCATGATTGTGATTCTGTGATTGTGATTCACGTTACGTTACATATGTTTTCACATCTTAACCGTGAGTCCCGGCACTCACACTTTTTTTTTGATTTTGGAAAAATTTTGCTGACTTAAATATAAGGATATGATCGATTATTTAGCGATCTAAACCGAAAATAATTTTTTTGTAAAAATGTTAAAAAAAATTATTGATAACGCCGTTATTTAGCTCTAAAAGTAATTTAATTTTTTTGTAAAAATGTTAAAAAAAAAATTATTGATAACGCCATTATTTAGCTCTAAAAGTAAACTTAAACGAAAATTTCATAACTTGAGAAAAAAGGTGAATCATGCGCCGAATTTCGATTAATTATCTAAACCTGTGATTTAACCCATCTTTTCTTAATGTCTTTATTTCTTTAAAAATAGTGTCAACAAAAAATTCAATAAGCTTTGAATATACATTATACATTTCACTTTAACTACTTTCAACTTCCAACTAACAGGAAAAAATATATCAAATGGACACGGTTATGAAAGTACTCTCAGGAAATTGTCTCTGAAAACTGAAAACATGTACTCGCGATATTAAAATCTCAAAAAATTAACTCTCAAATGGACAGGCACCCCAGAGTAATTCTCGAGAGTTTACTAGCGAAAGAACTCTCAAATAGACACGCTCCTAAACTCTCGCATCAAAAAATTGGTCGAGAAACCATATGAGTTTTATTCTATTACCAATGTTTCTCGACCAATTTTATCGTTTAAGAACTGGGTACTGCTACGCCATTGAAAGAAGTAAAGAGTATAGGAATTACCAGAGTTTTATGGAAACCATATACAAAAACATTATGATCAGCAATGACAATTTTTGGGTTTCGAGGAATATATGGACCGATCTTTCTTAAAAAAAAAGAAAAGAAAAAAAACAAATAATTTAATTGAGATAAGCAGGCTTCAACTGTACCTCTTTGTTGGAATATTCACGGGACTTACATATCACTCCCTAGTCCCTACTCTCCCTCCCCCACATCACAGAAGCATGAATTTGCAACAAGCGATGAACTTTTAACTGATATTTTAAAATATGTATTGTATTTCGATGTCTGCTGATTATAAGAATACTGAAATGACATAGAATACAGAAAGATTTATCAAATTAAATAATAACTTTAAAAGAGTATAATTTTCACATATTTATTCTTCTGTCATAAAGGGACTTATATAGGGATGGAAAATAGCTTGTCTCTTTTGTTAATAGCACAACCAAAACCAAACAAAAAACATGGGGCGAAATATCGAACTGGGTGATGTCTTCTTTATGTCACTTTGCAACATCCTTATGCAGATTCATTCAAAATTTAGGAAGGTTCAGGGAGTTACCCCATGCTGAAACTACCACTTATTCCTTTCCATTCCACACCTTTTGTACCTGCCTTGCTTAGATCCTGGGAGCACAATATAATTCCTTTGAGCTCTATTTCAAGTGAGACGATGCTTTTTCTAACCTATCATAAAATTGTCCAACCCAAAGTGTGATGAATAGTATACCTATTTATATCCCAAGTCAAAATAAAATGAAATAAATGAAATGAAATGGAATGAAATGGAAGAATGAAGAAAGAAATTCCCTGAAATTCCTTATGAAGTATTTATGTTCCTGTATAAAGGTGACTTTAAATACCAACTGATTCTATGACGATCATGCTTAGTAAAGAAAAACCTGTGAAAAGAGGGAGAAGTGTCAAGTTCGTGAACCCTAAGTCAACACAAAAAATAATAATAATAGTCTTTGGATAAATGACAGATTTGAAAATGACGGTAACCTTTCTTATCCTTAAACTTAACCCATTTCATTGAAAATTCCAAACCCACACTTTTATATAAAACGGTAAACATCACTTTCCAACCAAAGTTAATTTAAGTTGAACACCACACCTGCAAATGGATACAAAAAAAAAAAATAAGACACAAAGAAGTGATTTTTATTCTTATTTTCATCATTCAACGCGAAAAAACATCCCTTTTCTCATTCTTATGTTTTCATAACGAAGGATAAGCTTTCTTTTT
Source organism: Epistrophe grossulariae (assembly GCA_929447395.1). Taxonomy (NCBI): domain Eukaryota; kingdom Metazoa; phylum Arthropoda; class Insecta; order Diptera; family Syrphidae; genus Epistrophe; species Epistrophe grossulariae. The sequence continues at coordinate 47,148,313 of OV839568.1, forward strand.
TTCTTCTTTTTTTTTTCTTTTAAGATTGCTAAGCCATCCGAAAGAGCAACGTGTTCAGAATAATAGATTGCCTTTATATTACATATATGTATATCGTTAAATATATAGGTAGAATGTGTTTTTTTGCACAATATAACAAGATACATTTTGAAGTCTTGTCAATTTAACTCAAACCAATGAAACCATAAAAATTGTTCACTGAAATTTTATTGATCTTGACTTGCAGAATTATTATACGCACCTATACACAAAAAAAAATACATTAAATCCTTTCAATACAAAAAGAAAAAAAAACGGCGCTAATCGAATATACCAAGCAGGAAATTTCATCCCCACTGAAAAATTAAGCTGAATTCAACATTGAATTCGAAGGCCACTTCTTATAGTACGAGAGCTTGCATCGTCGAGAAAAAGTTCATTTCAACAGCCATGATTTTTTTCCTCACTACCTCGAGTGATATTTTGATGGCTGGTGGGGTATGTTGCGTCAATTTTGTGAGCGTAAAAAGTTAAAAAAAAAATCATTTCAACAGCCTTGACTGCTTTTTCATTTCGTTCTAAAAACTGCCTGTAACAAGAATATACAGGTCTGGCTGGTGTCAGACGTTGCAAAATACGTCTGGCAATAGATTTTTTAATAAAGGAAAAATAATCGAATTTTAGGATTTTTATTAGGAAAAAAATTATTAAAAAACAATGGTAAAACCTACAATATTAGTCTATGGCTTTTTGAAAACAGATAAATTTATTTTTTTTATTAAACATTTAAATTACTGTATTTATATAAGTAAAATTTTTTTTATATTAATTTTCAAACTCGAAATTAAAAACAACAAAAAAAATGTTATACTTACTTTTTTTTTTTCTTAAAAATTTTATGTTATTAAGTACGCCCTGTTTATCTTTAAGTATTCAATACTCCTATCAAGTTTTAGTCTATCACTAAAAACTAGCAGCCTTATTTATTAGATTTCACTAATACTCGTTTCAACCTCGGAATAGTTAAACCGAGTCGAAGCACTTACTCCGTCATAACGCCACGTCAAACGGTTTTAGCTACACCCTCCTTATGTCAAATATATTATCAAAAAACACCAATCTCTCTGGTTATTATACTATGGGATTAAACGAGTTTTGTACTGCAACTAAAACGTTTAAAGAATTTAAACCATTTCTAAATGCAAAATAACTATCCATTTTGCCTTACAATTAGTAACAAGCGGATAAAAAAAACTTCTTCTACACTCCTTTTTAGTTACTAAATGTCATGTCATTTAGATTCTAAAACGGCTTTACTACGGCTTTAATCCTACTATGTACCAGTTTTAGCTTACTCCGCCTCTAATCATCGTTTATTTTTTTTATAAATAAGTTTATCAGGATTAGAGGCGAAGTAAAGACGGAGTAAATTTACTCCGTCGCTAAAACGACTTAATAAATAAGAATTTGTTTGACGCGGCGTAAAGACGGAGTAAGTACTTTGACTCGGTTTAACTATTCCGAGGTTGAAACTGTGGTTTAGGCTAGGGAATTTATCCCAACGTCTGCCCGTATATGAAATAATTTGTTATTTATTTTAAGGAGATAAGAAAATTGTAACCTTATTTGCAGATTGTTATTTTTATTTATTTTAAGATTAAAAATGAAATTTGTAGTCTTGTAAATTGTAAATTGTAAATTGTAAATTTGTAGTCCTTTTAACAGTTTTTGTCTCATTACGTTCTACAAGCATCTGTTAAAATTTATTAACACGTCTGGCAGTTATCTGTCGTTGCTAAAATGGTGCCAGACGCTATTTTGTAACTTAAAGAAAAACATAATTGATATGGTTTAACTATAAAATAATATACACGAAATTTTGCGAAAAATGCGACAAAAGGCTAGTAGGTTTAGGTTTGGTCAAGATAACTAAAAAAACAGTAGAGTGGGTTCTAATTCCCCGGGGGAATTAAAATAAAAAAAATCATTAAAAATCAACAGCAACACATACAACGTCATGTTATAAAGGGTGTTTTTTTTAGAGGTGTGGTTTTCAAGAAGAAATAAAACGCATATATATTAATGTTATGGCCCAGAATTTAGCTTTATTATAAAGATAAGGGTTTGCCATTATGATCTCGGACAAGTGGCCGCCGCGGCTGGCTCGAATAAATTCCAGCCGAGAGGCCCCAGCTCCAATTGTTGCGAGCGATGGCGGATGGACTCATTCGGGTCTTCTTCAATACTCTAATCTGCAGCAGCAATAGCGTCTTCTGTGCGCACTGTACGAGGGCGGCGTCTCTGAGGATGCGCATTATCCACTAGAGTATAATGTGGTGCGAAACCGATACATGATTGGTCGAATTACTCTGCTGGACGATTATGTCGACCGAATATTGGACACAGCGGGCGATGCGTCGCGCGAACCGAACCATTATTTTGGTAATAAATTTGCACAATTTGCAAAAGTTGTTCAGGAGTAAGTCTATTCATTATGAAATGGCAAACCAAACTGAGCATAAATCAAGTGACAGCTGTCAAAAAGACCAACTCCGAAAATAGTATTGCAAGATTGAAAACCACACGTCTAAAAATAACACCCTTTACCTTTTTTTAAAGCTATAAATCTATTCTTTAATTCTGTTTTTAAATAAAATTGTTGTGAATAATTTTGGGAAAACTAATTTTACAACTCAAAATTTTGAAAAAATTTTTTTTTTTAATTTCGTTAAAACTAATTTTGTTCAAAATTTTACGTTATTTTGTACAATTTTTGTTTTTAATATTCAATGCTCCTATCAATTTGAAGTCAAATACTAAAAACCGAATGCTTAAATGTCTTCAAGTTTTTAAAAATAAAATTTTCATCAAAAATGTATCGCTGTGTGTGTTTTATTTAGCTTTACTTCAAAACCGAAAAATGAATGACCCTTAACGCAAAAGAAGAGATAAAACTGCCCTTTTCTTTACCTGACACGATAAATATGAGGATTTCTGTGAAGAAAAGAAGCGTACCATTTCATCAGTTGACGACTTTTATCATTCAATAAAATTGTTTGAATTTAAACAAATTCCCTTAGAAAAATATAATTCACAGTATGTTCATGCTGCGTTGGTTTTTATAAGCGTCGGTAAACATTGACCATAATTTGCGTCTTAGAGACCCATTTTGTGGTTGTGTTCACTTGAAGTTTTAATATTATTATATTCAATCGTTCCAACTAAGCAGAAGTATTTTTATAATTTTTAAATGAAAGAGGTAGTGATTAAGCAACCCCCAATTCCCTAGTGATTTCACTACTTAATTTTCATTACATACTCATTTAGTGATTTCTTTGTTGAATATTCATCATATTTTTCACCGGCAAATATTGAGGTAATGAAAAAACAAGTTCAAATTATTTAGCGATTTCATAAAACAATTTTCATCATAGTTTTCATCAAAAATTAATGATCTGATGAATAAGCAAGTTACTTTTGTTTAGTGATTTCTTCGTTGAATATTCATCATATTTTTCATCAGAGTCCTCACTCCTCAGTCCAACTGGTGAATAAGAAACTTCTAAGGAAGTAGTGATTTAGTTGTGGAATTTTCATCGAGAAAATGGCATGTGCAGTGTGCACCCTGCCAATGTATTCCGCACAAAAGAAGCGGGTGTATAGCTCCCTCGCCTCAAGGAAAAAGCAGGTTATTCAACATTGAATTTTTAGAAATTTCCCATCTGGGTAATGACGAAGGTGAACGACCGTATACCACTCCAAAGATGCAATACACACATACATACATTCATTTTATAGACATAATAATATAAAAGGTTCTTTTAATAGCACCGCAGGGGTTTACACTGAAAACGAGAACAATATTTCAAAGATGAAGATTAAAATGGTGTTAGGCTTGACAATGCATATAATAGTAAAAACACACATAAAGACTGTGTTTCGAATTGTACCGTTTCTGATATAATAAATACACATACACACTTATACTCATATGTATATGCAGATATTATATGTACTTATTGATTTTGATGTGAATACATATACATACCTACCTACACAATTTCATTTCATTCTACACCTACATACCTAGTTGAATCCTGACCGAATGAGTGTCCCTTTTTATATGGGTGGCCTAGATTTGCCGCCATTATCTCTCTATATCGATGTAATTTTGAAAGGATCTTTGATGGGTTGGTGTTAGCCAGACTGCAAGGCAATTGCACCATAAAAGTTAATGGAGGACACACAGTTTTATTTTTCTTTCTCTTTTTTTTTTTGTTCAAGAGTGAAAGTTGATTCGGTCAAGTATCCTGGGTCAGTTGGGCATATATACTTACTCGTATAAGATAAAATGATTTTTTGAGTGCTCTCAGCTTATAATCAAAAACCAATCTGTATGGGATTAAATGAAATAACAGATATGAAAAAAGGGTAGCTGTATACAATATTTGGTATTTGGTATTTGTAAATTGAGTTCACTGAAGGAGTTAAATTTCAGTACAAAATGGAAGTGTGTAGGTACGTATATACCTATGTCCTATATAATACAGTTGGCATACATATGTTGGTAGTTATAGTACCTACATATATCTAAAATTATTATTATTATTATTATTGAAAAAATTGTTTTTTTTTTGTAACAAAAGGACAGAAATGTAGGTATATTATTTCGCATATAAAATATAGGGTCATTGTGGAGATTTTATTCGAAATATTTTATTGTAAAGGTGAATTAAATGTTTAATTATTATAAATAGCGTTTTTAAAAAGGTAAAAAAGATATAAAAGTTTCTTTTTAATTAAAGCTGGGTGTGTCAACATAAATTCCTTTTTCAAAAATGCAATAGGTAAAGCCCATTTTATGAAGAAAATTTTTTGTATTTTTTTGATGTGTAAACGTTTATGTCAGGCGGCGCGGGCGTGGCGGTGGGGTTAACTAAAAACGTCAGTTTTACGGTGCAGTGGCAATAAGACCTATACGGAAAAAAGGCCGGTGGGTCATATTTCCCAAAAAAAAGGGAAATAACCCACGCGATATTTTTTTTCCTTTGAAGAGTGGCAATAAGACCCAACACAAAAAGCATTAAGATCCGCGGTAGTTTTTGCCTTTCTGTATTCGCATTAAGTATTTAAAGTTTGATTCAATATTTCTAACTTTGTTTTGCAATATTTTTCAAATAATTATTTAAAATCGAAACAATTTTAAACTTTGTTAATAGTTTTTCTGGATATTAGTATATGCTTGGGTGGCTCCGTTCGCGGGTTCCAGGGATTTTAACTCCCTTTTTGGGGGCTTTGTACCGCTCATAAAACTCCGTTGCTCCGCTAAGGGCAGGCAGGCGCCGATGTCAACAGGGGTGTTAGCACGTAACTTGATACAATCGAGGATTGTCGATCGTCGGTCAACACGAAACAAATATATTTTGACAGCACATAACTTGAAAAGAGTTACATTGTGAATTGTACTTAAAAAAGTCATTGTGAACTATAAAATTAAATGTCATGTTATTTAATTGAAATATCAATTTAAAATTCTTACAAAATGATTTTTTTTGATTCGGAAAGTAAAGTCGCAGAAATGTCATATGCTAAAGTTAAAAGAAGACATTTGAGAGATAAAAGTAGGTATAACCCATTCGAATTGAATGGAAATGAGTAAATATTCAGAAAGAAAAGACTATCAACCCACAGCAAATTGCTGTTTTTCCTCCATTGGGTAGTTTTAAGAATTCCACTAGCTAAATCAACGTGAGAACTCATAAAATTGGCCAGAATCTCTGTCTGTTTTTTGTAAAAAAAATCACTCCCAATGATAAGTATTTTCTGTCCAGTGAAAACTTTTGTTTCAAACGTCAATTTGAAGTTTGTGTGCCAAAATATGTGTGTATAAATGTCATCAATTGAAATGAATAAAAAAAAAAACAAAAAAAATCACAGAAACCTATTCTGTAATCAAAGAAACAACAAAAAAAAATCGAATGTCTCTTTTCCGCACACAATGGTTCGTGCAAATAATTCAGTTCGTGAAAGGAGTGGAGACTTCTCCAAATAATCTTCTACGCAGTTATCAATTTCGAAAACGATATTTTTGATTTATGATTTCGTTGTTTCAATTTTTGTATGGAAATTTTCGCGTCGCTTCAGCTGCATACAGCGTACGTACTATGCTTATAAAAAAGGAAAAAAGCCCGCGGGTGTTATTTCCTTTATTTTGGGAAATAAGACTCGTGGGCTTTATTTGCGCGGGTTTTATAGCACGGCACCCAATTTTACACACATAGTAGGTGCTTTATGTGTCATATATTACCTACGTTTTAATTGGGTTCGCTCAATAACAAAACTTCGGCATTTCGACAAACATTAATGTTAAGGGTTGGTAAAATATCGCTCGCGAATCATAAAATACAAATCTTTTTTCGATGTTCTTATACGAATAATACAAAATATAGTTCGCGAACGATAAAATTTTTGATCTTTAAAAATTTTTAGTTCTCTCACGAACAAACTAAATCCATCTGTATTTCTCATTCTTGAGAGATAGGAAAAATAAAATTCGGGTAGAATATGGTTCTCTCATGATAAGGATCCGAAAAGATCCTTAAAGAAAATCATTCTTCATCAAGTATCCATTCAGTTCGGTTGTGAAGTAAAAAATTTTGAAAAACAACTCAAAATTATGAAAAATAGTCAACATTTTTTAAATTGCCGAATATTTTGAAATACCTATACGAAAAATTTTTAAAAAAAAGTCAAAAATGTTTAGCAAAGTCCAAGGATTTGAAAAGCATCCCAAATTTTGAAAAAAGTGAAAAATTTTGAAGGAAGTCAAAATTTTTTTAAAATAATATGTATGTATGTACCTACCTATGAAAAAAAAAAACAAAAATTTTGAAAAAAGTCACTAACATTTTTTTTTCTTATTTGAACGGTTCGTGAATAGATCTTCAATAGTTCGCATGTGATAAATTCGAGAACGAACCATATTTTACAGATTTGATTCCATCGTGAAAGAGAATTTTATTTTAAAGGAACCAAAAACTAAGATTCGTGATCGAATCAAAAATAAAATTCCCTTTAAAATTTTTCACGAGGGAACGAATCATACTTTATCGCTCTTCGTACCTTCTTAGGTGCGCATCTTAACCTTGAGTCTCAGCACACAATATGTAGGCCTATATCTATTTTAAATTTAAGCCTGTGGGGCTTAAATGTTTTTTTTTTTAAATGTTGACAATTGTAGATATAATTCTACTCAAAAACTATTCCTCGCTTTTTTCTTAAGACATTACCTTATGGACTATTCACATGCAAGCGACCAACGACCGGCGAATAAAAGAATTAATTGGATTAAAAATTGGGTGATAAGATTTAAGAACGATACCAATGAAAATCGTCATATTGCCCAAAATAAATGTCTGGCATTTAGCATACGAATAGATTTTCTAAAAATCTGTTGAAAATTAAATAAGATATATGGAAAGGATATGATTAACAATTAAAAGTTAAAGTTAATCGTCCACAGCAAAGGATTAACGTACCCTGATTTATAAATCAGCTGAAACTGAAAAACCCTTAGAAGATAGATATGTTCCAGATCGCTAAGAGTAACTACAAAAAGTGAGACCTTTCACTAGACAAATTTCGTGTCTCAGAATTCTTCATTTAAAATAAAAACCGAATCCCTCATCTGAGATTTTTGTCTCACTTAAATAATTTCTGATCACTCTGACGTCTCTTCTTTGTTGTCGAACTAGTCCATTTTTCTAATAAACTTTAACAATGACATAATCAGCCTTTTTTTGTAATAATCTACTACAATTTATTTCTTAAGGAAATGAACTCTGTAACCAAGGCACTGGGGTTCTCATATATGATCATGAATCATTTTTAATGATTCTTATAATCGACTTGTCAACAAAAAATGTCAATATTCTATTGATTTACATTCCGCTGATGTATTTCATCATTGATAGCTATAACTATGGGGTCTAAAAGTGATTTATGTGTGGGTAGATATTTCCATAATACTTGATACTCATATATGGGTACTTCGTATAGTATTTTTTTTTTGAGTTTTATACAAAAATAAATTACTTCCTGAAGAACCACATCAGCACACACAAGTCCATATAATAAGCTACTATATTGTCAAACGGATCTGATGTGTAAAAAACCTTTATATGTATAAATCAAATCATATTCTTCTTACATTAAATTCCAATCTTTTGTGCAAAAAACATTTACAAGTAAAATTCCATAGAATAAAATCAAAATACACACCTCTCCAAGGATATCAATAATTCTTGACAGAAAAGTAAGGAAGATGTATAGAAACTCAATTGATTGATATATAAAGCTATAACCATAGGGGATATGGTCCTTTTCATATAATTTATATATTAGATAAGCATTTTGATGTATAGCTACCTTGGTATAAGGAATAGAAATCGCCTTTCCACCTGACAACTACATATATAAATGGGGCATATAGACCAAGGATCAGAAATATAATTTATTTATTTTCAGTAATATTCCAAGTGGTATAGAATGGATCCCTTGTTTCATTATTTGAATTTTATATAGAAAATTTAAAATTCAAGTGGATTTATGGGATTCAATAGGTATTTTTTATAAAGATGAAGCTTTTGCGAGTAAATAGTTTATTGTATAGAAGAATTTTGTATGTTGAAATTGTGTGACAAGGATGTGTTATTGGAAATGATAAAAAAAAAATTTTAATTAAATCGTGAACGATTTACCGTGACTTTTTCAAAATAATAGGATTTAATTATTAGGTGTACATAATATACAAAAACAAAATAAATATTTAATTGAAAATGAAAACTTTCGTTGAAAAATGTTGGGAAATATTACAAAGTGCGACTTCCAAAGTAACCCGTGGCATTGTGGTTAGTGCGTAAGAATTTTACTCCGAACGTCTTGGGTTTGATTCCCAGCATATATATACCACCTAAAAACAAAAATATTTTCCAGGGTTTACTGCCTTTGCGAGGATTTGACATAATCCTCCAGGAGTATATTATCTTGTCATAAAAAAGTACTTCCCTCGAATTTTTCAAAAAAAATTATATGAAAATTAAAAAATCTTCTTCGAGCAAATTGAAGATCTGTTCATTACCTTTAAAATCACATATGAAGAAATTCCAATTTTAACTTCTGTTTAATGTTCTACATGCATCCCCAGAGCAGTATTTTACGAAATTTTACATATTGAAATAAAACAAAAATTAACTAAAAAATTAAAAAAAATTCCTCGAGCGATTGAAAAATTTTTGTAAGCTACGAACTTCACGCTGTACACGTCGCGGTCGTGTCCATTAGGCCCTGTGAACACATGCATTCTTTTAACGCGGGCTACCGCAGCGTCACCGCCTTTGCGTCTTACAGTACTCACAAATAAATTGAGTAGTGCACACACACGTGCGGTAACGCTGCGGCATCGAGCGTCATTCCTGCGGGTGAAAAGCATGGTTGTGACTTTACTGCAATTGCAGTAGATCTACTGCATTTTTTTCGAAAAACAAATCTACTGCCTTTAAATTAAATCTACTGCACTTTTGGTTTTACGAAAAAAAATCATTCAATAGGCGTTTTTCTTTTTTAGATCAGAGCTGAGTACTGAGCAAAGTCTGAGCGAACAGAATAAATTTTAAGCAGAGTATGTTCAGAGTTCTCTGATTTAATTATGAAACAACTTAATCACTGAAATGTCATGATTATAAATTATTTATTTATTATTATTATTTTACCTTCTCCACTAGAGCAACCAGCCTATTCCGCCATTTTTTATTGTTTTGACGACTTTTTTTTTAATTTCCCGTCATCTCGTTTGTTTTCAGCATTTTACTCCGTTTACTCTCCTATTTTATTCTGAGCTCACAGAGCGTGCCTGAACATGCTCAGAACTAAAAAAGAAACACAAATTTGAAGCCCTGAACGATCAGAGCTAAAACAGAATATATTATATTTTATTATTTTAAATTATTTATGTTTATTTATGTTATTTCTTATTTTTATTTTCAAAATACGAAAATCTACTGCGAAAAAGTTGAATCTACTGCGTTTTTTTTCCAAATCTACTTCGGACATTTTTTAAAAAAGTCCCATCCCCGGAAAAGACTCGCAGGTTTTCGCGAGACTACTGCGTCACCACAGACGCTTTTGCTTCTTTCATTCAGTACATTATTTGTTATTGAGCAGTGCACACATGCGTCATTTTGCCGCTAATTTATTTCGAAAAAAAAGATGTCAAACATGGAACAATGTAATATAGAATTATTTAGCAATGACATAAAAATATTTCCAGAAATATGGAGTATTGCTTCCGGCAAAAGAAAAGATGTATAAAACATTCCTTTTGTTACCCAATGATAAACAAAAGGATGCACCCAATAACGTCGTTTCTTTTTAAGAACATGGTTTTTACCCACTATTATAGTTACTCGAAAATTACTAGTTTCTTTTTATAAACCCCTATTGCTGCAAGCCAAACGCGAACTGCAGATTGAGTCCTGCAAAAAAAAACCCGCATGTATACACCGGGCCTTAATCATTAATTCAATTTCTCGCTTTTTTTCAAAATTATGGGTGGAGGCCTCTTAACCTTTCGGATTTGGTCGAACATTGTATAGGTCGACTACATTCCTGCCACTAACATCACACACAGGAATTGTTAAGAATTGTAAGTCACTACTCACAAGGCCCTGGTTCTATATACGAACTGTCACGCCAGCCAATTTATTTTTAATTTTACAAAGTAGATGCTGGGTTATTGAAACAGTGGTGTGTTTTGAATACAAAAAATTGAGAATGGTTTCAGTGTGAAATCGATAAAAATATTATTTAACCTAAAACATCGAAATTTTTCAAAATCGATGTATTTCTTTTTTTTTTATTTAAAATTCACATCAAAATGTGAAATGCTGTTTGTTGAGGATTTTCATAAATTTTGGTTTGCATATGCATACGATGATTTACAAGTTGCAATTATTCTTAGTCAGAGAGGATTAGCTGTAAACGTATAAATGCACACACGCTCAAAGCCGAAAACAATTGTTTTGTAGACTTGTCAACCGTCATCGTCATCGATGTTTTTTACAGACGAAACTAATACAAAACCACTTAAAAAAATTTTATTTTATTAAATACATTTTAATTATTTACATATGTGGTGCGAAAATTTGTCGCGGGTAAAATAATCATATCTTATTGCTTTAAACGAGCAATTCTTGTATATATATATATATATTATTGGTTTCTCGAAAACGGCTCTAACGATTTGGATGAAATTTTCACAGTTTATTTCAATGAATGAGAAAAAATTTTTAAATTTTGATTTTGTAAAATCCGCCTACTACCACGCCCTCTTTTCCTATTTCTTAGTTTCTCGGAATTGATCGGAAACATCTCTTTTCCACGGAAACGACCCAAAAGATTTGATTTTTCAGAGTTTGTTTTGATGAATGAGGTTAAAATTAAGAAAAATAATTCTGTAAAATCCACCTACTGCCACGCCCACTTTTAATGTTTCTTCGTTTTTAAGAAACGGCTCTAACGATTTTGATGAAATTTGCAGAGATTGTTAAGATCAACGAGAAAAATTTTTTTAATTAGTTTTAAATAGCTCCGCCCTCTACCACGCCCACTTTTTTTTAACATAATGGGATCTCAGAAATAGCTGTAACGATTCGGATGAAATTAGCTGGGAGTATACTGATGAATGACAAAAAAAATTTAAAAATAATTTTGAGAAAATCCACCCACTGCCACGCCCACTTTTTTTGTATTTTGGTTTTCGGAAAAGGCTCCAACGATTTGGATGATATTTACACAGTTCGTTCAGGTCACCGAGTCATAAAATTTGCAAGTGATTTTAGTTAAATCCGCCCACTGGCACGCCCATTTTTCTAATATAGCTAATTTTCGGAAATGGTTATAAGGATTTGGATGGAATTTGCAGGGAGTTCAAGAAAACAAAAAATTCAGAAAACCGTTTTAGGAACATCTGTCCACTGCCACGCCAACTTTTATTGTTTCATAGTTTATCGAAAACGATCGTAAATGCCTCTATTTTTTGGAAACTACTGAAACTATATGAATCAAATTTTCAGAATTTATTTAAAGGAATAAGAATAAAATAAAAAAAAAATAAAATTTAAATCCGCCCACTACCACGCCCATTTTTATTAGTTTTTGGTTTCTCGAAAACGGCTCTTGGATGAAATTTTCAGAGTTTATTCTTGTAAACAAAACAGACATTTTCAAATTGGATTTAATCCGCCTACTGCGCACTTTTATTATTTTTTCTTAGTTTGACGGGATTAATTCAAACGATTTGAATAAATGTTTAAGTTTATTCTTATAAAAAATTTGAAAAATTGTTTTACTAAAATCCTCCCACTGCCATGCCCACTTTTATTATTATGTACTTCGTTTTCGAAAATTTCAAGAAATTTTCAGAATTTTTTCTTATGAATGTTATTATTTATCAAAATTAAAACAATTAAACAATTCAATATTTGAAAAACATACATATGCATAATCCACAACACTTTTTTGCTTTATTAAGTCTGATACGTTTTATATTAATGTACATAAGTTGTTACACCATACACAAAACTATTGCATGTATTTAGTTATTTGGGTCTGAGAGTAGTTTTTTTTTATTGTTTTTTTTTTTCAAGAAAAAAGGATTCTAATTTATTTAAAGCTGCGTAAATTTCATCTGTTGTATTGTCACACGTTTGCAAATATAAATTCAAATTGTCAAATGTGCTACAACATGCTTCGAAGGCTGTTGAATGAATTCCTCTACCGAAGTCTTGTCTTCACTTTCTATATCAATTGAAGTTGGAAATTGTACATAGAATCTTTTACAAAAAACAACCAAGCAATAACTATGTAGATAAATTAAAAAATAATGCAAAAATATTGAAATGTTCACCGCATTAAATAAAAATTTTCTGTAGGTAGTAGGTACCTACTTACAACTTCAAAATTTCTTAAACCTACTAATATCATGTGTGTACGTAGGTATCTCGTTTTCAAATGAAAATTCCCTTCAAAAATTCGAATTTCAAAAATGCATTTTTTCTCACTAAATGGGAATTCCCCTAAAATGTTCGACTTAGTTGATGCATATGCCATATTTTTTGTTCGAGTTATAAAGAAAATCGAGTTATAAAAGTTCGAGTTATGAGGGAAAAAATGTATGAGATTTGAACTCTAAACGCTGCTGCCACATAATTTTGTTCGAGTTATAAAAAAATCGAGTTATCGAAGTTCGAGTTATCGAAGTTTGACTGTATATAAAAAATCGCCCACTTTCACGCCTACTTTTCTTATTTCTCGCAAGGGTTATATTTTTTTATTGGATTTTATTTCACATCGTTATTCCTATTTAAAAAAAAACACAATGCTCAAACACTCCACTGACACCACTACAGTCGCAATAAATTTGGCTTTGAGGAGCAAGTTTTCAAACGTTTGGAACCAAACTATAAGTACATCTCGGATAATTCTCGAATGGCCTTAATGTTTCCATGATAAGAGTGGGTACGTAAGTGAAAGGTAAATTACTTAGATCATCATCAGAATTTTGTACATTTTTAGGGCACTGGATCATACGTATAAATAACATCTGTTGTAAAACTTTTAAAGAATTAATATTGCCTATTATTTCACTACTTAAATAAATTTTTCTTATGAAATAAAAGGCGTGTTTTATTCTCTAATCTATATAACTAGTATTGCAAAACAGTTCAATAATATTAAAAACAATGAGCTTGAATAAAGAATGTGTTTTCTATTGAATTTGAAGCAAAATAAATAATAACGTATCATATAGCAGCTCAACTATACAGTCTATCGTTAGCATGGAATTCTATCGGGACTATTTTGATAAGCTGTATAGTCTTGTTGCTATATGATATGTTATTCAGCCCTATCATGAATTCCATCGTAATCGGAAACTTTTACGAATCCAGAAAAAAATATCACCGAATCCGTTCGTAATGACTATTTGTATGAGATTTTTCACTACGACTGAATCTGTGATGGTTTTTTTCGGAACTCGTAACACAAGATGGAATTCGTGATAGGGCTGATTATAATTTTGATTCATTGAACCGTTTTATAATCTTTATAGAAAAAAGAAAAAAAAAAAAACACGCCCAAAGTCAGGATTACTAAAAATGTTGTCAATATATCATATATTTTTATATAATACTATTAAACGAGCAAGCTTGTATCTTAATATCTTTATGTGTATTATTGAAATTTAATTAAATTTTTCTTCAAAAAATAATAAAAAAAATTCTCAAAATAAATTTTAAAGATACCGAGCGTAGCTCGGTCTCCCAGGTACTGTGAATTAACACTAAATTTTATACACACAACTCAAAATCTTGTACACAAAGATAATTCCTTTTTATGAAATACGTATAGGTACAGCATAGACGTAGAAGGAAGAAAAGATATTTACTTATTACCCAGTCAATAAAGCCATTAAAGCAGCACAATAATCGCCGGAAAACTGAATTTTGGTATATAACCAGTCCCGTCGATATGAGCACCACTAACAATTCGATGGGGGGCTTAAGGCCCCCGAAATGTTTTTTTCAGGAACAACTCTCAAATGGTATAAGTTGTACAAAAAAAATTCAAGCACTAATTTGTAGCTTACAAAATTTCCTACAAAACACCGTTTTCGAAATAAAATAAAAATAAAATTTGTACATTTTGTGATAAAAGCATCAGTTTTTTTTTTTTTATTGTTGGTATCATTATATGAACATGATTTTAAGATATTGGCTCACTCTAATCGTAAACCCCTTAAGGTGGTAGGGGCACATTAAAAAAATATTGAAAATAGAAAATGAATATAAAAACACAACGGCAACTATTACAATTCATCAAGTTGTACTCCTAATTTTTCGAATTTAATTTTCAAAATTTTGAGTTTAAAAATCATTAATTCAAAACCTATAAGCACTAAAATAACTTCTTTTTTTTCTATATAGTGGGGCATTTTGTGATAAAATCATCAATATTGTTTATTGTTAGTACTCTATATACAAAATTTGTATAAACTAAATATTTTGTGACTTTTGTGACATCACAATTTTTGAATATCGCAAGTCAAACAAATTAAAAAAAAATAGCATGCATCTGACTTAAGTTTTTTTGTTAAAACAAAATTATCACAGCCTATAAAGTTAATTGTTTCGGCTTCTGACGAATGAACTATGGAGGTAGAAATGTATATAAAATGTTACTGACACATAAATGTGTATTCAATTTTATTAATAATACAATAATAATAAAATGATAAAATGTACTAGGTATTCTTTTATTTTTATTTTCTATGATTAATTCATCCTGAAGGACAGAATACAGGTACTATAGTTTATACACACAAGTTTACTTTGACACATTTGGGTGTTATCCTTGACAGAAACTAATTTTCTTTTTAAGTAGGACCTTGTTATGTCGTCGTCATAGTTTTGAAATGTTAGGAAGGTAGTATAGGCACTATACCTAAGCACACATAACACACATATTTTATTAGAGGTTATATTATATATGCTGTATGCTTGAGAGGTGAAAATGTACAAATTTAGGATTCAGATACCTACCTAATTACCCAAATTAATTTTCATATGTGGTTGCTGATACCTGCAATTTCAACTTATATGCTATATATTAGAATGGCCACAGACGCTAATGACTATAAGACATTATATGCGTATGTATTTCTAAATGAGCAATAGGAGTTAATTTAGAAACAAAAATACCAGTACATATTATTCGATGTGAATTTCTTCAATCAGAAAATTTTTCAATTTTCATTTTGTTTTCTAAATGTTTGTTTTTTTTTTCAGAAAATTTTTCAATTTTCATTTTTTTTTTCTAAATAATGGTTTTTTTTTGTTATACAAACACTTAAATGTAATTAATTGGTATTTTATTTTTCTGAGAAAGTGGTACTTAAGTGGCCAAGACTTAAAGTGACACTTGTGACGTTAACAATCAAATAGAGTCTAAAAGTTTAGACCCTTATAACTTCGGATCAACGAATGGTACATAATAATTTATAACATTATATTAACGTTCCGAGAAGTCGATTTACATTTCAAGCTGCAGTTGAGCCTTATAGAACTAAATAAAAAATATTTTCATATTAAGGAAAAAAAGATATATTTTTTTTTTATTATTATTATACCATTTTGTTATAATTTGTTGTTAGGCAAGAATAAAAGACTTAAGAACATGAAATAAAAAAATTAATAAAAACATCGCCTCTAGAGTTTGGAAAATCTAATTTGTGCATGTAATTTTTTGTATCTACCATTCGTGGATCCGAAGTTATAAGAGTCTAGACTTGCCTGTATTTCCTTTTAAGTTTCGTGGTCAAAAAAGCTCAATACAAAAAATAAACAAAAAATAAGAAACATCGCCCCTAGAGAAACGTATGCTCTACATAGTGGAATTTTTTTTTATAAAACATTTATAATGGCCTAGCTGCACGTCTAAAAAAAAATATAACTTAAAAAGTTTAGAAACTCAGTAAAAAAAAAATATAAAGAGGTTCAATTCAAAAAAAGTAACGGACATCGACTATGGAAAAACTTGCCCACAAAATTTTGGTGTTTAATTTTTTTCAATACCATCGATACTTATCGAGAGCTGCAAGTCTAAAGAAAAAAAAAACTTCGGATGTAGCGGTTTTCAACTTCATGAAAAATCAATGTTTTGAAAAAGGGTTGTTTCATTTTTTTTTTTAATAGCTTTGGTATAAAAGCTATGTTAAAATGTAAATACTAATTATTTATAGTGTTAAAAAATTTTTACACATAAACATAAATATAAAAAAAATTTTGTTTTAAACAAAACTGCTCCAAAGATTTTTAAAGTTTTGTTTGTTTAAAAAACAATAAAAAATTTATTTTTTTAAAACCCAGATTGCGTTTTGTATTTTGGACTCAAAACTTTTTTAATTATTTATTTATTGTTTTAAATTCAGTTTAATGTTTCTATACCATTTTTTCTAATTTATTATATGCATTTTTTCTATAATAAATATAAGAGCATTAAAATACTAAGCAACTTAAGGCCCAGTTTCACACTCGAATAAGTATTATTAAGTGCAAAATATGGAAAACTAATACCCAACTTATCGGAATAAGTGACACTTAAGTCTCCCATATTGGCCACTTAATCAGACAGTAAAACTGCGCCAAAAGTACCAAAATGGGAAAATTAAGTGCCACTTAATTTATTAAGTGTGCACTGTGAAACCGGCCCTAAGTCGCAAGAGCTAGTTCATTTGATCAGTTGTGCATTTTATTTGTTAAAACATTTTTAACAAAATTGTTTTGACACTAACGCTATGTATGCCATCTGATTTCTTAAATAAATCTCAATATATGAGAAAAAAAGATTGAAAATAATCGCTCAACAGTTTTACTTTAAGGAAAAAAATTTTACGCAATTTTTTAGAATTTATTAATCTGAAGTTAAAAAAATTAATTTTGAAAAAAAAATCATCTACCCATTTTCGAAATATCGAATTTTCAAAAAATTTTTGTTTTAAAAAATCAAACATTTTTTTTTTTTTGCAAATTTTGATATGCAATATTATTCAAACTTGTTAGAAGCTCTTATGTAAGAAATTTTATTCAATAAAATAAAAATAAAAACAGCGAAATTCGGAAATAATGGCCGGAAATTTTGGTATATAGCTTCCTCAAAGTGTTCTTAAGAAACTGTCAAAAGTCCCCTCGATATGAGCGCCGCTAACAATTTTACGGGGGGTTGAAGGCCCCCAAAATGGTTTTTCAGAAATAAATCCCAATTGGTAAGTTGAACAAATAAAGTGTCAAAGACGAATTTGTAGCTTGAAATATTTTCTACATAAAAGATTAGCATACTTTTTTTCATACAAATAACGGTTTTTGAAATAAACCAATCAGAAGAGTTAAGGGTTTTACTTTACTATGTAGTTGAGCGACTTACTTCCAAAATTGTGCATTTTGTGATCATTTTGTGCTAAAAAATTTTGTACAGCAGATACTGATATTTTTGGTCCTAAAAAAAAAAAACGGTCGGGGGAGTGCCCAGGCTAGGTATTAAGTTTAAAGAAAATCGATTCACCCGTTTAGGCTGCAGTCGAAAGGACAGGACAGGACTGACAGACAGAATTGCGAGAACAACTTTTTCGACTTCGCTATCATCGTAATGTCAACTTTGATCAAAATCTCGAGTTCGATTTTTTTACGAATGGATAACTTGGCATATAGTACCTATACATATATCGCAATTAAAAAATATGTATATATGTATTTAAAACTTTAAAAATTGTTTAGTTTTCTTAAAATTTGTTTTTATTAATATTTAATGCATAAAAGATTCAAATAAAAAAAATTTAAAAATTAATTTTATAAAAAAAGAAAAAAAAAGTAAAATAGTCAAATCAGCTTTTTTTGCGTAATACAAAAAATACTTAAAAGCAGCCAGGGTTGCCCTGTGCTCTCTCAGCCAATCGATACTAATGGTATCAAAATGGTGCACTCTGCAAGCATGCTAATTGGGTTATTGAGCTAAGTTGCTCGTGGTTCAAAATCGTTCCGTTTAAGTTGGAAGCTTTTTTTGTTTTTAAAATATTAAGATCAAAATATTAAATAGTAAGAATCTGGATTAAAATTTTGTTCCTTACTTAGAGGTATATTCACGAACTTATATAAAAGGATTTTTAAAGCTATAAGACCCCTGGTTAAATAAAGTTCTATATGTCTCATGGTTTAGTTTGGGAAAATCCAATCCATCAAAAAAATATTATCTTACCTTCCAAAAATGCTGTTTTCCAAAAATGCAATCAAAACTTAAATATTTTTTCTTAACCTAACGCCCTGATTAGCTTGAATTTAATTTGTTTAAAATTATTTTATATGTATCTTCAATTATTTATGTACAGATAAATTTGTAGTTATAAAATAATATCCCAACATTTCATATTCATAAATACAAATTTTGCTAAATTCACCTTTTACTTTCTCAGAACTTAAAATGTCTCTTTGGTATCGGTAAATGCTAAAAAATATTTTATTTTCCACGGAAATATGGTTACATTCAAAGTATACTAGATGCGCCTTCCGTGAACTTTAAAATAAATAGATTATCCAGAACTATAGGCTATATACATACAGAGTTATGCAGCCTCAGCATAGATTATGGCAATTTGTTTTTTGGAAGAATTCAAATTTCAAACTTGACTCCACGGAGTGTGAGAATGTAATTGGAAAAGTTTTCTCGAAAACTTTCGACACCACTAAAATTAAGCAGACTCGATGATAGATATTAGACTATCTTCTTATTCCAGGCATCAAGGGGTTTTGCAAAGTATAGTGTACGTACTTAAGAGTTTTCGGTGTGGTTTTGGCTTAGGTTATATCTGTTTCAAAAATCTCTAGAGAGAAATTATTTAGATATAGGAATTAAATTTGGTTTGTATTTGGATGTCTTATAAAAAAAATATGGTTCCCTATTCACGCTATTTGATGGGAGATACGAATTTAATAGATAAAGAGGTGATTAGTATCGATTTGAATAAAACTACAGGCCTTATACGTTCGAGTTAGGTTGTTAACAAAGGGTTTTAGCACAATTTACGAATATATTTAGCTAAAAGGAAATTTCACAGAAGCTTATAAAGCTTTATAAAAAATTGAACTTATATCAAATATCGTCGCCTTTCCGTCAAAACCTCGTAAGTGCAAAAATGTTATTTAAATTTATTTTAGATTAAAAAAAATCAATCTCTTGGTACTGTATTATAATTAACTTTGCCTATATTGCAACCAGTAATTTGTATACCTTCTTAAGTTTTTCAAATTTAATTTTATATTTTCTTCAAATAATTTTTTGTGTCTCCTGAATAATTTCGGAGTAACGAGGTTTTGTCAGAAAGACGACGAAATTTTGAATTTTTAGTTTTTTGCTTATTTCTTTTTATAACGGGTGATTTTTTAAGAGGTTTAGAACTTTTTTTAAAAAAAAAGCACAAAAAATTCGAAAAAATGAATGAAATATTTATTTGAATCGATAGTTTGAACCTTGCAATTTAATGTTTAAAGATAATTTCATGCAAATGTTGGCATACTCTTTCACACATATCGGCCGGTATCTCACGAATGAATGCATGGATGTTGGCTTCCAGTGCGTCAATCGAAGCGGGCTTGTCCCTATAGACATTAGCCTTGACATACCCCCACAAAAAATAGTCTAATGGTGTCAAATCGCACGATCTAGGCGGCCAATTGACCGGCCCGAAACGTGAAATTAACTGTTCACCAAACTCGCCTCGCAATTGCGCCATTGTTTCGCGTGCTGTGTGGCATGTGGCACCGTCTTGTTGAAACCACATATCATGCAAGTCAAGAACTTCCATTTCGGGCAAAAAAAAGTTTGTTATCATCGCTCGGTAGCGTTCACCATTTACAGTAACGCTGCGATTCGCATAATCTTTGAAGAAATATGGCCCAATAATGCCGCCGGCCCATAAACCGCACCAAACAGTGGCTTTTTCGGGATGCATTGGTAGCTGTTGCAATGCTTCTGGCTGATCTTCACTCCAAATGCGGCAATTGTGCTTATTTACGTACCCATTCAACCAAAAATGAGCCTCATCGCTGAACACAATTTTTCGATAAAAAAGCGGATCCTCGGCCAGCTTTCCAAGAGCCCATTCACCAAAAATTCGGCGTTGTGGTAGGTCGGCTGGCTTTAGTTCTTGCACCAGCTGTATCTTAAAAGGCTTTACGCCCAAATCCTTCCGCAAAATTTTCCACGTAGTGCTGTAACAAAGGCCTAACTGCTGGGAACGGCGCCGAATCGACATTTCGCGGTCTTCTGTCACACTAGCTGATACGGCCGCAATATTTTCTTCACTACGCACAGTACGTAAACGTGTTGGTGGTTTAATGTCCAACAAAGTAAATTTGGTGCGAAATTTGGTCACAATCTTCCGAATAGACTGCTCAGAAGGTCGAGAATGCCGACCATAAAATGGAAGCAGCGCGCGATGAACATTTCGAACCGAGCACGAATTTTGATAGTAAAATTCAATAATTTGCAAGCGTTGTTCATTTGTAAGACGATCCATGGTTAAATTGCAAACCAAACTGAAGCTGTTTGACAGTGACACAAGGTACTAAACACACGTCAGCTGTCAAAACCAGTGTTGCCAAAACCAAACCAGCTAAAAAATCACCCGTTACATATTTGGATATATAAATAATTCAGCTTAAACACACAGAAAAGTGATTTGTTAAAAACAACCTACAACTCGGTTAAGTTAAATAACAAGCATTGTAAATATAAGTACCTACAACATGCAAACTCACCAGTTAAAATTACATATACGAGTCAACTAAAAAAAAAAAAATTTATTTATTAATTGTTTAACTCACTAATTTGGTGTACCTATCTATAATAAATGTTATTAAATAACTTCTGGGTTAGATTGCTCCGTTTCAATCAAAAACAAAGTTAATTAATGAAACATATCAAATCGCTCAAAGTAACCAATCTATCTGATCTGTTGGAAATTAAATAAATATAATTATTTGATTTAAGAAAGCTACTCGTTTGACATAAACGATCTTCAAAATTCCGATTCTTAACCAAGTTTCTCCATTAATATAACCTTTTTCGGTTTTTATTTTAAACAATTTATTTTAATATAGTCGACTACGTTAGAATTAAAATATTGAACTATGTATGTAAATTTTACCCTTGACTATGTAATTTTTAACCCACTGAAAAACGCTCTCGGTTAGTAATTACTTTTCTGCATGTGGGCAGGCTGAAAAAAAAAACATTTTTGTTTTGAAAAATAGACCTGAAAAATCTCCCTAGAAATTCTATTATTTTTTTATTTTTTAAATCGAACATTTCCGGTGAAAATTCATGGACTTCAAATGATTTTTTCCTATTTTTTTGTTTGTTTTTAACGGTTTCTATAGTGAAAAGGTAAAAATTCCAGAAGGATAAAAACCCAAACAAATTTGTATGCCATGTGTGGATGCTTTTTCGTTTTCCTACAAAGAAAACGTACTTGTTTGTGGTCACTTGAATAGAAACAGAATTGTCGTTGAATTTCCATCTGATATACAGGACGATGAAAAAAAAAAAACTGTATACCATACCATTGTAATGAAAGTGTACACATACAGTATTATTGTTCGTTTATTTAGAGCAAAAAATAAATGGACACATCAAATGCATAAAGGAAGCACTACAGAAAGGACAGAAATAGAAGTCTTTTGCTGAATTAAACTCTTCCTATACGCCTAATAGCTGACAAAATTTGAAAGAGGTGTTAGAATTGTGTAGTCGAGTTCTGAAAAATAAAGGGACCTACGGAAACACCATCATGAAAGAAAGGCAAGCACGTAACAAAAACACATCAGAAGCAGAGAGAAATTTTATTATTAGATTGGCTTCCAATTTCAGTGACACTGACAGTGAAAATAAAATTAAAGCTAAGAGAAACGTTAGAAGAATGTGCTTTTTTACCGTAGTCCGTAAGACAGAAAACTTAAAGTGCACAACATTGGAATCATCTTAAACTGCAATAACAACTAAAAACACTATTGAATAAAAATTGATTGGATTTTAGCAAGATGGATATTATCTATAGGATGGAATAAAATCTGGATCGAAATGGTTTTTTTGCAAGAGTAAATTTGTATCGATATAACTATTATTTCTGCAATTTAAAAAAATGAACAATTATTTTTCGAGTGTCACTACATAACGCTGTAAGAGTCCAAATCAAAACTTTTGATCTGGAATTTCATACAATAAAAATTACAACAAACTTCAACATGAAAGATATTGAAATTAGTTTTCCCTAAATTTAACAATGTCCTTGGTCCAATATTCCAGAAATTCCACCAAGTTAAAACACACGAATTCACAATGCATGCAAATTTTAAAAAGTTAGGGATATCAAAAACAAATTAAAAACTGTATTGTATATCTCACCGAACTATAATATTTATGGAAAACTTATGGGATGGATAGTTAATCGAGTTTTTAAACAACAATATGGCAACAATGAATCGCTTAAACCAATGCATTTAAAGAAACATAATGTAGATTAACCCGAGTAGAAAATTATCTAGGAAAAACTATTTTTAAGCGTGGCCCTAGCATAGATTGGCCATTATATAGTAAATCCTATGCTGGGCCTAGACAGGCGCAGGTCTGGGTGATCTTGACTAATTTATCTTATTCTGGCTTTATCTTGGCCCTGGCTAGAATTGCATATTTATTGGCTTTGTCAGATGTAACTTAGACTGGGCGTAGATAGTTTTAACTTGACATAGCCTAGATATGAAAACTTTTGTTGGTGTCATTTTGGCCCTAGCTAGTGTCGCCCCTTATTGGCGCTGTCTCATAAAAACAGGAAGGGACCCAAATAGTTTTCGCTTGGTGTAGCCTGGATAAGGAATTGTATCTGGGCGTTATCTTGGCGTTAGACAGTGTCACCTCTTTATTGGCGTTATCAGGTGTAACTAAGACTGGGCCTAGATAGTTTAGACTTGATGTAGCCTAGACTTGGAGCTTTATCTTGGCGTTATATTGGTCGTAGATAGTGTCGCCTCTTTATTGGCATTCCCAACGACCAATTTAACTTGTGTAAGGTCCATATAGCAAATACGTGAAGTATCAACTCATAAACATTTTTACACCCCTATTCTGTATCGCAAATCAGCCTGGTGGGTAGTGTGCTGGATCTTTGATTGGAGGAACGCGAGTTCAAATCTTGGAGAAATCAAGTAAGTAAAAGTGAAGTTTTTTTTAAAATTAAATTAAATTAAATTCTATACATTTCAGTTAAAGAGAAAAGCGGTCTCAAACACCCTAATATGAGAGGGGTGGGGGCTATATGGGTTTCAGTAAAAATCTACCTAGGCCCTAGCTAGTGACTAAAAATCTTTAAGTTTTTATTTATCCAAAGCCTGACTTGGAAGATCTATCTAGGGCCTAGCCACTAGCCTATATGGGAACCACTAGCAAGGCCCACAGAATACAGAGTATTAACAAATTAGCGAGGGCCAAGCTAGTTACTGCTCGAGAGGCCCATTCCTGACTTGGAAGATCTATCTAGGGTCCATATGGGAACCACTAGCAAGGCCCACGGAATACAGAGCATTAACAAATTAGCAAGGGCCAAGCTAGTTACTGCTCGATAGGCCCATGACATAAACAAGGCGAAACTAGCTGGGGCCAAGGCAATACCGAGTCGCAAATTCTACCCGGGAAATTATTTGAAAAAAAACTTAAAAATTAACTTGGTTTCGTGTAATAATTAAAATTCGAGATTTACGTCGATGTATATACATCAACTATACGAGGATGTCCGAAAATGTCAGTTTCGGTGTGCCATCCGATTTTCGGTGCATATAGGTACAGGGTGTCCCGAAATCACCGCCTCAGAAGAAAATCATGAGTTCCTGAGGTCATTTCAAGTCGAAAAACTTAAGAGGTAATTTTCTCGTTTTCGCTTCGTTTTCGACTTATAACGGTTTTTATGATTTTGATTCTTTTTTCCTTTGACTGGCTCTAACTTTGCCAAACTACAACCGATTTTTGAAATTTTTTTTTATTTAAACAAAAACATTTAGAAATTTTTATCTGCCATACTCCTTGTTTCTGTGTGGATAACAGTTTTCCTGCAATTTATTATCAAACACTTTTTTTAAGCACTTTAAGGTTGTTTTTTTGACTTTGATATGATTTTTTTCTAAAAAGTATAGTATAATTTTGTTCTTTTTATTATGAAAGTCCAATATGTGTTCTTAAAAATACTTAACATTTTGTTACCTAAAAATACACATAAAATTATTAAAAAAATAGAAAACAAAAAAAAGGAAAATCAATAAAGTCAAAGGAAAAAAGAATAAAAATCATAAAAACCGTTATAAGTCGAAAACGAAGCAAAAACGAGAAAATTACCTCTTAAGTCTTAAGAAATGACCTCAGGAACTTATGGTTTACTTATGAGGCGGTGATTTCGGGACACCCTGTATGTGCAATGCAAATTTTCCATAACTTCTTTTTTTGGGGTAGCCGTAAGAACTCAATATTTCCGGCTACCTAATTTATTTGACCATAAAATAATAAACCATAGTTAAATATGTCTTTCAAATTTTGTATGGAGCAGGCAATACAGAAGTTCATCTCCTATTTTTGACGAATTACAAAAAACAAAAAGGATTAAAAATTCTAATTTTCTTTCTTATCAACGTTCATTCGTATTGACCTACTTTATACGATCTTATTGCAGGACCCGTCGTAATAGATTTGTACTACGATTTGAAAAAAAGTATCACAACACTGTCGTCGTAAGGAAAATATTGCCACGAATTTGTGGGCTATCGATATCGAATCTATAGCGACGCAGCCTGTGATTAGGCCGATAGTTTCAAAAACTCTTTTAGTTCCAAAAGGGGAATTCAAGTGGGCGGATTAAAAAAAGTTGTTTATTTTCAAGATTGTAAGACTTTTTTTTAACAATTGTCATAATATAAAAAGGGAAATTGATTCAAAAAGAAAATTTCTCGTTCTCAGCTACAAAAGTAAATTTTGTGTTAAGACCAAAATGTTAGTAACGGGAACATATTTTTTTTTTTAAACAAATTCTATTATCTTAAAACATTGCAAAAAATTGCAGCTCAAATTTTTCATATGATTCAACAAATAGTTATAGGCTTATAAAATATCATGGGGTAAAATCGGCTAAGGTAAGGCAGGTTCAATAAAAATCGCTTTACATCTGAATTTTCATACAGGGTGGCGCACGAATCGTGCTACAAAAATAAAACGTAATAACTTTTTTTCTGTGTGAGTAATCGGCTTATTTTTTTTTTTATTTTGTAGGTTACTATTTAGATTTATAAAAATGGATGCTTGGGATACGGAGAAAAGAATTTGGATAGTGCAACGGTACCATGCTTTGCAGTCCGTCATTTCCGTCCAAAGGGAATTTAGGCGGGAGTTTGGCGGTAATCCCCCGAGTAGATGGACCATTATGAGGTTTGTAAACATGTTTGCCGAATCTGGAAGCATCGCACGAAGGCCGTACCATCGAGATGCCAATGTTCGGGTTCAGGATACAATCGCAGCAGTAGCATCTGCAATACAGGCCAATCCGAACGTTTCGAACCGAAACTTATCGGGGCAAATTGGAATTAGTAGACGGTCATTACAACGGATACTTCATGACGATTTAAACTTGTTTCCGTACAAAGTCCAAATTACTAGCAAGTTAAACCCTCAGGATTTGCCTGTTCGCCTGGAATTTTGCCAAAAAATGATATCAATGGCCGAAGAAGACAACACATTGATTAATTGTTTGTTCATGTCTGATGAGGCCCATTTTGATCTTAACGGCAATGTAAACAAGCAAAATTGCCGTATATTGAATGAGTCTAATCCAGAAATGCTCCATGAGATGGAACTGCACCCAGAACGAGTCACTGTGTGGTGCGCAGTTTCATCAAGGTGTATTGTCGGGCCGTACTTCTTTGAAGAAAACGGTGTAACCGTTACTGTCAATGGGGACCGTTATTTAAAGATGTTGAAGGAGTTTTTTTACCCAGAACTGCGCCGAAGACGTATACCATTCAACAGCGTTTGGTTTCAGCAAGATGGAGCAACTGCACATATAGCCAGACCAGTTATGGCGGAGCTAAACAAAAAATTCGCAAACAAATTAATTTCTAGGAACTCCACTCTTCGCTGGCCCCCAAGGTCACCTATCCTGACTGCACCAGACTTCTTTTTATGGGGTTATGTCAAGCAAGAGGTGTATAAAACGAAGCCCAGGAATTTAACTGAATTAAAGCAGTCCATAACGACAATAATTGAGGCGATCCCAACTTCAACTCTTCAGGCCGCAATGAATAATTTTTTGACCAGGTGCCGCATATGCGTGGGACAGCGTGGAGGTCATTTGCGGTCTATAATCTTTAAAAACAACTAACTATTTAAAATAAAATTTAATTTTCTAACCAATAAAAAAAAAATAAATGAAATACATCGATTAAAAAAAAAGTTATTTGAATTTCTTATTGTAGCACAATTGGTGCGCCACCCTGTATTTCTGAATTTATGTCGTTGAACGCAAAAAAAATCTGAAATTTCAGTCGAAAGTCATTGTGTCAAATTCCTGCATTTACCTGTAGGATTTACATTTAAGCGAAATAAAATAGAACTTTAATTATACATTCATATATTAAACATTTAGCGTCAGTATTTGTGAGGATGAAATTATATGTAGCTATGAATCAGCAACAGGTTTTATTAATTTCATTAAAAGTCTTTTTATTGATATATATGGCCAACAAAAATATAGAAAAACTTTCCTAACATCAATATAAGAAATTGCTGATTTAAAAATTCACTAAACAATAAACAAAAAGTTCGTATATTTGAATAAGTATTGAATTTTCATGACGAAAACTAAAAAAAACAACCACCAACAAGACGAAAATTATAAAGTTCAACTTTTATGTGCAGTGCTTCAGCTGATTTGGCACTTCCCCCACCACAAACAACTTTCATCTGAATTTTCAGATGAGAATTTCTTGTCTGAAAATTCAGATGAAACGTAACTAAAAGTCACTAAAAGTCATCTATCTAACTTTTTATGACAGCTGGCCAATTAGAAGCTCTAAAAATTCAGAATTCTGAAAATTCAGATGTTAAACGTATAATGCATTGAACGTACCCAATGATTGTCACATCAACAAATAGTCATATGTGATTGTCATTGAGTTTTCCGTCTAGTTAAGGTGATTTAACTGAATCCAATACAATTGAATATTTTCCAGTGGCATTAATTGTCAAAAACATGGCTGCAATTTTGAATGTTTCAAATGTTTGTAATGAGCTATCGAAAATATATAGAATGAAAATGACTTCTTTGCGATATAATTTTTATGTTTTCTTCATCTTCTAGAATACAGTAAACTTTTTTGATCACAAGAATGTTTATTTTTGTTTGTATGAAGGATAAAGAAAAGAACTCTGAAAAAAGTTGTACAATTTTTGTAGGCTGCTGGCAACTCTAGTCGTACTGCGGCTTATACATCAAATTTGTTGGAAAATGACATTCACATTTTTGATGAGATAGCTCTTTAGCTGTCAAATATGACATCATCTTAAACAGACCGAATTGATTGATTGTAACTTTTACTTTCGCAAATCACCTTACACGATTGTTCCCCTGGGTAATTTTTAGCGGGATGTAGCGAAAAATATTCATAAAAAATTATTTTTCGTTTTATTTATCAAAAATATTAATTTTTTTTTCTATTTCTAAATTTTAATTTACTTAAATATAAAACAATCACATTGCATTGAAGAAAAGAAAGATTTTCATTAAATATGCCATAATTGCAATAAAGATAATAAATAATTTCGTTTTTTGTTATTTTTTTTTTACTTTACAACAAAATTGCCCAACTTTGAAAAGCTTTATTAACCAAAAAACAATTTACCAACAAAAATATTTTTAATCAGCGAAGTACCTAAGTGCAAAAATCTTATAAATTTAACAAACAAAAAGTTAGTTCATATTAATTAAAATATTAGAACTTACAAGCAGCGTTAGAACCTTACTCGAATCGGAGCAAAGTGGTTCCAATTTTAAAAAAGAAAATAAATCTACTCCTTTTTGCAACAAAATTTTCAAATAACAAATATTCAAAATTTCTTTAGTCAAACAGTAATTTTCTTACCAATTGTTTGAATCTAAAAATCTATTTTGTTTTGAAACGAATACAATTTATGTGGTTTTTTTTTTGTTAAAAAAATTTTATTTTCGATAAAATAAAGGTATAAGACGTATTTTGGTGAGAAACTGAAACCCTGCAGTCAGACAAGAGATACAACAACAAAAATCTACTGGCATTTACAATAACTTTTTCTTCAGTCAAATCTTATTGGATGAAAGTAGTTTCTCATACTAAAAATCAGTGGGACCTGTGGATCGTTTTCTTCATTTTTTTTTACTTCACTGAGGCTTGACTGAGCTATATTCTCACCAAAACACGACTATTGTACAAGAATGCAGTTTTTGATATCATAAGTTTTCAAATCTATAACTCTGGAAATTATCGATTTACTCCATTTTTTGACAAATCTGCTCCGAAACTTTTACTGAGTCTAAAACAAACAAATCTAAAATGATCAAATAATTTGTGTGCAAAATTTCGATCTTTGTGAGAAAGATTATATTATGTAGAGACTTGGCCAGAGCAGAGTTCTTGTTGAATGTAGTAGATTTTTGTTAAGATTTTGTACTCAACGTGAATTAGTTGATAATTAATAAATCATTGAATTCGTGACTAAATGTTTGATCAATTTTTTTTTTTAATTTATGAGTTAAAAGTTAATTCAGAATTCTTTATGTTATATGAATGAATAAATTTGTGAAGTGCTTGTGATGGCCTTTTCTAGTGCATTTTTATTTTAATCGTACTTACATATTATTCGCGCACCCTATTTGTGATTCATCACTATAAGTCACACAAAGTCCATTTCCAACAAATTATTTACTAAATCTTCTTTAACTTTGTTTGTTGTTAATTTATTTAATTCTATTCATCTTTATGTAAAGAGTCTTTTGGAGACTGGTTTCCTTCAATTAAAATTGAAATAATAGTCATAATCATCTGGATCATTGACCGAACCACAAATTAAATCTGTCTTCAAATATAATGCGATTTGAAACTAATTGATTCATTTTATGAAGAAAACATAATTAAGTTAATTTAAATTGAAGTAAAATTTAAAAATACAAATTTCTTTTAAGGTTTTGAGATCTACACTGTCGTTGTTGACCGCCACTAGCAGTGGGAATAAAAACTCCCTCAATATTATTTTCATTTGAGTTATTTTCTTTTGTATAAGGGATTTTTAACTGTCAAGAAATTTAAAATGCTTGGATTTAGAAAACACAGGGACAAAAGAATAATGGAGCTTTCACAAAACATAGATTGTGTTATTTAAGTCAAAATGTGTTATTTATCTCAGTTTATGGAAAATGTAAGAATTTTTCATAGAACGACAACAATATTATAATTGGAATAAACTAGAGAAACCCCAATTCATAACAGTTAGGTCCAGTTTCACAATCAATGTAAGTGTCATTTAAGTGTTTAAGTTTCACAGTGTAAACTTATCGCAATAAGCAAGGTTGTCATTTGAAAATAAAGTTTGTGTCCAAAATTGAAAATAAAAATGACTAACTAGTTGTGTTTTATTCATTGCTGCATAGCCAGCGCAGCACAAGTCTGAATAAAACGATCACTCACTATATATACGTTCATTTCAATAATTGAAAGCTTTATCGCCAGCACAGCCATCTTTTTTTTTACTGACTTCTTTTTCGCCAGCAATCAAATTGTTTTTGTTTGCCAAGGGAAATTTTGCTGCGCTTGCTATGCAGCAATGAATAAAACACACCTACTGTCGCTAAAAATGGCCTAAATAATTAAAGTCCAAAATATTTGTAAACACAAAAAATGAATACATAACATTTATTTCAACATATTCTTCATATAACACAGATTACAATTTATTTTTGTTAATTATTAATAATGATCAAAAACAATAAAAACAGGTACAAACAAATTCACAAAATAACTAACAAACTTAATTAAACTAAATTAATATAAATAAAAAAAATAGCGAATAATAAATAACGAAACAAAAAAATATTAACTTCTCAGAGTGTTTTAGGTTGCATAAGAATTAAAGTGACAATGTGACCAATTAGTGGAAAAAACAACGACCAAATTTAGTCACAAATGATCTCAATGTCGTATTTGATCACAAGCTCGAGCATAAACATTTTCTTCGTAAAATTAACTTTTTTAATTAGTTGTATTAAAGTAAAAAAAAACTCTGCCTATACCTTCTTATATTTAAAAAAATAAAGAGGGGTATTGGTACATATGTAGGTATAGGTACATTGTATAATAATGTATATAATTTCCTCCATGACAGAGGACAACATTTAAAATTTAAATTAACAAGCAAAATACCTATGGGCATACATAACTCTACATACATTTAAATTAATTTAATATATGAGTTTTTAATTTTATTCCCTATGGCCAAAAGCTTTTAAATGAGTTTATTACAAAATTTGAGTTAAAATGAAAATATTTCTTGCCTCAACAACTTTTTTAATTTTTCTTATTATTTACGTTGTTTAATTAATTTGTAAATGATGAATAAATGAACCAAAAGAATCTTTTTTTCGCTTATTTGCGTGAATGATTCCATGACAGCTACCACGATTTATTTTTTCAAGAAGTACCTACGTTTTTTTTGTCGTTTTCATTTAGACGTTCGGACTTCGGAGTAATACTTTTTCCATCTTAATATGAACTTCTAAATTCTTCGATTATATAAATATAACAACATATAAAGTACAATAAATACATTCACCAAGTGCATAAAATGACTAATTATTTAAAAAACCAATTTCAATGAAGGAAAAAGCACAGGTATTGTGTTCCTAGACATTGAAAAGGCCCCGTTTGACACAACGTTTTGTTACAAGAGCTGTTAACTCTCAATTTTCCAATGTATCTCATAAATATTGTAAAATCCTTTTTAATGCACAGGACTTTTAGAGTTACTGTAAGCAAGTCATTTTCTAATGTGTTTGATGCAAGTGCTGGTGTACCTCAAGGCTCTGTTCTTGGTCCTATCATATATAATATTTTCACTTATGTGTTCCCTTCCTTTCCCAACTGTGAAAAAGCCTGTGAACTGTGAATTTTCGCCGATGATACCTGAATCGTTTCTTCGGGTTCAGTTGATTTCTTAATAGAAAACCAACTTGCAATCTGCATTAAATGAAGTGCAATGCTTAGAAAATTAAAATTAACGCTTCAAAAACACAGGCTGTTTTTTAACTCGAAAAGGAAAGAAAAGCCTGTTTTTGGTGAGCAACAACCTAGTTATCTGGGGTACGAGTACAGGTTGGCATTCAAGTGCCAAATATCTTGTGCTACACCTCGATAAAACCCATAATTTTTGATTACATGTGCAAGAAATAGTTAAAAAGGTTGAAATCACAATAAAAGTTTTATACCCTTTCATCAATCGTATAAATCTAAATTGAACATGAAAAATATGTTGTTGATATACAAAGTTGTATTTCAAGCAATAATATTTTATGGTTCTCCAGCGTGGGGCAGATGTGCAATAAGTCACGTTCGTAGGTTACAAATAATTCAAAACAAAGTCTTGAAAATGATGTTGAATCTTCCGAGACATTTTCGACAGAAAAATTGCACCAAATTTGCAATACTGAACTTGTATTTTTAAGACTTTCAAGGCTATATGAGAGATATAATATATATCATGCATTTCTTCCGATAACGCATTGATAGCAAACCTAACTATGTATAATAAACTTAAAAAAAACACAAATACATATACATATTTATCTTTTACTTTGTTATTTACTTGTTCTTAACTTAATTATTTATTTATTTCATTGTTTTGGTGATTTAAAATATTTTTTAAGTTAATTTATTTTATTACCTGCTTTGTTGATGTTCATTATTTTTTAATTTGTAAATTTATTTATTTATTTTTATTTATTTATTTAAAAATTATTTATTCGTTTTATTGTTTTGTATATTTAAAACATTTGTTAAGTTAATTATTTATTTAACTATCCGTTTTGTTGATGTTCAATATATTGTCAATTTATTCTTTATTTTTATTTATTTTTTTATTATTTATTTATTTTTTTATTTATTTATTTAATTATTTATTTTTTTATTTATCTATTTTATTCATTTATTTATTCCCTTTGAGTACATTGTAAAGCTTGATTCTATCAAGAACTTTACCGCCTCCCATGAGTTACAACTATTTTAATAAAAGTTTTTAGTAGCTCTTCACTGTATTAATTTTAGATTGTCATTTGCTTAAAAATTGTTATTTTTTGCTACAGTAAATATATCTATGTATCTACAAACAACACAGTAAATAGCACAGCAGAATGATAGTCAGGACTTGACATACTTTTTTGGCAATTCAAGTAAAAGCTTAAGATAAAATTTGGAAATTCATAAAAAACAAAATAAACAAAGTTGTGAAATTTTTTATTTATATTTATTAAATAATTATGTTTAAATACTTGTTTTTTGTATTATTTCAAGGGTTTCAATTAAGCTGCGGTTTGACTTAAATATTTGCTGCAATAATAATATCCTCAAAGAGAAAGAAACACTTTAAACTCCCGAACAAACTATTTTAATATTAAAAGTATAAAAGCCAACCTAATACCCATTGAAACATATTCAATTTGAAAGTTACAATTTAATTTTTTTAACTTCAACGCGAATTACTTTGAATTTAAAATCGAAACCGTTTAAATTTAAAGTCTCTCAATTTTAAGCTTCAAAGAATAGTTTTAATTTTGAATTCAAAGTAATTACTTGAAAACGCTTTAAAAAACATTGAAAGTTCTTGTATTTAGACTTAAATAGAACTCTTTAAATTTGAAAATTAAATTTGTAAAAGTCATTTGAAAGTATTCAATGTAAAACTGTATGTGTTTTTAAAATTTAAAATTAATAACTTTAAAATTAAAAATGATAGATACACTTTAAAAATACATTTGAAAATGTTCACTATGAAATTCAAAGTAAGACTTTCAAATTTATAAATTGTCATTTTTCTACTCTAAATTAAATTTCACTTTCAAATCATGGCGTTAATTTTTTTTTCAAAATTTTTGTGTATCAAAAAACATTTAAATAGAAACTTAACTCATTAATAATTAAAAGGACCTACACTCTTTAAAATTGATTGTTGGAATTTTCAATTCTATGGCTTTTATATTTAAATGCCAAATTTTAATGAACGGTTTCAAATTAAATGTAATTTTTTTTTAATTTAAATCTTCAAATTATAAAATTAAATGTTTTTATTATTATATTCGAAATTGTTTAAATACATATTAAAAGCAATTTCTTTTAATTTCAAAGCTAAATGTTTTAAAACGAAAACATTTTGTTTTAACTTTGGCAATTTCTTTCTTTTTTTTCATGAAACACTTACAGAATTTAAATTTAAAAATGCGAACTGTTGATTATAAAGTGC
This sequence comes from Epistrophe grossulariae, assembly GCA_929447395.1. Classification (NCBI taxonomy): domain Eukaryota; kingdom Metazoa; phylum Arthropoda; class Insecta; order Diptera; family Syrphidae; genus Epistrophe; species Epistrophe grossulariae. Next base: position 47,182,522 of record OV839568.1, read on the forward strand.
ACTTTTTCCTTCAATACTGGTGTTACAAAATTTGATGTCGTTTCTACTATAATTGGCGAAATTGTTAACCTTTTCGTCAAACGTGTGTTGTCTAATAAACGTTTACCCAAAAACAGTAATTTTTTAAAAGAATCTTATATACCTATTCGTTGGATACTTCCTAGCGATTTGATTTGTAAGAATAGGATTTTTTTTTAAATTCAGCGTATAGAGCCTGAGCTGTTCAGCTGTTCGCGGCAACTTCATTTAATTTTCATTTAATTTGACTGATTAATATAATCATATGACAATTCAGTGTTTATTGTTTAAGTGTTTTTCAAAATTAAATCTTTACTCTTCAGAGAACATTCGATTCGCAAAGGCAGTAGGCACTGCTCAGTGCTAAAAAAAAGAAAAACCGCGTAATGAAAACGATCTGTTTTTTTTATTCAAAATTAGAAGTAATTTTGTTTGATAATATAATTAATATAAATACATATTTACATACTTCGTCATTATTGATTTATTTTCCCATCATACCCTTGACCTATCTTGTATTGAATGTCTTAAAAATTTTATGGTTTAAGAATTAAGGGTAAATGACCGGACAATACTTATGTAGCCAAAATCCAGAAATAATTCATTATAATTACATAATATGTATTACATTTTTACTGTGAGTCCTGCACTAAATGTGTCATCATAAGGGTAAAAAGATACTTTTCCCAAGTCATTGACTGCGAACACAATATTATTTGTTTGTAGCTATTTATTTTATCACTCGATTAAAAGCCAATGCATTGTGTATTGTAAGAATTATGAGTGTCAAGAAATGACAATACAATGCTATAAATTAAGTTAATGTATTTGATGGGAATTTCCGGTGTCAAATATTGAAGAAAGTTAGATGTTTTTTTCTTATAGTAAGTAATTCTCTTGATGTAGGTAATTAATTATGTGGTAGCGTTGCGGTCGTAGCTGGTGCTAAATTGACTTTTGAGGTTCTGCACTTTAAGCATTTAATATGTTGATCTTCATACACAGTTTTTTTGTGCTTTTTTATGGAGGTGGCAAATTCCATAAAACTTTTGAAAGACACGTCTAATTTATTGTAACGCAAAAAGAAACGAAGTCCTCTTTTACAAGAGGAATTAACGAAATCTCTACGGTTAACAATTTGAGGAGATTTTTTTTTTTGACATTCCTCTTGACACTTAACTTAATGTGCGTTCAACCAAGAAATTTTAAAAGAATACTACAGAAAATCTCTGGCAATTTTATTTCTTCATGTCAAAGGGACATTAATATTTGTTTGAAATTTTCAAGTTGTGTAAAGAAGATATAGGAATATCAAATTGGAAAGATTAATCAGTGAACAACGAACAAAAATAGTTAAATAGTTGAAACAGTTATTTTGAAAATCAACGCTCGATAATTTAAATTTAACGAAACGCGAATATCGCCCGTCATTTTACTTGCGATATATAGTAACTATATGGCATTGGCAAGTTAAAGATTCGCAAAAAAATAAAACTAGAGATTTTGATCAAACTTGACATTACGAAGGTAGCGAAGTCGAAGAATGTTGCCTGTCTGTTTGTCTTTCCTTTAGGCTGCAGCCTAAATGGGTGGGTCATTGGTACCTAGCTTTTTGGGCACCCCCGATACGTGTTTTTTCAGTTTTTTAGGACTAACAAAAACGGTACCTGCCGTACATTTTTTTTTCAGGAAATAATGAAAATCTTGTCACACAGAAAAATAATTACTAACCGAGAGCGTTTTTCGATGTTAAAGACAAATGTGTTTAAAATTACATAGTCAAGGGTAAAGTCTATGTTAATCCTAACGTAGTCCAATTAAAATAAATTGTTTAAAATAAAAACCTAAAAAGGTTATTAATGTAGAAACTTGGTTATGACTCGCAATTTTGAAGATCATTTATATTAAATAAGTATAGCTTGCTTAGATCAAATAATTATATTAAGGTTATTTTACACATTTGTGATTAGTTACTATGAGGGATTATATCTGTTTCATTAATTAACTTTATTGATATTATTGAAATTGCACAAACTAACCCAGAAGTATTTTAATAAAATTAAGTACACTTTAATCAAATCTTTTTGTAGTTTCAAATAATTTTGTTTAATCGAGTTCACTCGTATAATTTAACCTGGTATAAGTTTCCAGTTTGTATATTAACAGTGTTTATTATTTAGCTTACGATTCTTACGTTGTTTTTAACCAATCATTTCTCAACGTGTATTTTCTGAAAAACGTGTCCAGAACTTCTCTAAAAAAAATCAATAATTTTTTTAACAAAAACACTACCACTTTAGAAAAAAAAATTCAGAAATTTTTTTGATTTTCGATTTTCTCAAAAACGGTTCAACTGATTTTGATCAATTTTTCAAAAAATTTTAAAAGTAGGTAGGTATTCTTTACCAAAATTAAAATTTTTTTTTTTTGGATTTAAAAAAATTTAAATTTTTTTTGAGACCTAAATATGTAATTCAAAATCGACGTCGATTTGCAACTAATCAAATTTTTTTCAAAAATGCCTCCTACGATTTTGATTCAAAATTTGCATGAGATAATATTGCATCGATCTACCATATTAGTGGAAAAAAATTTATCTATCGATTAAAAACGACATCTCTCATAGAACCATTCTTTTGTTTTTCGACTAGTATCTCATTATATTTGGAATCGATTTTAATGAAATTTATTAAACAAGAGCTTTTAATAAATTTGAATAATATTGCATTTTCAATAAACAAATTTTTGATTTAAAAAAAAAATTCGAATTAATTTTTTTGAAAATTCGATTTTTTTAAAATTTTCTTAAAAAAATTTATGAAATTTTAATTATAAAATATAATTTTTTTTAAAAAACAGCTCCAACGATTTTTGTTCTAATAAATTCAGATTTTCCAAAATTATAATTTGAGAGGGTGTTTAATCTAAGAGCGACAAAATATGATTCTTTCTCTCGTGAAAAATTCGGAAAAATCGAGAATCTTATTTTTCGATTTCTTTAAAATAAAATTCGTTTTCACGATCGAATCAAATCTGCTGTGAACTGTAAGTGTAAAATATGGTTCGTTCGCGAATTTATCACGTGGGAACTAATGCAGATCCATTCACGAACCGTTCAAATAAGAAAAAAATTTCATTTTTCATAATAAGTACATTGTATATCATCAATAAAATGTTCTTTATTTTTGAATTTTTTCAAAATTTTTCCCTTTTTTCATATTTTTAAAAATGTTTTGAAGTTTCTCAAAATTTTTCACCTTCATATCTTTTCAAAATATTAAAATTTTTCACTTTACTTTTCTGATCCAATCTTGAAAAAAACAGAATTTTATTTTTCCCATCTCTAACTAATTAGAGATACCAGAAAAAAATGGATTTAGTTTGTTCGTATAAGAGAACTAAAAAATTTGTATAGATAGAAAATTTTATCGTACGCGAACTATATTTTTATGGTTCATGAACAGATCGATAAAGAATGAAAATGATCCGTATAACATATTTTATGATTCGCATTTTTTTACGAACCTTTAATCATTTTGTTACTAATTATATTAATTTTATGTACAAATTTCTCAATCTAAACTTTAAGGTCATTTTTGTGAACTCACGTAATACTAAATTAAACTAAACTACGTTTTTGGCAGGTGGTATGAAATATAAACTCCCATAACTAATTTATTTCATTTATTAGATGAATAGTTTTTAAGATATTAAGAGTGCGATCCCATATTTTACCTTAGAACTGGACTATCGGAATTAATCGTTTTCGATAACAAGACGAACTGGAAGACAAGTGTGTGTCCGAAAATCCAACAACTTCAATAATTAATCGGAGATGTTCATTGTTCAATGCAACTTTTGTTGTGACGGAGATCGATTCAATCAATTTTAGTTGAATTGTTTTCTCGGAAAATCCATAAGCGATCTTTCTTATGTGTGGAATATCATCCAGGTTTACTTCGCAAAATTCTCAATTTCTGCCAAAGTTCTGTCAAATTTTATAAAAAAAAAACAAACTAAAATTAGGGTGAAATTCTCAGAAATTAATAGTTTTGGAAAGTAAACGAATAAACCTATTGACTCGGTTGTGAGCAATTTTCGGTGAATGCAATACATATTTGCAAAAGAAAGGATTTGAATTGGCAACCGCTTTCTCCGCATTTAACTGCTTCCGAAAAGAGAATATAGGCACGCCAATAAGCCGAAGTGGGTTTTCCTACTAAAAATAATATTCGAGAAGAAACCTGCATGTTCGCTTAGGGCCAGTTGTACAATAGTGGTTCAGCCTCGGTTCGAGATTTTAATTCACCGATTTCGGCGGATTAACTAAGGTTCAACGCTGGTTCAAGTATGTATGTTGGTTATTGTCACACACTTTAACAGTAAACCACTGTTGAAACTCAATTAATCCGCCGATATCGATGGATAAAAATTGCTGAACCACGGTTTAAATATTTGTACAACTGGCCCTTAGTCATTGTGGAAATCTTATGGAAAGAGCCCAAATTTTCCGCAGCGCAGCTTAAAATGATCTCCACCTACTTGACGTTATTTTTCCACGTTTAGATAAGTTACACAAATTCCCCAGTTATAAGGTGTAGGTATTTAAAAAAAAATAAAGACACAAATAAAACTCGAAATAAAGTTTGTAAACAATAGACGTCTATAAAGGCAAAATTAACCCGATATACAATATCCTTCCCACCTACATCGATGAATGCTGCATGATATAATATACATATGTACATTAATGGGGTATCATATCACCAATACTTTGATGAAATGGAATTGAAAAATTATCCAAATGGAAACTTGAAACTTTTTCGCAGGTATACCTATGTAAAAATGCCGCCTCTTTCCTAGACTGATGTATTTCCAGTCATTCTATAAGACAAGAAAATACAACGTTTGTATAAAATAGTTGAGTAATAATTCCACAAAATTTCTACACTATAATTTTTCTCATAAAAAGAAAAAAAAAAACAGATTTCTTGCAATTTTAATTCAAAATGGGCGAACCGACCCTCGAGGTCAAAACATAAAATATGAAAAAATTACATCTTCATTATCAACGGTTAATTTTTTATTCCTGCACTGAGTGGACTTGAAATAAAAATAAAAATTTATTTTTACAAAGAGATGTTTCACATTAAAATTTAAATAATATGAGTTCATATATACCTACCTACAAAGTTAATTATCCATTATTTCAGCCGGAAGCACATATACATTTTTTAATGGTTCTCGGGGAGCATTTTTTATAGAATAAAATGATAAATACCTCGAGGGAGGAAAATGCAAAAAAACTATGTGTTTTTGTTTTATTTTTGGAATATACATAACTTCATTAAATATATGAAAGGAATACAATTGTTGATTCTGCGTGAAATATTCAGTGAAGCAGAAATAAATAAAAAAAAACTGGACCATCAAAGAACTTAATTCCGGCAGATATATCTCTTTATATATTTCCCCAAGTCATAATAAAGTCGGTAAGTATACGCCCTAACCTATTCCATTATATACCTAAGAACGTTAACATCGCAAGTATAAAAATGTTTCAATTTAAATAAAGCACGTCTACATAAAACGATATGCAACATTGTGCCCTCTGTGGAATAGATCATAATATAACATCAGGCTAAACATCGACTTTTGAAAATACCTATACCTTAAATGATAAATGTTAATTTATTTATTATAAATAAATAATATAAATGCTTGTTTAATTTTCAAATTTAGATTCCTAAAAGCCATTTGAGGCGGAGCATAATAATATCTCCAATGTTCATTGAAATATTCCCTTATCGACCTTAAAAGGATGTACAATACCCCGCCCTATTTATTCAGAGTATAATTTCCATGTCATTTAAAAACCTTCCTCAACCTTTCCCTTTAAGAAATTTTCTTATACAGCGTGTCCTACAAAGCACCATACACTTGTAACACTGACATAGTATACATGTCTCGAAATATGAAATGATAGCACATTCAGTAATATTATCAGATGTTTTCCATATCCATCAACAAACATACTAACCATATGAGCTCCTGTCTGAGAATGAAGCCCTGTCCCAAGGACCTTTTTTGTGTGCGTTTTATTTTTATTTATTTGTTCTTAAAGGGTAAGTTTTGGTTTCGTGTACAAAAAAAACATTTCGAAGTTTTAATCAAAACCAACATAACGATGAAAGCAGCTCAAAATAGTGGTCCATTAGTGTTTATGGAAGAATTGTGACGGAAATGTACAGCAACGTTGACCTGGTCAAAAAATTGAAAATACAGCGGCTAAGATGGATAATATGTAGAATATGGAACAGCGGTGTTCACTGTACAGTGGTGTGGCCTGTTTCGACTTTTTTGGTTGCTAAAATCATAACTCTTAAACGAATAAAGACATTGTAACAATTTTTTTTTTTAGCTTAAGCCGAGTATACAGTTCCTCGACAAAAAAAAACTACATGCATTTCTTATGGGAGAGATTTTTGCGCAAAAAAAAAAAATTGACGTTTAATTTTTGTATCAAAATGTGAACCAACCCTGAGAAATAATTTTATACTTACCACGAATATTTTTTCGCGCAAAACAATGTCAGTGCCATTGTTTTGTGGGAAAGAAGAGGACAACGAATACAAATTTTTTATTTCAACTCAGATTTTTTTTCTTCCGAAAAAAAAAAAATTCTTACCACTTATATTTTTTTGTTCAAAAGAACTGTATACTCGGTATACTGTATACTTTGCGCGAAAAATTTCCGTGCTGAATATACATTTTTTTCAACAGGTTTGGTTCACAGTTCGATAATAAAATTTTAAACGTCAAAATTTTTTTTTGCGATAAAATCACTCCCATAAGAAGTACATGTATTTTTTTTTCGAGGAGGAACTGTATACTAGGCTTTAAAGAAAAATTTTAAGCCTATCAAGCTGGTGAGTTTCAAAAAATAAATATCTATACAGGGTGTTTCAGAATTTTCTGTTGGAAATTTTTTTTTACTTTAAGAGATAGACATAGTTTGCATTCCCAAATCCACAAAACAAAGGTCAAGTTTAGATTAAGAGTAACAGCAAAGTGTTTTGAAGCCTATTTGAGTGAAACAGAGGGGAAAAACCAAAATAAACCAACATGAGCTAGACAGTGGGGAAAAAAGAAAATTAACCTTTTTTTTTAATATTATATTTATATTTTTTTTAATAAGTGTATATTTTAAATTTTTTGACATGGAAGAGTGCACTAAAAAAATATTTTATTGGTAGATTACAAGTCGAATAGTGGACAAAAAAAATCAAAATAGTGGACAAAAATTAAAGAAACAAAAAATATACAGGGTGTTTTGGATAAAATGAAAATAAAGCTTGAGCGTTTAGGTTAGTTGAATAAGAAAAAAATCGTATTGGTGAGGGGTCTATTTCTCCCCGTTTAGGAGGGAGGGACAATTTTATAAAAAATTGACTAAAATAAAAAAAAAAGTATTAAAAATCAACGGCAACACTTACAATGTCATGTTATACCTTTTTTTTTGAGCCCAGAAATCCATCCGTTAATTCTGTGTTTAAATTAAAATTTTGGAAAAATAAATTTACAGACTCAAAATTAAAAAAAAAAAATGGACTGAACTTCAAATCAAATCTCTCTACCACAGCTCTATGGAATTTTATGCAGCTGATTATGTGAACAAATATATGAGGATTTTTTTTTCCCTTTAATTTCCGGCAGTTTTTTGTAACTCAATTTAAAGTTGAAAAAAAGTGCCCAAAGTGGTGTTTTAAAAACTAGAATTCTAAGGGCCACACTTAACAAAATAAATGGTACTTAATTTTCCCATTTTGGAACTTTAGCCGCTGTTTTACTGTCTGCGTAATTGTAACTTAAGTGGCCAACATGTGAGACTTAAGTGCCACTTATTCCGATGAGCTTACACTGTGAAATTTGTACATTAGTTTTTCATATTTAGCACTTAAGTGACACTTAATAGAGCGTAAAACTGGGCGTAAAATTTTTAAATAAAAAAAAAAAGAAATAATTTTCTATTTTAATAATAAACAAATAAACGAAGAAAAAAACACAAGTTTTGTCACGCATTCCCCTCAGTTCTTACACTCAAATATGTGGGTGGGGGGGTGACCTCGGCGCAATGGAAGTAGTGCTTCACTGCTAACCTGGATGTGTGGGTTCGATCCCCAGTCAAGGCAGTACATTTCTACATTCCCTCAACTGAACGACTAACTTGGGATTCAATGAGATAATTAAAACCTAATTTCTCAATCCACTGTGCCCACAAAAATCTATCATATCCTTTTATTCCTTCAAACATTTGCCTTATAATTTATAAGACCTAGGTTTTACTGGCAAATATATGTTTGTGTTGTTGTTTGTTTTAAATATTTTTTAATTATTTTTTTTGCCACCATACAATTTTTTTACTTTGACTGAGCCTACATTTCTAATTATCCAAACATTTTTAAGTTCAATAAACTTAAGAGTTTTGCATTATAGACGCATTAAAACGCAGCAGAAGAAGATCCCACTATGGTCGGGCCAAGTGAGGAACAACGCAACCAAGTTGGTGTTTACGGAACTGGGGGCAGCTAGCTAGATAAAAGGCCTTGTTATATATTGCAAACTGTTAGCTGCCATACATTGAATTCAGTTTTTATTAAATTTTCTAGGAATAAATAATTCGGTGATTGTTAAAACAACATAAGTAACACATTTTTCGAAATCACTTTTATTATGGTTTTGCACTGCTTAGGGGTATAGAGCTATAGGTTGAGAGCAAAACTAACATAAATTTATACCTGAAACACACAGAAATCGGCATTTAGTGTCGGCCGCGTCGTCAAAAATATAAGGTTTTTTGTCTCTCCTGTAAAAAAAAAAAAATGTCACTTATGTTGTTTTAACAATCACCGATTCAAATGCAATTCACGTTTTTTTGCCAAAAAAATCGCTTTCCTAAAAAAATAAGCCTTTTGTTTTGCAAAAATGGTCTTCTTTTCAGATTATTCCAGTATCGATATATTTTTAATATCTTGGCCGAATTGATTAAAGATTAGGTTAAGTTAGGTTAGGAGGGGCGTGCCCAGCTCTGAGGCTGTTGCGTAAACGGGGGCCTATTGGTCCATTGTGATCCCCTATAAACAGAGATAACACCTAAACTAGTGGTTGACATAGACTAATTCATTTATGAACCAGCCCGTGCTTTCTATATATTTCCTCATGTTTGCCATTGAGAGTTGAGACCTGCGTTAGATCATCCAGTTCTCCAACAAACCTGTTTCCAAGGTAACGGAGGCGAAATGTTTGGAGGTTAGGGTAGTCGCAGAGCGGGTGCTTAATGGTTTCTATTTCCTCAACATCCTGACAGCTCCTACAGAAATCGGGTGATTAAAAGTTGGCAAATAGATTTTTCTTAGTTTCTTCTTTAACCAATATTCCATTTAAAAAATTTACAATTAATATTATTGTTTTCTAAATTGACTTATATCTCTCACTTTTTTTATTATATCAATATCAAGATTGTTCTCAAAATTCAACTAGAAAATGGTAACGATTTGTATTTACGAGCAACAAGAACAAGTTCGTGCGATCAAGTCGTGAGGTTTATTAATATACATATATTCATATGAATCATGTATATGTATAGAATGAAAACGATACTTTATCAAGGTTATTCCTGGAATAGTCTGCTACCATCCATCTGACGCTTCAATTTGAAATATTACAAAAGCATTCTTTCATTTTTCGAAAAAAACAAAATTACAAGTTGAAAAGAATGGAATATCTTTCCTTATTTGATATATAAATACATACATATATAATGTATATTTCCTCATGCTAATTATGCTGAGTTATTTGAAAGCAAAGTTGTTTTGAAGTTAGTATATCATATACATAACATAATATACTTACTCGTATTTAAATAGCTTCACCTCGACGGAATAAGATATCCATGTTAACATCATAAATAATTTGTTTCTATAGGAGAATAATAAAATAAGAAATTTTCACGAATTATTTCCATGTATAGAAGAGTTTTTAGATCAAGAGGCGGAAATGTAAAAATCCCTCACACATAGAAAATGTTACTTATGCAGCGTTAGATAAAATCATAAGGTGATATAGAAACGCTTGGTCGTCCACCCGGTCAGATCGGCTGGTCGATCAAAAAACTAGGATTGGTTTACCACCAATCGATATAAAGGATGAAATCTATTGGCGTTTTTTACCTCAGAGCAGATCACCGAGCTGTCAAAAATTAATTCTATGTTTCTTTTTTACCTCAGACAAATCAGAGCACATAAGTCGTGTTTCTTTTTTCCATCTGAGCTAGCTCGGAGCATGATCTGTATAATCTCCTCAGAGCTTTGCTCTGATCGCTCAACCTCTGCTCAGAGCTTTGCTCAGAGCCAAAAAAGAAAAACGCCATATATCAAACTATCTGGCCCGCCCCGTCTTCACACGGGTTGATAAATCCTAGTTTCGTAAAAAAACAAAAGAAAATATTAATATGTAAATATAACAACAACTCGGCTTATCTGAAAAATTTGGAATAGTGGAATAGCCTATCTAACAAAAAGCTATTCTCGAACGCAAGGAGAGATTTCTATAACTGGCGTAAGCTATTTAAATAACTCAAAAGTCGATTTTTTTTAAAATATTTTGTATAAAGGTCCCCCACATACCAACGCGAATCTTTCTTTGCGACGACGAAAACAATAATAACAATCGTCCAAGACACAGCTGTACAACAGCCCTCATTAATATATTCGAAGATATTAGACAATCTGTAGATAAAGAAGACGTTACTTTTCTCACTTTATTAGATTTTGATACCGTGAATCATAGTATTTTATGCAAAAAACTTAAAGAGTAGTTTAAATTATCAACAATGTCGAAAACGCTAGTTAATTCATAACTTGTAGGTAGATCTCAGGCAGTCGTAGTTAATAATTATTGTGTTTCTGACTCTTTGCCTTTAAATAGGGGGGTTCCGCAGGGCTCAATTTTGGAACCACTACTTTTCATTATTTACACAATTGAACTTCCCTCGTGTCTGTTAAACTGCTCAATTGATATGTATGCTGATGATGTCCAGCTGCGGAAAAGTTGTCCTTTAAGCTTAGTAGAGAATGGAATATGCGAACTAAATGATGACCTTAATAGAATTTCAGACTGGGCAAAATCCAATGGGCTTAGTTTGAACCCAAAAAAATCAAAATGCCTAGTAATATCTCGAAAGCCCATTGATATATCATGCCTCCCTCAAATTGTTCTGGATGATAATCTCATTGAAATAGTCGAATCAGCAACAAATCTTGGCATTATTTTTAACAGGCAGCTTACCTGGGACAACCACATAAAATCAATTCTTGGTAGAACATATGGAGGTCTCCGAATGCTTTACGCCACGCAGAAGATAACACCACTTAGAACCAGGATTATTCTCGCAAAAACGCTGATAATTCCAATATTGCTGTTTGGCTGTGAACTCATTTCAAATTGCAATTATGAGCAGAAATGAAAACTAATTGATAACACTTCTTCAGAATATTATGCAAACACACCAACCTACGTATCTTTATAACCGACTCCGTTTTCCGCGTTCTACCAGACTCTGTCTGGACTTTTTCATAAATGCCATCCGGCAATGGAATTCCCTGCCCCGGTCTATTAGATTGATAAGTTGCTCAACCCTGTTTAAACTTAAACTTAGACAGTACTTAGGGACACTAAATTGAAACGTTTGGATATTTTTTCTTAGATATTTCTCTTAAATGCTCAAATATTAAATTTCTATTTTCTTTTTTGCTTAACTTTATTTATATTAAAAAATAATTTTTTTAATTTTATTTGTTTATTTATTTGTTTTATAATTTATATTGTTTATTTAATTATTCTTTTTGTTTTGTTACAATCACTCTTTAAAGTAGCACATAAATTTGAATGATGTATAAAACTTGTGCTATAAAAATGATATTTTATCTTACTGTGAAAGGCTATTCCAATTAATAAAGAAAAAAAGGACAACACTTGGTTATCAATAACACGTCTTATTTAAGCGGAATCTTTTATAACAAATAAAACTATGCGAGCTACAAAATCGGGGCTTACGTGTTTATTTAAGTTTAGGGAGACTTCAAATTCTTGCAAAAAAAAATTTAGATTTTCTCATTTTTTTTTAGATTTTGGAACCTCCATTTTGAGGTACCTAACTTGAATATAAAAAAACCGTTAGAGCTACAAATTTCTACTTGGTGGAAAAAAATATCATTTAAATAGCTACAAATTCTGGCAACATTTTTTTTTTTCAAAAATCTCATTTTTTTGGATTCTGTTCGCCAACTTCCGTTTTATTTCAAATTACCGGAAATGCACTTTTTAAATTTAAAATGCAAATAAAAAATAAAATAATAAGTCTACAAAATTAATTCTTGTGGAACAAATTAGCATTTAAAAAGCTACAATTTTTGACACCAAGAGAATTATTGTTTTCGTATTTTCATCCGCTAACTTCAGACTTATTTTTGCGGAAACTTGAATATAAAATAAACCACTTGAGCTACAAAGTGAGGTTTTCGTAATTCAAGAGCATTTGAAAAGCAACAAATTTGAGTGTCAATCAAACTTAAAAATTTGTATTATTTTAAAATTTATCCGCTAACTTCAGACTTATTTTAGCGGAAACTTGAATAAGTACGAAACTATGCGAGCTACAAATTTTTGGTTTGTGCAACAAATTAGCATTCAATTAGCTACAAATTAAGATATCCAATTTTTTTAATTCCGCCATAAAGTTTTCGTCAAATTAGTATTACAGTTGGCGATTTGAGAACATGTTTGATTCGACTTAAATGACACAAATTTTTCGAAGTTTGATCCCACTCCATAGTGGTTCGTTAGTTTTGTCAAATACGTTAGTTCGCTAATGAAAACATCTCACTTCGAACGCTCGATTTGTCAACCGTAAACAGGGGGCTATAAATTTCTTATAAAATTTCTATAAAACGTCGCGTTTGCTCTGCTTGACCACCGGGACCCTGGTATTGGGTAAATTTTTTAAAACAATTAGCTTAGAATACTCAGAATGTTTTTGAAGAATGGGCCAGCACTGGCTGCCCAGTACTCATGCTTGAAATTTTAATTAAAGAAATCCCAAGCCATTACCTTTCAGAAATTTATAACTTGTCCATATGCCAAATCCTAACCAGTTCGGAAAAACGACTCTTTCTTGTCTTTTTTTTTCTTCATGTGATTTTCCATTCGCACTACAGCCTCGATCATTCAGTTTTCTCTCAACTACTTTTTATTCAATTGACAGTTTAATTCAAATGCGGCAGACAGTTTAGTTTTATTGCGAAACAGCGATTTATTCCCAAATTTTAATATTGCTGAATTTTCCTCATGTCACTTCTATTTGCTTTCATCTCTACTTTTCCGCCCACTTCCACGCCCTTTTTTATTTTATGTCATGTCATTTAAATACTAAAACGGCTTTACTATGGCTTTAATCCTACTATATACCAGTTTTAGCTTTCTCCGCCTCTAATCATCGTTTATTTTTTTATAAATAAGTTTTTCAGGATTAGAGGCGAAGTAAAGTCGGAGTAAATTTACTCCGTCGCTAAAACGACTTAATAAATAAGAATTTGTTTGACGTGGAGTAAAGACGGAGTAAGTACTTCGACTCGGTTTAACTATTCCGAGGTTGATACGAGTATTAGTGAAATCTAATAAATAAGGCTGAAAGAGTTCTTGAATCTAAAGTATAGGTGAAAAGAAATAAAAGTTGGAAAAAAAATTATAATACTTAATCCTTTTTGTTTTTTGAAACCTGCCAAAAGTAGGAGATTAATTTCTGTATTACCTGTCGTATGCGAGTTACTCTGACGATATTGACATAATATTATGCAGAAGGACAAGAGTAACGTCAGTACACCGTTTGTTAGTAATGAGATAGAAGTGGCGAAAACAGGTTCAACGGTCATGTGAACGCAATACGAACTGCAAACTACCTGTGCTGTCATCAGCACTCAGCTTCGACATCTTGAGCAAAATAAATTAATTGGTACAAGTTACACTTTTCACACAACTTTTTTTCTTTTTTTGTCGTTTTCGAATTCCGAAATTATGGCTTGAAATTGATAACAGAATCGGTTCATAATTTTTCACCTCCACACATTTGATTGGAATTTTATTTCCAATCAATAACTGAACTACTAAAATATGAATTTCTAGTCTAGGCCCAGTAGGAAATATGAGGCTAAGCAAATAAATTGCATTCAAAGCGAAACCGTGTTTAAAAAAAAAAAATTGGTGCAACACACATTCAAGGTTTTACCGATGATATATTTGATGTAAAAATGTACCTTTAATTTTATAATAAGTTACCCTCAATTCAACCGATAATTTCTACTGAAATTGTGTGTACGTTCCCTTAACATCCATATGAACCATATATAACCACAATATTCGATTACATCTGGTGGTCTATGAGACCGTAATTTTGAATTAATAATAATCGTGTTGGCCTGGCTTACACCAATTTATGATTATTGGTTTCTATAGGGAGTTTCAATAAGTTTTGTCGTGGTTTTACAAACACGGCTGTTGGCAAATTTATAAAGGGTAACCTATACCTGTGTTGATTGGTTTTTCCGGTAAACTGTTTACAGCCGTAAGTAGTAATGTAGGTACCTGTTTTTCATTTAAAAATAAATTTTATAATTAATAAAACAAAATTTAAAAGTTCAATCACAAGGTTACATTTTAACAGCCGAATTTATAAACGCATTATAGCGAGTGCATAAACCTATACACTTCTTATAATGCCTCTAAACACGAAAATCGTATTTATAAAACTTTGCAACGTTGAATAGTGGCATTAAACGCGTTTGAGGGTTGAATAGTGTCTGTATAAGGATATTTTAGTATCGAAATGTCAGTTTGACTCACACACAACAATATAATACATAGATATTAGGGTAGCGCTTATTTTGGCAATGTTTGAATTTCTTTTTTGTCCTCCCCTAAAAATGATTATTATTTACCTGTACAATGTACATACAAACACGTTGTGCATTTTTTTTTAACGCGGCTAGCTTAGTAACACCGAAAAATAATTATACGGATTAAATCCCAGAATTTTTGCACCTTAAAAGTAGAAAAAAGAAATGTTTTTTTATTGGATACTACCTCTTCGAGGAATTAAATTTTTGCACTCTTAATAGAACTTCAAATGTGTGCCAAATTTACTTAAAATGTGCCAAATTTGGAGATTTTTGATCACTTTCAGGAAAGGACTTAGGATAATTTTAGACATTGCGAACAAAAGAGCCACCCTAATCTGCCAATCTCAGTTTTGGAAGTAAAACGTAATAGATTTCCTCTTTTTGGTACTTTATTTGACACAAGCGTATTATAACTATACAGGGTAGGAAAATCTTTTATAAATAATAATTTATGTTGCGTTGAATAGTGGCTACATAAATGCTTATGCATTACATAACTATTCAGCCGTTTATAGGTGTTTAGCGAATTCTAATAAATAAGGCTGTAAGTCTATAATAATGTATACCTATCTATTTAGAACTAACCTCATTATCCTAATTGCATTTCTTATAAGCAATTTCTTCTTAAGTTCGCAAATGAGATTTTTCGATTTACAAACTTATTATTTAACCTTTAAACTCCTTCTATATCTTTTGCTTGTGCAATTTTATCTCATAAAAAATTAAAATTTTATTTATAACCTCATTATTTTCCATCACAATATCCACCTCTGAGTTTATTCTTGAAACTCGAATTCATCTTAATTAGCATAAGGATAAATTTAGAATATTTTTTTTTATCTTATCATTACTTTTAGTACGTACCTACTATGAAACTTGGGAGGCGCGGTAAATGAAATTAAATTTGACTTGAGGTTTGTTTCATTGAACTTGAAAAATTACAATTTATTTAGGAGAAAATAAAGTGAATTTTTAAAATTTGAACGAAAATCAATAAACACTGAAATAAATGTTTAAGAGATTGGATAATTATTTTGGAAGCAAGAATTTTTTTCATGAGTCAAGTCCCATTACATCCTGGAGGATTAACAGCTATGCAACGACTAACTTATTTATTCGATACAGTTAAGCAAACTATATTGTAGGTAGTAGGAACATATTATAGCTTTAAAACTTTGGAATTTTCCATCACATTTCCTTATAAATGTAATTAAAAATTAATCAGTTTTAACTTTGAAATTCCTTAAACTATTTGGGTAAACGTAATTTGGCGGAATTTTTTTGGCCATTATTCGTTTCGCAATTTTTGTTTTACAATTTAGTAATTTCGCATTCAATTGTTCTGCTTTTTTCGTATAACAGGTTTTTATTTCACTATAGATTAGATATTATTAATTTCGTAATTCATTATTTCCTAATTATTATATATAACATTTAATTGTTTTTATTAAAATTCGCATTTCATAATTTCGCATAACATAACCTCGTCAACTATTTTATCGCATTTTATTATTTTACAGATTATTATTAAGCTGTTAATTTTATTTGCCTTCGATATTTTAAGTACATGTTAGAAATTCTCAAAACAGCGAAAACCTAAAATCTTGTAGAACAAAATAATAATATGCGAATTGAGAGAAAAATTTTGCGAAATGATTAATTTGTTGGGATTTATTCAAAGACAAAAAATTCGTGAAGCAACTATTACGTGTCGATTAAAATTTATTTTGATAATTGAAGAGCAGGATTTGCGAAACAATTTTCTTCTAAATATACAGGGTGTCCCGAAATCACCACCTCAGAAGAAAACCATGAGTTCCTGAGGTCATTTCAAGTCAAAAAACTTATGAGTTAATTTTCTCGCTTCGTTTTTTCTACTTATAACGGTTTTTATGATTTTTATGATTTTTATTAATTTTTCCTTTGATTGGCTCTAACTTTGCCAAACTAAAACCGATTTTTGAACTTTTTTTTATTTAAACAAGAACAGTTAGAAATTTGTATCTACCATACAACTTTTTTCTGTGTGGATAACGGTTTTCCCGCAATTTATTATCAAGCACATTTTTTAAGCATTTTTTTTTGTTTTAATTCGTTTTAAATGGGTTGTAGTTTTTTTTCTGAGAAAAATGAGATTTTCAACATTTGTATGCGGGAGGTACCGTTATTTTTAGTTATAAGAATAAATTTCAATTAAAATATGCCAGATAATGCGTTTAAAAATTTCTGGGTGCCAAGTTTAGTGAAAATTGACCGAGTTGTTTTCGATTATTAAGTTCTCAAAAAAAAATTATAGCAGGTACCGTTGTTTTTGGTCTTAAAAAAAAAAGAAAAAAACGGGTGGGGGAATGATCAAAAAACGCTAGGTACCAGCTTTGAAGAAAATCGGCCGACTCGTTTAGGCTGCAGCCGAAAGGACAGACAGACAGAGGGACATAATTGCGAGACCCACTTTTTTCGACTTCGCTAACATCGTAATGTCAAGTTTGATCAAAATCCCGAGTTCGATTTTTTACGAATCCATAATTTGCCTCATAGTACCTATATATCGCAAGTAAAAATGAAAATGTGCTCAAATTTTAATTAACCCATTTCGCAGTATAACTAAGTTTCAACAATGCTGCATGTTATAGTTGGCTATATTAGGCGTGTTTTCTGCAAGCCTGGGGGGAATTCGATAAAAAAAAGACGTCGGTGCTAAACAATTTACATGTTGCAACAACAACTAATCCCCTCTAGGCTTAGCTATTCCCAGAGAATTCTCGGGGCTTAACTTATAAGCGCGCAGAAAAATTGTATTACCGGCATGAATTACATACTTGTTATCGATAGTTTGTATGAAAACTCCATTTTATTGCTGTGATGGCAACGCTAATCTCCGTTGTTGTTTTTGTCAACCAATTTCCCCCGGGCTTTAAAAAACACACGATTTTATCACATATTGGAATTTGGAACCTTGAACCTTCGTTGAAGCTCGCAGTTAATCCGCTGGAATCGGTTAATTAAAAATACTTAATCATAATAAACGTCGCAGTTTTGTTCGACTAATTATTTGTTTTTAATAAAAAATGGTTCTGCTAACTTTACACATTCCAAATTTTAATAAAACAAAGAGTATGTGAGATATCATCGAAATTTTGTATTCGTTTGAAAGGCCTATATCTATGCCATAATGTATGAATATAACATTGTTCAAATGTCCGCCGTGGCTTCTCTGGATGGCGCGCATCCGAAATGTCGAATTTTCCATGACTCTGGCGCATAAATCATGGTGAATTTGAGCGATTGCATGGGTTTTGTTGGCTTTGTGGGCCGCTGTGGTTTGTGGCTTATTCGCATAGAACTGTGACTTCGGAAAATCCCACAAGAAAAAGTCTTACGGGAACAAATCGCACGATTTCGGTGCCCAGTTCACATTGCACCTTCACGTGAGCTGACCATGCCCTCGAATCGCTTGTGCAGAATTTCCAATGTGGCGTGAGCTGTTGTTGGTGCCCATATCATTCAATTCAAGCCAAAAGAAGTTGGTAATCACATCGGCCTATATAGCGCTCGCTGTGATGGCCTGGCCAATGTCGTTCTCAAGAAATATGGACA
Source organism: Epistrophe grossulariae (assembly GCA_929447395.1). NCBI lineage: Eukaryota > Metazoa > Arthropoda > Insecta > Diptera > Syrphidae > Epistrophe > Epistrophe grossulariae. The sequence goes on from OV839568.1 coordinate 47,201,148, forward strand.
GATTACACTGCCAGCTGCCCAAAATCCACAACAAACCAGTGATGCATTTAGAGTTTAGACGCACTTGCATCTCATGTGGATTGGTATAGTCCCAAATTCAAGAATATTTCTTGTTGATGTACCCATTCATCCAGAAATGGGCCTTATCGCTGAAGGTGATTTTTCGATTAGAATTACGGTCAGTCTCCGACTGTTCCAAAACCCCTTCCGCGATCATACGTCGTTGTCTTCAGCTCATGAGTCAGTTGAATTTTGTTTGTCTTCAGCTCAAGTCAAGATGCAAAATTCGACAAGGTGTGGTCTGCAAAAAGCCGAGTTTTTACTAGCGACGCGAAGTCGACTGCTCCGCGGATTCTCCTGCACACTATACCGGACAGCGGCGATGTGTTCGGTAGATCTTACATTGATCGTTAACTCAAACCAGTGGGCTCAAATTTATCCACCGCACTGCGAATAATCTTCTCCGTAGGACGATTATGACGACCGTAAAATGAGAGAAGCGCGCAATATGTTGCCATGGCAGAGAACACCCATTTTGATAAAAATATTTTATCATTTTCACGTGTAGTTGAACGCTATATCCGTCCAAGGTGATTTGGGAAAATAGACTGAATAAATGACAGCAAATTTGACAGAATATTATTTAGATTCAACAAAAATCTGACCGCAATCAACTATCAAAAGTTAGAAGTCCCTATCGCATCACCAAATAAATATCAAAAATGTGTCATTATAATTAACAAAAAAAAACGAGAATTGACGTAGTCGCACATTTCTCTTTATATTTCCATAAAACTATATTCATTAACAAAAAACTGAAACTTTATTGCCTGTTTAGTATAAAAAACTTTACTTTTACTCTATCTATTCCATCCACACTTACCCAATTATCCATAAATTGGTTTCAAGGTTAGGTTTTTTTTTTTTCATTTTGTTTTTTTGTTTCTTCCTTGAAATTTTACTCACAACTTGCCAAAGAAGTTTTTCATTTTAAAAATCAGTTGACATTCTTTACTTATATGTACATAAATCTGTAAATTAAAAATTAAAAATTCAAGATCTTTAAAATTTAAATATATGTACTGTCATTATGACTGGGAATTTTTTTTTTTAAGAAAAAAAAAAAAAAAAAACTATCAGAGTTGGTTAAATTTATTTGAGAAAAACATTATCGTATACGAGGATAACGATAGGATTTTTTGTTGGTGTATAATAAAATGAAAAACGATGAATTATAATACGGAATGGGAAAGAGGAATACAAAAAATACATAATGATATAAGGAAAGAAGGGGATGACACATAATAATATTATTCTCACTACCTTCCTATTTCTGTCTATTTATTTTGGGATTTTGTGAGGACTTATGTTAACTATACTTGAATTAGTGAAGGAGTGGAGCTTCAGGATGAAAACAAATTATGAAACCAGAGAGGGAAAATGAAAAAAAAAAAAAAAAAAAAAAATATGGAGAGTTAACTACTTTTCTTGTTTGAAAATGAGATTTACGCAGTGGTAGATCCAAGATTTGGTCATGGGGGGGCCCAACTACAAATAGAAAACTTAAAGAAAAACAAAACTTGCGTGGGCGTAGTGATACATTATTTATGTGCCTGAAGTTAGCACCACGATTTTCTAGTTTCAAAAAAAAAAAAAAAAAAAAACAAGCAAAAAACAGCACACGTATATTGTTATAGGGTACAGCTGTTGTTTCGTCTTTTTCACTTTGAATTTTTGTCGTTTCGTTTTTCTTACAATTATTTTTGTTTATTTCGTAATACCTTATTTTGTTTTTGTTTTATTTTGTTTTGATCATTTCGCCTTACAGTCATTTCGCATTTCTTTCTCTCTCTTTTTACTCGTTTTGCATTTTCGTGAAAAGTGCAAGGAGTTATTTGGGTCAAAGTTATTTCGGCAACGGTTTATTTCGTTATTTAACTATTGCTTTAGCGTGGGTTTAATTTGTCAGTGGTGATTGTAACAGTGCATTATCATATCTGAAAACTTCAGCAACATAGGTATATGTATATTTAGAATTTATTTTAGAAATTGCAAATTTTCGAATTTAAAATTCAGCCCCAAAATTTGTAAATTTTCGAATCTACAAAAAACAAAATATTCTCGTCACGTCGGAGCACAAGTTAAGAACAATACAGCACAACTTTTTTTTTTTGAAAATCGAAAATGATGGTGCTAAACGCTAAGTTCCTTCGCATCATTTGCGTTCGGTAGTAAATGTTGAAAATATGCAATTTTTTTTATCTCTTCGCTTATATGATTTTTCGAGAAGAAAACACCACAACTTTAAGTTTTTAGAAAAACTTAATTTTGGAAAAAATTTCATTCTCAAAATTTGCAAATTTGCGAAATTTTCAAAAATATTTACCTCACATCGCTGCACAAGTTGAGCACAATGCAGCACAGTTTTTTTTTCAAATTCGAAAACGGAAAATGAATTAGCACTCTGTTTTCCCTTATAATATTGAATTGTACTTTAATATGTTGCTTTGAAGGGGTATGATAAATTGCCTAAGTCTTCAAAATTTTACATATACCTTAAGCCCTTGAACTATGTTTCCCTCATAAAACTGTTACGCAATCTAATATAAGTAGGTATAGCTATACCTAGTCCTTTTCCACTAAGATTCATCTAAAGTTTTTTTAGGTTGAAGAAATTTTTAGTCGCAAGAAGAAATGTTTAGTCGCAATTTTATAAAAAGATGAGCTTTCTGTAATTAAGTAGGTCAAACGTAAACCAATTTAGGTCGAAGAAAAATAAATATTTTAATTTATTTTATTTTATTTTATTTTTTTTATTTTATTTTATTTTATTTTATTTTATTTTATTTAAATTTATTTTACTTAATTTTATTTTATTTTATTTTATTTAAATTTATTTTACTTAATTTTATTTTATTTTATTTTATTTTATTTAAATTTATTTTACTTTATTTTATTTCATTTCATTTTATTTTATTTTATTTTATTTTATTTTATTTTATTTTATTTTATTTTATTTTATTTTATTTTATTTTATTTTATTTTATTTTATTTTATTTTATATATAACATAGTCGTTTGCTACCAATGAATGCCGAAAAAGTAGTTTTTATGCACCACAACTTACCATAAGTAGATTTTAAATACTAAAATAAATTTTTTTTTATAAAAGAAAACATTTATTGTAAGATAATAAACCTTTTTTATTCTCCATTAATTGTTATTCGGTATTCGGCCGAATGTTGTGGACTATTCGGCCGAATACCGAATATCAAAAATATAGCCCGAATAGGCCGAATGCCGAATATTCGCGGCATCTCTAATTGTATTGTATTGTGTTGTACTGCTTCCCTTAAGGGTTACAAGTCTCCCATCAACTCTCCGGGAGGATGCCCCATTTTGTTTTTAAAGTTTAAAAAAAAATTATTTTTAGGAAAACCGCTCTAATTATTTTAAGTCTTTAAATTTTGCATATTTCCTATCTATGTATTCAAGAAATCTGATGATATAAGTTAACGCCACACAAACATTCCATTAAGTCGTCATTCACAAACATTCCATTAAGTTCTCATTCCCACACTTTCGCTGACGCTGCGTCTGGCGACAAACAATAGTCAGGGAGAAAAGCTGCATTCCAGCACGTAGCTTGGAGAAACAGAACACCACCTGTGGGAACATCTCAACATCCGCTACTTGCAGCACGGGTTGGATAGTAGGTTAGTTAATTTTAAGTAAAAACATTGTGTAGTCAGTCTTAAGTTAGATCTCAAAGAATAAAGAGCTTTGCTCCTAAAAAAAAATATTGTTTTTTTTTAAAATCATTTACAGTGAAATGATTTAATTGGCGCCCGAGCAGGGACCCGGAAGTTATTGTGCGTTTGTGCGTTATCGTGAAAATATTGTTTTAATAAAATCCTGTCAGGACTGACAATACCGTGAGTGCGTGCATAAAACAAACTGTGCGTTGTCGTGGAAATATTGTTTTAATAAAATCCTGTCACGGACTGACAATACCGCGAGTGCGTGCAATAAACAAAAAAACTCTCCGTGGTCCAAAGAGAAAAAGAAAAGCAAACATTCGTGTTGTGGTGAAAAGACCAGAAGTGGTTACAAGGGCCCCGCAGTAGCCCTGAACAGCAATTCAGGAGGAACCGGAAACTGATAAATAGTTAGCCGCACCACCCGAGATGAGGAATCCTTTTCTTTTAGTATTCTGGGTCACACCCATTATTTGTGACGTCAAGATGCTTGATTATACAAATTCACAACTAATCGCAATTGATACGGGAAATGCAAAGGTGCAAATCGGCACGTTTAAGCTTGTACACGTCATCGATATCCAAGAATACCAACAAGCCCTAATCGATTTTGACCAAATGATATTACGGATAAAAAATACCACCAATCCCATCCTTTCCCTTCTATCCAACGACGTAAGGGAGATACAACGCCATCTCGACCGGCTTGTTCCCAAATCCAAAACTAAAAGATCTTTGGATTTCCTCGGCTCTGCCTGGAAGTGGATCGCGGGAACACCTGATAAACACGACTTTAAATTGATAAAAGATAAAATGAATAACGTTTTAGCAAATAGTAACCAACAAAGAATAATAAACAACTTAATGTCAACAAAAATAAATGAACTTAATAATGTAACAAATCAAATATTAACAACTTTAAAATCGAATGAAAAAATTAAAATTGAATTGATGTTAGATTTAAAATTTAAGCTGGAGATATTAAAAGAAGAAGTAACAAACGTAGAATATGCTTTACAATGGGCAAAGGCCGGAATAGTAAATACTTATATTTTATCAAATACAGAAATAAAATCTGTAAAACAAATTTTAAAAAAAGAAAACATGCCTTATAGTAATTTGATAGAGGCAATAGAATTTGCCGATGTGAAAATAGCTTTAAGTAATAAATCACTTCTATATATTTTAAGTTTACCCACTACTAAAGACGAAATTTGTAACAAAATGTTAATTAGACCCGTGAAAAAAGGGAAAAATATTGTTAAAACAGGATTTAATCAAATAATTAAATGTAAGGAAAAAATATACGGTACACTTGGAGAATGTAAAACCTTTAATTCCCTATCTATATGTAAGCAAGATAATGTACTAGACATAAGTAAAGATCAATGTATAAATAATCTATTATCCAGCAAACCCCATAAGTGCGTCGAAATCAACAATCAACATATTCCCACCGTTGAAGAACTTACCCCCGGATTAGTTTTACTGAATCAATACAATGATAAAATTTACATCGACGAAAATGAAGTCCTCCTCAATGGAACATATTTGATCCAGTTCCACAACGCTACCGTTAAGGCCCATCAATATACATTTCAAGAAACAGAGGTCATAGAACACAACCCACTCCCAGCAGTGCTACAGCCATCAGCTGTTAAACCTCAAGTCGAAGAATTGCTCTCTCTGGAAATGCTTAGCGAGATCGAAGATAAAAACATAAAATACATCCAGGAGTTAAAAACAGCCAACGAAAGAAAATCCATGGTAATGCTACTAATGCTTGCAGCAACTTTAACAGCCTTCTTATTTATTCTTTGGAAGAAAGAAATAATACCTTGTACCACCTGGAAGAAGAAAATTACCATCGAGGAAGTATCCTTAGACGAGGTAAATATGGGACCGGAAACACCGAATAGTAGCACGAGGAAACCTATCCCAACAATTCGAACATTAGGGGTAGAAGACCTTAACCAACATCTCAAACCAATACAATCGAACGAGGGCGTTCGAATTTAAAGGGTGGAGGAGTTAACGCCACACAAACATTCCATTAAGTCGTCATTCACAAACATTCCATTAAGTTCTCATTCCCACACTTTCGCTGACGCTGCGTCTGGCGACAAACAATAGTCAGGGAGAAAAGCTGCATTCCAGCACGTAGCTTGGAGAAACAGAACACCACCTGTGGGAACATCTCAACATCCGCTACTTGCAGCACGGGTTGGATAGTAGGTTAGTTAATTTTAAGTAAAAACATTGTGTAGTCAGTCTTAAGTTAGATCTCAAAGAATAAAGAGCTTTGCTCCTAAAAAAAAATATTGTTTTTTTTTTAAATCATTTACAGTGAAATGATTTAATTGGCGCCCGAGCAGGGACCCGGAAGTTATTGTGCGTTTGTGCGTTATCGTGAAAATATTGTTTTAATAAAATCCTGTCAGGACTGACAATACCGTGAGTGCGTGCATAAAACAAACTGTGCGTTGTCGTGGAAATATTGTTTTAATAAAATCCTGTCACGGACTGACAATACCGCGAGTGCGTGCAATAAACAAAAAAACTCTCCGTGGTCCAAAGAGAAAAAGAAAAGCAAACATTCGTGTTGTGGTGAAAAGACCAGAAGTGGTTACAAGGGCCCCGCAGTAGCCCTGAACAGCAATTCAGGAGGAACCGGAAACTGATAAATAGTTAGCCGCACCACCCGAGATGAGGAATCCTTTTCTTTTAGTATTCTGGGTCACACCCATTATTTGTGACGTCAAGATGCTTGATTATACAAATTCACAACTAATCGCAATTGATACGGGAAATGCAAAGGTGCAAATCGGCACGTTTAAGCTTGTACACGTCATCGATATCCAAGAATACCAACAAGCCCTAATCGATTTTGACCAAATGATATTACGGATAAAAAATACCACCAATCCCATCCTTTCCCTTCTATCCAACGACGTAAGGGAGATACAACGCCATCTCGACCGGCTTGTTCCCAAATCCAAAACTAAAAGATCTTTGGATTTCCTCGGCTCTGCCTGGAAGTGGATCGCGGGAACACCTGATAAACACGACTTTAAATTGATAAAAGATAAAATGAATAACGTTTTAGCAAATAGTAACCAACAAAGAATAATAAACAACTTAATGTCAACAAAAATAAATGAACTTAATAATGTAACAAATCAAATATTAACAACTTTAAAATCGAATGAAAAAATTAAAATTGAATTGATGTTAGATTTAAAATTTAAGCTGGAGATATTAAAAGAAGAAGTAACAAACGTAGAATATGCTTTACAATGGGCAAAGGCCGGAATAGTAAATACTTATATTTTATCAAATACAGAAATAAAATCTGTAAAACAAATTTTAAAAAAAGAAAACATGCCTTATAGTAATTTGATAGAGGCAATAGAATTTGCCGATGTGAAAATAGCTTTAAGTAATAAATCACTTCTATATATTTTAAGTTTACCCACTACTAAAGACGAAATTTGTAACAAAATGTTAATTAGACCCGTGAAAAAAGGGAAAAATATTGTTAAAACAGGATTTAATCAAATAATTAAATGTAAGGAAAAAATATACGGTACACTTGGAGAATGTAAAACCTTTAATTCCCTATCTATATGTAAGCAAGATAATGTACTAGACATAAGTAAAGATCAATGTATAAATAATCTATTATCCAGCAAACCCCATAAGTGCGTCGAAATCAACAATCAACATATTCCCACCGTTGAAGAACTTACCCCCGGATTAGTTTTACTGAATCAATACAATGATAAAATTTACATCGACGAAAATGAAGTCCTCCTCAATGGAACATATTTGATCCAGTTCCACAACGCTACCGTTAAGGCCCATCAATATACATTTCAAGAAACAGAGGTCATAGAACACAACCCACTCCCAGCAGTGCTACAGCCATCAGCTGTTAAACCTCAAGTCGAAGAATTGCTCTCTCTGGAAATGCTTAGCGAGATCGAAGATAAAAACATAAAATACATCCAGGAGTTAAAAACAGCCAACGAAAGAAAATCCATGGTAATGCTACTAATGCTTGCAGCAACTTTAACAGCCTTCTTATTTATTCTTTGGAAGAAAGAAATAATACCTTGTACCACCTGGAAGAAGAAAATTACCATCGAGGAAGTATCCTTAGACGAGGTAAATATGGGACCGGAAACACCGAATAGTAGCACGAGGAAACCTATCCCAACAATTCGAACATTAGGGGTAGAAGACCTTAACCAACATCTCAAACCAATACAATCGAACGAGGGCGTTCGAATTTAAAGGGTGGAGGAGTTAACGCCACACAAACATTCCATTAAGTCGTCATTCACAAACATTCCATTAAGTTCTCATTCCCACACTTTCGCTGACGCTGCGTCTGGCGACAAACAATAGTCAGGGAGAAAAGCTGCATTCCAGCACGTAGCTTGGAGAAACAGAACACCACCTGTGGGAACATCTCAACATCCGCTACTTGCAGCACGGGTTGGATAGTAGGTTAGTTAATTTTAAGTAAAAACATTGTGTAGTCAGTCTTAAGTTAGATCTCAAAGAATAAAGAGCTTTGCTCCTAAAAAAAAATATTGTTTTTTTTTTAAAATCATTTACAGTGAAATGATTTAATTTATATTATATTCTATTTTAAGCTCAAATTATTTAAGGATTTGTACAATGTACAATCATGGAATCAAGTTGCTGGAGATTTTTAAAAGTTTTTTTTTAACTTTATCTTAAATCTCTTTAATAGTTCTTCTTAATAAATTCTTCTTAACATCTCTTGGTGGAACGCATATCTACTACGTGAAGTGTGAAAAGGAATTGCAAAAAAAATTATTCTTAAATCGATTTTGTTCACAAACTTCATACACCTTCCCCTTGCTCCTAAAAACTGAAAGTAGGTGGAAACTTATAGTTTCCTCAAGTGAAATAAATGTTTTAAATATATTTTTATATATTTTATTTCTAGGGACGCTGTCGTGTTTTTGTTTTATAGAAAAAGTTTGAAGAAATTCAAAAATTATAATGATTGAATTTTAACTGAAAAAGTCGAAGTGATAATAAAGTAGCAGATAGATAGATCTATAATGTAGTAATCTAATCCTTATCTAATCTTTCACTCCTTTTCAACTAAAAAGATTTTTTGGTTAATTTAAAAAAATAAATTTTTCGAAGAATTCGAGTCAATTTAAGCAAATAAACAGATATTGAAACAAAATTAAAAAAAAAAAACATAACCTTATTCTTTTAATAGCCACTTAAGTTCCAGTTTTATTATATATTGCTTTGACAATTTTCAATGCAAATGGATCATCATTGGACCTAGGTGACAATTTGTCATTAATGTGCCAGAAAAAAAAAATAAAACTTTTTAAACTACTTCTACAGCATTTTGGCATCGATTCAAAATCCCTTTTCTACTCTTTTTAATTCCCCCACAAAAGTGGTAAAAAATACTCATATGTGGTTGGTTATATTAAAACAGTAGCTTCAGAAGCATCATGTTTCAACATAAAATTCTTTCAAAAGATTTTTTTTTTGCTAGACTTTCTGTGGTGGTAAACTGGAAATATTTGAGGAAAATACTCTAGGAAAAAAAAAATGAAGCGAGCACAATGAGAATATTTTACTCATTTAAAAGAAATTTTTTTCATACATATATTACATACACACATACATTGGTGTTATTTTATATGAAACAAAGTTGAAACTGAGTTTATCAAAATATAATACATTTTTTTAACGAAATAAAGGCGATAGAAAAATGGCCGACTTTATTACTTGAATCTGCTCATTGCTCATTGCAGTAAGTTGTATTGTGTTTTGTAGATAAAAGATATAGGTCATATTAATATAGGCCGATTTTTATTGGAAAGTATTATAGCTAGCGCAGTAAAATTTCCTTCACTAACTATTTGTATTGTTTTTGTTTACTGAAAAAATTTTTACTACGCTTGCTTATACATTCCCCAATAAATAACGCCTATGCCCTATAGTAGTCACATAGGTAAGAGAAAGTATAAAAAAGTCATAATGTTTGACAAAACAAAAATCCCTATTTCATTTTATTATTTTTTTGAAGGGATTTATACATTCGGTTTTTTAAGATACGACACAAAAAAAGTGAGGACAAGGCCGCGATGAAATTGGGAATAGACAGAATTGAATTGAATTGAATTGAATTGAATTGAATTGAATTGAATTGAATTGAATTGAATTGAATTGAATTGAATTGAATTGAATTGAATTGAATTGAATTGAATTGAATTGAATTGAATTGAATTGAATTGAATTGAATTGAATTGAATTGAATTGAATTGAATTGAATTGAATTGAATTGAATTGAATTGAATTGAATTGAATTGAATTGAATTGAATTGAATTGAATTGAATTGAATTGAATTGAATTGAATTGAATTGAATTGAATCGAATTGAATTGAATTGAATTGAATTGAATTGAATTGAATTGAATTGAATTGAATTGAATTGAATTGAATTGAATTGAATTGAATTGAATTGAATTGAATTGAATTGAATTGAATTGAATTGAATTGAATTGAATTGAATTGAATTGAATTGAATTGAATTGAATTGAATTGAATTGAATTGAATTGAATTGAATTGAATTGAATTGAATTGAATTGAATTGAATTGAATTGAATTGAATTGAATTGAATTGAATTGAATTGAATTGAATTGAATTGAATTGAATTGAATTGAATTGAATTGAATTGAATTGAATTGAATTGAATTGAATTGAATTGAATTGAATTGAATTGAATTGAATTGAATTGAATTGAATTGAATTGAATTGAATTGAATTGAATTGAATTGAATTGAATTGAATTGAATTGAATTGAATTGAATTGAATTGAATTGAATTGAATTGAATTGAATTGAATTGAATTGAATTGAATTGAATTGAATTGAATTGAATTGAATTGAATTGAATTGAATTGAATTGAATTGAATTGTATTGTATTGTATTGTATTGTATTGTATTGTATTGTATTGAGTTGAATTGAATTGAATTTCTTAGGTCCAAAAATAAGGTTACCTGCGCGTTCGGTTGGAATACTGAAAAAAATCCATCAAACCCAAAATCCTGAAAATCCACAAAACCCAAAATTCCTAAAACCCATTATCCCAAAAATTTGAAAACCAGAGAGGCCAAAATTAAAAAAAACCAAAAACCCAGAAAAACCGCGAAAACTCAAAAATTTGATTCAAAATAGCTTTTAACGGCCTCTAGTCCTAAAAAAGTTGGCGTTTCGTCCCGGCGATCTCAGTTGGACTCATCAGTTGACTTTTGTCAATACGCAATTTTTGCTAAGTTCAGTTCAACTTACATAGATTTCGTGACGAATATCTAGTGTGAATTATATCCAACAAGACTAGAATTCCTAATTCCGAATTGGAAGTTTTTTGTTTTTGTTTTCTGGGTTTTGATCCCAAACTCTGTCAAAAATCCCTTATTAAAGAGGTTATTTAAACCGCATTATAGATTATTCGAATAGAAAAAAAGATGGTGTGGACTTAAGTGACAAAATTTTATCGAAAAGTTCTATTAAAATTGTTGAAATTACAAAGAATTGGTCACAAATATAAATCTACAAATTTATTTTTTTTTTTATAAAAAGACCACCTTTTTCGTCTTCTCTATCATCGTTATGACAAGTTTAACCAAAATCTCGTGCTTGGGTTCTTTTACAAATACAGAACTGGAGCATGAAGTTCCTATAATCCATACCTTTATATCGCAATTGAAGATCGACCTATTCAACCCAGCAGCTCTTCCACTCCGTTTTACCACTTTTATTATTTAAATCAAATTATTTCAATGTCTAATGGCCGATGGGAAAGTAATGAAAAAAATATTCAGGCAAGTATAAAAGCATAATCTCGTTCCAAAATCGATTTTTAAAAGACCCTAACATTTTTCTTTTATCGAAAAGACCATAAAATTGTTCTGAATTCCGCGACACTAGCTACCTACATTAAAAGGAATAAAAAGAATATAGGAATGAATTTTTTATTGGCACACTGGATTGAGGAGAATAAGATGTTTATTATCTCATAAAATCCCACGGTTGGTATCAAGTTGACACTGGGGCTGGGCTGTGAGTATAATTAATATATAGAAGAGAATGCTTTTTGTAGAGAGGTACTCGACCCCACACCTCTCAGTTACCAGTCAAGCACTATACCTACATCTACTAAACCATTACCACACGAAGGCACACTTATACAATAAACAAAATTGTCCGTGTCCTGAATTTTCCATTCACCTATTATGTTCCATTGAAGTGTGATGAATTAAATTCCCAGAATTCCATACGAAGCTTCGAGACTTTTCAAAAGTAGATATTTTTCTTAAACGTCTATTTCTCCCCTTAAAAGTGATAACAAATTGCTACACATTATGTGTGTCAATTGAACATTGAAGGATGAAAGGCATTGTAGGTATTGACGACAACAAATCAATCAATAACCTGCGGAAACTCACTTATAAATTAAATGAACAAAAGTCTATAAATACACCCAACTTATGTAACTTCTATATGAAACCTAAATTTATTTCCATATTTTTTTTTTTTTTTATTTCAGCAAAAATACATCAAGATACACTCAATGCCAACAAAGGCAGCCGGAAGCTTTCGCAGCACATTGCCTGCCATCAGTAATGGCGGCAATGACGAGGGTATGTTTACTAAGTTCATTTACATAATCAAAAAACTATTTAAAGGTAATAGATCTTGCAGATCAGTATTTCATCATAATGGCCAGGCTGGTTGCTGGAAATATAAATGATACAGTGGCATTTGAGAAGTACAATAGGCCATTAATGAAGCCGAGCATCAAGTCGATTTATTGGATATTTTTGCTGCAATATGCGATTCTAGCGACATTGGGTATCGTAATGAATGTGTCGATTATTGTTTATGTGATGTACCACAAACTATATAAGGATGTGACACATGCGTTCATTACAAATTTGGCATTGTGTCATTTTGTGCAGTGTGCAGTGGTGTTGCCGATAACACTGACAGTTATGATGACTCAGAATTGGGTGTTTGGACAATTCCTGTGTTTTTTCCTGCCAATGTTACAGGTAAGTGAATTGTCTAAGGTAATTTAGTTTTTCATTGAAATTGATTCCTACATAAATTGCATATCTACCTATTTACATTTGAAAAAGAGAATGAGTCTCGACACGCAGAAAAATAATAGGCTAAAAACTGCCTATTTCTCGTATAAATTAAATAAGTGATGTTGCTAATATACAACCTGCAAACTAACTCTGTTAATATTACCCGAGTGAACTAGGTTAAAAGAAATAGGTAAAATTAACACCCTGATACGGTTAAAGCGGACTAAATTAAACAAGTTTCTCGGTTAGTATAACAAGTTTCTCGGTTAATATAACAAAGTCTTTCGTTTAATTTAACCTTCTTTTAGTTTATCTGAAAACAATTTCATTTAACCGAGGTGACTATGTTAATTTAAACCTAATACACTACGTAGTTTTTACCCGAAACTACGTTATTTTAACCCATTATTTTTTAACCCACCGAAAAAGCCAATCGGTTAAAAATTATTTTTCTGCCTGTCTCTCATCAGTTTGTTTTCCTATTTCATTTACAGGGCCGTATTTATGATTTTGGGCCCATAGGCAGGAATTTTTTTTTTTATTAAAATCAATTAAAAATCCAATTTAAATTTGTTCCTAAATTTGATTCTGAAGAAGAAGTAAAACAAATGAAAGTCTTTTATTAACAAATTTTAGAGACCAAATAATACAAATTTAAGAGGAATCTAGGAAAACTTAAATTAAACAAAATTTGAAAATACCGAAAATTTATATATTTCAGCGACCAGTTCTATTTGAGCATAAACAAAAACTTAAATTTATCTTCTATGTGGAATCACCTTCAAGTCGGTACTGCAGTGAACAAAATTTCAAGCAAATCCGTGTATCCCTTAAGGCTCTAGCTTGATGTACACCTGGGAATCGATTCTAGTTCTGTGAAAAAGTGAATGAAATAACATTTGACCCTTTCGCTCTAAATTCTAAATTCACTAAAAAATTCTGCAAAAATGTGCAAACGTCATCGCCTTCTATGTCCTAAAGTAGGAAGTGTGGTTGAATTGAGCATTGTTTGTTCGTATTCACCATTTATTTTCACAGATTCACCTCCAAATGCCGATGTAAAAGCAAATTATTCGTATGAATGTTTTTGTCTTTTCACTTTTTCGCAGAACGAGAATCGGATTTTAGAGTGAAAGGGTGAAAAGTTATTCGATTCACTTTTTCATAGAACCAGAATCGGCCACCGGGGCACATGAACGAACTGACTGACAGGTAAACAGACAAATTATAGTATCTCGAAAAAGACTTTTTCGGAATTAAAACTGTTAATTTTGATTAAAAACCTATACTTGCCCTATATATGTGACTTGATTTATTTACTAAAAAAATGGCGGCCAATAGTGCTCTACGACTTAAACAGTGCAATAACTGGAAAGAGAGCTCTTTCGGACATAACATTATTAACTATACCTACTGACAAAGAAATTCAAACAGACTACACAATACCGCCCATCGATTTTTATTCAGTAGCCCGAACAGATATCCCCACAAGAGAATTCTGGGCGGAAAACAGGGTCATCAACTCTAATCACGTATCGGTTTTTACAGACGGCTCCAGAACGAATGGCATCTTCCCTCATTACCCACCCCTAAACTGATCAATAAAGCTTCCAAATGTCTGCAGTGTCTTTCAAGGGGAAGGGCTTGCAGTTTACGAGGCCGAAAAGACTCTGTCCACATACGAACTAGTAAATAGGAACATCGATATCTTTATCGATACAAAACAATTTCATCAATTGTCACAAAGTCCAAACTGGTTAACCGATGCCGAAATGGGTTGAGCACACTTAGTGCAACGAACACAGGTACCCTCCCATGGGTCCCAGGAAACCGTGATATACAAGGGAATGAAATTTCGGATGAATTGGCCAAAAACGGGTCATCACTTGATCCGAGCCAAACTGAATCCACAATAAAATTGCCACCGGTTCAAGAAAAAAACAGAATCAACCAGAATTTTCTCAAAACCGCAAACGACAGATGGTCAGAAATTGCCAAGTCATGTCGGGTCTCGAGAAACCTATGGCCAGATCTCTCTAAGAAAAAAACAGACTATTTACTCACACTAGGCAGACCTCAATTGTCCCTCTTGATTGGAATCCTAACGGGTCACAATTCAATAGAAACCCACATGAGTAGAATGGGCATCAGCACATCTGAGTTATGCAGAGGGTGTCACTGTGTCACTGTGAATGCCCCAGCTAACCTAGAACCATGAAAGACAACCCTTGGAGAATACTTCTTCGATGATCTGGGGGATATCTCGTTTTTGCCACTGAGAAACATCTCTAAATTCATCCAGAATTCGAGATGGTTCAGGGAGACACCCTATATATGAGCTCCTTTCCTAACCCTTCCTTGTGCCCATATTTCCTACTCCCTGGGGAGCACAATGGATACATTTAGATCTGAGTGAGGTAGTTTAGCTTGCCGTTCTATCACCCCTCCTAATCTAACCTAACCTAACCTAACCTAACCTATGTGTAGTATAGAAACAAAATATACAAATACAATTTTTTGTGGTACGATTTTTCTTCCATTCCGTATTTTTCCTTAACCGTTGTGTTGTTAAATTTTTTAACTCACAAGCAAACAGTTATAAATGAAAACAATTAATTATAATGAAAATAAATCAGGACGAAAACCAACCGAACAATGACAAAAAAGACAAGAAGTTAAACGTTCCATAAAAAAAATATCAACCGAAACGAAGTCAAGCTGTCAAAATACAGTTAGACGAATTATTTGGAATATGAAAGAGGGAATTAATAATGAGTTATAGACAGTGATAAAAAAATTACTGCCATGCCACCACTAACTAGACTCAATAAGGAGGTGAGTTCACCAGCCCAATAACCAATCAATTTAATTGTGATTAATTAATAATGAATAAAATTTGTTATATTAAACAGATTAATTGCCATTACCTACCACTAGGGGCGTTGCGAAAGGTTAAATTTAATTCGGCGTCATTAATTATTTTTAATCTAAAAGAATTTTCGAAGGGGAAATCGATATACCGAAATGTGAGACTATTTTTTAATAAAAAGACAAACAAAAATATGTATAGGTATACGAATAGGAATCTAGGTATAGCTATAATACATATAACCAAATTTATTTGCTTGGGAATTAATTGTAAAACAGAGAATCTTTTCCATGAAGAGAACAAAAGAGAATATTAATTTTATGACGACTGTAAAATGGAACTTAAACACTTCTTTTCAAAAGAATTAAACGGATGTGTCACGGGTTTCGCTTTATTGAAAATTCTGTGAAGCAAAAAGCAAACGAAAAATAAATTATTCAAACTAATAGAAAAAACGAACCATTTTAAAACCAAATATACAATATAAGTTATTTTCAATTTTTCAAATTAGATGCAATAAAATGTTAGGGCGTGTAAGTTAGGTCAATAACAGAAAAAAATCGGATGGGAAATTTTTTCTTTAAATTGAAGGAAGAAATCGTTTAAAATCATGTAATGACAATACTTAAATATTAAAACTTTTTATAAAGCCAGAAATCCTTTTTACTTGCGATATAGGTATGCATAGATAGGTTAGGTACCAGAGAATAAAACGAGTCGAGTAATGTTCACGAACATCGAATAATCACTCAAAAAAAGCGAGTTCAAACAAACAGAGTCAACGCAATCAAAATGTTTACGAGTTTTTCTGGCCACGAGTATGATGACTCGTGATTCACCACACAAATCAAACGAATACGAACGAGTATACCTTGCAACCGAGTTAAATTGGTTCGAATAAAAACGAGTCAAGCGACCGTGAACAAAGTGTCCACGATCGATATACTCGAATGTGCTCGACTCGATTGTTTGTGTAGTGTATATTGTGTATTCGACTTTGACGGTGGATGGGTGAGTCAAATTTTTTTTTAAAAGGCTACCATTTGATAAAAAAAATTCCATTTTTTGAATTTCGATTTTCTCAAAAACGATTCAACTGATTTTGATAAATTTTTGTAAAAAGAACTAGCTGGCCCGCCCACAGCTTCGCATGGAATTTTATACAGGGACTTCAAACTACACTACCCTCAGTAAGTTATTTAAAAAATTGGCTCATTTTATCAAGAATACCGAAAAGCGTTGCTCATAGAATTTTAAAACAAAACAAGTACCACGGCCGTACCATGTGCAACGTGTACAAAGTTTGCTACCTCGTTTGTGACCATAGTACCTAAATATGAGGCCTTGGGTATCGATTTTCACTATTTTTCTAAATATTGCTATTATTACTTAACCAAGCGAGAAGGATATTAAAAAAAAAAAACAAATTTTGGGTTTTAAAAAAAATTTCAAAATTATTTTCTGGAAATTAAGTACCTACGATATTTCGATTACCCATTTGGTAACCTAGATGATTTTTTTTCAAAGTTATTTCTTTTTTAAATTTGTATTAATAAATGCGCTAAAAAAAATACGTTACAAACAATATCCTTTACAATGAATACTCAATACATGCTCAGGAAATAGCGTTCCAATTTTTGTTTTTTCTTAAAACTGTTTACAAAATTTTGTACAGTTATAAAAAAATATTTTTAAAAAACCGTTCCAAAGATTTTTGATTTTTTTTTTATAAATTAAGAAAGATAGAAAGCTTACGAATTCAAGAAAAACTGAAGAAAGTGATGAATACGAAAGAAGACAAAGACAAAATCAAATTACAGTGTGGCATTAAAGAAAGTTATGTGATACTAGCATTTAAGTTCTTGTCTGTAAACTGTTTTATTTATTTATTTATTTATTAAAATGCAATATTTATGTATAACTTAAAAAGAATATATTATAAATTAATTCGACAAATGCAAAAAAGTAGGTTAAATAGTTTAATTAAAATAATTGTGTTTATTTCTTAACAGCTAAATAAAATAAAATCCTCGAAAAAGTTGAAAAAAAAACCAACGAAACGTCGGAAAAGAATAAATTGTTTTTTTGCATTCAGAAAGTACGGATCTGTAAGCCTGTATTAGTAAAAAAAATCATATAATTGTAACAAAATACCAGATCACTAATACAAAATAATAAATTGTTGCACTTTTTCGCGACGAACCGAACAATTATATTATTTAATTAATTAAACAAAACGAAAAAAAACTAAAACACGACCGGCAACGACGATTATACCACGACTTTTGGTTAAACGAATGTCAACCAAAAGGAAGATGAAGGCAAGTTCGAATTCGAACAAAGTGCAACAGGTAGCACTTTAAATGCTACCACCACGGCTAGATCAATAAGGGGTGAGTTCCACCAATAAATTTTATTGAACGATTGATAGCTATGTTGGTGATTAATTAAATTAACCACTACGATTTATGATTACCACAAGGGGCGTAGTACCTGGAAATGAAAATAAGGGCGCCAGCAATTTTTTTTTTATAAAGGAAATTACAAACCTTTTGAAGCGGAAAACGACGTTGAAAGTAAGTATGAATAAAGAAAAAGATATTTTTAATTTCCGAATAGGAATTTTAAACTCTTTATTTTACTTAATTGCCTGGGAAACCTTGCAATTAAGTAGGGCTAAAACCCAGGATCTTTTGAACAAGAGAACAAAGAAGTTAAGACAAAGTAGATGGACCGTTAGGACTTTGTCCCGAAAAAATTAACAAACGTTATTGAAACGGGTCGCGAGTTCCGCTTTATCGGAATAATTCACGTTAGCAAAAATCAAACGTATTACCAAATTTTACCTCAACAAACGATTTAAAATTAAATAGAAAAACTTGCACTATCTTGCAAAAGAAACTATTTCACTATATACTTAGCTTTTTTTTTTCCTGCCAATCTTTCCTCTCCCAAAGTATAGCTTTTTTTCTTCTCCACTCTGAAGGATTTCACTAATTCCTCGTACTTTCACACAAAAAAAACTTAAGAATTCCTCTCCTAGTTTTTTTTTTCTTTTTAACACAACCACTTTCAAAAATTCGCAAAATTAATTTTTCCTTTTCACAAATTTTCTCTTCTCAAAAATTTCGGAACCTCTAGTTCGCTCTAATGACGGGTAAGAAGTGATCTTCCAGGCTTTCACCTTGTCTGGACGACCTCTTCCTTTTTCCAATGCCCAAGTGCTTTCGGCCAATCAGAAAGCGTGGATCTCGGTCACGTCATCAGTCAGCAACACCCCGCATATTTGCGTGAGTGAGCGAACGTAGTTGAGATCCCACCGCCTATCCTACTCGCACTTTACACCCAGCTTTATGCACCGTCATCATTGAATTCGCCGAACTCTGGTGTGACTTCCAGTGGGCGGCAATTCAATGGATGCATTCAGCCACCTATTCACTCCCACTCAACTCCGAAAAGAAAATTTCTGAAAACTAAAGAAAATCAATTTTCTCTACGCGTTCATTTTTCCCCTCAAAACTATAAAACACTATTAGTACGGAAAATTGGTGGAAAGCTTATACTTGTAAAATGTCCGAAGAGGAAAGTTAGGCAGTAATTTATTACTTGGTGATTTTACTTTTTAACGTTTGATAATTGCGCAGATTTGGGGGATTGGGGATGAGCAACTAACGTTCCATCTTTTACATTATAAAACTAAAAATAATAGAGTATGTTGGGCACGCAGCCATTCTCACCAGGAGTAACTTCGGCATTCGGAGACAATTGTCAACCGTGCCACTTTTGGGATTTTGTTGTGACCAGACCTGCCGTCTGTCACTTTTCAGCTTCGGCTATGTTCGGGGACCACTGTCACCCGCTCTCTGGATCAGACCGCCCGTCTGTCCGCCACAAAGGAGTTGATCATTTATCCACGTTCAATATCAAGATTGATATCGACGATTATTGTCTCTTCAAAGTACTGAGAGAGTGAACCAATGGCTGATGGACCATGGCTGCCCTTCTCTCTCTCAGTACATTGATAGAAACACCTGTAGGGAAAGAAGAAATGGCAAAGGAAGGAACAAGGAATGGGATAATTGAAAGAGTGACTTTTGTCGCGGTAAATTTTACCGTGACAAACTCCACCCTTTCCTCCTTGGAAATGTGTTTACCTTTTTAAAAAGTAAACAATTTCCTACGGCTGGACCTGGTTGACATGACAACAGAGGAATCCATCAGGCCAAATATGGCAGTCGGTTCGAAAGGAGATCAAACAAGAAAAGAAATAAAACCAAAGCAAAACAGAACAAAAAAAAACATTACTTTACTGTGGGACTTCCGACTTAATCGTTTTCTGAAAATTTATTGAAAGGTTTAAGATCTTTAGTGTGCCAAGTGCCACGATCTTTACCATTGTCATCCTCTAGGACATAGGTCCAGGGAGACAATCGTTTTCTGATTCTAAATGGCCCGACATACTTCGGTGCCAGCTTGGCCGCATAGTAATTTGCCGCATTGGACAAATCAAAATTTCTGCGCCAAACAACATCATTAGGGAGATATTGAATATCTCTCCTCCTGAGGTTGTAGGATTCCGCAGATTTCTTGGATGCTGTTCGAAGTTTGACAGCTATATCCATCCTAAGTTTCCTAAACCTTTCTCCTACATCTCCTTGTGCTGCTATGTCATTATTTCTATCTAAACCCCGATCACTGAGGGTTAATTCTTCCCTACCACTGGTTGACATTTCTTTGCCGAAATTGGCATAATAAGGTGAAACTCCTAACACTTCATGTTGAGAGGTGCGTATAGCACACGCTACCTTAGCTAATTGAGAATCCCAAACTCTGTGGTTCTCTGAAACATAAGCTCTCAACGTAGTCTTTATAATTTGATTAATTCTCTCCGCGGGGTTAGCCTGAGGATGATAGTGTGGGGTAAACCTGATTTTTGATGAATATTCATCACAAAGTGCCCTAAGTTCCCTACTCTTAAACTGTGGACCGTTATCGCAAATGACAACTTTTGGAACCCCAAACAACAAAAACACATTATCCTCTAACTCCTTGCAAACCGCCTTTGCAGTTGCAGATCTTAATGCAAACAATAAAGGAAATTTAGTGAGGTAGTCTACAACTGTAAGGATATACATATATCCCCTACTTGACTTGGGTAATGGACCTACTAAATCCACACTTATCATCTCCCACGGAGAAGAAACTCCTATCCTTTCAGTCATAAGACCGGCTGGTTTGTCATTAACTGGTTTCACTTGTTGACAGATTCTACAATTTCTAACATAATTCGTTACATCTTTTCTCATTTTTGGCCAATAATATTTAGCCCCTACTCTAGCAAATGTTTTTCTGACCCCCATATGTCCAGCTAACGGACTATCGTGACACTCTTTCAAAATAGCTAACCTATCCTTTTTGCCTACTACTAACTTCCACTCTTCATTATTTTCGTGTACCACTATATGTGTCGATTTGACAAACTTATATAGTCGGCCACTCTCTACCCTCCAAGCTGGATAATCTAACGGATTCGACTCAACTGAAGAAATCATCCTTGCCACCCAAGGGTCTAAATCCTCATCTGAGATCCCAGCCACTACTGGAACCCCCCGAGATAACATGTCCGGCACGACATGGTCTTTTCCCTTCCGGTGAATGATTTTAAAATCAAACTGCTGTAGCCTTACTGCCCAGCGCGCTAATCTACCTTGTGGATCTTTGAGGTTACTCAACCAAACGAGTGAGTAATGATCTGTAATGACCGTGAATCGAACACCTTCGATGTACGGCCTCAACTTCTCAACCGCCCACAAAACTCCTAAACATTCCTTTTCAGTTGTCGAATAATTCCTTTCACTCCGATTGAGTGACCTACTTAAATAACAGATGACCTTTTCGCCATCTTCGAAGGTTTGGGTAAGTACGGCCCCGATACCGAAATCAGACGCGTCGGTTTGGACTACAAACGGAAGACTAAAATCGGGACAAGTTAAAATTGGAGCCGTAATCAAAAATTCCTTAGATTTCCTAAAAGCGTCTTCACATTCTTGAGTCCAGACGAACTTTTTGCTCTTTTTCAGCAAATCAGTCAAAGGCCTAACTACTGTTGCGAAGTTTGGTACGAAACGCCTGTACCACGAAACAGTTCCTACAAAGCTCCTAACCTCTTTAACATTTTTGGGTGCAGGTATTTTAACCATGCTCTCTACTTTTTCCGGATCAACGTGTAATCCATTCCTATCTACTACGTAACCTAAAAATTTTAGGGATGGTCTGCAAAAGTTGCATTTATCCCGTCCTACTTTAAGCCCTGCTTCACTAAGTCTTTTCAAAACTTCGTTCAGAATCTCTAAGTGTTTTTCGAATGTATCTGTGACGATAATAATATCATCCAGATACACAAAAACGAATGGCTCCAACTCTGGCCCTAAAACACTATCAATGAACCTCTGCCACGTCGCAGGGGCATTGTGCAAGCCGAAAGGCATCCGCTTAAATTGGAACAAACCCCGGCCAGGAACCGTAAAAGCTGTAAACTTCTTCGATTCTTCTGACATTGGAATTTGCCAATAAGCCGATTTAATATCAAGTGATGTGAGAAACCTAGCATTCCTAAGCTTATCCAAAATCGCCGAGATAATTGGAAGCGGATAAGCATCCCTTTCTGTAACCTGATTTAATTTCCTATAATCGACGCAGAACCGGAAAGTACTATCTTTCTTTTTAATTAAAACTATGGGGGAAGCCCAAGGACTATTAGATTTTTCAATTACGCCATCATCTAACATCTCCTTAAGGGATTTGTCGATGTGGACCTGCATCGCAGGTGAAACCGGGTAGTACCGCTGTTTGATTGGTTCTGACGTCGTCCTAATTATGTGTTCTACTCTATCTGTAACCCCTAAACCTTCTGGCATATTCCTAAACAAATCTTCAATTAAAACATTTAGTTTTGCTCTCTGCTCAACGTCTAATTCAGACTCTTCTGTAAGAGACGTGCTATCTATCGAAGCCACCATCTCCTGGCTTGAAAAGCTCCACATTCCTGACCTAAGATCCGGGACGATTCCCGATAGTGCCCAAAAATCCGCACCAAGGATCAAGGCATGTGGGAGTGAGGGTATTACCAAACACTCAACTAAAACTGATTTGTTTTCTACTACTATGGGTATATTCACAGTTCCTAAAACTCCTACACCTGCACCATCTGCTAAAAGAACCTGCCTAACATTACTTGTCTCTAAATGTAATCCTAAATCCTTCAATAGTGTCCACCCATCCCTACAAATAATTGTTCTTGATGCTCCTGAATCTAGGAGTCCTAAAATCCTAACCCCGTAAATGTTTACACCTAAGTATGGACGTCTATCGTCCCCGCTTGAATCTAACGTGAAACCAAGTTGTATTTTCCCTACCAGCTGGTCGTCAGCAGGCGACCTCCCTAATTGCGACGGCGCTCTTGTCCTGCTGGCCCAAGAGACCGTTGCCCATTTCCCGAGCAGCGCCTACAATCGCGTCTGGTTGTACCTACAGCCCCACAACCAAAACACTTCCTAGGAGCGGAACAGGTATTCGAGAAATGACCTTCCCTATTGCAGTTGAAACAGCGAATGGGCCTACGAGGTGGTGGGTTACTTCCAACTGCAACTGTTGCTGCTGTTTCCTGAACGGAAGCAACGTAGGCAACATCAGGCTCCAAAGCCTGCCTAGAGCGGTTATTAGGAGGAGGAACAAAAGCTTCTACATTTGTTCTAATCGTTTCTAACTTTCTACCCAACGCAACGAGTTCGTTGACTGATTTAATATCAGCCAACCCCAATTGCGTCTGGTAGAATGGAGCAATGTTCTTCATGAGAATGGACAACTTCCTATTCTCACTCAGCGGCTCCAAAAATCTCTTAAAAAGAGTCTGCATGAGGGCGATATACATCCCCATCGACTCATCCTTCCCTTGGGTACGTCGCTTGACTTCTTCCAATAAGAGGTCATCGTAGTTGGAGGGTAAAAACTCCAACTTTATCTCGCTAACCAATTCCTTCCAAGTTAAAATCGAGTCCCTAATCGCCCTAAACCAGAGAAGTGCCTTCCCAGTGAAAAGATCGACTGCTGAGCGGAAAAGTCTTTCCTCGGAAACACCACGCGAAATCCTAAGCTCTTCTACCCTTTCCAAAAATGCATTCACTGATGAGCCACATCGCTCACCAGAGAATTTTATATCCCATTTCTCGATACGCTCAGGATTCCGGTCACGGCCCTCAACTTGCTGTAAGCAAGCCTCGGTCTGTCGTTGAAATCCTGAACTCGCTCGTTGGTCTACGTGTGCAGGTGGTAACGCACCCAATCCTGCTGCCAACGTGTTTGTTTTCTCTTTCTCTTTCCAATTATCATGAGATGCATCTTCATCTCCTTCTGACAATTTTGCCATCAGCAACAATAGCTCCCCCTTCAAATCGGCCACTTCATTGACCTCTTCCGACGACTCTGCCCTAGCCCTATTCAACCTACCTAAAGCCCACTCAATTTTGGTCAAAACCTTAAGATATTCCGACGATTTCGGATTCTTAGGCGGATCTTTCAACAGTTCCTTAATTTCCAAAATTTTCTTTTTAACCGCCTCAATATCCTCCTCGAAAGAAAACGGATAGTGCGGACTGTCCGATGACAATGAACCAGAACGCTCTAAAATACGTGAGGATCTGAGCGTAGCCCTCATATTATCTACTGTACCTTCTTTCAACCCGCGGGCGCGTAACTCGTAAGAGAGTTCTTCTTTATTCAACCTGTAAACATCCATTTTAAATTAATCCACGTTATAAAAATTAAAACTATTCCGAAATTAACCGACGTTAAAAATTCTCAATTAATAAGCAAAGCGAATTATAAAGCAGAACACCAACACCCTGCTGGTTGCTTTATATCAAAAAAAAATCAAAATAATCGCACGAGAAAAAAACAAAACCGAAAATTTTCTTCACCGAAATATAAATAACGAGGGCCAAATCAACACCTAGTTGTTTGTCGGAACCCTTTATAGATTGTTTCAAAATCACAAAAAAAATAAAAGGGAAACCGAAAACCAAAATTAATTTCAATGGAAAAGTTCGGAAAGTTCAAACAAATCAACACCCAGCCGTTTTTGTTTGGATACGGTTAAGATTTCGATTACGCTGTATTTAAAATTTTCCAAAACAAGAATCAACACCCAGTTGATTTTGTTCGAAATCACGCCAAGATAAATTGAACTCGAATTAAAGATGAGTACGACACGCTTATAATTTTTAATAATAAAAAAAAAAACAATCGATTTACTGACAAATAAAAAAAAATATCAAAAATATTATCAAGTATGTACCTATATTCCAAATAAAACACTTTCATAAAGCACTTAATCAACACCCAGTTGATTGCTTTATTTACAAAAAAAAATTTAAATAATTTTGCAACCCACTGTAATAGATTTAAATTTTCAATACAACACTTCGAAATAAAAAAAAAAAAAAAAATCTAGCAAAAAAAAACAATGTATCAACAAAAATTATCAGAAAAAAAAATTATTCTGTGATTACCACCCTAAAAATGGTCACACCAAAAAAATTAACCAATTTGAATTTAATCCAAAACAAATAAAAAAAATATATATAAAAAAAAAATTTATAGAAAGAAAAAAAAAAATTGAAATTTACACTTGTCACCCTAAAATATGGTCACACCAAAACTCAAATAGAAACTTCCAATTCGATTCAACAACAACAAAAAAAATATCCCGAGAAATAAAAAAACAACCGCAGTTAAAGAAACTCAGATGTCACACAAAAAAAACAAACAACCGTAAACAAATGTAAGAGTACGACAAAGAATATGAACAAAAAAGAATAAAAACCAACTATGTATGTTTAATGTATATAGAAACCGTATTGGAGTTTACCGTTGGATTCAAATTGAAAAATTTTATGAAATAATATATAAAAGTAATTAAGATTTTATATCACCAATAGGGAATGAAAATAAAATATGCAATAAAACAACTTACAGTTTGTAGGGTAATTTGCACCTTTTGTAGGAAAAACAAAATCCTCACCGAATGTTATGTAGGTTAGGTATACGCAATGTATCCAAGCGAAGTACCTACAACGGGAACCACTTATGAACAACTTCTATGTAATCACTTCTACAGGTGTATCACTCAATAGCTTAATTGATTAGGTAGGTATTTGAATAAACTTTACCAATTTAATCCACTGAAAATGAAAATAAAAAGAAAGAAAAGTAAAAAGAACACAACAAGTTAAACGAAGACTTCCCTAATAACAATGGGACAATCACTATGCACTATGTTGATTTTTTTTTTGAATAAAAATTTTTGAATAAAATTTTTCCACAAAAGCCCCACGTTGGGCGCCAATTTGTTGCACTTTTTCGCGACGAACCGAACAATTATATTATTTAATTAATTAAACAAAACGAAAAAAAACTAAAACACGACCGGCAACGACGATTATACCACGACTTTTGGTTAAACGAATGTCAACCAAAAGGAAGATGAAGGCAAGTTCGAATTCGAACAAAGTGCAACAGGTAGCACTTTAAATGCTACCACCACGGCTAGATCAATAAGGGGTGAGTTCCACCAATAAATTTTATTGAACGATTGATAGCTATGTTGGTGATTAATTAAATTAACCACTACGATTTATGATTACCACAAGGGGCGTAGTACCTGGAAATGAAAATAAGGGCGCCAGCAATTTTTTTTTTTATAAAGGAAATTACAAACCTTTTGAAGCGGAAAACGACGTTGAAAGTAAGTATGAATAAAGAAAAAGATATTTTTAATTTCCGAATAGGAATTTTAAACTCTTTATTTTACTTAATTGCCTGGGAAACCTTGCAATTAAGTAGGGCTAAAACCCAGGATCTTTTGAACAAGAGAACAAAGAAGTTAAGACAAAGTAGATGGACCGTTAGGACTTTGTCCCGAAAAAATTAACAAACGTTATTGAAACGGGTCGCGAGTTCCGCTTTATCGGAATAATTCACGTTAGCAAAAATCAAACGTATTACCAAATTTTACCTCAACAAACGATTTAAAATTAAATAGAAAAACTTGCACTATCTTGCAAAAGAAACTATTTCACTATATACTTAGCTTTTTTTTTTCCTGCCAATCTTTCCTCTCCCAAAGTATAGCTTTTTTTCTTCTCCACTCTGAAGGATTTCACTAATTCCTCGTACTTTCACACAAAAAAAACTTAAGAATTCCTCTCCTAGTTTTTTTTTTCTTTTTAACACAACCACTTTCAAAAATTCGCAAAATTAATTTTTCCTTTTCACAAATTTTCTCTTCTCAAAAATTTCGGAACCTCTAGTTCGCTCTAATGACGGGTAAGAAGTGATCTTCCAGGCTTTCACCTTGTCTGGACGACCTCTTCCTTTTTCCAATGCCCAAGTGCTTTCGGCCAATCAGAAAGCGTGGATCTCGGTCACGTCATCAGTCAGCAACACCCCGCATATTTGCGTGAGTGAGCGAACGTAGTTGAGATCCCACCGCCTATCCTACTCGCACTTTACACCCAGCTTTATGCACCGTCATCATTGAATTCGCCGAACTCTGGTGTGACTTCCAGTGGGCGGCAATTCAATGGATGCATTCAGCCACCTATTCACTCCCACTCAACTCCGAAAAGAAAATTTCTGAAAACTAAAGAAAATCAATTTTCTCTACGCGTTCATTTTTCCCCTCAAAACTATAAAACACTATTAGTACGGAAAATTGGTGGAAAGCTTATACTTGTAAAATGTCCGAAGAGGAAAGTTAGGCAGTAATTTATTACTTGGTGATTTTACTTTTTAACGTTTGATAATTGCGCAGATTTGGGGGATTGGGGATGAGCAACTAACGTTCCATCTTTTACATTATAAAACTAAAAATAATAGAGTATGTTGGGCACGCAGCCATTCTCACCAGGAGTAACTTCGGCATTCGGAGACAATTGTCAACCGTGCCACTTTTGGGATTTTGTTGTGACCAGACCTGCCGTCTGTCACTTTTCAGCTTCGGCTATGTTCGGGGACCACTGTCACCCGCTCTCTGGATCAGACCGCCCGTCTGTCCGCCACAAAGGAGTTGATCATTTATCCACGTTCAATATCAAGATTGATATCGACGATTATTGTCTCTTCAAAGTACTGAGAGAGTGAACCAATGGCTGATGGACCATGGCTGCCCTTCTCTCTCTCAGTACATTGATAGAAACACCTGTAGGGAAAGAAGAAATGGCAAAGGAAGGAACAAGGAATGGGATAATTGAAAGAGTGACTTTTGTCGCGGTAAATTTTACCGTGACAAAATTAAGAGTTGTTTAAAAAATCAGATGTCGAACATCGCACTACAATTTGAATTTAACTAATGCCTTTCTAATAATATTGATTGACAATTTTCAGTCTAAATTGTAAGTTCCCTGAATATTTGCAACACGGTGCTACATATATTTTTCATATTTATATACTCACTTATTACTATTTATTACTAACTTAAAAATTTAAACTAAACAAATTTTTTTTGGGAGATGGTATAAAATGTAAGCTCCCAATAAACTAATTTATTTCTTTTAGCAGATAGTAGTAGTAGTACAAGAGTAGTTTTTAAAATATTAAGACTTTAATACCACAGTATGATCGTTTCTTGCGACACAGTCGTGCGTTTTATTAAATTCTGTTTTTAAATCAAGTTGTTTTAGTGAATAATTTAGAAAAATTAATTTTCAAAATCAAAATTTTGAAAAAAAAAAAATGAAAAAAATTGTATTTAATTTAATTTTGTTCAAAATTTTACGTTATTGAGTTTTATTTTTGTTTTAATATTCAATGCTTTTATTAATAAAACACTTTAAATCAGATGCTTTAATGTGTTCTATAGTTTTTGATACAATTGACAATAACAAAAATAAATTTCGATTAAATTTAATACAATTATAGTAAGTAGGTAGTAGTAATTTTGTATTTTAAATTTTCTCAAAATAGAAATAGACCAAAAGATTTTGTCCTTGTCTTGACCCAACACGCACCATAGCCTTTTGTCGCATAATATGAAAAACGCGATTTATTAAAAATCGTCATGATAATCCGAAAAAAGTTGGAAATATGCTTTATTTGATTACCTAAATAAAATATTACATTAGCCAAGTTTAAACATCAACTATTAAAATTTTTATCTATAAGTTGGATGGCTGTCTAAAGCTAGACAACGTTTATAAATACGACAGCCTGTATAATGTATACATACTACAACAGTTACATGTCAATATTTCTCTGTCAAAATCTTGCCGACTGCTCTTTAATATTTTCCTATTTCTGAAAGCTCTCAACAAATTTTCCACTTACATTTTCAAAATTACAGGTACAGGCCTATTTCTTGGAAGTGCTCCCTCACGCTATAAATTGTGTGGAGATTTGACAAAAAATGTTTGCGCCCTCTTGAAATTTGGTGACAAAGTTTTATTTATCATGAGTCTTTTATTTAAAAAAGTAGACTTAGGTAGATACTGTGTAAATTTATAAATACAATTATTTCTATTGGATGCACCAAAACTTCCACCTTTATCACCATCAAAAAACACCTTTCCCTACTGGATATCTTTATTGATTCTTCTGATTCTTCAGTGGTAAGTGAAATGTTTTCAACAATTTTCATGAGGGTATAGGAATGCTTTATATTTTACCTGTTTTTTCTTGTTATTTTAAATTAAACTTGAAGAATAAAAAAACATTTTAAGATGATTCCCATTTCTATACTGACATTTGACAACTGAAATTACCTGGCAATGAAAATATGTTTATTGCCATTGAAATTGACATAGTCTCAAATATTGCCAATACAATGGAGAGCACAAAGAATCTTTTTTTTTTCCACAATACCAAAACCAGATAAGTTAGTATTTTTAAGTTTGAAAAATATTTTTTTTTTACTTGTTCTTAAAGAGTTGGCAAGCACCAATCCTGTCTGTGGGTTGGCCTCTCTAAAATTTAATACTTTTGTCTTAAGTGGTTGATATTGCAACAAAAAATAAACACTAAACAACTGTCTTGTTTTGACTTGGTATTAAGTACATTTTTATGTTTCGATCGAATTAAAAAGTAAAATGCTGGTTGCAGTCAAGAAAATAAAACATTAAATGAAATTAAATTTAAATTAAATGACAGAAAATAAATGAATGTTGTTTTTCGAACTCCACAAAGATTTAATTAAAAGTTTTGAGAGACATCGCTTTTTAAGAGGTCATGTAAATATTAAATAAGGTATACAAAATAAAGTAAATTAACGTAAGGATTTTCGTATTTATTTATTTTATGTACCTACAGTGAATGTTCTCTGACAGAATTTCTGAGAAAAAAAAAAATATTTGACATGGAAATCTTCTTAACCCAGTTAGAGTTTTTGTTTTGCAATAGATCCATGAAATGTTTCCAGTAAGCGTGATAGGTATGGTAAAGACAAGAAAAAGAAAGGGAGGTGCTTTTTTCCTTTGGCCATTTAATTTAAAAAATTGCATCTTTCCAACTTCTAAAAATAAAGCTTTAATTACTTAATAACTAAACAAATGACTGACGTAACCATTAAGTTTAAAACTAGAATTTCAACACAAAACATAAATATATATTAAAAATGGAATAGAAAAACAATATAAATAAACACCCCTGAAGATGCTGAGAATATGCAACGAAACTTCGGAAAAAATTTTATCTATTTATTTTTAATTGCATAATTCAATAAAATTGACAAATTATTTCATTTTATTTTATTTTATTTTATTTTATTTTATTTTATTTTATTTTATTTTATTTTATTTTAGGTGGGAGGGGTAAATTTTGAAAAAAATTCATAAGATAGAAAATGAACTTATTTAAAGTAAATTGCTAAAAAACCAGATGGCTATAAGAAAATTGAAAATTTCCGTAATTTTTGAACAACAGATTTTGACTTCCTTATTATTATTAGACCAATTAATTTAAAGTCGGGTATATTTATAAATTTTATTTATTTTATATGGTTATTTTATATGGTTGGTAGCTATGTAAATACATACGTATATACCAAAATCAAGCTTTCCAGCGATTATTTCGTACTTGCGCTGTTTTTGTCTCTAATATGACTAATTAATAAAGTTGTTTCAATAAACAGTTTTAGAATTCAAAAATTGATTTTATTTCAAAATGTTACAGTATTAAGTTCAATTTTGGAATTTAATATTTAAAGCTCTTATACATTTTTACCCATACCCTAGAATCCAGTTAATATGTAGATACTTGAATATCTTCTTGTTTTGAAAAAAAATTAAAAATTAAAAAAATCTACTTTAACACTTGTCTTGAAACAAAAAAGGTATTTAGTGATGTAAGTTTCGAAAAAAATATATTTTTTTATTTTCTTCCTTTATAATTTTAAACTTTCTCAATAGGGCCATTGGTTTGGTTTCGTGTTAAAAAAAAAATCAAGGAATATTGGAAATTCTAGAAAAGTGGAACAACAAAAAACATAAATGTTAAAAAAAAACATCCAAGTTCTTCTATATAAAAATCTGTATATTTAACAACTCAGCCGTGAAAAGTAGTGAGATCTAAAAGTATGCCAAGTTCTAACTTTATGAAGGGTTAATATCAAATATTTTAAGAAGAGTAATATTGAAACAACACCAAGTTATGAGAGAAATTTATATTTTTCAAAACGTTTTAAATTGTGAGTAGTTAAAAGAAAACTTGCCAAGTAATTTTTTAACATTTATGTTTTTTGTTGTGATCTCACTGCTTTTTGCAAAGATATTTATTTGTTTTTAGGTAATACCTCGTAAGATACCTACTAATATAATTCTACAACAATCAGAAGTGCTTTATATAATTGATAAAAATTTTGTGAAAGTGGGCGGATATCACGCCCCATGAATTGAAAACCTCAAGTATTCTATTTTTTTTCAATTGTATGCACTTTAATCCCTACCGCTCTACCAAATTTCATCATTCTACAGCAATCGGAAGTGCTCCTTGATAACTATTCTGAGAAAATGGGCGGATACCACACCCCCTGAATGGAAAACTTCAAATATTCTATTTTTTCTTTGTATGCATTTTAAGCCCTATCGCTCTACCAAATTTCATCATTTTACAACAATCGGAAGTTCTCCATTTAATTGATTGCAATTCTGAGAAAGTAGGCGGATACCACGCCCCCTGAATGGAAAACCTCAAATTTTCGAAATAACAAGTTTCTGCGGTGTCGGGAAGTGCTCCATAATTTTGATGATCTGTCAGTGAGTCGGTGAGTCAGTTATAACGGGTGATTTTTTAAGAGGTTTAGAACTTTAAAAAAAAAAAAAACACAAAAAATTCGAAAAAATGAATGAAATATTTATTTGAATCGATAGTTTGAACCTTGCAATTTAATGTTTAAAGATAATTTCATGCAAATGTTGACCGCGGCTGCGTCTCAGGTAGCCCATCCGCTGAGTGCTTATCAAATAGATGACATAGCTAGCAACCACCAATTCATATAATATTGCTCTTTAGTGAATTATAACTCACATTTGGTTGCTCTGATGAGCTATATAAGAGGAGGTCATTCAGACGACCAGAGCACAGTTCGAGTTAGGCAGCCGACGAGTGCACATCGAAGGAATAAATACCAGAGCCGCAGAATAAAATATCAATAGGTAACTAAACAACCCAAAAATAATTAAAAGACTTCCCCCCACCAGCGGTAAGGGGTCTCGAGATTTTTTTAAGGTTGATTGCCAGATTCGTCTGTGATTGCCAGATTCGTCTGTGATTGCCGGATTCGTCCGTGATTGCCGGATTCGTCCGTGATTGCCTGGTTCGCCAGTGATTGCCAGATTCGTCTGTGATTGCTGGATTCATCCGTGATTGCCGGATTCGTCCGTGATTGCCTGGTTCGCCAGTGATTGCCAGATTCATCTGTGATTGCCAGATTCGTCTGTGATTGCCGGATTCGTCCGCGATTGCCGGATTCGTCCGTGATTGCCTGGTTCGCCAGTGATTGCCAGATTCGTCTGTGATTGCCGGATTCGTCCGTGATTGCCGGATTCGTCCGTGATTGCCTGGTTCGCCAGTGATTGCCAGATTCGTCTGTGATTGCCAGATTCGTCTGTGATTGCCGGATTCGTCCGTGATTGCCGGATTCGTCCGTGATTGCCGGATTCGTCCGTGATTGCCTGGTTCGCCAGTGATTGCCAGATTCGTCTGTGATTGCCGGATTCGTCCGTGACTGCCGGATTCGTCCGTGATTGCCTGATTCGCCAGTGATTGCCAGATTCGTCTGTGATTGCCGGATTCGTCCGTGATTGCCGGATTCGTCCGTGATTGCCTGGTTTGCCAGTGATTGCCAGATTCGTCTGTGATTGCCGGATTCGTCCGTGATTGCCTGGTTCGCCAGTGATTGCCAGATTCGTCTGTGATTGCCGGATTCGTCCGTGATTGCCTGGTTTACCAGTACTTCCCAGATTCAGTCGTAAACCCAAATACGCCATTCGTCCAAGGGAACCTAACCGCCGAAGAGGACACATAAGAAGACTCCTGCAGATACCGCCAACGCCCGAAAGAATATAAGAAATCACAGGACGCCCTCGGCAGAAGCAATTAATCAAAGCTATTCTCTAAGAGCAAACCTTGTATATTTAAATCTAAGTCGAACTAATGTAAAATTAATATAAGAATTTTAAAGGAAATAAAGGAACAGACCTATAATCTAAAGTTACGTACTTCTTTGGAAGGAACCCCGATAGACCGGCGAGCTTAACCTCAGCTTTAAATAAAAAGTACATCACAACGTCTGTTTTTTTTTAATTCTTCATGTGTCTTGTGAACCCTCTGAAAGTGTTTTTCTTTATACTACCTTCCTACCGTTTTGTGGTACTAGGTCGTGGAAATAGGTCTTGAGCCATATCTTATTAATTTCAATATTTTCTATTTCACTATTTGCCGCCAGGCAACCGGTATTTTCCCCGATAGGCCCCTGGAAAAATAAAAAGTGCAGGAAAGTCTCTGAAGTACTTTCTGTTTATTTAAAAGAAAACTTTCTCATAAAATTTGATTTCTAACGGCTTTCAGTAAATATACATCTATATTCTATATCCATCCAAGGAATTGCCAGCAAAGTTGTGTAAGGCGCCAGTTATAGCTTTCATTGAAACTCATCATTGAAAATTTTAGTTGTTAATTTTGAGGCACTTAAAAAGTGAAATCAGTGGTTATTTTAATGCAAATAAAAAGCTGATAACTCAATTATTATTTCTAGTCAAAAAAATATTTCATTTTAGCCCAGCCTATCGCAGGAAATGAATTTCTTTATTTCAATGATTGAACTACCTTATCATTGATCATTGAAATCTTAGAAATCGTTTTATGTGAAAGGTAGGGCCAAATTGAAATATTTTTTGACAATAAATAATAATTGTGTCATTAGCTTTTTATTGGTATCAAAATAATAACTGATTTCGCTTTTTAAGTGCATCAAAACTCATGAAAATTAAAATTTTCAATGTTGAATTTCAATGAAAGCTATAACTGGCACCTAAGGGGGGGGATGAAGCTATTGGGTACCTAAAAGATTATTTTAAGGAAAACTATAGTTAAGCCGACGGGGCCTCCACAATAATTATTATTGAGCAGTTGTAGGCCCAAGGGGGTCCTCATAGTACCCTCGGACACTTTAAACGAAACTATAGATGGGGCTCCCACACTAAATACTGAGCTATTGTGGCCCCACCCTATTGGTAACCTTAGGAGGCCCCCAAATATAGTCTTAAAAAATTTTATATTTTATAGGTTTTTTAAGTATTTCGAGTTTATTTAGTGGAAAGTATTCACAGAAAATTTCAAGGCCGCAGGAAAAGAATAGAAATGAACAACAACGATATTTCGATTGCTGTGAGTATTTTTGAAGTTTCGGTAGAAGTGACAATTATAAAATTATAAAATAAGCAATAATTGCAGTAATTTTTTGAAATCAAATTACCTAAAATTTTTTTAACTCAAATATACATTATAGGAAATTCGGAGCAGACTTTTTATGGCTTCAATTACACAACACAACGATACAATTTTTATATCGTCATTTTCGGAGATTATTTTTTTTCAATACTTTTACTTTGAAGCCCTTTTTCTTGAAGTCCTGGAAAGCACTTTGACTCCCAGTCCGCCCCTGGGTTCGCGAGTAAAAAAAAAAAACAAACGACATCATGTATAGTATATGTGTAAAGAATAAGAAAAGACAGTCTGTAGTCACAGTAAAAGTACTTTTATTGATCTCAATTACACAGAGACAAGAAGGTGACCGACTATACTTAAACTAAATTAATAACTAATTAAGGCTACATAATATAGAAGAGTGTGTGTGTATGAGATACACAATACACCTCATACTACACTTTGGACATGAAGGTATCCAGTATCACTCCATGCTATTGTGTAGTGAGCATAGTGGGGTAATGTTAAATAGAACAAAGAGGATGTCATAATAAAATATACGTTGAGTCGTACAATACGCCCATCACGGAAGACTATCGATAGAAATTGTATTTTCCTACTTGTATCGATTTTATTGTTGCGTGCAGTTTCTCTGTTTTAGTCACAACCGGAACGGAACCCATAGGCCATGATACACTTTGTACTGTATACTTACATATTTATGTGATTAAAATCAATACATATTTATTAGTGTAATACGTTGTTAGGAGGGCATTATAGGTACATATCATTGAAAAATTCTAAATTCGATTCTAAATTATCTCGTTTTTCCCATACAAATTCTGATCTTTTGATATAGCAAATTTTAATCAAATCAAACTTGCAATAATTGAAAAGCTTTTGAACGAAAATGTCGTAAATTTATAAATGGAATAAAGAAACAAAAGAGAAAATAACAAGAGCGTGTTGGAAACGTGAATTCAAATTGAGAAATATTCCATCAAACTATAAATTGGTGAATATTTAGATGAAAACACATTTTTCTGCGTATTTAATAAGATAAATTCTGGTGAAACGAAAATTTAGTTTGTAAAAGTTTTTTTTTGTAAATTTGCAGAAATACTAATTCAACTTTAGAATTAAAAGGAATTGTTATTCTAAATTCCAAAATTCCCTTTGATCGAAATTCAGCGAATGAATTTAAAATTTTGTATGAACATAATTCTAATATTCCATTATATTTTATTAAAATTCAGAATATAAACAAAAATTCTCAAAAATTCAAAAATAATTGTATTGCTATTTCTTCAAAAACAGATTTCATTTTATAGATACAAAAATTGAAATTAGTAAAAAATATTGTTAGAATACAAAAAAAAAATAAATAAATAAAAGATAATATTTTAAACAACTTTAAAACACTTATTTATCTCAAACATCAAATCAAAAAAACAAACTCTAACTCAGATGTTAATTCATTTCTTCTTTTTTATTTTCATATTACGCCACCTATATTTGAAAAAAAAAAATCCTATCGCGTGGCTTCCAATGTCATCGTATAAACACTTAATCAGGATATACCATTACATGTGGCTATGATTTCACATATCCTTATTGCTTGGGACAGGATGAGATGGCTTAGTGATCCAATGAGAGGCCGTTTGCCAGCTTTCGTTTGTTGTTGTGCAACTTGGCTCACTGGAATGGTTATAGCTTTGCCATATCCAATTTACACCATGTATGTGGAACTTGGGGTAAGTATTTATAAAACAGAATGACAAATAAGAATCAAAATATACATAAATTTGTGTTGGTTTTCTTAAAACGTCATAAAATATACAAAAAAAAAAAAATTCTTGTGTCCTTGGTTTTTGAATTTGGTTTACAGTAATCCTTTAGGGAAAGGACACGTTATTTTTCAAGCGAATAGCTTTAGGCTAATAGATAAAATACATATGTGTATATCCTTTTGGGATTTTATGAATAAGAAATGTAAGGAACATAGTTTTTTAGAAAGGGTGGACCATAAACACAAAAATAAATAAATATAAGGGATTTTTGTGTGATAACACACTTGCAGTTAGGCTGTCAAGTTTACGCACCATCATATTAATATTAAAGGTTTTGAATGAAACAACAACACTTGGGTGAGTTACCGCCAAGTTTTTATAGGCTGTATATAGTTAAAGCTATTTCATGACTACCACGCCGATCATCAGACTCCTTTTTGTCTTGAGCTTGGTCTCTATCTGTTAATTTTAGTTAGAAAAACTCATGTCTTGACTGAGAAGTGAGAAGCGAACCAGAACAAGCTTCCTTCAGAGCCATATGCACTGCCACTAAGCACTGAGCTACCGAAGGTTACGTGACAGGTCCATCCGATTAATTATTATTAATTGATTATTGTTTGACAAATGCATTTGAATCAACCAGCATATCAGTCATGACATGAGTTTTTCTGTTTGATAATAGCTCACCTAAGTGTTGTTGTTTCATTAAAAACCTTCAACATAAATAAATAAATTTAAGGTGCGACACAGCTCAGAGAGAACCCGATCCTAGTGACTTACAGTATCAACATTCATACATCTCGTCGGCTAAATACGTAAAACTGCTAAGTCCACTTTCACAAATTTTACAGGAGAGCAAAAAAACAAAACAAAATTGCATAAGGCTCCATGCAAAAACTAATTTTCTCTTCAAGATTCTACAACAACTACGATACATTGGACAAAAGTGATTAAAGAAATTTGTGCAGAATGTGTTTCTTAATAAAATAGCATCAAAATCTCAATTTCAGCCAAAAGTGTACTTAGCAACTTTACGCATTCAGCCGACGATATGTATGTGCGTGTTTTTTTCCAGCAGTGATAAAGGACCTAGTGTTCTCTGATGAATCGGAACCGTTAAGATGAGAGGCACTTTTTGTCAAGATAATAAATACTTTTAGAGGTTTTGTTTTTCGCAAAGGGCAATAGGTATCTACTCCTCAAAAAAAAAAAAAACATTTTAGGTGGGAAGCCCGGATACGACAACAGTTACAGCGTGATAGCCCAATGCACTAATCATTACTCCATGAATCGGTATTTTGTCAATAAATGTGAAGTGGATAAAGCAAAATTTTTCAATAATTTCTTTTTGGATTTTTGAAAATGTTCCTATTTTCGGTTTGTGCTGTCGAACTAAGATTTAAGACAAAACTCAATGATTAAGTACAGCCAAAACGTTTGTAAATAATTGGTTAAATCAGCCGAAGTGCAGATAGCCATTTTCATGCGGCTTTCATCAATAATCCTCAATAATCCAAAAATATGTTCCTGGATGACAGAACACCCGCAAATTATTCTAGAACGATAGACAAGATTACATAGAGTCACGATTTGGTGTTGCACATTTTCACATGTTCTCATGGTCATCATTAGGCGTTTTTATTTTTTTTAGCTCAGAATAGAGTTCTGACCAGAGTCCGAGCATATCGAGCATGCTCTGAACATTCTCTGAACAAAGCGTGTTCTGAGCGCTCAGAATTATTTTTGAATCACACCTGAACACTTTGCTTCTTTTTTTTAATTTCACCTGTCAAATGCTTGTGTACAGCATTTCTTGTCAGTTATTTTATTCTGAGCTCATAAGGCGCACTCTGAACAAGCTCAGAACACGATCAGAACGAAAAAAGAAACACAAATTTGAAGCTCTGGACGTTCAGAGGTAAAACAGAAACACAATTTTTTGTTTCGCAGTTCAGAAAAACGCCTATTAAAGAAGATTTGGGACTTTGGAGCGCATACAAAAAAACAGCCTTTAAATGTGCTCACATGTCGCACAGAACTAAAAGCGGAAACAAAAATCTAAAGTTTAGAATACCAGAGTTATATGTAAAGAGATTTCGAGAGATTAAATGTTTAAGGGGGCGTTGGGTGTAAGTAGTATTGACACTTATTTTATTATTATATTTTAACATAAAGCTCTGGCTTAGCCGGTACATGAAAAATGCTCAGTAGATAATAACTAAAAAATCTTCACCATCGAAGAATCTTTTAGTTAACAGACTAATTAAGTGTATAAATGGTCGGACAGGCTTAGAACTCTTTCCAAGGGTTGAAAGAAACCATTATCCCACAAAAGTAATGGTTTAGCAGGGCATTACTGCGTTTTTGTGAAAATGAATCCAAAATTTCAGCAAAACATTTACCAACCGGCTGTTTTAGAAGATGCGGTTAAGCCTCTCAAACATTGCAATGTTCGTTAACAAGCCATGAACATTTCAACAAGATTCTGCTCCAGCTCACAGGGCATAAAACCACCCAAGTATGGCTCAAAAACAATGTTCCGAACTAATACAGGATGATTGGCTATAACCTGGTAGAACTTAAACAGTTGGATTGCAAATTCTAGTCCGTTTTAGTAGAAACCCAATTATTGAGTCAATAAATTGAACCCTTGTCCGTGCAGGGAAAAAATTTCCAAATTGAGGTGCGTCATGCGATCGATAATTATGGCCAGCGAGCATCTTAGATTGTGTATTAAGTCAAATGACGGACATTTTGAATGATGTCTTTAGTGATTAGTAGCAGCGTTAGAACCTTACTCCAATCGGAGTAAATTTGCTCCAATTTTGATAAAGAAAATAAGGGACGTTTGCTGATACTACACATAACGATTTAAGTTGAACTTAATAATTCTTAAGTATCACTTTATGACACGGAAAAAGTACCCCTTAAGAATTTAAGTTCAACTTAAATCGTTATGTGTAGTATCATGCAAACGGGCCTAAATCTACTCCGCTTTTTTGAGATTTACTCCTTTTTTCCATATCGAGAAAATCACAAAAAATTTTAGCTAAACCTTATGAAAGGATATTGAAGTACCTACTTTGTTATTCAATTTAACTAACCCTTTTTTGTAAATTTTTGAATCAATTGTGTTCTGTTCTGCAATTAATGCGATTTATTTTTTTTTTTGTATTAAAAAAAATTTTTTTTAATTAAATTATTTTTTTTAAATATTGAGTTTTTCTTTCGTTTTCAAATCTACTCCGGAAATTTTCGATTTACTCCACTTTTTTTTACATATCTGCTCCGAAATTTTGCTTATGGAGTTCTAACCCTGATTAGTAGCTATTGATCTTTCCAATTAATAATACACAAAAGTTTTTCTCAAAAAACTTCAAAATCATAATTGCATAATGCGAATTTTGCTGCCAAAAAACTGAAAACAGTTTTCTTACAAACACTTTGGTCGTCATTTCAAGTACGAATTTTATCAAAATTAATAGAGTGAGAGAAATTATTGTATGATAGCTGCCCGTTTTATATGAATAAAAATTTGAATTTCCCCGGAATCACAAAAAAATTTAAAGCAAATAGGTTCACCCGCTTGCGATTTATTAATATCATAAGAAATATCAACAAAGTATAAAAATTCTTTTATCGTGTTAAGATTCATTTAAAAAAATTCACAAGAAAATAGATGTTATATAACACAACTCAACAAAAGAAAAAAATTCTTGTCCTAACATTCATTTTACGATTTTTATATTCACTATGCACCAAAATTAATAAATAATATCAATATTCAATTAAAAGTTTGCTTTTGTAATGGTTATTATTAAATACGTTTTCAAAATGTTTCCCTTTAAATTGATGGTTAACCCAGTAGGAATAAACATTTGACCTGGAAAAAATGTTATTGTTCACTTTTCTTACACAATTCGTTAAAGGGGGTTATTAGAAGCACAGGGTAGTTTTTCAGAAAATCAGACTGTTGCTAAATCCGCCATCTTGGATTTTTTTTTTAAAAATTGACTTGAAATAGAAAACAAAATATTTAAAAACAAGGGCAACACTTACAGTGTCGTGTTTTATTTTTTTTAAAGCCAGAAATCCATTATTTAATTCTCTTCTTAAATAAAATTATTTAAGTCAAAACTTTTTAAAAATTAATTTTTAAACTCAACATTTTGAACAAAAATGAATAAAATTAGGAAATTATTTTTTTTTTTCAAAATTTTGCATTATTAAGAAGTATTTTTGTTTAATAATAATTTTATTTAAATAATTAAAGAAAATCTATTTGTTTTGATAAAAAAAAAATAAAAATCATAGTTTTAAAGTTTTAAAAAATAACCTGATAATCCGTTATCCTGGCTATACAAAAGCAAACTTTTCTATCAAATATATTTGTGTTTCGGTTGAATATAATAGGTACACTCGAACAGCTTTATAAATTTAATACCATTTTTTCAAAGACAAAATTCATGTTGACTTGTGTAATTATTAAAATCCAATTGTTATTTCCGAACCACTCTGTTGTTTTTTAGTACTATGTCTGTAGTTGCCCGATAACTCTAAACTTTTTAATGCCTGAGTTAATAAGTATAAAAGATTTAAAAATTATCCTTAAGAGTTGTAAAATATTTTTTATGGAGCTATGACCCAGCACCCAAGGCCAAAGTATTTTATTAGGTTTCTATAGTTTTGTTTTCATTTTTCAACATAAATATACATATTTGTTGTACATATGGTACCTACATATACATTATATTATACATATATTATATTTTTTTTTCCACTTTTTGACAAATCCACCAGAATATTTTTTGTATATACAAAATGATCCAATGAAATAATTCTTAAACAATATTTATATACTTGACCGGATTATCCTTGGATATTTTAAATGGCTTAGCAGGTCTAGGATTCTTCACAGTTAGATTAACTTGAGTTATTACGTTTTTGTTTAATCGTGCGAAGCGGGTCATGTGGAATTGTTTTTTTTTTTTTTTATAAAATACATCAATCAAGTGACATGATTTCAAGGACACAGGAAAAAATTGCAAGGGATTAAATCAGGAGTGCATGCGAGCTTTTTTGGTCCAAAAAGACTATACGAACCCTCGCTGTGTAATCAGGTTGATGCGCTGAATGAAACAACTTGGAAACACCTCCTCGTTTTCAAATGAAGCGCCTGGGACATTGTTAAATGGCGCAGCTCAAACTCGAAACTCGATGTTTTCTGGACTTTTTTGTGAACAGCGCAATATGAACAATAAATCACCGTGTCCGGCCACATCCATGGAACTTACAGTTTGACTGATGTTAAAAGTTATTTAGATTGTTAAAAAATAATTATAATTAGGATTAAATTGATTAAACAACAAGGAAATATTTATTTTTTATATAAAAAATTTAAGAAACATTTTTAAGAAAGAAATTGGTACGCTATTTGTTACTATTAATCTATGCGGATTTAAAAAAAATTAGTTTTGACCTATCGAATTTTCAAAAAAATATTTTGGAATTTTTTTTTAAATCCAATTTTTTTTAATTATTCAAACTCATTAGAAGTTCTTTTGTAAAAAATTTGATTAAAATCGGTTCAAAAAATATTAAGATAGTAAAAAACCAAAAAAAATGGTTCTATGAGAGATACCATTTTGAATATATAGATACATTTTTTTTTCAATAATATCATAGATCGTACTAATCTTAGCCCATATACAAATTTTAATCAAAATTGTAGGAGCTGGATGCCAAGTTTAATACAAGTCGACCGAGCCGTTTTCGAATTAATAAGTTCTCAAAGCAAAATTTTGAAAATTGTTTTGAAAATCAAAAAAAAAAAAATAGTTGTGAAATTTGGCATACAATTCTTTTAAGATTTTGGAAAAATTCTCTATAAAAAATTGATAAAAAGCAGTTGAACCGTTTGAAAGAAAATTGAAACTCAAAAAAGTTGTTCTATAGGAGGTACCTTTTATAACCATTTTTTGGAAACATTTTCCGATTTGTCAAATCGAAAATGTTGACATATCTCGTCGTTTCGAGGTCCCAAGAATCCAAATCCATAGTTTTTACAGATACAGTACGTTCTCGATTAACGCAACTCTCGATTCACGCAACTCCTCAATTTTCGCAACAGTTGAATTTGTATCATTGTTGACGCAGTAATCACAACTCTTCAAAAAAATTGACTCGATAAGTGCAACTTTTGCAGGCAGATCCAATCAAAAAATGTTGGAATGTTTTGATGGCTTCTCATAATAATTGGGAAGATGAGGATGAGCTGCCTTTGAGCACAGTTAAATCTCAAATTATCAATGAACACGCGGTCGTAGAATCCATATCAACTCTCTTTAATGAAATTTCAGTCAATGAATCCATTTCGAATGAAGTGTGTTTGTGTATGTGTGTGTGTGTGTGTGTGCGTGTGTGTGTCTGTGTGTGTGTGTGTGTGTGTGTGTGTGTGTGTCTGTGTGTGTGTGTGTGTGTGTGTGTGTGTGTGTGTGTGTGTGTGTGTGTGTGTGTGTGTGTGTGTCTGTGTGTGTGTGTGTGTGTGTGTGTGTGTCTGTGTGTGTGTGTGTGTGTGTCTGTGTGAAATTACGTTCGTAATACCTTCATCGTTCACCATATCTCAAGATCCAATAAAGATATTAATTTCTGCACATACATTTTATTTTACAGATAATAACGTAACGTCATAAAGTGCAGGAAGGAGTTTAAAAAAAAATCCTACTAGCGTTTTTCTTACTGTAGAAATTTTAAAAAAAGGTGTAAAATGTCATGTGTCTCAAATATCTAAGGAATAAAAATGCCAATGACTTCAGCTTAATTTTATTCTACAAATAAAAACGTAATGAAGATTTGGAAAGAATTTAAAATAAAAAAACCAGACAGTTTTTTTTGTAATGAAAAAACTTGAAAATATTTGTAGAAAATCGTTTTTCGGCTCAAATACATCTCTTGAGAACAAATAATGATAATGGCATTATGCTCATTACTTACTCTATCCATCATGCCATAATTGATTACTGGTATGATTTAAAAAAAATTTATTGACATTTCTCTTTTAAAGCAAAAAAATCTAAAAAAAATACTAAAAATACAAAACCTTTTTTGGTTTGATTAACTTGAGAAAAAACACTGATTTCGAATTCGGAGTAATTTTATTCTACTAACAATGACGCAGTCAATAACTGATAAGGATTGTTGAAACATTAATTGAGAGTTTTTTTTTAAAGCAATAAAATTGCAGAATAAAAACTACTAAAAAATTGTTCAAAAATGTGTTTCTACTCAAATATCTCGATAACAAACAATGTCATCGACTCTGGGATAATTTTATTTTACACACTATGCTGTAAATGAGAATTGATGCTGTTTATGTAAAATTTAATTGACGGTTTTTTTTCTAAACAAAACAAATTCAATAACACAAATAGAAATTTATCAAAAATATTTTACCGCTCGGATATTTTGAGAACAAATAATGATATTGACTTCGCAATAATTTAATTTTATCCACGATGCCATATTCAATTACTGATATAGTCCATTGAAATGTTACAAAATTTTGCCCGAACATTGCATTTAGTATAGGACAATTTTTTTTTATGCGTAGAGTGCATCAGTGTGAGCATACAAAATCGTTTTCGGGTCTGGAACCCCATTTGGCCGCTATCTTGAAAAAGGGGTAAGAAGCCCCTTTTCACAATTTCTTGAGAAATAAAGGTCTGACCAAAAAAATTTGTAGATCATTTTTGTAGAAAATTTAATTCTCTACAATTTTGGTTAAGAGACTTTTTACCGTTAAATTGAAAATAAAAAAGATATAGCCATATAATCGACGAACGTTTTCAAAAAAAAAAAAAATACT
Organism: Epistrophe grossulariae; assembly: GCA_929447395.1. Taxonomy (NCBI): domain Eukaryota; kingdom Metazoa; phylum Arthropoda; class Insecta; order Diptera; family Syrphidae; genus Epistrophe; species Epistrophe grossulariae. The sequence goes on from OV839568.1 coordinate 47,245,564, forward strand.
TTAAAGGGTTATAACTTTTTTTCTAGTAGTTTTATTGAAAAAACACTGAAGATGTTTTTTATAGATCATTTACTGCGAAAAATTTGGTACACCCCGTTTTTAAATTCCATCATTCAACAATGGTTTCACACCAATAAGTAACAATTTTTTGTATTGTTTTTGTTTTTTTTTTATTAGGGTGATCGGTATAAGGTGCACCATAAAGCTAGAGCAAGTAGGTTGGATTAAGGCAAGAAAAAAATCTTACAGGAGGGGGGGTCTATTTCTCCTCGTTTAGGCGGGAGGGGCAATTTTCTAAAAAATTTACTTAAAACAGAAAAAAAAATTATTTAAAAACAACGGTTAAACTTACAATGCTATGCTATAACTTTTTGAAAAGCCAAAAATCTCTTCTTTAATTTTCATTTTAAATTTAAATTGGGAATTTCCTTATTACAAAATAACTTTGGGTTTCCAGTTTCCAAGGACACCACTAAGGGAAGTTACCAATGTGGGTCACATCCAGCTTCTTTTTTTGTTTGTTTTTTTGTAACAAAATTTACTGAATTTTTTTCTTAAAAAGTTGTTGGGCATATTTTTAAGAAAAATAAGATTTTCATTATTTGGTTGAATGTACCGTTATTTCTGGTCATACAAAAATATAATGAAAAAACGAGTCGGGGAAATGCCGAAGAAAACGCTGTGTACCAAGTTTAAAGAAAATCAACTCAAACGTTTGGGCTGCAGCTGAAAATGAAGTTGAAGATCGCTGCATCCGAGATTTTTTTTCTTTAGACTTGCAGCTCTTGATAAGTATCAATTGTATTGAAAAATTTTAAACACCAAAATGTTGAGGGTAAGTTTTTCCGGGGGCGATGTCCGTTACTTTTTTTGAATTGAACCTCTTTATATTTTTTTTAACTGAGTTTCTTAACTTTTTAAGATATATTTTTTTTTAGACGCGCAGCTAGGCCATAATAAATGTTTTATGAAAAAAAAGAATTGCACAATGTAGAGCATACGTTTCTCTGGGGGCAATGTTCCTTATTTTTTTTATTGTTTTATTGAGCTTTTTTGAGCATGAAACTTAAAAGAAAATACAGGCAAGTTTAGACCCTTATAACTTCGGATCAACGAATGGTAGATACAAAAAATTACATGCACAAATTAGATTTTCCAAACTCTAGAGGCGATGTTTTTTATTTCATGTTATTAAGTCTTTTATTCTTGCTTAACAACAAATTATAACAAAATGGTAATAATAAAAAAATAGATTCACAAAAAGTCTAAAAAAAAAAAAAACTTCGGATGCAGCGATCTTCAACTTCATAGCTGAAAGAATATGCGACAGACAGAATAACGAGACCCAATTATTTCGATTTCAATGTCATTTTAATGTCAAGTTTGATCAAAATCTCGAGTTCGATTTTTTTTACGAATCCATAACTCCATAAAAAAAAGTTGTTATAAGTAATTCATATTTCATTAAAAATTCATTCAAACAATTTAAAACCAAAGCTTGTGCCACGCTCTCACGCATGTATGATATTTTTAATATTTTTCGAAACATACATCTTAATCTGGTTGAAAGAAAATTAATTATTAAAACATATAAGTTAACATTTTTCAATATCAAATATTTGTTTTTTTTTTTCAAACATCATAATCGTTATTACAGCGGTTAAATATCCAAAATATTCATACGCATATAAAATAATTTATTGAACTATTTATGCCTGCAAAAAAATGGTTCCTCAATAAAATCAAAAATACCAATGTTATTCTCGAAAAAACCAATTCAATTGAATTTCCCTTAATTGACAATATCGGATACATTGCATATGGGCAGTTGATGGCCAAAAATGTTCATCAATGACCTATACAAAAGACCTAATAATATTATATACTTGACTAATTATGTTTATCTAAATGGAAGCTACATTAAATGAAAAACTTCATTAAATAAATATACCTATTCAATATCGTTTGTATTGAATTTTTCTGCCTTTCATTATTTTATGTTACAATTTTGTTTGCTTATGGACAAAATTCAACCAACTGGAAACCTGAAAATATCAATTGATTAATTAATTAAAGTCGTATAATATTAAAGCTTCTTTGAATTATACCCTTATCAATTACCCCATCAAACCATTATTTATATTTTATATAAAATTAAAATCAAAGAACTAAAAAGAAGAAAAAAATCAACTCTCCTTAAAGTCCAACAAAATTTGTTAGAATTCGAAGATAAACTTGGACATAGAAAATAAATAAGTATGTAGGTACCTTTATGTTGAAGTTAAATAATGAAAATAAAGTCTTCACTCGAAACATTTTGATCTTTTATTCTTAGAAATATACCTAAATTTCAGATAACCTGGGGGATTTATAGTCAGTTAATTTTAAAAGGGGATGTTCACTTTAAAACAAATCCTGGTATTTTGCGTAAGCAATATTGTGTAAGTTTTTGGTTAGAGGTTAATTCAAAGAAAAATCGTTTAGGGTCAAAGGCAAATGATTTTGCTTTTGTTTTTTTGAATTATAATGTTTCATCAAAAGGTAAACAATACACCAATACCTATATAATATAAAATGTATATATATTGTACCAAATAAGGTGTACAAAAGGACTAGCTTATGTTTTTTTTTTTAACTGTCATGGTCAAATGGACAAAACGAAAATCATCTTATAATATATTATTTCTATAGTCTAGACTCACTTTCCGACTCTCTTACCACACCGATTTTTACAAATGTGGTGTGCGAAATTACCTGATGATTTGACGAATTAGAATTTTATTTTAAAAATGTTAATAATTTGTCCAAAAACTGCATTTGTTTGTTTCGTGTGTCTTTTATTTTTATGGAATTGCGAGAATTCACGCACGGGTAGGCTATGGCTATAGTTGTATAAATTCTGATAGGATTGCTAGTTTTTATAAAATCTGGGTTTGAATTTAAATTGACACAAGGAACAAGTCACCACAAAGAAATTTAGAACCCTATGATATATGGACTAAAATTTCTAAGAATAAATTTACCTACCGGAAATGATTAAGAAAACCTTTGATGAAGAGTAGTCTTCGAAATAATAACCTCTTGTTTATATTCAACGATTTAATTAATGATTTAATTGATAAATAAATTAATACATTTCTTTCATAATTTTTTATAAATTGACTTCAACTGTTAGAACAACGAAATTGAATCAATAAAAACAAAATGATTACAACTCTCTCAAGGTGTTTACATGGGAGAATGAAATGGGTTAATTAATGTGAAGAGCCATAATGTTTTTCATAAGGAATGAGAACAAAACAGGATATGCATTTTCATATCTTTTAAAAATATTTAAAAACAAATTTGTTTAGGTTCACCAGGAGTGAACGCAGAAAGGATTTTAGCTGTTCAAAGACCCTCTGTAATTAATTTAATAAATTGTTTGGTGATTAATGTGAATTTCCTTTGAAGTCGAGAATAATTACTCGTTTTTCTGGTTAAAATTCAATTTATTCCTCTGTTTTTTTTTTCAAATTGAAAGAGATAATTTTATTAAATATTAAATCTAAGGGCCTCGCTAAATTTGTCAAACTATACAAATATCAAAGAAGACTTTAAATACCAACGGACAAAACTAAGAAAATAAGATAAGTGGGAGTGATGGTATAGTAAACGAAATATCATAAAAAAAACCTACACAAACATGTCATGCTTTAATTGAATTATTAATTTTCATCGAAAATATTGAGCTGGGGTGGAATCGGCTAAGGTGATAAATGATTGTCACATCAACCATAGTCGTGTGTGATTGTCATTTAGTTTTCCGTCTGGGTAAGGTGATTCAACTCAATTCAATTCAATTGAATACTTTAAAATGTAATTTGTCAAAAACATGGTTGCCATAGTGGATGTTTCAAATGTTTGTAATGAGCAATCGAAAATATATAACGAAAATGACGTCCCTGCAATATAATTCTTATTTTTTCTTCATCTTCCGGAGTGTAGTAAACTTTTTTGGTCACAAGAATGTTTATTTTTGTTTGTATGAATGGGAAAAAAAAGGAATTCTGAAAAATTTTTTCAATTTTTGTTGGATGGTGGTAACTCTAGTCGTACGGCGGCAGATACATAAAATTTGTTGGAAAATGACAATCACATTTTTGATGTGATAGCTCTTTAGCTATCAAATGTGATATGAATTGTTTGAATGTGACTCTCACTTATCGCAAATCACCGTACACGATTCCACCCCTGATTAATAACCAAGAAACACTCATTTAGTGATTTCTTTGTTGAATCTTCATAATTTTTTTTTCATCGGCAAATATTGATGTAAAAAAAGTCCAAATTATTTAGTGAATTCATAAAAGAATTTTCATCATATTTTTCATCAAAAATTAATGATCTGATGAATAAGCCAGTTACTTTTGTTTAGTAATTTCTTCGTTGAATATTCATCATATTTTCCATCAGAGTCCTCAGTCCAACTGGTAAATAAGAAACTTCCAAGGAAGTAGTGATTAAGTTGTGGAATTTTCATCGAAAAAGTGGCAAGTGCACCCCGCCAATGACAATGAATAAAATTAAAATTTTTCGAACGGGGTGGAATATTAACATTGAAAATGTTTATAGGGTCGTTTTGAGAAAAATATGGTGTTACCAAAATGATTAAATGAAGAAATGATTATATAACAAATGAACGAAATGAACTCTAGCGTATAGGGGGCTCAGGATCGAATTTTTGGTTGGTGTTACCAAAGAAAATGCCAAAATGAACCTAAAGACACAATCGATGAATCGTACCTACACGTTGATCGTCGCCAACAGACGAGCTTCAGTGGAGGATAGTTGAATTTGTATAAAATCTTAAAATCACTCGATTTGAGCCCACTTAGAAGCCTTTTACTCAGGTTATAATTATCGGATGCTTAATGTTAAGATAGATAATTAAAGATAAAATGACAGGCTACAAATCTGCATCAAAATGTTTGCAAAAGCTTACAAAATTTCATACTAAAAACGTGAAAGATTGGCTTTTGAGAACTAATTTCATCACGGCAAATGACGTGAGGAACAAGAAAACAAAAAGAAAAAGAAAAAAACGTACCCACAAAGAATATACATTGCTGTAAGGGAGCGTGTTGGCAAGACGTTGGTTGGAGTGGAATGTGTGCAATAAAAAACCACCACTGCACTGTGGCTGGTGGCAAACAAAATTGGCTTCGCATCGGGAACAAAAATGATATACATACATAGCTACATTATTAAGTAGGTTAGGTATGTCTGTAAAATGTTATGTTGATTAAATTGTTGTAGGTATTTTGCAAATATTATTCGTAATGGTACGATTAGGTTGGTTTGGTTGGCTTATAACTTCTGTTCTAACAATTGGATATTTAAAATAAAGGTCTTGAAATGAAGGTAAAATATCAAACTAATTTATTCAGTTAAAAAATAATTGAAATAACATAAAAGTGTAGGTGAAAAACGTTTAGGTTTAATTCATCAAAATAAATAATTGCAAAAACTGAAAAATTGAATTACAAAATTGGCTTCGCTAACAAAATTCATATACCTACGTATCTTAGGTACATACATTATGTATGTAGGTAGGTAGGCAGGTGGAAATGGCGATCACGAGCAACCTAGCTCGTTGACCCAATTAGCGCTAGAGTGCGCCGTTTTGTTACCATAACTCGTTGGACCTGTGGATGTAAATGGTTTGGAATGTCTCAGAATGGCTCAGAGACGTAAGAGGTTTGACCCCTTAGTATATGACATTATGTATGTACATTTATATAAAAGGATTGATTTAGTTGTTCTGCGGTTGCCTTTTTACTTCTGTACTAATAATCGGATCTTAAAGATTAAGATTTTGAAATAAGTTAAATAATAGGCTTCAAAATTTTGTGTGACAAAACTTGACTTAATTCTCAATTCGATTGTTGAACCTAGAATATGCACAGAGACCTATACTTGAACCTCTATGATTATAACTTATAACTTTAGTTCTAGGTATAAGGGCCAGATGTTGAAGGTTAAGATATTTAAATTAAGGTTAACCAGGCATAGAGGTAGGATTAACCTAGCGAAGCAAATTAAATATAATACCTAACTAATCGAAAAGGGTTGATTTGGTATCTTCTGTTCTAATTATCGGATCTTTGAGGTTAATGTCTTAGAATTAAGGTAAAATCTCAGTCTACAAATTTACGTGACAAAACAACATCTAAACCAATGCGTTTTTTGAACTTGACCAACGTCTGAACCAATGCGATTTTTGAACCTAAAATATGCAAAGATACCTACTTGTGAATCTCTTTAATAAACTTACAACATTAGTTCTAAGGGCCAGTTGTTGAAGGTTAAGGTATTTAAATTAACATTAATCAGCCTAGAGGTAGGATTAACTTAGCGAAGCAACTTAAATGTAGTAATCGAAAAGGGTTGACTTGGTAAGCTTTTATTTTCTGTTCTAATTATCGGATCTTTGAGGTTAAGGTCTTAAAATTAAGGTAAAATCTAAGGCTATGTCACAAAACTTTACCTAGGTCTAAGCCAATGCGATTTTGGAACTTGACCTACGTCTAAGCCAATGCGATTATTGAACTTAGAATATTCATAGGTACTGCAATATAATTGCACTTCTTTAATAAACTTATATAGATTTAGATCTAATGTTCAGATGTTCAAGGTTAAAGGTAGAACTATAATATTCGGATGCCGACCTTAGTGGTCGTACGAAACGAAAAGAAAAAAAAATTCATATGACGTGCCCATAAGTTTTGCTTTTTTCGACCAATTTTTTACTTTTGCTTCCGGAAGTTAAGAGCGCTCACCGACCGCACCATGCGTAAGTGAACTGAGAGAATTTTCTTCCAACATCTTCCGACTATTACAGTTCTACCATAAGGTCCTCAAATGAAAAAAAAAAAACGATTCAATTTGGTTGTCAACTCAGCTGTCAACTTAATTGGTGCTTTGCTTTTCATATACTCAGATAAAAGAATACTGCTTAACTGTCAAAACCATTAATATTGTCTTAAGAAATTACACGACTCGAGTTTATTAAATTTATTAAAAGATGAGTTCAAAATGCAAAATATTATAGAATACCTAAAAACAATTAGGTAAATCAGGTTTGCATTGAGTTTGAGCTACACATCAAATTATTTATAAATTTGGTCTCGCGTTAAAAAGGGTTCACTTTAATCAAAAATCAAATAACTTGCCTATATATAAATAGTTCAATAAGTTGAGAGACTTGTAAATCAATTTGAGCAAATATTTGAATTTCTTCAACATCAACGCCGTGATCAAATAAACTGAACTGAACAACATTAATTTAACCGCCAACTGGGATTCGACATTAAAAATATATTGTAATTTCAGACTGAAGAATGGTTTCATAGACATCTTCAGAAGTTTTGGTGCAACTATAGGATACAAATTAGAAATCACCAAGATTATTCATGTTTTTATTTTATCGAGCTAACACAAGTCATTTTCAATGTCCCCATAGTTACTCTATGAGTGAAATCTGTAAATTTTTTGAGATAAGGTAGGTAAGATTGAACTTGCATAGGTCTAGTGTCTTTAATTTTCTATATATTTTTAGTTAAATTCTCCTCTCCTTGAATGTAACAATGAAAGTGAGGCTAGTTAGTGTGCTGGAAATAACTTCGCACAGTTGCAATTTTTATTTTGGGATTATTTGATCAAGTTTTGTGGTTAAAATGCGAATGGCAGTACATATTTGTTTGCGTAAGATCATATTACTTTTTCTTGCTCCTGGTAATTCGCCCCCAGAATTTTGCGCCCTGTGCATTTGCACATCTTGCATATATGGTGATTTAAAAATGAAACTTACTCAATTTTTAGTTTTAAGAGAGCGTAATTAAAAAAAAATAGTTTTCAATAAGGACGTTTAATAAGTAGAAAACTAAAATATAAAAAGCCGAAAAACACGAAATTTCATACTTTAAAAAAAAAACTGTCAATTGAATGTTTCCACAAACTAGGTTATTGATTTCGTCTTTGTCTGCAGAATAAAATTAGTCTTCTAAATCAATGTTTTTTTCTCAGGATATTCGAGCAATTATATACAATACATAGCAATATAATAATACAAAAAACCTTTTTCAACGTATTTTTTTTTATATATTTTTTGCTTTAAGCCGAGTATACAATTCCTCGACAAAAAAAAAACATTTCTTATGGAAGAGATTTTTGCGCAAAAAAAAAAATTGACGTTTAATTTTTTTATCGAGATGTGAACCAACCCTGAGAAATAATTGTATACTCACCACGAATATTTTTTCGCGCAAATTCGCGCCATTCGTTTTGTGGAAAAAAAAGAGGACAACGAAGATAAATTTTTTATTTCAACTCAGATTTTTTTTCTTCCGAAAAAAAAAAATTCTTACAAATGTAGTTCGCTCTCCACTGGCTCTTTATTTCGTTAGTTTTGCGTAGCGTAGAGTAGAGCGGAGCTACAGGCAACCAGATACGCATTAAATGAAAAACTCATATAAATAAAAATGAAGCATTCTCATTGTTCGTTCTAGTTCGTTGGCTCTTTGCTCTTTTTTTGTTGGTTGAATTGTGGTATAAGTATTTTACAGTACTCTTTAGTTCTCATTATTGAATTGAACTACATGAACTAATTGAACTATGAGATGGTGAACTAGTTCATTTGCAGACGCTGCTTTTTGAACTAGTTCGTTCGTGCGTCGCAAAAAAAAAATTTCAAGCTTTTTTAAAAAATCCAAAAATACATTTTTCTCTGTAAGAACGTTGGATTTGGATTTTTGGGTCTTCGAAACCTTGAGATATGTCAAATTCAACAAATCGGACCAATTACAATAACTTTTAATGGGAAGTTACATAATAAATCGTGAGTGAATAGGCTTTAGGTCTTTTCACCCTAGTTTAAAAGGTACTAATATCTAGGAAAACTATTAACAAAGTTCAAATTCCTATCGATTTTAAATCATTAATTGAAAAATATTTTAAAGCGAAAGCGTTGGAAATATTGAATCAAACTTTAAGAATAGGTCTTAATGCCAATTGAGAAAGGCAAAAACTCCCGCGGGTCTTAATGCTTTTTTGGGCGTTAGGCAATAACGCCCAAATCGATTTGGAAATATCGCCCAAAAAAATTCTGAACAATTGTTGTTGTGTTTTTTTTCGATTTGGGCGTTATTTCCAGTTTAAAATTTTTTTTTTAAAGGAAAGAACGCCCAAAATAAAAATTTTTAAAAGTCCAATGCGAAATAACGCCCAAACGAAATCCAGAAAAAGGAAATAAGGTCCAAATCTTAGGAAATAACGCCCAAATAATAGTAAAATTCAGTACTAACATTTATAATATGGAATTTTGAAAATTAAAACGGCGTATAAATAGTGAGGTATGTATGAGGGGCATGCTGCCCCCCTGCAACACCCCTGCTTTTGTCACATTAAAGGATTTGAGGTAGGTGCGAGGCTGGGTATATGCAAAGTTTCTTTAAAAAAATATTCTTTAAATGCAAAAAAGACTGCATACACCTAACCTCACACCTACCCCAAATCCTATAATGTGCCCAAGCAGGGGGGTTGCAGGGGGGCAGCATGCTCCCCGATACATACCTCACTATTTATACACCGTTTTAATTTTCAAAAATCCATATTGTAAATGTTAGTACCTATACTGAGTTTTATTTTTATGCCCCTCCCCCATACTACCTCACTGTTTATGCTGCTTAATTTAATCTTATATCATTGGAATTTCACTTTGAAAATATCGCCCAAAATTGAGGAAATAACGCGCTTCACCTGAAATTCCCCATATATGATTCTCGTCAATGGACAAAATTTCAATTGACATTTTGATATGATATGTTGATGCTGATATTCGATGTTTTTTGTCAATTGCCACCTTTTATCTAACAGAACAAAATAAATAAATGCCTCGCGTCGGACTAACAGTTTTGTGCTGAATAAAGGGTGTTCAAAGTACTTATTAAAACTCCCACACACAACAATTTATCGCCCCTGATCCCACATAAATTTTGTATAATAGGATCTACTCGTATATTCTTTGAATTTATTACGAAAATGAATCCATGTTAACAATAATGCAAATAGTATTGTTATACACATTTCGCAGTAGGAGTTGAATTTTAGGAAATTTCAAGGTAAAATGCTGTATTGCTGAGGGCAATTATTGGTTTCGTGCGAAACTAAAATTCGATATGCTAATCAAATATGTATACCATTATGATGAGGGAGAAGTAAAACACAAGAGTGGTTTTCGTCGTATCGTCTATCGATTTTTGCATCATGAAAATTTAACACAATATCTATGCTAGAATACAGGATCTCTTTGGTTGTTCCATTGTGGGTTAACCAAATAGACGCTCATTCATAAGAATTTTTTTTTATGATGTAAAAGGTATATGTTTCCTTTAAAGTAAGATAAGATAAGAGATGTGTTTTGTGTCTCCATGTTTCAACAGCATTTAATTAAATTAAAAGTTATGAAAGTTATTAAATAACATTAAAATTTAAAACTAATAACATATGCACATATTTATTTAATTTAATTAAAGGTGTTATTGTTTGTGCCTGTAGGTAAATACTCTCGCCTCGCGGATGAAATAATGCGTAAATTAAAAAGTCCTAGAGTATGCCTCAATGTTATTACTTAACAAATCTCACATATTCTTAACAAATAAATGTGGGTACCGACGATGCGCAGAATTAAATCGTCCCACACCGGGAAAATCCGGATCGGAGGACCAAACGTCGATGTCTAGACTTTTTTAATAACAAAAAAAAAAAAGTAGTAAAGAAAATATAAGTTTTTCAAATAAAATAAAAATGCAAGTACCTAATGTGTGATGAAAATGAAAATCCTCATGTTTTATTATAGTCATCTTGTCATATGGCTTGATGTATAGGTATAATAAAAACATATTATGCTCAAAAAGATGCAAAAGTAGGACACCCTACAGTTCAACTTTATTTCATTGATAAAGTCTGAATTTATGAAACTTAAATTGCGTTAGCCATGTACCTAACCAAAATGTGGATGTGAAAAATTCTTTAACAGATCTATAAGCAATGTTGGCAATTAGCAGATTATTATTTTCAAAAATTAATTTTGTTTTCAACTCTGTACCTTTAATCTCCAGTATTTGTTGTATTTAGTCATGATTCCTATGAGAATTTAATATTTCATTGGGGAAGACATTTTTGGATTTCCATTATATTAGATAACCTATACCTCATAATATGATGCTTAAATCTGACTTTTCCATCATCAACTCTTTGCAGAGTTGACACCATCTTAATTTAGAAAGTGAAATCGACTTTCACTATTTTTTTAAAAAAATATTCGTAGTCGATATAAGAAAGTCCTTAATACAACAAAAAATACCGAAAAGTTCATAGAATAGAGATATGATAGTTTAAAAATCGAAAATAAGAAGGTAGCTGATGTTTAATAAATATATGATTTGCAATAAACCAGCAGGTTCCCGCAAAAAGCTTATAACTTGGGTACTATTGATCGGAACACCAAAATTGTGGTCTCTAAGTTTTGGGAAAATGAACCAATGTACTTATAATAGAATTCTCTTTATGATGCTGTTGTTTTAAATGAAAAAAAAGTAAAAGTAACAAGAAAAAAAATCAAAATCCAACAAAAATTAATAAAAAAAAAATACATACTGTACACAAATTCACCTAGCCAAGAAAAAAGATTAAATCGAAAATTTTAAAAAACATAGGTTTTTAAATTTGCTTATATGCTTCTCGAAACTGTAAAATTTATTTCTAGAAAACATCATCCTGATTTTTGGTGATTTTTATATCTGACGTCTATTTTTAATTTTTGGTTTTTCAAATGTTTTTTTGATCTCGAGTTTTAGATTTCGTAGAATTTTCTTTTGTATGACTTTCATGTATTTATAAGATTTGTCTATTAAATAAACAAAAAAACTCTTTATAGTTGACCTTATAATGAAATTCCGATTTAAAAAAATCACCTATCTTACAATTTTAAAATATAGCTTTCTCTCACAATATAATAGTTTCATTGAAACTCATCATTGAAAATTTTAATTTTAAGTTCTGATGCACTTAAAAAGCAAAATCAGTGATTATTTTCATGCCAATATAAAGCTATTGACTTAATTATTAATTTTTGTTAATACGTGAAATGAATATCTTTATTTCAATAATTGAACTACCTTATCGTTGATCATTGAAATCTTAGAACTCATTTCATGTGAAAGTTTGGGCCAAAATGAAATATTTTTTTGACTAGAATTAATAATTGAGTCATCAGTTTTTTTTGCATCAAAATATTCACTGATTTGGCTTTTAAAGTGTCTAAAAATAAGAAATTACATTTTTCAATGATGAGTTTCAATGAAAGCTATAACCGGACCTTAAAATCCATCCATATGAGCTGGGCCTCAAAATTGACAAAAAAAAAAAAAACAAAACCGACCTTAAAAGCTTGGATACCTTATGCCGTGACCACATTTCGGCAGGCAACCCATGCGCAAAATGTTAGTTTAGACCCTACCTAAAAAACTTGTCTGCTACGAAAATGAGATTCTCTTTTTTGGCAGATCTTGAAGCCGCGATTATTTTGGAGATGAAGAAACCTACGACGAAATTTTGCACAAATAAAAAAACGAACAATCTTCTCAGGAACAACAAGTTATTTTTTTCAACAAATTTTTCTTCTACTCAGGTCTTTTTTGCAACTTTTCGTTACAATATTATTTTTATGTAATTAATTATTCTTATTGAAAATGCTTGTAGATATGTTTATTCAATAAAATAAAATATACGAATGTAATTTGCAAAAAAAAACGATTTTAACTTTAATGCAAGATAGTGGCAACCCTGTAAAGCAATTATTATTTTAAAGTTTACTTAATTGGCACGTTCAGAAAAATTAGATCTCAGAGATTTTTCTCAATCAAAAAGTAAGCAAGCGAATCCAATATTTTTGTCCTCAGCATTTTGACAGCAAAGATACGAAATTTTGGTGTCCATGAATAATGAAAGTGAGATTGCTGATATCTCCTAGATCTCATTTTTTTAAACATGACGTTTATAATTTATATGTAATGCTTATTGATTTTTATAAAATTTAAAATTTATTACTGCTCATACACTCGCAGATAACAAATACCTGTACGACCTCGGCTACTTTTTTTATTTTATTTATTTTTATTTTGCCACATACAACACATATCAGTCATAAAAACTGTCGATTTTTGTGTACTGAGCTTTGTGTACTTTTACGCTATCAATGAATATAATGTGGGATATATTGCACTGCGACCTATAGATCTATTCTGCCCCCATTTGGAGCTGGATGAGGATTCTCATATTAAAGCTCTTCCTCCAAACCTTTTTCTCTGAAGAATTTGAGTATTTGAGCAGAGAGGATAAATTGCATTCCTTCACCTGGTACCGTCCCAGGTGTTTCTTCCTTTAGTGCGCGAGTGCATCGCAGCTGGTTTATGGTTTGGTGTTTCCTCAAGAATATTGCAGAATCTGCATGTGACTTTAACGGTAAATCCTGGTATCGCTGGAAATTGATGTAATTCCATGGTACATCCGAGTTGACCTTTCGATGAATCATGACTCATGAGTAATTTTAGGCGTATGGACATCTTTTCCGAATTGTTCGACTGTCGATAGCGATTGTTGCCTTTATTATGTTATTGCAACTACGGTAGAAGCCATACATTTGACTTTGTATCGTTTTTCAGTACATATAGAGTTGTACACAAAATATAAATTTATGAATCAATAGTACACTGTGGCGTATACTTACTTTATTTTTTTAGAAAAATTAGCTTTTCTTTCTAATAAATTTTATTATAAAAAAATTTAATTTATTTTCAATATTTTTAAATTATTTTAAGTAGTCACTTTGCCTTTAAAAAAATATGAACTTTGAAACAAAATATTATTAGAAGGATGTTCATGGGGCACTCATCGTTTCTTCCCCATTATAGTTACAGGCCTGGATGAAAACTATCTTAATTAAATTAGAAAGTAAAATTCAGAGAAACAAAATATATATATATCTAAGATTTTTATATTCACTATGCACTAAAATGAATAAATAATATCAATATTCATTTAAAAGTTTGCTTTTGTAATAGTTATTACAAAAAACGTTTTCATATTTTTTTTCATTTAAATTAGTGTATTAGCCCAGTAGGAATAAACATTTGACCTGGAAAAAAATTTAAATATTAAAATTTCTTTCACAATTCATTAGAGGGGATTATTATAGGAGCACATGGGTAGTTTTTTCGGGAAAATCGGACTGGAGCTTAAGCCGCCATCTTGGAATTTCCTTAAAAAATTGACTTGAAATAGAATAAAATTAAAGTCTTTTCTAGTTTTTTGTTACACAGTGGAACAGTTATCCTGAACAAAAACGGAAAAGGAATTGAACTTTTCTTTTGCTTGTGGTCGCGTTAATTTATTAAAAGAAAAAACAACCTTTATGACCACAACATTTAACAAAAAATCAAAAAACAACAAATTAAATTAAAAAACAAGTTAATTATTCAATTTAAAACTTTTTAATTTTTTATTTAAAATTGGATGCATTTCGAGTCCAATGTGACTCATCATCAGCAATACACTAATTGGTATACAAAAATTGCAACAAAATTAGAACAAATATATGAACATAAGAAATTATAAACAAAGGAGATGTTACAAGAGAAAGGTAAAAGTAAATGAAAAGAGTAAAAGAAAAAACATAAAAACATTATAATTTAAATGAAGAGTTGGAGTGAGAGGGTTATATTAGATTGAAGAGTGGTGATATAATATTCCCGTCATCGCTGTTCATCAAGTTTTCGTTGATATGTATGTATATGCTTTCATACGCATCAAGTCGTCTGTGGTTAGTGACATGCTTTATCAGCTTAACGTTGTCTGATTTGAGATCGAAGTGGTTGGTGGTGAGGGCGTGGGTGGCGACGGAGGACTTTTCTGGTCGATTGTATTTGATGTGGCTAGAGTGTTCTTTGAAACGTACCTTGATGCTTCTCTTCGTTTGACCAATGTATTTAGCTTCGCAGTTTCCGCATTTAACTTCGTAAATTCCCGATTTTTCGTTTGTTTTTGTTTTGTCTTTCGTTGTGCCAAGCATGTTCTTTATTTTTCCATTATTAGAGAAAACGCATTCAATATTTTTCTTTTTAAATTTTGCTGTTAGCTTATCAGTAATGGATGGAAAGAAAGTCATACTTGCTCGTTCTGTGTTGTTGTTGTTTTCATCTAATCGTCTATTTTGTGTGAATAACAGAAAATCAACGTTGATCGGCAACAATAAACCCAAACCGGTAGATGATTTAATCGTCAATTTGTCAACCGAAGTGTTCTCACAACAACAACTTGATGTTTTGAACAAAGGTCTAAATTTCACCCCAAAACCTTTACACTTGCCTATTATCGAAACCATTGTTGATTTAGAAACCTGTATAAAATATAAACCACCACAAATAAAAGACGAAATAAGAGATTTTGCAAAACCCATTATTAGAGATGCCAAATCAAAGTTTAAATGTGATGCGAAATCAACCAAAATCCACGAGATTATACGTGAGCTACAACAAAAAGATGTTTTCTACATGAAGGCCGACAAGGGAAACAAGTTAGTTATCATGCAGAAACAAGATTACAACGAAAAAGTTCAAAATTCATTACTCACGGATAATATTAAAATGTTAACCAAAACACCTCTACCAAAGATGATTCGTGATTCAAAAGAAGTCATAAAAAGTATAAACACAGTTTTTGCAGTACCAACTTGGAAACTCAACGTGTCAAATCCAGACATCCCAAAACTGTATGCACTTCCAAAAGTACACAAACCAGGTAACAAAATGCGACACATTGTTTCAAACATTAACTCACCATCAGTGAAGATAGCAAAATGGTTAGTAGAAGATCTGAAAAAATATCCAATCCAAAGTCTATCTGTAAAAAATTCCTTTGACTTTGTTGAAAAATCAAAAGACATCTACATAGATGACGACGAAACCATAATTTCCTTTGATGTTGAAGCATTGTTTCCCAGCATTCCCATCCCAGATGCAATAATGGCTTTAAAAACTCTTTTGGAAAACTATACAGTCGATGATGACAAAAAACAGACATATATTAAAGCAGCGGAGACATGCATGTCACACAATTTTTTCCAATACAGAGAACAATTTTATAAAATTGAATCTGGCACGAGCATGGGAAACCCTCTATCACCTTTAATCGCAGAAATTTTTATGTCTTCATTTGAAACAGATCTGAAAGCCAGGGGCTTACTTCCACGAATTTGGCTTCGTTACGTAGATGATGTGTTCGCTGTAGTTAAAACAACTGGAATTGAAAATGTCCTAACAACCATAAACTCGCAATTCGAAAGCATCAACTTCACCTACGAAACAGAAACAAACAATACTCTTCCTTTCCTAGATTTGATGATAACTCGGAAAAACCATCGAATTGAATTTTCAATCTACAGAAAACCAACAACAACAAATCGCTACATCACGAGTGACTCATTTTGCCCAGTTCAACACAAGCTTGCTGCATTTCATTCGATGATCCAACGTCTTTGCAAACTTCCATTGTCGATCACTAATTTTTCAAACGAATACAAACACCTAAAAGAAATTGCAACCGTCAACGGCTATAATGAATCCATAGTTGATAAACTTATAATAAAACACACAAGAAAAATCAAAAAATCAAATTTATCAACGTTATTCACACAAAATAGACGATTAGATGAAAACAACAACAACACAGAACGAGCAAGTATGACTTTCTTTCCATCCATTACTGATAAGCTAACAGCAAAATTTAAAAAGAAAAATATTGAATGCGTTTTCTCTAATAATGGAAAAATAAAGAACATGCTTGGCACAACGAAAGACAAAACAAAAACAAACGAAAAATCGGGAATTTACGAAGTTAAATGCGGAAACTGCGAAGCTAAATACATTGGTCAAACGAAGAGAAGCATCAAGGTACGTTTCAAAGAACACTCTAGCCACATCAAATACAATCGACCAGAAAAGTCCTCCGTCGCCACCCACGCCCTCACCACCAACCACTTCGATCTCAAATCAGACAACGTTAAGCTGATAAAGCATGTCACTCACCACAGACGACTTGATGCGTATGAAAGCATATACATACATATCAACGAAAACTTGATGAACAGCGATGACGGGAATATTATATCACCACTCTTCAATCTAATATAACCCTCTCACTCCAACTCTTCATTTAAATTATAATGTTTTTATGTTTTTTCTTTTACTCTTTTCATTTACTTTTACCTTTCTCTTGTAACATCTCCTTTGTTTATAATTTCTTATGTTCATATATTTGTTCTAATTTTGTTGCAATTTTTGTATACCAATTAGTGTATTGCTGATGATGAGTCACATTGGACTCGAAATGCATCCAATTTTAAATAAAAAATTAAAAAGTTTTAAATTGAATAATTAACTTGTTTTTTAATTTAATTTGTTGTTTTTTGATTTTTTGTTAAATGTTGTGGTCATAAAGGTTGTTTTTTCTTTTAATAAATTGAAATAGAAAAAAACAAATTTTAAGCAACGGCAACACTTACAGTGCCATGTTAAATCTTTTTTAAAAGCCAGAAATCTATAATTCTTTAATTATGTTTATAAACAAAATTATTTTAGTAAATACTTTTTAAAAATTTAATTTAATTATTAAGTAGTATTTTTGTGTAATAATAATTTTATTTCAACAATTAAAGATACAAAAATTATTAAAAATCTATTAATTTTAATTAAAAAAAATAAAAATTTAAATCATGGTTTTAAAAATAACCTGTTAAAACGTTATCCTGGCTACAAAAGCAAAGTTTTCTATCAAATATATTTGTTTTTCGGGTGGCTATAAGTACAACTTTATAAATTTAATACCCTTTTTTAAAAGACTAAAATCATGTTGACTTCTGTTATCTGAATAAAATTTGTATCCGAATTATTTAACCTGTTTGAGTACACAACGTTTCTTGGCAACCACTAACTACGGGCGTGATGGATACCTATCTAGATAAATTTAAAAAAAAATGGAGTAAAATTTTAAACAGTCTGATGTTAAGGTATTAGCACGATACTGCTTAAAAATTTTCTAAATTCAAGGCTCTTTACTAAATGTTTCATATTTTAAAATATTTTTTTTAATTGGTATTATACTAAGGGCCAGTTTGTTCACAGCTGATTATCTTTAGTCAAGGATAATTGCAACTGGTAAATCGTCGCATGTGCAATGCAAAAAATATTTGTAAAAAAGAAATCATAATTTGAGCTCTTTGTCATGGAAATTGCTAAAAATTCAACTTTAGTTGATTAGCACCATTTAATTAGAACCTTTGAAAAACATTGTACAGATTTAACCCAATGTTAACAAAATGGTCCTTAAACGATTTTCTTAATGAAAGCCAACTGAACACGTCTTAAACAGTGACAGTTCACGCAAAAAAGTAAATAAGCTTACAATTTAGTAAATCCTGTTTTTAATCTAGCATCGACTTTAATGGATTAAAAATTTGCGCCATTATTAACTAAATAATAAATTTTATCCATACCGTTGGATAGTTGACATGGAAATGGGCGGATTGTACTTAAATCAAAAATTTTTGTCTTGTTCTTCGGAAACAAATTTCAAAACTTCATTTGAGTCGTTTCTGGGAAAATCAACACCGTTTCCGAGAAAAAAATTAATAAGAAAAAGATGTGGGTGATTTTACGTAAACCAATTAAATTTTTTTTCTCATTTATCGGAACAAGCTTTGAAAATTGTATCTAAATATGTAATATAATTATAGCTGTTTCTGAAAAACCAAGAAATTACAAAAGTGGGCATGGAAGTTTGCGGATTTTATAGAAACTACTTTATAAATTTTGTTTAAATTCGGTTCATGTCATGTTTCCTTAAGTGAAGCTTAGACGAGGAACGTTTCATCGAAATAAAATTTAATACAAATAATTAAAGTCGTTTCCGAAAAACTTAGAAACAATGAAAGTGAGTGTGACACTTGAGGTGACGAAGGGTAGATTTTACCAAACCAACTTTAAAAATTTGTCTTTACTCAGAACTATAGTGTTGTTCAAATCCATGTAAAAAACAATTTGTTACCTTTTCTACGTAAAAGTAGGTAAAAAACGCCTAAATAAGTGTAAAAAACGTAAAAATCCCATAAAAAACGTAAAAAAGGTGAAGACGTTCAAAAATATCGAAAGAACAAATAAATAATTGAAGCATTTTATATTGAAAAACATGTATTGAAATAGATAAGAGAATCTGTTTTTTAATCATTTTGTCGAAAATAAAATAAAAACCCAATAGTTTTTTTTGTTTTTTTTTTTTATTAATGTTTTATGTGATCAATTATTTATATTATTTTAATTATGATGTTGGAGTGCGCTTTTTTGGTCAAATTGTTTAGGATGCAAATAAAAACAAATTATTTCATCTTTTCCAACGTTTCGTCGATTTTCGCGACTTCTTCAGGGGTTTAATCTTTAATGTATATTATTTAAATTTATAGTTGTTACAATGTGGGTTTTTTTATATAGTGTTTTATTCAACTGTCATCTTCAATCTTGAAGGTAACCAATTTTTATTAAGTTTTTACTTTTTTGCCTTTATTACGACTTTAACATTAGCATAATTAAAATACAGCAAGTAAAAAAACTAATTTAAAAAACGTAAAAGACTATGTAAAAAACGTAAAGTAAAAAAGTCAAACAACACTGCTCAGAACAAACTCTGAAATCTTTATCCAAATCATATAATATAGTCGTTCGCTAAAAATCATTAATAAATAATTAATAAATTAAATGAATTGGGTGGATAGTGATACGGCTAGTATAGAACCAGGGCTTATAGTGACTTCTTACTCTCAACCATTCCTGTGTGCGTGTATATTGGCATGAATAGAGGAGACCTGTACCATTTTCTGCCAAATCAAAACGACCGAGGTGAGAAGCATTTGTTTCATGAACATTTTTAAACTTCAATATAATTTATTTATATGTAAGTTTTTGTCTATGGTAGGTACAGCAAAACAAATTTATTTTTAAAGATGATATGAATTTTTTTTTCAACAAGTTTAGGACTTTTCAAGTACAAATTAAAAATATCTCTACTTAGGTACTTCAATATTTTTTTTTTTTAAATAAACGTTTTGAAAATATTTTCTTTTATGGCTTTCAAGCAAAAAGCCACTTAAACATTATATTTTCCTATAAGTATAAGTGCAGGAAAAAGCAATTTATAGACTGTTAAACTGACAAATATTTTAAAAGACTATATATTCTATATTAACTACCTATGAACCACATTCACCTCTCATAGTATATCGTAGGTACTTATAAGTGCCCAAGAGCCATTCTACGGAAACCAAAATCCTTACCCACAGATGCTGACTTTTGAGGATATTTATGTTTTCACTTTATATAATCTTAGAGAATAGTTTCTATTTTACTGGCTCTCTTATGGTGTTGTGGCAAACCACTTGTTTCTCAGATAGTTTTGGGTAATAAATTGAGCAAACAATTTTCATGGCTCACTAACAAAAGCAATTTATTAAATCACAAAAACTTTGTCTTTAATTGTTTGGTAATAGTTATTAACAGGTGATAAAGTTTTCAATGGTCTTTATTTTTGATGAATAAGTTTATTTGAAAAATAAAAACAAAATGGTTTAATGATGATAGAAATGTTTTATGTTTGGAATTATGTAATATGTATGTAGTTATGAGAGATAATATTAGAAGTGGTTGGTTTTTTTTTGCAAACATGTGTAAATGTGATTGAGTAAAATGTTGGATGTTATTGCAACAACTATTCCTAATTTAAGGAACTGAAATAAAATAAATTTGGCTGATGCAAAACCAGGCACATTATAATTTTCGAGATTTATTTCGACAGATTCTGTAATTCTGCATTGTTTGTGAATATATCAACAGGCCTTTCACAACAAATAATTGACAGCGGACACACACCCAATTTCGACGAAGTAAGAGTATAATGTATAAAGAAAAGAGAATCATATGCGAAATTTACTCTTGAAATCTTACGCATTTAACAAAATTTGACAAGAACTATTAACACTAAAGAGGACAGAGAAAATATAATAGTAAGCTACGCTTTAGCGATTACATAAGTAGGTACCTGCCAAACCAACCATACTGTGATAATTTGTGTGTGTCATTTAATTTATTAGTCTCCATATATATTTCTGTTTGTTTTTAAATTGTTTCAGTGTTAATTTATTAAAATATTAAATATAAAAACTTAAGACATCATTTTAAATAAAAAAAAATGTAAATCCCGCCAAATTTTAAAAAAGCAAGTTTTTTGTTATAAAAAAATAAAAATTGATTAAAAAATTAATTTCATATTATGTTAAAGATCTAATAAAATATCCCTGAAGAAGTCATGAATAACGACGAAAAAAAAATGAAATAAAGTTTTGTTTTATTTGCATTTAATTTCAAATCGACCAAAAAACCCTGCATAAATAATTCACAAAACATAAGTAGTGATATTTTTTACTTTTATTATTTTTCCGTCAGTATTTTAATTAATGTTTCAATTTCAATTAATTGTTATTCTATAATTAATTAACATTGAATTTGTACAATGAAGAGAGCTACTAACTAGACGTGTTTTTCTGGCGGGCAATTTTACATAGGTTTAATTCAATTCAAAGTTATCCAAATTGACTCCTTATAAGAATTTAAAATAGTAAACTCTGATACTGTATACAGAAGTGAAAAGTTCTTATAGTGAAGTGGTTTATATTAGCTTTTTAAACATTTTAAAATAATTTCATTAATTTCTTTGTTTGTGACATTTTAATAAAAAACGATTGCCCAAACCTTCTCAAATGTCTGGTCCGAACAATCGACGAAACAATTCATCCAGTTCTAAGGTTCAAACTCAATCACCTCGAACCCCCGTGGGCTCACTCTCACAAAAACAAAATCCAAAACACAATATGACTGATGACAGCACAACCATCCCAGATAAATTGGATGAAAAACTTAACAAGCAAAGTGAGTTTATCATTACTCTCTTATCAAAACAATTTAAAGAAATAAATGAATCACTCGCGCAAAAGCTGGAATCTCAATTCGCCGAAATAAACAAAAACTTATCTGACGTCATGAACAGAGTGTCACAGCTAGAGGCAACTATCGCAAGCTCTCGTGTCGATATAGAAGCACTCAAATCTGACGTCTCTCATTTGAAAGCATCATCATCTAATGTCAAAGCTGAACTCACAAACTCTAAATCTCAATTCAGTGACCATAAGCAACAACTTTTCGATATGAATAATAAACTTGTCGATGAGAATCTGCGCTCAATGTTCAATTTTTTGTGCCACGATATTAAGATCAAACCACCTGCATTGCTTGACATCTTTCGCACTCGCCCGAATACAAACAATAACAACAACACAGCAATTATTTTAAAATTCAGATCGGCGTACGATAAGTACTTTGTGCTCACGTCTATAGCCAAGTTCCGAAAGGAAACAAAAACACAATTATCACTAAGTAACGTTGGATTTAAAAACTCTAAATCTCAAATTTATTTCCGCGAATGTTTAACAAATAAAAACAAGTCGTTATTGCGGACCGCACTCCAATTAAAAAAAAAAAACAAAAAATTGCATCGGTGTTTACAATCCGTGGTCTTGTTTACATCAAACGTCTGTCATCCGATGAGGAAGGAGTATGTATCAAAAACATCGAAACCCTTAATGGAATTGCCAGCCTCGCACGCGATGAAATTCTATAATTAAAATATAAATTTTGTTATTATTTTTATTTTTATATTAATTTTTTTTTTTTTCGTTATTTTCTCAATTATAATTTAACTTTTCACACCTTTCTTTTTTAATTTTTTTTTTATTTTTTATTTTATTAAATTAATTTATTTATCAAATTAAATTACTCCAAAAATTCAATTAAATTACTTCTATTTTTACTCTTTTCTACATAACATTCGTTACGCATCGTACTGCTTGACTTTTCGAAGGCATTCGATACCGTGGACCACTCTAATCTGTGTTACAAACTCTCATCTCTTTATGGCTTTTCATCGTCTGCAGTTTCTTTGTTGTCTTCGTATCTTCGGGATAGAAAACAAGCAGTTTCAGTCGCCAATACTTTTTCAAGTTTCCTTTCGACCACTAGAGGAGTCCCTCAGGGTTCAATTTTAGGACCTCTTCTTTTCTCTCTTTATATAAATGAGCTTCCCGCTAAAATCACAAGTTCCTCCATTCACATGTACGCGGACGATGTTCAATTATATAAGAGCTGTTCTCTGGGACTTATTGAGGATTGTGCATACAGATTGAATGAGGACTTGGAAAAAATTTCCCTCTGGTCAACTAATAATGGTTTGTTCCTGAATCCGTTGAAATCTAAATGCATTGTCATTAGTAGAAAAATTTTGAATCTTGATTATTTCCCCAGCTTATACCTGAACAATTCGATCATTTCCTATGTATCAACTGCAAGAAATCTTGGTCTGTTATTTAATAGAACTCTGTGTTGGGATACCCATATTAACTCTGCCGTTGGTAAAGTCTATGGTGTACTTCGAAGGTTATGGCACTCGCAATATTTCGTCCCTCTTAAAACACGTATGCTTTTGGCTAAAACACATGTTTTACCCATACTCACATACGGATGCGAGATATTTTGTAATTGTGATGTTGTCAGCAGGAGAAAGCTTGATGTTGCATTCAACAATACCGTGCGTTATGTTTTTGGTTTAAGAAGATATGATCATGTGTCAAATTTCTCAAAGCAACTGTATAATATGTCCCTTGATCATCTTATGCGCTTTAGAACCCTTATAACGGGTGATTTTTTAGCTGGTTTGGTTTTGGCAACACTGGTTTTGACAGCTGACGTGTGTTTAGTACCTTGTGTCACTGTCAAACAGCTTCAGTTTGGTTTGCAATTTAACCATGGATCGTCTTACAAATGAACAACGCTTGCAAATTATTGAATTTTACTATCAAAATTCGTGCTCGGTTCGAAATGTTCATCGCGCGCTGCTTCCATTTTATGGTCGGCATACTCGACCTTCTGAGCAGTCTATTCGGAAGATTGTGACCAAATTTCGCACCAAATTTACTTTGTTGGACATTAAACCACCAACACGTTTACGTACTGTGCGTAGTGAAGAAAATATTGCGGCCGTATCAGCTAGTGTGACAGAAGACCGCGAAATGTCGATTCGGCGCCGTTCCCAGCAGTTAGGCCTTTGTTACAGCACTACGTGGAAAATTTTGCGGAAGGATTTGGGCGTAAAGCCTTTTAAGATACAGCTGGTGCAAGAACTAAAGCCAGCCGACCTACCACAACGCCGAATTTTTGGTGAATGGGCTCTTGGAAAGCTGGCCGAGGATCCGCTTTTTTATCGAAAAATTGTGTTCAGCGATGAGGCTCATTTTTGGTTGAATGGGTACGTAAATAAGCACAATTGCCGCATTTGGAGTGAAGATCAGCCAGAAGCATTGCAACAGCTACCAATGCATCCCGAAAAAGCCACTGTTTGGTGCGGTTTATGCGGGCCGGCGGCATTATTGGGCCATATTTCTTCAAAGATGATGCGAATCGCAGCGTTACTGTCAATGGTGAACGCTACCGAGCGATGATAACAAACTTTTTTTTGCCCGAAATGGAAGTTCTTTACTTGCATGATATGTGGTTTCAACAAGACGGTGCCACATGCCACACAGCACGCGAAACAATGGCGCAATTGCGAGGCGAGTTTGGTGAACAGTTAATTTCACGTTTCGGGCCGGTCAATTGGCCGCCTAGATCGTGCGATTTGACACCATTAGACTATTTTTTGTGGGGGTATGTCAAGGCTAATGTCTATAGGGACAAGCCCGCTTCGATTGACGCACTGGAAGCCAACATCCATGCATTCATTCGTGAGATACCGGCCGATATGTGTGAAAGAGTATGCCAAAATTGGACTCAGCGGATGGGCTACCTGAGACGCAGCCGCGGTCAACATTTGCATGAAATTATCTTTAAACATTAAATTGCAAGGTTCAAACTATCGATTCAAATAAATATTTCATTCATTTTTTCGAATTTTTTGTGTTTTTTTTTTTAAAAAAGTTCTAAACCTCTTAAAAAATCACCCGTTACATAGATACGAATGTAATTCACGAAAAAATTATTTTAACTTTAATGCAAGATAGTGACAACCCTGTTAAGCAATTATTATTTTAAAGTTTACTTAATTGGCACGATCAGAAAAATGAGATCTCAGAAATTTTTCTCACTCAAAAATTAAGCAAGTGAATCCAATAATTTTGTCCTCATCATTTTGACAGCAAAGATGAGAAATTTTGGTGTTCATGAAAGTGAAATTGCTGATATCTCCTAGATCTCATTTTCTTAAACATAACGTTTATATGTAATGCTTATTGATTTTTATAAAATTTAAAATTTACTACTGCTCATACACTATGTAGATAACGAACACCTGTGCGACCTCGGCTACATTTTTTATTTTTTTTGTTTTTATTTTGCCACACATACATCAGTCATAAAAAGTGTCGATTTTTGTGTACTGAGCTTTGTGTACTTTTACGCTATCAATGAATATAATGTGGGGTATATTGCACTCAGACCTATAGATCTATTGTGCCCCATTTGGAGCTGGCTGAGGATTCTCATATTAAAGCTCTTCCTCCAAAACTATTTCTCTGAAGAATTTGAGTATTTGAGCAGAGAGGATAAATTGCATTCCTTCACCTGGTACCGTCCCAGGTGTTTCTTCCTTTAGTGCGCGAGTGCATCGCAGCTGCCTAAAATATGGTTTGGTGTTTCCTCAAGAATATTGCAGAATCTATATGTGACTTTAACGGTAAATCCTGGTATCGCTGGAAATTGATGTAATTCCATGGTACATCCGAGTTGACCTTTCTATGAGTCATGACTCATGAGTAATTTTAGGCGTATGGACATCTTTTCCGAATTGTTCGACTGTCGATAGCGATTGTTGCCTTTATTATGTTATTGCAACTACGGTAGAAGCCATTTATTTGACTTTGTATCGTTTTTCAGTACATATAGAGTTGTACACAAAATATAAATTTATGAATCAATAGTACACTGTGGCGTATACTTACTTTATTTTTTTAGAAAAATTAGCTTTTCTTTCTAATAAATTTTATTATAAAAAAATTTAATTTATTTTCAATATTTTTAAATTATTTTAAGTAGTCACTTTGTCTTTAAAAAAATATGAACTTTGAAACAAAATATTATTAGAAGGATGTTCATGGGGCACTCATCGTTTCTTCCCCATTATAGTTACAGGCCTGGATTAAAACTATTTTAATTAAATTAGAAAGTAAAATTCAGAGAAACAAAATATATATATATCTAAGATTTTTATATTCACTATGCACTAAAATGAATAAATAATATCAATATTCATTTAAAAGTTTGCTTTTGTAATAGTTATTACAAAAAACGTTTTCATATTTTTTTTCATTTAAATTAGTGTATTAGCCCAGTAGGAATAAACATTTGACCTGGAAAAAAATTTAAATATTCAAATTTCTTTCACAATTCATTAGAGGGGATTATTATAGGAGCACATGGGTAGTTTTTTCGGGAAAATCGGACTGGAGCTTAAGCCGCCATCTTGGAATTTCCTTAAAAAATTGACTTGAAATAGAAAAAAACAAATTTTAAGCAACGGCAACACTTACAGTGCCATGTTAAATCTTTTTTAAAAGCCAGAAATCTATAATTCTTTAATTATGTTTATAAACAAAATTATTTTAATAAATACTTTTTAAAAATTTAATTTAATTATTAAGTAGTATTTTTGTGTAATAATAATTTTATTTCAACAATTAAAGATACAAAAATTATTAAAAATCTATTAATTTTAATTAAAAAAAATAAAAATTTAAATCATGGTTTTAAAAATAACCTGTTAAAACGTTATCCTGGCTACAAAAGCAAAGTTTTCTATCAAATATATTTGTTTTTCGGGTGGCTATAAGTACAACTTTATAAATTTAATACCCTTTTTTAAAAGACTAAAATCATGTTGACTTCTGTTATCTGAATAAAATTTGTATCCGAATTATTTAACCTGTTTGAGTACACAACGTTTCTTGGCAACCACTAACTACGGGCGTGATGGATACCTATCTAGATAAATTTAAAAAAAAATGGAGTAAAATTTTAAACAGTCTGATGTTAAGGTATTAGCACGATACTGCTTAAAAATTTTCTAAATTCAAGGCTCTTTACTAAATGTTTCATATTTTAAAATATTTTTTTTAATTGGTATTATACTAAGGGCCAGTTTGTTCACAGCTGATTATCTTTAGTCAAGGATAATTGCAACTGGTAAATCGTCGCATGTGCAATGCAAAAAATATTTGTAAAAAAGAAA
Organism: Epistrophe grossulariae; assembly: GCA_929447395.1. Classification (NCBI taxonomy): domain Eukaryota; kingdom Metazoa; phylum Arthropoda; class Insecta; order Diptera; family Syrphidae; genus Epistrophe; species Epistrophe grossulariae. The sequence goes on from OV839568.1 coordinate 47,273,092, forward strand.
TCATAATTTGAGCTCTTTATCATGGAAATTGCTAAAAATTCAACTTTGGTTGATTAGCACCATTTAATTAGAACCTTTGAAAAATATGGTACAGATTTAACCCAATGTTAACAAAATGGTCCTTAAACGATTTTCTTAATGAAAGCCAACTGAACACGTCTTAAACAGTGACAGTTCACGCAAAAAAGTAAATAAGCTTACAATTTAGTAAATCCTGTTTTTAATCTAGCATCGACTTTAATGGATTAAAAATTTGCGCCATTATTAACTAAATAATAAATTTTATCCATACCGTTGGATAGTTGACATGGAAATGGGCGGATTGTACTTAAATCAAAACTTTTTGTCTTGTTCTTCGGAAACAAATTTCAAAACTTCATTTGAGTCGTTTCTGGGAAAATCAACACCGTTTCCGAGAAAAAAATTAATAAGAAAAAGATGTGGGTGATTTTACGTAAACCAATTAAATTTTTTTTTTCTCATTTATCGGAACAAGCTTTGAAAATTGTATCTAAATATGTAATATAATTATAGCTGTTTCTGAAAAACCAAGAAATTACAAAAGTGGGCATGGAAGTTTGCGGATTTTATAGAAACTACTTTATAAATGTTGTTTAAATTCGGTTCATGTCATGTTTCCTTAAGTGAAGCTTAGGTGAGGAACGTTTCATCGAAATAAAATTTAATACAAATAATTAAAGTCGTTTCCGAAAAACTTAGAAACAATGAAAGTGAGTGTGACACTTGAGGTGACGAAGGGTAGATTTTACCAAACCAACTTTAAAAATTTGTCTTTACTCAGAACTATAGTGTTGTTCAAATCCATGTAAAAAACAATTTTTTACCTTTTCTACGTAAAAGTAGGTAAAAAACGCCTAAATAAGTGTAAAAAACGTAAAAATCCCATAAAAAACGTAAAAAAGGTGAAGACGTTCAAAAATATCGAAAGAACAAATAAATAATTGAAGCATTTTATATTGAAAAACATATGAACTGAAATAGATAAGAGATTCTGTTTTTTAATCATTTTGTCGAAAATAAAATAAAAACCCAATAGTTTTTTTTGTTTTTTTTTTTTTATTAATGTTTTATGTGATCAATTATTTATATTATTTTAATTATGATGTTGGAGTGCGCTTTTTTGGTCAAATTGTTTAGGATGCAAATAAAAACAAATTATTTCATCTTTTCCAACGTTTCGTCGATTTTCGCGACTTCTTCAGGGGTTTAATCTTTAATGTATATTATTTAAATTTATAGTTGTTACAATGTGGGTTTTTTTATATAGTGTTTTATTCAACTGTCATCTTTAATCTTGATGGTGACCAATTTTTATTAAGTTTTTACTTTTTTACCTTTATTAAGTCTTTACCATTAGCATAATTAAAATACAGCAAGTAAAAAACTAATGTAAAAAACGAAAAAGTCTATGTAAAAAACGGAAAGTAAAAAGTCGAACAACACTGCTCAGAACAAACTCTGAAATCTTTATCCAAATCATATAATATAGTCGTTCGCTAAAAATCATTAATAAATAATTAATAAATTAAATGAATTGGGTGGATAGTGACACGGCTAGTATAGAACCAGGGCTTATAGTGACTTCTTACTCTCAACCATTCCTGTGTGCGTGTTTATTGGCAGGAATAGAGGAGACCTGTACAATTTTCTGCCAAATCCAAACGGCTGAGGTTTGAAGCATTTTTTTTCATGAACATTTTTAAAATCCAATTTAATCTATTTATATGTAAGATTTTGTCTTTGGTAGGTACAGCAAAACAAATTTATTTTTAAAGATGATATGAATTTTTTTTTCAACAAGTTTAGGACTTTTCAAGTACAAATTAAAAATATCTCTACTTAGGTACTTCAATATTTTTTTTTTTTAAATAAACGTTTTGAAAATATTTTCTTTTATGGCTTTCAAGCAAAAAGCCACTTAAACATTATATTTTCCTATAAGTATAAGTGCAGGAAAAAGCAATTTATAGACTGTTAAACTGACAAATATTTTAAAAGACTATATATTCTATATTAACTACCTATGAACCACATTCACCTCTCATAGTATATCGTAGGTACTTATAAGTGCCCAAGAGCCATTCTACGGAAACCAAAATCCTTACCCACAGATGCTGACTTTTGAGGATATTTATGTTTTCACTTTATATAATCTTAGAGAATAGTTTCTATTTTACTGGCTCTCTTATGGTGTTGTGGCAAACCACTTGTTTCTCAGATAGTTTTGGGTAATAAATTGAGCAAACAATTTTCATGGCTCACTAACAAAAGCAATTTATTAAATCACAAAAACTTTGTCTTTAATTGTTTGGTAATAGTTATTAACAGGTGATAAAGTTTTCAATGGTCTTTATTTTTGATGAATAAGTTTATTTGAAAAATAAAAACAAAATGGTTTAATGATGATAGAAATGTTTTATGTTTGGAATTATGTAATATGTATGTAGTTATGAGAGATAATATTAGAAGTGGTTGGTTTTTTTTTGCAAACATGTGTAAATGTGATTGAGTAAAAAGTTGGATGTTCATTGAGCGTCTATTCCTAATTTAAGGGACTGAAATAAAATAAATTTGGCTGATGCAGAACAAGGCACATTATAATTTTCGACCTTAATTTCGACAGATTCTGTAATTCTGCATTGTTTGTGAATATATCAATAGGCCTTTCACAACAAATAATTGACAGCGGACACACACCCAATTTCGACGAAGAAAGAGTAATGTATAAAGAAAAGAGAATCATATGCGAAATTTACTCTTGAAAGCTTACACATTCAACAAAATTTGACAAGAACTATTAACACTAAAGAGGACAGAGAAAATACTATAGTAAGCTACCCTTTAGCGATTACATAAGTACCTGCCAACCTAACCAGGGGCGGACTGGGAGTCAAAGGGCCTTCCGGGACTTTAAGAAAATTGGCCACAAAATAAAAAAATGAGTAGAAGTAATGAAAAAAAAAGATTTTCGATGAAAACGACGAAAAAGATTTTGTATCTATACGGAAGTAGTAGTACAAGTACCAATTATTAAATACAATTGAAAGTATTTAAACAAATTTTTGCAATATTGCGTACGGTGCTCGGGGTTTTAAACTTAGATGCGCTTCATAAACCATTTAGTAAAAATTCGGAACTATACTGGTTCTGGTCGGTTCATATTTTTCTACGTAATAAATAAATAAATTATATATTGGGTGGCACGACAGCTCGTGTAGAACCAGGGCCTAGTGATTTACATTACAACTCTCAACCATTCCTATGTACGTGTTTTTGGCAGAAATGGAGGGGACCTACAATTTTCTGCCGAATCAAAGCGGCTAAGACGAGAAGCAGTTTTTCATACTCTTGGAGGGTTTTCAATTCCTTACAAGAAAATTTCTGTTTTTTAAAGTGGAATAGGCTGGGAATCTAACTAACCATTACACCACGGGCTACTACCTACTATTTTGTTACCTAACTTAACTAAAAATCATTAAAAATTTGGAATACATTTTGGGAATTGGGCTATACACTTTTTCAACTTCCGTATCTGTGTTAGGAAAGAAGTCTTTAACATAAAAATTCGTGTTTACCTTCGTATGCAGTAAAGAGAAATGTTACTTGATTTTTGAAAACATTGCTGCAATAATGCAAATTTTATAATTAATGTTTCCTTTTTTTACAGAAACTTCGAAAATACTCATAACAATCGAAATATCGTTGTTGTTCTTTTTTATTTTTTTTTTTCTGTGGCCCTGAAATATGTATCAACTGCCATTTGAGTTCTTTTGCTGATATTAAAAAGATTTGCAGTTTTTCGCTGCAACATCCAATAAATTTTTGTCTTTTGGAAGCTCGTCATATTCAATTTTATTAGAAAGCCTTCCTTTAAAATAACTTAAAGCATTTCAAAAACCTATAGAATATAAATCAACTTATAGGCCTCCATAGATTACCAATGGGGCCACAAAAGCTCAATATTAAGTACCAACCACCAACTATAGTTTCGTTTAAAGTGTCTAAGAGTACGATGGGGGCTCAATATTGATTTCACGGGCCATCAATAGAGTTGTGAAGAACCAACAGCTTTATACTCATTGTCAAGGCCCTTAACAGGACTGTGTGGGCCTCCTAAGATTCCTTTGGGACCACAAAAGCTGTATATTTACATACTGTAAGGCCAATAAGAAATCCAATTTTATGAAAAATTTTCTTATAAAAGTACAGAAAGTGCTGCAAGAGCTTTTGTGCATATATTGCTCGCCCAGGGGCCCACCGGGCAAAATCCCGTCGGCTCAGCCCGCTCCTGAACCCAACCATACTGTGATAATTTTTGTTTGCCTTTCAATTTATTAGTCTCCATATATATTTCTGGTTGTTATGAAATTGTTTCAGTGTTAATTTATTAAAATATTAAATATACAAATTTAAGACATCATTTTAAATTAAAAAAATGTAAATCCCGCCAAATTTTAAAAAAGCAAGTTTTTTGTTATAAAAAAATAAAAATTGATTAAAAAATTAATTTCATATTATGTTAAAGATCTAATAAAATATCCCTCAAGAAGTCGTGAATAACGACGAAAAAAAAAAATGAAATAAAGTTTTGTTTTATTTGCATTTAATTTTAAATCGATCAAAAAAGCCTGCATAATAATTAATAATTCACAAAACATAAGTGCTGATATTTTTTACTTTTATTATTTTCACGTCAGTATTTTAATTAATGTTTCAATTTCAATTAAATGTTATTGTATAATTATTTCGAACCTCTGTTATTAAATGTTTGACTTTCGACAGATTTTTTTATTTTTTTCGATTTTTCTTTTAATATTTTTTGTATACCTATTCTTAAACTTGAACAAATCTATCATTTCAAACAAATTAACTCTTAACTGCCTTTAATTTACTAAACAGTTTCATCATTCATGCACTATTACTCAAACCTATAATTTCTCTAACCCTACTTAACCCCTAGAAAAATAAATATCCACGCCTATTAATTCATCAGTCATATAATGGACTTTATTGCTTTTTAACAAGACTTAAAAATAATGATCTTTATATTAAATGATTTCGAATTGAGATTGATAGATTGTTTTGAACACTTTCAATATTAACCCATTTCCGGCTAGCGTTGCGAAAATGCAACGTCATATCTGAGGAGGTCTGGAACTTAACTGATGATAAATTTAAATAAACTAAATATTTAATTTTATTTTAAATTTTTGTAAAAAATATGATTTTTTATTACATCCTGTCACAAAAAACGATACACATTTTAGTACTGAGAAAAAAAAACCAGTCATACAAGAGCGCTATATTGGAAAAATCATTTACTATCGCTTTGAATTTTTTCTAAGAAATAATTAGCCGATACCTTCTGAGTATAGGAAGCTTTGGCTATTTTTCTTATGAGCGTCTTTGAAAGAGGGAAACATGTTCCCAAATGAATTAGCTGGTGAAACTGAACTAGAATGTAGATTTGATGATTTAAATTCTCAAAAGCCTCGTGGAAAATATGACGAACCGGAAGCTGATGTTATATCAAAATATTCAAACAGCATCCGAAAACGTCGCTTCAATATTTAACAAAGAATTAACCTTCATTATAAGTTGCTGAAGTGGTCAAAAAGTCATTGAGTTGAATTTTCAAAAAAAAAAAAACCAATGAAAATATACGAGCAATTTATGACAAAATCGGTAAGCTTTTAATATCTAGCTATGTATATCATTCAAAAGCTATTGAAACAAAAAGAAAACACGTCAACATTCCAATGCCAAAGCAATTCTTTAGAATAACATAACGACGGGTGGAGTTGATTTGTTTAATATCGCTACAAGCAACTAACGCTACTGGCCATGCTTTTATCAAATGCACTGGACGCAGCGTTGATAACTGCATGGAAGATACCTTGCGTTTGCTAAAAATTTGCTAAGGAAACACCCATGCCACAGCTAGAATTTAGAACATTGTTGTTGATAGATTGCGATTGGAAATAAATATTCAACGGAAGGAAACAAAAATTAAAAAATTGGGTGGTGCGACAGCTCGTGTAAAGCCAGGGCCTATTGACTTCCAACACTCAACAATTCCTGAGTGCGTGCCATTGGCAGGGATTGAGGGGACTTACAATTTTTTGCCGAACCCAAAAACAGAAAAGCGTCTTCGATGTTGCAAGCGTTCCAGCCAAACCGTTTTTTCATGTAAATTGTAATATCCTGCTTCATGAATACCCACGCAAAAACCAATTTTTTTTAAACATAATATATTAATATAAAGTATATATGTATTATGAATTTCTTCATTATTAATTTTCAACAATATTTTCATAACCCATGTATCCATATTTAATTAATTTTTCATAAAAGTATTCAAATAACGTTGATTCATGTTCCATATAAGGAGCAAATTTTGATATCGCTTTCAGCGAGCGTTGCGAAAACGCAACGTGTATTTTATGGAAAACCAAAAGCTTTTCCAATTTCCAAATTTTTGTTTGCAGATTTCCTCTAATTGTACAAAAAATAGACAGTATGTGAAATTTCAATTTTCTAAGTCAACTGTAACTGGTAGCCGCCGGAAATGGGTTAACAGAGTGTGTTTATAGCAAATCTCCTTCGTAGGTGTTTCTGGCATGTGCTTTTACTTCTCAGCTCCAGAATTATTCATTGTAATTTTTATAAAATAAATGTTAATCATTAGATATTATCATTCCGTCCAAAACTGCAGTAAATTGTGACTGATTTTGATAAAATATTTATAATTAAAAAAAAAAAACATATATTCGGTGAATATACGAATTTGGGAATTAATTTTTCACTTAACAAACGCCAAAGAGTAGGAGTTAGAATTTATGTTCACCAGCAACAGAGTGAACCTGCTGTTTTTTTTTTTTTTGTTTTTTTAATTATACAGGGTGATTTACATAAATTTGCTAAAGATGTATAAAATCTTGAGGGGTTATCTGTGCAATAAAACAAAAAATCAAATTTATCTTCCCATAAATTCCACAAAAGTGATCTGTACTAAATTTCAATCGAATCCATCTATCCGTATAAGCTCCAGCTCGATGTACGCTCGAACGAACACATAAAAAGACAAGCAGACCGACAAACGAGTCCCAGTGTTATTCAAATCCATGTAAAAAACTATTTTTTACCTTTTCTACGTAAAACTAGGTAAAAAACTCGTAAATAAGTGTAAAAAACGTAAAGATCCCGTAAAAAACGCCAAAAAAAGCTCGTAAAAAGGTAAAGAAGAGGTAACAAAAAGTAAATAACTGAGAAAAACGAGAGAAACTGAGAGGCATCTGTCAAAATTTATGTAAAAAAAGAAAATTTGGCCAACGTTAAAAAATATCGAAAGAACAAATAAATAATTGAAGCATTTTATATTGAAAAACTTGGAGTGAAATAGATAAGAGAATTTTTTGTTATCATTTTGTCGAAAATAAAATAAAAACCCAATAGTTGTTTATCCAACTGTCATCTTCAATTTTGAAGGTGTAACCAATTTTTATTAATTTTCGTGTTTTTTTTTACTTTTTTAGCTTTTTTTATTTTTACATAAGAATAATTAAAATACAGTAAATAAAAAACAAATGCAAAAAACTTTAAAACTATGTAAAAAACGTATAGTCGAACAACACTGCAGACAGGCTGAAACACAATTTTTTGAACTTCATCACTGTACCTAATGTTATGTTAATTGAAATCTCGAACATTGCTCGTCCTTTCTCTATGGAGGAAAAAATACATGTATACGATTTTTTTTAATTTCAATCCAACCTTCACTCACTCTACTTTTAGGGGCGTTCACATTCAACCACATGTTCATCAACACGTGTCGTGTCGTTAGATTTTTGTAATGTGAACACCAGTCGAACGACTGTCGATCAAGCAAGCTCTGTAGTTCAAATTTTTTGATAATTTGCTCTGTCGAACGACCGGTGTAGTAAATGTGAACTCCAGTCGGATGACCGAAAATTTAATTTTATATCTTATTTCTATTTTTTTCGTAAGATAAAAGATTGAAATGAAAGTAAAATAATAAAACAAAAGTAGAAACAAATAAAATTAATGCGCTAGAATAGGTAAAAATAATGAAATTCTCGCCATGTTTGCTCTTTGAAAAATTATTTTCAAATGATGTAGGTACGGAAATCGTTAAATGTGAACGCTAGCAAAACGACTCGGGTCGAACGACACGTCGTTGAATGTGAACCCCCCTTTTAAGGCATCTTAAGTAGGTACATCACCGCTGTATAAAATGTTCTAAAAATAAAATGATCTCAACACGTCAATTTATGTACACTCAATTATGAAAGATAAATTTATTTCCTCATGTGAAATTTGTGGGAAGTGTAGCTCTATTAAGAATTTTTTTTTTTATTATTTTCTATGGAATTCTATGGAACTACAATTTGATATTCTTCCCTTTAAGACATGAATATTTAAAGTTCAGCCATGAGCAGTTAAAATTGTTTTACCAGGAATTCCATATAAGGAAAGGTTTTTTCTTGAAATTCTTAGATCTATCAAGTGAAGGTTGTCATGTATCTTTTTTTACCATCCTCATGATATTTGATAGGATGATACAAATAGTTGCATGTTGTCGAATCTTAGCCTTTATAATCTTAAGTTAACCTTTATACATTATATAAAATCGATAGTCAACATTTGAAATATTTGTATTATAGGTAAGAGTTCAAAATAAACAATACATATACATAATTTTAAATATGATATTTTTTTTATAAATTGAATTCGTGGGAATTTCAAGTGAATCAACTGGTTGTATTTTGTTGATATATTTTTTTTTTACTTCATTTCAATTTCGAATTGAATTTAGTTTACTATTGTATAATTTATATAAGTAGGGTAGGGCGGGGCTAGTTGGGCCACTTTTTACTTGAAGTCTCATAATTATCAAACTACTCATAGTACAACTATCTAACTGGTATCAAAAGAAATAATGGACTTCTGGCTTCTAAATGAATTCTGAAAAATTTGAAAATATATTACCGCAGAAGAATTAAGCTACCTTAAATGGATCAGTGGGGTTAGTTGGACCAAGCGCTGAAAATTGGCAAAACAAGTCTCATAAAGGGAAACAAATCCAAAATTTTATAAGGAATTTTATTTAAAACAGTCAAACAAACTAAAAATAAATTTTAAATAAAACTTTAAAAATAAATATAATAGAAATAAATAAAGGTATGAAATAAGTTTTGGAATCGTAATCGCTTGTGTAATTGACGCATCGTAAGAAGGATCCATCTCCGGCTACTGTTTAGTTTGTATGAGCCCACTTTCAATAGGTACATCACAAAATATGAAAATACAAATTATTTACTTATAAAAAAACTTAATACTGGGGCTTCATTTCGTAAAACGAAAACAATCCAGTGATGGGCGATTTGCTGTAAAAAACAGTTTTTTACATTTTCTGTATAAAAATCGGTAAATAATGGTAAATAACTTGTAAAAAATGTAAAAAATGTAAAAAACTGTAAAAAACGGTAAAAAACGGTAAAAAACGGTAAAAAACGGTAAAATATGTATTTATTTTGACAGATTGTAATTTAAGGCACGTTTTTGATCAGAAAACATTGTCCGAGTGGAGAAAACAAACATCAAGAATTTATTAAAAACTAATTAAAATGCCGCCCCCGAATACAACAAATTTTGAAGACCTAAATTTTAAATTAGAGTCGAAAGCAGTAGAAAGTCGAATATAGACAAAATATGGCACTGAACGAATATGCTCTAACTGCATATTATTTACATCCTTTTTTTGATAACGAAATTTTATCAACTTACCAAATAGGGACTATTAATAACTTTTTTGATTTTAAGCACAAAAGCGGACTCTTTGAATTACTTTATCAAAAAGAAATAAAAAAGCCTAATGTATGTGTTTTGGAGTACTGCGGAAATAAAATATGGCCATCTTTCCAGATTGGCCTTAAAGCTACTAAATATGCCAGCTTCATCGGCTCAAATTGAAAGAGTATTTTCGAATTGGGCCCAAATCCATACACCTCTTCGAAATCGCCTAACCTTTGAAAGGTCGAAAAAGTTAATACACGTTTATTTTACGTTAAATGGAAAACGGAATGAAGAGTTTCCTATGGAATTTGATGATTACGATGATGAAGTATTTTGAATATTGTACTTGTACTGAAAAAAAAAATTGAAAGAATTAAATATGTTTTTTTTTGTTTAATAAATAAAGTCAAAAGAATTTTTTTTTGTTTTTATTTTTTACCGTTTTTTACAGATTTTTTACATCAAGGGGTTTTTGCTGAGTTTTTTACATGTAAAAAACCTGGTAAAAAACTCGGTAACCGGCACAACACTGAAACAATTGAACGATATCGTTTTGGCAATACCCATCTCTATCACATCTAAAGGGAAAGATAGGGACAGCTATTGCCAAAACGATATCGTTCGATCGTTTTTGTTTTACTTATTAAGGCCCCTGGATTTTTCACTAGGAAAATAAAAAAAACTATCTTATCCGCATTTTTTACTTTTACCCTCAAAAAAGACAAATCTGTGTGTGGTTTACCTTCTGAGGGGACAATGCAACTGGAACCGTTATGGCATGTGCTGGTAAGAAAGCACGATTTGTTCGTAACTGATCATTTTCTTGTAGTACTTTCAGTTTGTGAATAATTCGGGTGGGCCAAATTGCCCCGTTGCCCAACTAGCCTCGCTCTACCCTACACTTGACACTAAAAACAAAAAAGTTGATATTTATGTGTCCTGATAAAATAAAAAAATGCATACCATATTGGAATGCCTTTTTTGTGTTTCATGTGGTTGTTTTTTTTAACAATACCTAGTTATTAAAATTCCATCCACAAAAAAAATCAAAAAAGTAATACCTATACAAAAATATTTTTTGTTTATTTGTTATGAATTATTACAAAAATTTAGTCTGTCAACTTTTCCATTATTATTTGCATATGGGTCAATGTTTCAAAACATTAATATTTTGCACCTCCAAATGCAAATTTACTTATACAGTCAAACTTCTCTATAACGAACCTTCAAGGGAACAAAAAATTCCTTCGTTATAAAGAAGTTATATACAAAATTCGTAATATAGAAAATGTAATTTTTTTGACACTGCAAGAGGTATATTTAAAAAAAATGGTAAAAAAAACTAATTTTAAAAATATGTGTGTCTTTTTATTTTTTAATTAAAAACATTTATTGTTTTATTATAAAAATCTTCCTATTCTCTCAAACTCGACGTAAAAGTTCTACTACATATGGACACTTTTTATACATCCGCACATACACAATAATTTCAATTTAAGGTTTCCCCACACCAACACGAATTTTCGGTGGCGGTGACGAAAACAACAATAAAAACACGTGGTGGTCAATGAAAACAACACGTTGTTATTATTGATTTCGTCGTCGCCACCGAAAATTCGCGTTGGTGTGGGGGAACCTTTAAGAAAATTCTTCCCAAAACGGGGAGTTCCCTTTTAAAATTAGGAACAAAAATTGTAGTCGGCTTTTATTTCAAATTTGAAAATTGAGATTTCGTTATAAAGAAACAACTTTGCTTTCGGACCAAAAAAATAATTTCCTTATAAAGAGAATTTTGCTATAGAGAATTTCGTTATAAAGAACCTAATTCATATAAGATATTTTTTAAAGGGAAGGGGAACAAAATGAAATTCACTATAGAGAGAATTACGTTATAAAGAAGTTCGTTGTAAAGAAGTTTGACTGTATAAACATATTTAATAATTTTTGTTGTTACTCTGGTGGCAAAAAAAAATATTAAACATTTTATGCCAGTAAGCCACCTATTTTATTATTATTTTTCACTGTTTTTTCTATATCACTGGAATGGTAAAGAACTGACACAGAAATTACGAAATAGAAATAATACCGAAAGGTATTTTTTTTAAAATAAAATCGAACTTTATTTATTGAATTTTTTGTTTGAAACGCATTTTATTATTATTAAAACGTAAAAAAAGGAATGCGTTGGAAAACAAGTTGAATTTAACTAGCATATAAATAGCTTAGTTTTAAATAAATATTTGTTTACCTCCATGTACATATACATACATATTGATAACAAAAGTGAATTTTTTTTGAGGAATCTTGTTCATGTAACTCAGATTAGCAAGAAAATTTAAAATCGAATGTTAATTTTTTTGTGTTTCCCTATTTCAAACTGTAAAATATGGTAAAAATTTAAAAAAAAAAAAAATAAGTCACCAATCCCTTTCAAGCTCAAAAATTTTTTTGAACCAGATGCATTCTTTTGCTCTTCACCCACCACTTAACCTTAAAAATATCAAGAGATTCCGATTTTTTTCCTCAGTTCTTCAAGAACTTAATTGAGGAATCCTGTCCTGAGATTGCTTAAATATCAGTGTTGCTTTAATGCTTTTACGTCCATTTGACTATTTCTTAAAAAAGTATATACAAAAAAAAAACACCTGCGTATTCAAATGCAATGTTTTGTCAAAGATGTATCGAAGATTTAAAATTTTGAACAAAATTTAATAGGCATGTTCAGGAAAATGAGATCTCGGAGATCTCAGCAATCTAAGTTACCTGAACAGGATTCATCAGCAAAATTTCTCAGCTTCGCTGTCAAAACTCTGAGCAAAAAAAAATCTTGGATTCGCTTGCTAACTTTTTGAGTGAGAAAATTCTCTGAGATCTCATTGAACATGCCAAATATTTAAATTTGTATTTATGTAGACATCAAAGAAGCTGATTTGGGTAGAAAAATTCTCATCACACGAAGTTGGAATTTTTTTTTTATTTAAAAGCAACACGTAGCTATATAATTAAAAAAATAAGAAAATTAAAAAAAAAAAATCTAAAATTCTTCAACTTTATTTGCGCATGAAATGTTATTTTCACAATTTGTAAAAGTTTTAATTGTATTCTTTTTAAAGAAGATTTATGTTAATTTTTATGCCAAGATTATAATGTTAAACGTACCATGAGAAATGTAAGCACCAACAAAAAAAATAATATTTCGAAAAGGGTTTGACAGCATAACTTCAACAAAACTTTTACCCGCCTTTAACAATTTGTACATTTCGATTAAAAGTTAACAAATAAAGAATGATAGTCCTATATACACCAAATTCAACCCCGAAAAAAAGTTTTGACTTTCTGACAGCATATTTGGGTTTTTATTTTTTTTAATTCTTAAAAATAAAAAAATTCTTCTTTTTGTTAAGAATATATTCCTTAGAATAAAAAGATAAGAAAGAGGTGTATATTACATATACATATAGCGTATGTGAGTGAGGCACCAAATTTAAAAAAAAGAAACAAAAAGGTGCCTATCTGTCATTTTGCCGATCTAAAGGAATTAAGTGTTCCGAGAATTTCAAACGTTAAAATATTGAAAAAAGATAATTAAACTAAATTAAAAAATGAAATAACAGTGAGAATAGTGAAAACCTGCAATATTTTGTTAAAAAAAAAATATAAAACAACATGCGGTGCTAATTGTGTTAAATTGTGTAAAAATACCTATAATATGGAGTTAACAATTTTTCATTTAACGGGCTGATTGTGTTTTAAATTCCACATTAATTAATGTGAAGTGATGTTTTTTATGTAAATATGTATGTATATTATCGTAAAATACTTTAAAATTAATATTTCATAGCATTTTGCTATAAAAAAGGCAAATTTGTTGAAAAAACAAATAGTCTGGTGCCTATCTGTCGAAATTGAAATTCTCGCCCAGGGTCGAATTAGCTTTTGTTGGTGATAGCAAGGCGCTCAAATTCATTGAGTGCCCGTAGTGCTATACTTACTTTTACTTAATTTATGTAGAATATAAGACACAGCTTACCTGTGAAATTAACAAAAAAAATTGCACTGCTTATTATAGGTGCTTTTACAGTATTTAACGCAGCCACTGCATGTAGTTTTATATATTAATTGTTTTCAATGAAGTAGGTATACCTAGCATATATTCACTTTACAGTCGACCCTCGCTATAGTGAAGTAATTAAAACCAGGCCTGTTCACTATTTCGAGATTGTTCACTATTTCGAAAGAAACTAACAAGTCTTTTCCAGTGTGATTTTGATACAAAATGAATTTTTTTTATTTATTAAATAAAGCGTAAAATAATTTCAATTGGGTAAAAAAACATTAATATTTTATAATATTATAAATAACATACAATAAACGTTATTTTTCATTAAAACGAAAAACTTCATAGCTCCCGGTACAAATTAGTTTTTTTTTTAATAAGAATGAAATCACTTATTCTGTTTGTTTGTTTCTCTTTAAATTGATTTGCACTGCTTTTTCTTGTAAATTTTTCATAAATATCTTTAAAAAAAAGTCCACAATGTTGTAAACGCATTGCTGCTGGCATACAATCTTGTTAAATATTGAAAAAAAGTGAGTTAACTATATCGAGATACCTTTTGTTCAATATTTAGAGTTGGCTGTGTGTTCACTATTCTGGATAGTTCACTCTACCGAACGTCTACTGTATTTATTTTTATTTCACTTTATTATTTAATTTACTAAGCTTTTTTTTCTATTTTGACGATTTAAAATCACAAAACAATATTATTCAAAAAAACAGCTAAAAATTCCACTGGGCGCCTCATGATTTAGCTGTCTAACTGCATGCCTTCGGGCGCAGGGTCATAAGTCCACAATGGACCCACTTGTGTGGGTCATAAGTTCATAAACAAAATTGTGGACTTATGACCCACCTTGGTGGGCCAGAAGTCCACAGGAAATTCTTGTGGACTTTTGGCCCATCGATTGTGGACTTTTGACTCACTTTAGTGATTTCAAAAATATGGATTGTATTGTATTGTACTTTAGTGATTTCAAAAATATTAAGATTATTCGATTTTAAAATAATTCGATCTTAAACCCTCTCGGTTGGGTAGTAAGTCCACCATTGATTTATGGACTTATGACCTGTGTACTTATAACCCTATGCGTCTGCCTTCCCTGTGTGAATGCATTTGAATTTGTATAACTCACACATTTATGAAAAAAGCCTCACTTTGATCTCGATATCTTCTTCTAAGAAATATTCTCAACAATAATTTTTATCTCTATTTGATTGAAAGGAAAATTAACTTCCTATCCTATGATGATGACACCTTATTTATTGGCTTTTCTATAATATTATTAGCAACACCTAATATTTTTACCTAAACCTAAATCAGTATCACCTACACTCGTTCTATGTGAATGGTTTTTGATTTGAAGCCATTGAACTGAGTACAATTTGATTACCACTTCGATGACAAATTTTTGTCTATACCTGTAAAAATTATAGATATATCGAGAAACGAAGGTTAAAGGTTCCTTTCCATATCTTCTGAAAAGATATTTTTATTTAGATAATATCTGATAAATAAAAGGTTTTTTTTTCTGTTTATAAATGAACAACAGAAACTTAATGGCTTCTTGGGAAATCAGTATATCTAACATATACAAAAACGCCTTGTAAACGCCGGAGATTCATAAATGGTTTTTTAGGTTTTCAATATGTATATACATAGATACAATACAAACAAAATTGATTTCTTTGTGTGAAGAAGTACATAGGTTAGGTACTTGGTTTATTTTTATTATTGAATATTTTGATTGTGTATTGTTCGATATAATTTGTGAAAGGCTTCTTTTAATGGAATTCAATTCTAATTTATTTATTACTTATCTAGGTTTCCAAATGTATATATGTAAATATATACATTATTGAATGCAAAATTTCTATGAGTGTATAACCATATTTCTTAGAAATGAAAAAGAATTGTTGAAGAAAGAAACAATTCTATTTTATAAATATAACACTTAAAAAAAATAACATGCTTTAAATCAAAATTTCTTTTCTATTGTTTACGCTGAAAAATTCTAGTCTTAAATTTGAACCTCTGGGTTTCAGTGCTCGCAGAATAAGACTTATTTATCAAAGATTTCTTAAAAAAGCAAATTTTATTATTTTTGGTTTCTATTCTGAGGGGTTGAAGAAACATATCCTCAGCTCTAATGTTTATACAGTAAAAGCTCGATATAGTGAAGTAATCAAAACCAGACCTGAGAGAGAAGCTAAATAGGCACTTCAATGTGAATTTGATGTTAAATGAATATTTTTTTATTTATTGAACTAAGCGCAAACCAACGCGATGGCGGTGGCGTTTACGATAAAAATGTGGATGCCTCATATAAACATCAAAAGAGAGGCACACTTCAATCGCGTATAGACGTGTGCCTCTCCTTTTATCGTGATTGCCACCGCCATCGCGTTGGTTTGTGGGAACCTTTAAAGCGTAAAATAATTTCCATTGGGTAAAATACAATACAGACATTTCGTTAATTTATAAAAGATAATACTTATTTGCAGCTTTATTTTTCATACAAACAGCACTTCATAATCCGAGGTAAACATTCATTTTTTTTAATAAGAATTAAATTAGCAGAAAAATGCCACTTTCGATTCTTACTTCCTCAATTTAAAACTGATTTTTCTTACAAACGTTTCATAAATTTAATACATAGATGATTTTGGAAAAACATCTACAAACACATTTCAATTGACAATGAAAATCTTTTTCGAGAAACAAAGTTTTCACCTAAAAATAAAATACAACATCAACTTGTCTTATAGTGGGTCAAGTGGTTAGTGGGTCCCTTTTTTTGTGTGTAACTGTACGAAGCACATAAATGGGTGCAATGTCATAAGGCCATGCGTCATAAGGCCATATTGAGAAATATGGCCTTAAGACGCTTTCACAAAGTGACATAAGGCCATATTCCACCTTATGGCCTTTTGACTCTTTAATAAAGTGACATACGGCCATATGGCCTTATGACACTTTTAACCGTCTTTCCTTGTTTGATAAATAAACCTGGCCGAATGTTTTATCAAACACTTTAACTGTAATTCAGTTACGGCGGCGTATAAACAGTGAAGTATGTATGCAACCCCCCTGCTTGGGCACACTATAGGATTTGGGGTAGGTGCGAGGTTGGGTGTATGCAAAGTTTCTTTTGCATTTAAAGATTCTGGATTTAAAAAAAAAATACAAATCAATTTTTTTCATTTAACGATAGTCTTATGAGGCCATAGTTAGATATGGCCTTAAGTCGCAAAAAATATGGCACTATGACACTTTGGTAAAAAGTCAAAAGGTCATATGTTTCAGTATGGCCCTATGACACATTTGGAAAGCGTCATAAGGCCATATATTTTCTCAATATGACCTTATGACACATGGCCTTATGACACGGCACCCATAAATGAACGGTAAAATATCAAATAAAGTCGACAATGCAGTAAAAATTTTGCAGCTGGAATTTTCTTGTTAAATATTGAAAAATAAATCTGTGTTCACTGTTCACTATACCGAGATACTTTTTGTTCACTATTTGTATAAAATTTTGTGTGTTCACATATTATACTAGATAGCTGTTCACTCTACCGAGATTCACTATATCGAGCGTCTACTGTATTATATATACTTGTTTCAAGGTTTTATTAATGCTTTATAATATTTTATTCAAATTTGTTTTCCTGTGAAAATGGAGGAAATCCGTCAAATTTGTTGATTTTACGTAGTAACATACGGAATCAGTTTAAATTAAGCACATTTTGAATTTTCTTCGCACAATTTGATGACTTGGAAATGTGATTTATACGTTTAACACGTGGGTACGCTCACGCCCAGGCGTGTATGTTGTGGCCGCTTTATGTCATATCCAGCGATGACAAAAAATATGGTTTTCCTTCTATTTTTTGCTTAAGGAAACAGCATTCAAAGCAGGAATATACTCAGTGTTTTTTTTTTTTTGTGAAAGCTACTAAACGATGAGGTGTACGAATTATTAGAAATGAAAATTACTTTTACTTTGCATTTTCTTAACAGATGGCTTTCATACTCTGGATACAAAAAAAATTCTTTTCGGAAAGTTTAGTTTTCGAATAACATATTCCTTTTATTTTGATTGATTTTTGTATTTTTTTTTTTTTCAATAAAAGGAAATTCAAAAGCTGATACGTATAGATACAAATTTACAAAACAAAATTGGATAATCCCGAGACTAAAAATATAGATAAATGGTCCAGAAGAATGAGTCGGTATAGTTTTTTTTTTTAATTTTGTATAAGACATTTTTTGGCGAGATTCATTTTGTTTTATATAAATATGTGTTTTGATTGTCAATTATAAATTGATTAGCATATTGTTAAATTAAAAATAATTTAATAATAAAAGAAAACACTTGATTTTTCCACAAATTTAAAAGAATTTTTATTTAAGGCCAACGCGTTTCGTCTTATTAGGACATCTTCAGGGCACTAATTTAAAGCATACAATTTCTTTATCTGTTAAGTGATCGTGGTGAATAATTATATCAATTTAGTTTATATATATATATACAAATATACACTTTAATAGGTACATACATTTAAAATGAAATCAAACAATTAAGTAGGTAAATTAATTCAAAAAAGGGGGGCTGTTTGAACGTAATTACATTAATTTAATTTAAAAGGGGACTATTATTAGTCAATTCAATTTGGCAGTTTAGAATATTTAAACATTTGTGTTTATTTATTTCAAAAATTTCGTGTTTATCTAATACTCGTCCTGCAGGTAGGCAATGTAAAATAGTTACATCATCCAAAGAGCAGCCATGTCCAGTATTTTTTATATGTTGGGAGAGTCCAGAAGAGGGATCATGATGAACTGATGCTTTTAAATGTTCATTTATTCTTTTAGACAACATCCTTGAGGTTTTTCCAATATAGATTCCGTTGCATTCTTTACAGGTTACTTTGTAAACTCCATTTTTCATTGAGATGTCAGTTTTTTGTTTCATTTTATTGTTGCAAAGGGCATTTTTTAGGGTGAAGTTGTTAAAGAAGGCTGGTTTAATATTAGCTTTAGAAAGGGGGAGTGAAAGTTTCTCGGAGACACCTGGGATATACGGGATCTTTCTCCATTGTATATCATCCTTCAGACTATCCGTCGGGAATATTGAGTGGATGGCAGCTCTTCGTGATTTTGTCTGTAAAAGACGATAGATCGTTTGAATGTTGTATCCGTTTTTTACGGCTATATCTTTTATGGTACTTAATTCTTTTTTAAAACTTAATTGGCTAAGCGGAACCTTGAGGAGACGATTAATCATATGATGAAACGCTGACATTTTTGTACTCCAGGGGTGAGCGGTTGAAATTGGAATGACTGTGTCGGTGCAAGTTTTCTTTCTATAGATGTCGAAAACTAGTTTTTTGGATGAAATTGACAAAGTTAAATCCAGAAAATTGATAGAGTCAGTACCATACTCCAAAGTAAAGCCAATATCCGAATCCAATTTATTTAAAATGGTGTCAAGAAATGAGGAAAGGTTTCTTTGAGTCCCTGTCCATATACAGAAGATATCGTCGACATATCTGGCCCAGAAAAATACGTTGTTTAAATAAGGGGTTTTTGAAGAAAAAAGCCTTTGCTCAAAATGATCCATAAAAAACTCCGCTCCAAAAGGGGAGAACGAAGAACCCATGGCAAGTCCAGATCTTTGATTAAAAAGCTTTCCATTGAATTGGAAATAATTTTGATCAATGCAAACTGAAATTAGTTTTTTGAATTGGTGACGTCTTAATTCATCATTTACACATTCTGAAAGGCGACGTTCTAGCAGCAACTTTAGCTGTGCAGTAGGTACCGACGGGAACAGATTTTTTACATCAAAAGATACCAGCTTCGCATTAGATGGTAAAACTAGATCTTTTAGCATATCGATAAGTTCAACAGAATTCTTAAGTGCATACTCAGGTTGTAAATCCAAAACCTCAGGCAAAATTCGTGCAATATATTTACAAAGCTTCTGTGAAGGGGCATTGAAGGAAGAAGACACAGGGCGTATAGGAATACCTTCCTTATGAAGCTTAGGTAGTCCATACAAAATTGGGGCGGAAGGATTGGTGTTGCGAACCATATGTTTTTGTTTTGGATCTATTACCAAAGGCGAGGAGTTTATAGCATCATACACAATCTTATTATATTTGGAAGTTGGAGCATCAGTTAATTCATCTAAATGCATATCTCTCAAGCACTCATTCATTTTACTAATATACTCAGCTTTATGCATGATAGTTATAGCATTGCCCTTGTCTGCTTTGCAAAGAATCAAGCTCTCTTCTTTAAGCTTTACTTGTAGTGAGTTTACCTTCTTACACACGTCAACGTCACTTGAACGATGAATCAGCAAAATTTTCGTTTTCTTTGGTAATTAGCCTTGCACAATCAACAGATACATTATACATTATAGATACATTAAACTCCATTTACTAAAAAAATTGATGAACTCTTTTTTTTTAATATTATCAAATTTCTTGTATAAATCATAACGGTCTACACCGTTCTTAATATATCAACGGATTTGCATGAGATTTTTTTAGTTACATTCGTAATAAATCGGAAAAGAACATAACGGAGCCAAAACTGGAAAACTGAAAACTGGGTTGAAAGGTGGCGATTTCCTCTAAACTTTACCGATCATTCCGCGATCATAGCTGCATATAAACTCAACGCTTTCCTGAAATTATCATATTTATGGAGATACATAAAAAAGTTGCAATTGACAACGAACATATGCCAGTTAAGTTGCAGAACAATAGAATATATTGCTAACGACTTAACGATAAACAATTTTATAATGGAGTTCCTTTTAGGTCGAAATAATCATGTCGATTATGGAATCCGCAATACTGGATCCGCAGTTATTCTTAGTACAGTGTTCTCTTTTCTTTTCAAGACAAATGGGTAGAGACAAAAGAGAGCAGTGCACTGCGAATTACTGCGAATGCAGTATTGCGGATTCCATAATCGACATGAATATTGCATACGTATACATATTTTGTTTTAATCAAATATTCAGATGTCTTTAAATAATTTAAAATTGCAAAATATGTACCAAATGTTTTAAAAATATGTTAAAGAAATTTCATTCATATATACATATACACCAAAAACTATTAAAAAAAAAGAAACCGCTCCAACAATTTTTACTTGCGATATAATATAGGTACTATATGGCAAGTTATGGATTCGTAATGATAATGATCAAAGTTGACATTACGATGATGGCGATGGCGAAGTCGAAAAAAGTGGGTCTCGCAACTCTGTCCGTCTGTCTGTCTGTCTGTCCTTTCGGCTGCAGCCTAAACGGGTCGGTCGATTTTCTTCAAAGTTGGTACTACCTATAGCTTTTTTTTGGCATTTACACGTTTTTTTCATTTTTTTTAAGACCAAAAATAGCATGCCGTACAAATTTTATTAGCAAAAAATGAAAATCTTTTTTTTTTAATTCAGTAATTTTTTTTTTACAAAAAGGCAACCATTTTCGAAAAAAAATCTACCTACCATAGAACCATTTTTTTACTTTCCATTTTCTCATAAGCAGTTCAACTGATATTGATCAATTTTTTTTATATAGAATGTTTGAAAAAGTTTTGCAAACATATTTTGTAAATTTTCATAAAAACGGCTCGGTTTTGATTAAAATTTAATATCTGTACGATCTACCATATTATTGCAAAAAAAAAAATATCTATCCCTTGAAAATGATATCTCTCAAAGAAAAAATTTTGTTGATTTTCAACTATCTCATTATCAGTTGAACTGATTTTAATGAATTTTTTTTTACACAAAAGCTTTAAATAAGTTTCGATAATATTGCATACCAAAATTTTCAAAACAATAAAATATTGATTTTTAAATAAATTTCAAAATTATTTTTTGAAAATTCCATATGGTGATGATATTTTTTTTAATCAATTTTTTAACTCCGAAATTATAAAGGCTAAAAAATTGCGTACCATTTTTTTTTTATTTTTTCAAAATTCTATAATGTAAGCATAAAAAACTATTTAAAAAAAAAAAATCAATTTTTTTGTCATAAATTGAGACTTCCTTTAGAAATCGGATGATGTACATCGCAATGGTGTCAAAACAATTTCAGTGGTTGTTTAATCAATTTATGTTTAATTACATTTTTGTTTTTTACAATTTTTCTAAGCTGTAAGTTCCAACACGGTGAAATATTAAAACTTTAAAAACACAGTGTGATCGCACATAAGAGCAAGTTCGTGCGACCCAGTCGTGCACATAATTTTTTAACTATATATTTTTCAAAGAATATATACGACTTTTTAATGTGTTTCGGGGCAATTTAAAAAAAAACGAATTTCATACTTCCTTTCCATTTTATTTTATTATAATATAATACAATTAATGTATATTTATTACTGTTGTTCTTAAAGCTTTAAAAAAATAAAACGTATACAAATGTAAAGTAGAGTTCGGATAGTGTGGATTATATTTGGTTTTCAAGAATATTTTCGAAATTAAAGCTTTTTATTGGTCACTTTTATCGTTCGTTAAAAGATAGGCACCAGTGTTCTCCGAACTTCATGCTCAAATAATTAATAATTTATTTGCAAAAGTTTCCGAATGTTCCAAATTTTGAAATATAAATTTTAAATATAAGAAGCATTTATAACGAATTTGATAAAATTATTCGTACATTAGAGAAACTCCGTTTCAAGTTTTTGGCAAAATATTTTAATTACGTATAAATACGATTTTAACATTGCCTTATTTTTGGGTTATTTCCTTATATATTTTTAATGACTCCGTTAATTTTGTTATATAATTTTGCAATCTAGGTGTATCTAAAAAGTTCAGACAATAGGCGTGTTTTTTTGCTAGCCCAGGGGAATTGGATGAAAAAACGACGTCGATGTTAAAAAAATTTACAAGTTAAATGCAACAACAACTAATCTGCTGTGAGTTTAGCTACTCCCAGAGAATTCTCGGGGCTTAACTTAGGCCGTGTCCGAATTGCGTTAAAATGTTGGTTAAAACTTGGCGTTTGGTTAAATTTTGACACTAGCGTGGTGAATAAAATGGATTAAAAATTACCCAGCTCCAGAGCAGGTTTAAATTTGACACTAGTGGTTAAATTTCGACGTTTCTCAAGAAAGAGAGAAAATTGAATTTGAAATTATTTTTGAAAGTGCAACAATGGACAATGGAAATAATCAATGTTATGAATTTTGAATTTTCATGTGCATGTACACATATACCTCGCATAGTCGTTGCTGTGTTATTGCAGTCCTCGTAATAATACGCTGATAGTTTAAAAAATATAAAAGAATTAATATAATTTACTTCCTCAAATTGTTATTCATCTTGCAAAATTAATGCCAATTGGTTGTTTTGTTTTATTTAGTTTTTTTTTTTTTTAGTTCGTTGACAACTGTGAACTAGTGTTCGCAGACTGCATAATCAAGCAATATACAATGTTTGGGGATATAATCGATGCAAAACCTTTAAAAGTAAATCAAATTAAGAAATTTGTACTTTATTCGCGTCGAATTTTTATTTTTATACATTTCAAGCTGCGGATTTTGTATAAAATATTTATTTTCTGCGGAATAATAAAACACAATTGTGGTTAGGGAAATTTCTTTAATCTTGCGGGAATTTTAACTTAAAATTCCATTTAACCCATCCTATATATTTTAATCCAGTTCGGACAGCAAAAATAAAAAAATTATCCCATTTTAACTAAACGTCAAAATTTAACCAGTGGTAGAAAACGCACGGCCTTAAGCGCGCAGAAAAACTGTATTACTTGTTATCGATAGTTTGTATGAAAACTCCATTTTGTTTATGTGATGGCATCGTTAATCACAGTAGTGGTTTTTTTTTACCAAAAAACACCCCTAATATAGCATTTGAAAATTTTACTACATCTTGTTACAAATAACTTACATAATTAATTAAATTAGCAACGCGTACAAATTAGTTATCCTGCAAATCACAACATACAAAAATAAATCAAATGAAAATAAAATATAGTGCTAAGTCTTCTACTTGGCTGATATGTTTCAATAGTACTATATAGAATTTATGTTATTAAAAAAACACATTCTCAAATGAAACTAAATTAAATGAAACTTCCCCTTTGTTCCCATATTGTTCCTTGAAATAAAACATTTTTCAATAATATGTGCCTACTTTGTATATGTATTTATTGTTTATATACATAAAACATTACAAAAATAGTTATTAATAAAATTTTTGTATCACACAAAATCACTTCGATTTTTTAACAAACATACACTACACACATACATATGTACATATATGTATATACATATATGTATCTATCTACCTACACAAATAATATGAAATTGATTAATATTTTTATGTATAAATATACGTACCTCCAGTTTTTAGCAATAATATCTGATTCAATGGTTTCTTTGTTATTTTTTTTTTTTAAGGACTATTCAACCCATTTGAAAGGCAGTGGACTTTGTGTGATCAATTTAATGGATGACATGCATGAGTACATGCGAGGACTTTTTGTGTTGATGTAAGTCGTGTTCTTTTTTTTATATTTTAACAGAAAAAAAAAGCAATTTCAATCAACATAATTAATTTATCGAAGGAAATTTCTTCTATAGGTCGATATTTTTTTTTTGTGTTGCATATTTTATTTGTTTTTTTTTTTTTAATTTTTTTTTTTGTTAAAAAAAAGAACTAGAATTGATTGTAATGTACGCGGGAACTGAACAGTTGATATACCTACCCACCTGCCTATACATTTCCAATTTATATCTAATTTTGTCGAAATTTAAAACTAGACGTACCTAAGGTATAATCAATAAAGTAATGAATGAAAGATTAGTAAAATGTTAATAATATTCAAGGAAGTAAATTTCAACAGACTGAGTTTTTGGTATACACGCGATTGTGTTATAAGCTAATTTATATTCTGAGAAAAGTCCTCAACAATTCAATGAGCGCATAGTTTTTATCACAAGGACAATAAATGACTTTTTGCAAAACATATACCCCGAAAACGATATAAGATTATAAGTAAAAATTTTACTAGGCTTGTTGCACTTAATCATTTAATACAAAAAAGCTTTTTCTGAATGTTTTGTATAATTTCTCAATTGACAATTTTTTTTTTTTTTTTTTCAATTTTCAAGGTACTGTGGTCCAACAATTCTTTTGGCGTATTTGTACATAAGAACTTCTCAAGAATTAAGACCTCCAGATGGACCATTTGCTGTCATGATGTTTGAACATCGAGCCGATTTAAGATATCGCCAAAGGTAATAAATCTTTAATAAAATTTAAAGTGAAATTGAAATTGTCGTAAAATTTTTAATAGCCAATTATAAAGGTATTAGTATCGATGATATCCCTGACATTTTTCTTATTTTTAAGTTCTATGCGCTTAAACTAAAGTTAAACCATAAAAAATTTTAACTTTAGTACAATAACTTTGTTAAAAACTACAGCAAGGCCGCAGGGCCAGATCTAGGGGGGGGGAGGGCGAGCCGGGCATTTTGCCCCGGGCGGCAAAATTTGAGGCGGCAAAATTGTCAAACTGAATCGTTTCAGTTTGACAAGCCCGAAGATGGAATATTATTCCGAAACGCGTTGCCAATAATTAAAAATTATGTTGTGTAAAATAAAGGACTGGTTATTCAATAAAAATAACTTTTATATTAATAAATTCATATTTTGTATTTTTATTAATTTCATTTTATAAAATCATCACAACTGGAGACGAAACCCAACAATATGTATATATATAAGGTGTAAGTCATTGCAAAGGGCGGCGAATATAATCTTTGCCCAGGGCAGCGAAAAAGCTGGATAGGGCCCTGCAAGGCCGTAGCCAGACAAATATTTTCGTGAGGGATAAGAATCTTTTCACTTATAAGGTTGTAAGTGATTGAGGATAATAAAATAATCTTAAACTTAAAATTTCAGTTATAAGGCGATTTTCGACCCCACTCTAACTTCAGAACCAATAAAGTCAGAAACTTAAAATTCGGAATATTTGTTAAGGTGACTAAGCATAGGCGCCTCATCAAATTTCAAATCCCTAGCAAAAGTAGTTCCTGAGATATGTCTGCGAAAATTTGAGATTTTCCATACAGGGGGCTTTCCCAGAATTGTTATCAATTATGTATATAGAACACGTCCGATTGCCGTATATGAATAATGAAATTTGGCAGAGCAGTAGGGCTTGAAATAAATAAAAAATAAAAATAAAATATCTGAGGTTTTCCATTCAGGGGACCGGGCGTGGTATCCATCTACTTTCTCAGACTTGCGATCAATTAAATGGAACACTTCCAATTGCTGTAGAATGATAAAATTTGGTAGATCGGTTGGGTTTGAAGAGCATACCAGGAAAAAAAAATAGAAAATTTGAGGTTTTGCATTTAGGGGGCGTGGTATACGCCCACTTTCTCAGAATTTCAATCTATTAAATAGAGCAATTCCGATTTCTGTAGAATAAGTATACTACACTTCTATAAACTTCACTAGTATATACAGGGCCGGCGTCAGCCAAACTTGCGCCCTGTGCTAGATTTGTTGAAAGCGCCCTATTTTTATGTTTGCACACATACATAAATACATACACATGGTAAATGGCAGTACATATTTGTTTGCGCAAGATCAGATTACATTTTCTTAGTTCTGGTAATGCGCCCCCTGAATTTCGTGCCCTGTGCATTTGCACATCTTGCACATATGGTTGGTCGGGCCCTGAGTATGTATATTTTTCAAGATGTTGACCTGGTAAAAAATAAAAGTCTTTGCAAAAAGGAGTGATATCAGAACAAAAACATAAATTTTAAAAAGAAAGCCAAGTTCTTCTATATAAAAACCTGTATGAAACAAATCAGCCGTGAAGAGTAGTACGATCTAAAAGTACGCCAAGTTCTTATTTATGAAGGTTTAATATCAAATATTTAAAGTAGAGTCATACAAAAACAACTCCAAATGATGAGACAAATTTATTATTTAATGACCAAAATTAGGCCGTTTACTTGGCATGTTTTCTTTTTATTACTCACAGTTTAAAACGTTTTGAAAACTTTACCAGTGAACCACCAAATGAGTGCAAATGGCGAGAATTTTTTAATCGTGATGCGGTTGAAAAAAGTAGGTACTTTAATAATTTTTGCTGTCAGATTAATTAATACTTTCAAATGTTCACAAGAAAACTAAGCATCTGTTTCATAATGTCTGAGTAAAATTCTAATTAGTTATCCGACATTTAATTTATCCGAAAATTAAATCCTTTCATTTAAAAATTCCGTTATAGAGCCTCGTTACTTTGTACAATAGAGTGATTTTTGATGGTGTATTCTCTTGCGAGACTCTGAAGTCTGAACCTATTTTTCCACTGACTTTTTGATGTCAAATAATGAATTATAGGAACATAATTCTGGTTTTAGTGCAATAAAAGTATTGCCTTTATTCAACTGAACCGTAGTGTATAATGTACAGTGCTGCCAAAAACATTTCGGATTTTTTCCCATCGTAATGATTTTCTTAATACCAAGTAGAAAACTAACAACTTTCCTTAAGTTTTTTAATAATTTGTAAAGAGTAAGAGACAAGTTAATAATAACCTTAAAAATTTAATGCTACGATGACAAGAACAATAAAAAAAATTATTTTATAAATTACTCAGTAACATGCCTGTGCAAAACTAACCGGATTTCAAGAAGATTGCGAGTCTCGATGTTAAAGTAACGGTTTTTTCGAGTCTTTTGACTCCAGCCGTAGATTAAAACGTTTTTATAAGTTGAGAGCTGTGTAAGTTGGAATTATATAGTGCATAAAATGGCTAAAACACGTTATAGCAACGCGATTCGATACGAAATAATAGAAAAGTTCCAAGCCGGTATAAAACAAAAAGTAATCGCTGAAATCTTAAAAATTCCAATGTCAATGGTTTGCGACATCATTAAAAATTTAAAAGTGGAAAATCAGTAGAAGCAGATCATTTTGGTGGACGCCCTTGCAAAACAACAATTAAAACTTATAGGCACATAAAGAATTTCGTGCTTAAAGACCCTTTTGCGACTTCAAAGACAATTTGTGATGAACATATAATCTACCCATAGGACCAAGAACGCGTCAGGAAGCGTTTAAGAGATTTTGGTCTTTTTGCATTTCGACCAGCTAAAAAACCTCTTCTTACTGATATAAACATCGTAAAAAAAGGTAATCCGTAAAATGTATTTGGGAAAGACTTTAAATTCCTAATCAAAACATTTAACCCAGGGTTGAATTTGCAAAAAATCATCTGAACCGGTATTTAAGCAAATGGAGGAGTGTGCTTTTCAGTGATGAAAGCAAATTCAACTTATTTTACTCCGATGGTGCAAGGACAGTGAGGCTCTCAAAAGGTACGCGATTAAAGCCTGCAAATGTACTCCCTACAGTTAAGCACGGTGGAGCCTCGGTGATGGTTTGGGGCTGTTTTTCAGGAGCAGGCTGCGGTCCTATACACCAAATCACAGGAATTATGGACCGTTTCCAATATAGGGACATTTTGAAGTCAGTAATGCTTCCATACGCAGAGAAAGAAATGCCTCTGCATTGGGATTTTCAGCAGGATAATGACCCCAAACATTCTTCAAAGCTGCTAAAAGAGTGGTTTGCAACTAAAAATATTCGTGTCTTAGAATGGCCATCTCAATCACCCGATTTAAACCCAATAGAAAACTTGTGGGTCATTTTAAAAAGGAGGGTTGGGAAAAAAAAGCACACGTCAACAACTTCTCTTTTTGCAAATGAATGGGAGAATATTCCTGCTTCTGTTTTCGAGAATTTAATCCAGTCAATGCCTCGTCGATGCCGAGCTGTGATAAAAAACAGGGGTTACTGGACAAAATATTAAATAAATAATAAAAGTTAATTGCAAAAAAATAAAATCCGGTTAGTTTGTCACATTAAAATTTTGAATTAACTTTAATTTTTTGAATTTTTGTTTGCTTTTATGGATAAAATTCCATGGTTTTTGTTTCAAATAATAAAATTGTTCAATAAAAATGGAAAAAATTGCAAACATTTGATTTTTTCATTTTTATATAACAAACCAACAATCAATGCAGTTTACCAAAAAAATCCGGAATGTTTTTCACACCACTGTATGTATATTTGTATTTAATAAGGTAGTTCATTATGTTTATTAAATAATGAAGGAAACAAAATAACCGCGAAGGATTTTGT
Organism: Epistrophe grossulariae; assembly: GCA_929447395.1. Classification (NCBI taxonomy): domain Eukaryota; kingdom Metazoa; phylum Arthropoda; class Insecta; order Diptera; family Syrphidae; genus Epistrophe; species Epistrophe grossulariae. The sequence continues at coordinate 47,302,221 of OV839568.1, forward strand.
CTTCATATTGCCATTCCTCTTTTATACCCTCGTACCTTGACATTAAGTAGATACATATACTTCAAGAAATAAACGAAAATGGTTACAGAATTTTTTGTTGTTTACCACTATCATATTGAATGAGTTAAGGCTTCGTGCATGAACTGATTAAAATGTCTATCATGTAGGTAGGTGCTCAGACTGTCAAAGTAATCACTCCGTTAATATTAAAATTAAAATACAAAAAACATGTTGCTTGTTTTTTTGTATAATGACGACAAGACGTTCAAAATAACACTTTACAAAAATGATTGCCTTGTTATTCTGATGTTTTGTTTTATATTTTTTTTTTTTTATATCCAACCCTTGTCAGCTGTTGTTGTGAAAATTTTCAAAATGTAAAATCGATTCTGATAAATAATTCAAAAAGTATACTCGTATACCTATAACCTAACCAACCCACCTATAAAATGTGTGTCATAATTTTTGTCCTTACTAAATACAGTCAACTCTCCCTAAGTTGAACTCCCTCTAAGTCGAACTCTATCTAACTCGAACACATTTTCTCGATTATTGGCATCTTTTTTCACCCCTTAAGTCGAATTTTGTATGTATGTATGTTAGTTTTTAGTTGTAGTTCAATAGTGTTATTGATTTTGATATAAAAAAAGAGTTTTTACTTCAAATAATTAAATACAAATTGTATACAAAATATAAATGACTTTAATTTGACTTTGACTTGACTTTGAAATGACTTTACTTTACTTTATTGTTGCTTAACTTGACTTTACTTTTCCGAATGAATCTTAGTTACGTTAAGTTTTGTCTTTAGACTATATAATTTGTACATAAAATTCTTATATGAAAATTTTAGTATTTTTTTTTAGTATTTATTAATTTAAGAAATCGCTGTACATTGAGAATAAATTCTTATATATAGTACAGGTAGGTTATACATACATATTGTGATAAATTACACATAGTAATTTATCAAAACGCTATATGAAATAAGTAAGAGATTAACATTTAATTAGATTATAGACAAGATTTTAAAAACTTTAATGAGAAATTTCCTGTGAAAAGTACGAAAAAGCAAAAGATAAAAACTGTTTGTGTTCAATTTTGCTCCTAATTGACAAAGGCAGATGATTCCATAATACAACAGCGTGAATGAAAAACTGGCGACGTGATGTAACGCAGCTATATGTTTTAGGTCGTATCGTTAAACTTCGTGTCGACCACGAAAAGGTTAATTTTTCAAAAAGATACAAAGGCTTTTTGTTTTTTATTAATTTGACGAGTTGAACCAAACTTTTGTAGTGTAAAAATGAACGAAGATTGCATCCAAGAATTTGTCGTGAATAAATTGATACGTGATTGTTATTTTGAAGATCATAAACAAATCTAGCGACAGAGTTCAATGCCATGTTTAATTTCCGATATGATTCGAAGTCTAGATCCGAAAATATTTCACAACCAAAGGTCAAAACTGGTAAGATCAAGGACTTAACCAATTTTATTTTCACTTCAGTGGGAAGCAAGTGTCTGGAAATCGATAAACTTCTCAAGGAAGCATAAACTTTAGCTACCGTACTGTTGATATGGTCTTGCCAAGTCAAACTTTTATTAAAAATCAATCCGAGGTTTCTAACTTTGGAAACCATTTCAACCACCTGACCATTCAAAATTATGTCTGGAAAGTCTTCTAAAAGAAGATTTTGGGTGCTAATCGGCATGCATTTTGTTTTAGTGGGATTCAATAAAAGTTGATTTAGGGATGACCATTCTAAAACAGACGCAAGATCTTCGTTGATTTTCACTATAGCATCTTCAACTAGTCCTAAACGGAAACTTAAATATAATTGAACGTCGTCTGCATATATATGATATGAGCAGTAGTTCAAAGCAGATGGGAGGTCATTTATAAATAAGGAGAAAAGCAGAGGTCCGAGGATTGAGCCCTGTGGCACACCCCTTCTTAAATTTGGAAACTATGACAGTCTGCCTTTATTGAAGACGGCCTGTGAGCGATGGTTCAGATATGAAAAAATAAGTTGAGTTGCACCACATGAGAAATTGAATAAATTGGAAAGTTTTCTGCATAATATTGTCGAATCAACCGAATCAAATGCTTTTGAGAAATCTAGCAAAGTTAAAAGGGATATTTTATTTTCTTCTGAAGCCTGTCGTATATTCTCAGTGACATGCAGGAGAGCTGTGATACAGCTATGATTCTTTCTGAAGCCCGATTGCAAGGGGTTAAGTAAATTCAAGCTATCAATAAAAATTTTGATTTGGTTACTGGCAATGACTTCAAACACTTTAGATATATAAGGTAAAATAGCAATTGGCCTGTAATCTACTTTTTTTCCTGAGTTCTTTGGTACTGGAATTATTTTTGCACGTTTCCATTCAAGAGGATACTGATTTGAAAATAAAAGTAATGTGTGGAAGAATCTTAGGTAGGAGAATTTTAATGAAGTCAGGATGTAGATTATCCAGCCCTACACACTTTGATTTGACGCTAAAAATTGCATCGCCAACATCGTATATATTGACTTCAGAGAAATTGAACGCATCCTGGGATGCGTTGTAAAAAATTGGTTGAATATCGTTTTGAGTTATAGGGTTATTGGATTAGCAAATGTGTGATTTAAACTTTCAATATCAATTTCAGAATCATTGGGTGACTTTTTTCTTATTCCCAGATCATTTACTTGTTTCCAAAAGTTTTTAGAAGTTTGAACCGACCTAAATTTATTTATGTAATACAATCTTTTAGCCTGGCGAATCATACAAGTAATTTTGTTTCGGGCCCTTTTGAAATCATTTAACATACCTTCACACGCAAACCTTTTCCACCTCCGAAATAGGTTATCTCGCAAAGACATAGCTTCCATTATGCTATCAGACATCCACGGGCAATCAGAGTTTCTAATCAACTTAGTTTTTATTGGCACATACTTATCAAAAAGAGAAGTAACAATTGTATTAAAACTACGAACTTGTTCATTAACATCCAATGTTATGTACATTTCAGACCAGTTGAAAGCATCACATTCAGAAAATAAATTTTGAAGATCTATATTTTGAAAGTCCCTATATTGAAATATGTTTGGCGAATTATTGCTATTTTTTTCAAAAGCTATAGTGGCAAAAATAAGGTCGTGAAAAGAGAAGGCAGGAGCAGAAAGTTGGCTATAAAATTTCAAAAGATTATGGTCACTAAGAAGAAAAACATATAATAATGAGGGTAAGAAATTTGGCTTGAAATGTGTTGCTTCTGTTACACTCAAAAAAAAATACTATAAAATCAATAGGAAAATCGCTGTTTTCAATAGTTTTTTACTATTGAAATTGGTCAATGTGTTTTATCCTATTATTAACTATAGGTAGTCCCTATTAAATCAATGCTGTACTGGTCCCATTAATGTTATAATTTTACCTTTTTAATTCAATAATGTGTACCATAGAAAAGTAATAGTATCTCCTATTAATTTAAAAAGGCCCTACCATTGCACTTTTATGGTATCGACCCTTTGAAATAATTCTGTGTCAGAATTGATTTAATAGTGTGGAAGTATTAAAATAAAACTCTTGTACCATTGTTTTTATAAGATGAAACAATTAAATGTATAGTTTTTTTTTATGTTTATAATAGGATACCACATTGGATCAAGAAGACAGTCCTATTGAAATAATAGTATCCAAACTATTGTTTTAATAGGATGAAAGAATTAAATTTATAGTATTTTTTCATTGTGAGTAAAAGGATGTCCCATTGGATTAATAAGACGGTCCTATTGAAATAATAGTATCCAAACTATTGTTTTAATAGGATGAAAGAATTAAATTTATAGTATTTTTTTATTGTGAGTAAAAGGATGCCCCATTGGATTAATAAGACGGTCCTATTGAAATAATAGTATCCAAACTATTGTTTTAATAGGATGAAAGAATTAAATTTATAGTATTATTTCATTGTGAGTAAAAGGATGTCCCATTGGATTAATAAGACGGTCCTATTGAAATAAAAGTATCCAAACTATTGTTTTAATAGGATGAAAGAATTAAATTTATAGTTTTTTTTTATTGTGAATAAAAGGATGTCCCATTGGATTAATAAGACGGTCCTATTGAAATAATAGTATCCAAACTATTGTTTCAATAGGATGAAAGAATTATATTTATAACATTTTTTTATTGTGAATAAAAGGATGCCCCATTGGATTAATAAGACGGTCCTTTTGGATTAAAAGTTTCCAAACTCAGCAAGAAAGAGAACCATAATTAAAAAAAATTTATAAAAATATTTGCAAATATTACTTACGCTTTATAAACAAACAAAAAATTCCATCGATGTTTTCTGAAAAATACATGTACCAACTTCCAAATAAATTTTCGTTAATGAAAGAATTATTTTTAGGGTATTAAATTTTATTTACTTTTTTTACGTGTTACGCTTTTTATGTGTACAATCGGAATTTACAGTCAAATAACGGCAACTTACTTTTACTTTAATTTTTTTTTTTTTTTAATTTTAAAATATTTAACAAAGCCGAGGTGGTTGTATTTTTAAATGACGTATTAAGATTATCATAGAAATAGTTTTCAAGAAATATATATCTAAACATTTTTCCCTTCAATTGGGTACCTATCGAAAATAAATGACGTTGTACAATTTGTAAGTTGAGTCCAAAGATTTTATGAAACTTTGATATTCCATTATAAAATGTTTAGAATGAGTTAAGCTCAGAAAGGCTAATTTGTTTTTTTTTTTTTTAACTGTTTTAAAGTTCTTGGACCTTTTCGGCATATACACTTACGGTAGGGCAATGAAGAAGTGTTGAGTTCTGAGAATCTACTATGCTGGACTTCCACTTTTTGTTTATTGCTGTGACTATTGGTGATTTCAGGAGAGCCTCGAAAATCTACAAAAAAAAATACATAATATATTGTATATTAGATTGTTTCAGAAAAATAAATATTTGTTTTGATCTTTAAATACGAACTTTATTAGCTGTACATAATTTTAAGAGCTCAAATTTTTGTTATTTTTACGGAAACTTTGGAACCAGGTTGCAAGGAACTTTTGTGTTTCATATAACCTATTGACCCTATGTATATGTTCCCATAATTAATCAGAAATTATTTTGAAAATTTTACGTTTTTTTAGAAGTAGGTATGAACTTAGAAAAATTTTCAATGGTCTAATCAATTTTTAGTTAAGCACTAAAAACCAGATATTAAAATGGGTTCTAGTTTCTGAGAAATATCAAAAATAAGTTTCTGTTAATTTGGCTAAATCTTTTAAATTGCTCGATAGATCAAGTTTCACTTTTCAACAAATTTCCCATAAATAACTCGTCTTTACTACAACCTAAGTGAAAAACCCTGATATCTGAAAAAATCTTCCTTTGAAATTTTATATTGTTTATAGTAAAAAACTCGGTTAAGTGAAAAAGAAATTAGACAAACTAAACAAAAAACAAAGATAAGGCTTTAAATCAGGCCATTTATTCATTAATGTTTTGTTACTGAATGAACTTAGAAAAATTTTCAATATTTTTTCTTCGAGAAAAAGACTTAGAAAAATTTTAGGACTAAGAAAAATTTTTAATATTTCTTCTGGAAAAATGACTTAGAAAAATTTTCAACATTTTTTCTTTGGGAGAAAAGAATTTTTGAACTTAAAAAATTTTCAATATTTTTCCTCCGGAAAAAAGACTTGGAAAAATTTTCAATATTTTTTCTTCGAGAAAAAGACTTCGAAAAATTTTCAAAATTTTTTCTTGGGGAAAAAGACTTAGAAAAATTTTAGGACTTAAACAATTTTCTATATATTTCCTTCGGAAAAAAGACTTAGCAAAATTTTCAATATTTTTTCTTCGAGAAAAAGATTTAGAAAAATTTTAGGACTTCGGAAAATTTTCAATATTTTTTCTTCGAGAAAAAGACTAAGAAAAATTTTCAATATTTTTTCTTTGGGAAAAAGACTTAGAAAAATTTTCAATATTTTTTCTTCAAAATTTCAATTTTTTTTTAAAACAGAAAACATACATACATACATCTAGTTCTTAGTTCTAGTTTTTAGTGATCGAATAGAAATGGAAAATAGTATTGAATGCTAGAAGATGTTCGTCTTTTATACCATACATTTAAAAAAAAAAAACAGTACGTATAACATTTTGTGTTCTTTTTAATTTTGAGTTTTAAAATTAATGTTAAAAAAACTATTCACTCATATAATATAATAATTAAAAATGTAAAAAAGAACAGATTCCAATGTTTTTAAAAAGATATAGTAAAATATTGTGTCACTGTTATTTTTTAATAATTTTTCCCGAATTAAAATCCTAATATTCCATTTTTTTTAAATAAAAAATACTTGCCAGACGTATTTTGCAACGTCTGATTAAAAGTTTATAGATCGGAATGAAAAAGAACCCAATTTTTTTCTATCTCGTACTATAACTTAAAAATTTAACTTTTTTGATTATTTAAAAGCTTAATTTTGAAAACCATTTTCCAAGACTTACAAAAAAAAATATTTCAATTCGAGCTAGGCAAGCAGTTATTTAATTAAAAAGATTCGCATATGAAAAAAATAATTCGTTAGTGGAATATAAGTATTAAATACTATTTTTTGTACCAATTCAAAAGCGAGATGAAAACCCACTTTTTCAAAATTTTAAAATTAAAAAAAAAACTAAAAGCTTAAAATTTTTCAAAAATTTAGTTTTTTTCTTTGAAAATAATTGAAAATTTTGCAATATAATTTAAACTTATCAGAAGCTTTTTAATAAAATAAAATACAATTAAGATCGGTCAAACTGATCATTGAAAATTGAAAAAAAAATGTTTCTACAAGAGGCTGTTAATAATAACCAATTTTTTTTTTTGAAACTACTTGTACTAATACTAGTAAATAAAATCGAACACACCGTTTTCGAATTTTTGTCTGGTAACAATATTATCTATAATTTTCAACACATTCTATATAAAAAAATTATTTTCCGAGAAAAGAGCAAATCAATTCAAATTCTTTCGGAAACTGCTAAACGGTTATATCTATATTAATAATAATAAATCCCTCCTAAAAGCTTTTTTTCTATAATTATAAATTTTAAAATGTTTATTTTTACCTTGCTTGCCCTCCGAAAACGATTTATCTAATCTTCTTAATTTGTAACATCCGTTAACGGCCTTGTCGTGCAACTTTCCAAGCGGGTTCAGGCCACAACCTCTTTTTTTAACGTAGTACTCCTGTGATCAAAAATAAAAACTTTTGAATTAATAAAAGGAATATAAAACAACTATAAGTATGCATATAAAAAGATTATAAGTTATAAGCACTTAAAAATGAATATAATAATATATAAATGAGTATACTATGTTCCCACCAAAAGAAAACTTCCAATTCGGAGTCTTAAATCCAAATTTTAAAATTTTACCATACAATTTTGAGATTTAAAAATGCGAGATTTGACTTAAATCTAAACAAAATCTTTGAATGTTTTCAGAGGGTAGAGATGAACTGCAAAAAAGTTGTTATTATTATTTTAGTTGAACAACTTATTGTTAGTTTAGATAGTGTGAATACAAATTTCAAAAGATTTTTACTGAAGTTTCAGATTTGATTTTGTGAGAACATAGTATTGAGCAAAAAATTTTGTATGTATGTATATAAAATATGCGGTTGCTTATGAAAGAAGGATAAGAACATTCATACACTTAAAAAAGTCAAGTTAATAAAGACCTAATTTCCTTTTATAATAAAGAGATATGGTCTCGGTTCCATTTTCTTCAAAAAGAAGAGATACGATTGAGGTGTTATTAATTGTAGGTATATTTAAAATAATAATTTTTTTAATAAACTTATTCCACTTTCATTAGTATATAAATTGAAAAATTTTCAACATACCTTGCATTCGAAAGGAAAAGTTGCTATTATAGCATTTGTGCAATTGGTGATATCTTCCATCCTCATTTGGGTATTTTTAGCCATCCACAATTATAGATGTCCAAATTTCCTTATGACTATCTGGTAGAGTTGAATTTTCGTCATAACATTTTTTTTATAGCTTTTCCCCTTTCAGATTGATCAAAAAGGTCGGTAAATTTTACGTTTTCGTGCTTTCCTGTGACACTAGTTGCTGTTGACGATGACGGACTGTCAATTAATTGATCGAGTTTGGGACATAAAATGGTTTGCACTAAACGTATTAACAAAAGAAGCTGTACTGCAAAAAATAACGTGAAATATTTATTATTAGTTAAGATAACAATGAGAAATAAAAAATTCATATTTTGCATTTTGCAAAATTATTGAATTTGATTCAAAAATGAGCTCGCTTGCCAATCTGTGAAACTGGAAAAATATCTTCAATATATTTTTCTGTCAATAGTTTTACAGTTTTTGTATCAACACCGCAGGCTTTGTTTTAGAAAATTAATTAAAAATTATTTAAAATAAATCTTGACAATTTTACCCAGAACTCGACCAAATACATCATCGTCAAGACCAAAATTCTCGCAAGTCAAGCTTCTAATCTCTACTTCTTCGTTTAATAGTACTTTAATATTTGAAAAGTCACAGATACTTTTACGACAGTTCAGTTTCAGCCTCACAAAAAAAAAAAAAATTTGCAATCTGTGTCTGTCTACACGGTTGTTTCACTGAAAAGCGTAGGTATATTTTGTGTGCGTAGAAAAAGGATTTTTCTTGTTGAAAATATAAATTTACCTGTCTCGTTGGATGCGGCATTCAGTTAAACGACCGTGGAGACAGGCCACTGATGTTCCATAAAAGGAATAGGTATTTTTCGAAGATTTTTTTCTAAATATTCTAAAAATTCTTCTTCTTTTCTTCTTTATTTTACAGCAATTTTGACTGTAGTATTTTTTAAAAGCTTGGGAAGCCTTAATATACTAAAAAAATAATTTTTATTTCTTCAACGCGCACTGCGCAAACCGAAGTAGTTTTTTTTAGTGTAACACAAAATGAAGTTTAATACACATTCTTTTCCACACATATAATTTATATAAAAAACGAGATTCTCAATTGCATTTAATTTTAAATGTTAAGGTTCACCCAAACCAAGCCAAATTAATAGAACGCAAATGAAACTTCTAGATCTAAAAGCGAATAAAAATGGACGTGACACGACCGACGTGGCGAGACGGTCGCCATGTTGAATCCCAAGATATATCGATCTTGAACATTGTAAATGTTTCGCGTTGGTTTAAGTGAACCTTAATTTAGTGTAATTACCTTTATTATTAAACTTACTAATATATGATAGTTACCAATATTCCACAGCCAATTTTTACTTGCAATAAAATTTTACAGCCACTTCCCGAAATTATTTACTTAAGACTTATTTTAAGACAACGACAAAAACTCAAGTCGACTTCCCGAAAAGACGATAAAATTAAAACTGAGCATTGACCATTGAGCAAATACCAAAATTATAACGGACCTCAGTCTCACACACAACCGAGAGCCTACAACTTACAAGCTAAAATACGCACACATATGCAGTTCACCACGAATTTACGTATATATCTTATAATTTTAATAGTATCATATTTTTAAATTAGAAAGAAACTATGGTATCACCTTATTAATTATAGCAACATACAGGTTTTTAAGCATTGATTCAATAGTATAAAACCATTAACCAACACTAACAATGCTGTAATACTATTGAATTAATAGTGCTATAGATTTGAATAAATAAGATTTTCTTCGTCTGGGAAAGAGTGTTGCCATTGTATTTTTTTTAAATGTTATGAAACTTTGCAATGTATTTCACTTAAAATAGTAAAGAATTTTAATTTTCATTTGAATTTTATTATTCCACTTAGTAATGTAACAGCGGGAATCCATTTTTTTTAAATGAAATCAAAAATAAATAAAAATTATAATGAAATAAGAATGCATATTTATTAATACATAAATATAAAAATATAAATATTATGGCCCACGCATTGGATTTGAAAGTCAATATTTATTATTTCAATTTGTATTTGGGCACAATTTCAGTTTTATGTTCTGTGTACTTTGTACGCGGCAATATATTTTTATTAAAAATCACTTTATTTTCAACTACTCACCACCGTCCTACTAAATTTACATTACGACAAATAAGATAGGTTAGTTGAAAATTCCCAAATTATATTAGAAGAGTTTTATTATCTACGGATCTGGATCGGGATCATCTTTTAACACGTAATACAATAACATAGAATCCGTATGGTTTTATTTTCATGGGATGATCGTGATCCAGATCTGTAGATAAAAAGATGCGGCTATTAATATAAATAAGGCACCTATTTAATTTCAACACAATGAGGTTATGAATAATGATTTATTCAATTTAAAAATTTTATTACCAAATATTTATTTCCAGCTTCATTTTATTTGAAAATGGAAAATATATAAGAGAAGAAAATAACAAAAAAAAGTAGTGAGCAGTTTAACAAAAAATGTATTTAGCAGTTGAAGTTATGTAATTGGGTTGTAGGTATTAAAAGTTGAAAAACTATTGGGGTATTGTATTCACAATCTGGTGTAACAAGCCTAGTAAAATTTTATTTTTTACAATAGATCGTGAACGGACTTTTTTTTTATCTGTTATAGTTAGGCACACTGTAGCAAACCCACAAAATTTCACAAACACATATCAGTTGACAATTAGAATGACATTTGGTGAGCTATCAAATACACAAGCGCAAACTTTACCATGGTGTATTTTTCTTTTACAATAGGTTTGAAGTATAGCAAAAGTGTAAAAGTGTAAAATTTTGACATTCAGTATATTTTGTTGGTGTAGTGTAAGAAAATGTTATACTTTTACCTTTTCTGCGAATTTCTTTCTTTTTAAGATTTGCTAATACTATGTACCTATAAAATAAAAAAAAAACAGTTTCGGAAAATTTATTAAAATGGCAACTTTTTGTGCTTGGTAAAACATAGTTCTTATATTTTTAATAGGATGGTATTTTTGAATTTGAATGAAACTATGGTATCACAATATTAATTTTCGCAACATTAATAGTTTTTAAGCATTGATTCAATAGTGCAACACCATTAACCAACACTAACAATGCTGTAATACTATTGAATTAATAGTGCTTTAGATTTGAATGCATAAGGTTTTTTGATTCTTAAAAAGAGTGTAGCCATTATTACTTTTTTCATCAGCAATAAGTTTTCTTCTAATTACTATAAACTACTTTCCACAATATTGAATTTACCTAAAATAAAAACGATTTTAATTGGTAAATCTAACCATAGCATATAATAGTTGTTCTTTTTGTTTTTTCTTAATTGAGCATTTATGTATTTGCATGATTTGGTATATTTTTGCTTACTTATTTTTTTACTTATTAACACATTTTTAAAATTTGTATATACCACCTACCTACGATAGAATTTAAGAAAAAAACTTAAAATCTCACTTTTAAAAAATTATATTTCAAACTCGCAAGTGGAAACAGGTTTGAGAATAGGTTGCGGAGAGTTGACTTTTTGCTCTCGACATTCAATTTTTTTAATAGTAACTCGCAAGTGGATACACGTTTTGATACCTATCGAAGATTAGCTCGCAGAATTCCAACACTGTTCGTATTTTGCGAGTAAAATGTCGAGAGTTTACATGTAAAACTGTGATTTTCAAAGGAAAGAAATCAATTAATAGAGAAATGGTCGTGCTTTCAGAATAAATTTCAATTTGAAGCCGGTGAAAGAGAATGCATTTGAATGATCCCTTGTTGACCTAAAATATGAAAATATTAAAATTTTGTGGAAAACATCTGAGCAATCATTATAAGCGCTAGAAAACAAAAACTGTTATCTTAAAAAAATTTTATGTTGAAAAAGTTAATTTTTAAGCCATTCTTGAGCTCCTAAAGTTCATTTAGGTAAACAAAAATTTTATAATTTCAGAAAAAAGGTAAGATAAAAATTCCAAGGGTAATCGCGCCAAATTTGCTTCTACTATTTTCCCCTAACGCAATTTCTATCATTTATAAATTAGTTTATTTCTTTACGAACCATTACATCAATAGGTTATCCCATTGAATTATATTGTAACAATAGTACCAATACTATTAATGTAAATAATCAAAAGTATTATACCATAAGAATAATAGTATAACAGAATTGATTTAATAGGACGTAACTTATTTATACATAATAGTATTGCATTATAAATACAATGGGATAAGACCTATAAGTTTTATGTAGACAAAAACCATAACATCAATAGGTTATCCCATTGAATTGTGTAACAATAGTACCAATACTATTAATGTAAATAATCAAAAGGTTTATACCATAAGAATAATAGTATAACAGAATTGATTTAATAGGACGTAACTTATTTATAAATAATAGTATTGCATTATAAAAACAATGGGATAAGACCTATAAGTTTAATGTAGAAAAAAAACCATAACATCAATAGGTTATCCCATTGAATTGTGTAACAATAGTACCAATACTATTAATGTAAATAATCAAAAGTATTATACCATAAGAATAATAGTATAACAGAATTGATTTAATAGGACGTAACTTATTTATACATAATAGTATTGCATTATAAATACAATGGGATAAGACCTATAAGTTTTATGTAGACAAAAACCATAACATCAATAGGTTATCCCATTGAATTGTGTAACAATAGTACCAATACTATTAATGTAAATAATCAAAAGGTTTATACCATAAGAATAATAGTATAACAGAATTGATTTAATAGGACGTAACTTATTTATGAATAATAGTATTGCATTATAAAAACAATGGGATAAGACCTATAAGTTTAATGTAGGAAAAAACCATAACATCAATAGGTTATCCCATTGAATTGGCAACGATAGTACCAATACTATTAATGTAAATAATCAAAAGGATTACACCATAAGAATAATAGTATAATAGAATTGATTTAATGTGACGCAAATTATTAATAAATAATAGTTTTGCATTGTTGAGCCAATGGGGTAAGAACTATAGGTTCAATATGAAAAAACACATAAAATTAATAGGTTATCCTATTGAATCAATGATTTTGAAAAAATTACAGATCAATAGGACAAGAGAACCCCAAAATCGTTGTTTTTATAGGAAAAACCTATTATTTCACGTACTATTAAATCAAAACTGGTACCATTGAATTTTCTTTTTTTGAGTGTACATTAGCAAAAGTTATATTTAAAGAAGTCATTGCATCAATAAAATGTTTACTAAGTGAATTATTTAAAAGATTGATATTTAGATTAAATGTTTTGGAAATACGAAATTAAACTACATACATATGTGTAAATGCTCAATGTTTGGTAATAGTAATTTAGGACAGTTTGTGCTTTGTAAAATGTATTCATCCTACATACATAATATTTTAACCTTTATTTATTGAATAAACCTTTTAAAACAAAAAAATGTTTCTCTCTATAACTCAAATTTTTCAAAAACTCTTTCTAACTCGAACAAATCTTGGTATCCCGTGAAAATTCGACTTAGGGAGAGTCCACTGTATATATTTATTTATTTTTTTAATAAACTGCGTCGTTTTTGTTATTTACGATTTAACCTTTTTCAAAAATCTACTGAATTGCGACCTCAATGAACTTAAAGGCAATGTGCTAAGGAATTTACATCTTGAGTCAGCATATAAACACATAAATATACACACGTCTTTATATTAGTGATAAAGAACAACCAGAGCTCATCTGTTTTTAAGCAAACAAACATTTTGTTTTGTCTTGTGAATTTGATTGAAAATAAATTTTGGTAGAAAAATTAAATTCGTTTAAAATTTGGAGTTTCTATAGTCCAGTCAATAAAGCAATAAAAATAGCCCAAAAAAGTGTGTTAATCTTTCTTGTAAGAAATTTTTCATGCTTCAAATTAGTCTCAGAAATTTTTTTTGTTTAACTTACAATTCTTGAAAAAGCATTTTGGGGGATCTTCAACCCCCCGTAAAATTGTTAGCGACGCTCATATCGATAGAAATTTTTGACAGTTTCTTAATAACGCCATGGGGAGGATTATTATACCAAAATCCAGCTTTCGGGCGATTTTTTCTGAGTCAAATGCTTTATTGACTGGACTTTCTAAGGGGAAGTTTCACAGTTCACACTTAACAAAATAAGTGGCACTTAATTTTCCCATTTTGGCACTTAAGCCACAATTTTACTGTCTGAGTAAGTGGAACTTAAGTGGCCAACATGGGAGACTTAAGTATCACTTATTCCGATAAGTTTACAGTGTGAAATTGTGCATTAGTATTCTATATTTGGCACTTAAGTGACACTTAATCGAGTGCAAAACTGGGCCTAAGCATTTACGTATATTTCAGGGTTTCTTTCCATACGAGTATTATCGAGATCTTGAGTTCTAAAAATTTGAAGAGACTATTAAGTCTTAACGAAATTCACTATGTTTGCCTTCAATAAACTGCAACAAATTTTTCCTACGATATAAATGTGTACGTATATTTTTATATAATATATATACATACATAATAATACATATAAAGGGTGATTTTTTAAGAGGTTTAGAACTTTTTTTTAAAAAAAAAACACAAAAAATTCGAAAAAATGAATAAAATATTTATTTGAATCGATAGTTTGAACCTTGCAATTTAATGTTTAAAGATAATTTCATGCAAATGTTGACCGCGGCTGCGTCTCGGGTAGCCCATCCACTGAGTCCAATTTTGGCATACTCTTTCACACATATCGGCCGGTATCTCACGAATGAATGCATGGATGTTGGCTTCCAGTGCGTCAATCGAAGCGGGCTTGTCCCTATAGACATTAGCCTTGACATACCCCCACAAAAAATAGTCTAATGGTGTCAAATCGCACGATCTAGGCGGCCAATTGACCGGCCCGAAACGTGAAATTAACTGTTCACCAAACTCGCCTCGCAATTGCGCCATTGTTTCGCGTGCTGTGTGGCATGTGGCACCGTCTTGTTGAAACCACATATCATGCAAGTCAAGAACTTCCATTTCGGGCAAAAAATAGTTTGTTATCATCGCTCGGTAGCGTTCACCATTGACAGTAACGCTGCGATTCGCATCATCTTTGAAGAAATATGGCCCAATAATGCCGCCGACCCATAAACCGCACCAAACAGTGGCTTTTTCGGAATGCATTGGTAGCTGTTGCAATGCTTCTGGCTGATCTTCACTCCAAATGCGGCAATTGTGCTTATTTACGTACCCATTCAACCAAAAATGAGCCTCATCGCTGAACACAATTTTTCGATAAAACACATTTCGAACCGAGCACGAATTTTGATAGTAAAATTCAATAATTTGCAAGCGTTGTTCATTTGTAAGACGATCCATGGTTAAATTGCAAACCAAACTGAAGCTGTTTGACAGTGACACAAGGTACTAAACACACGTCAGCTGTCAAAACCAGTGTTGCCAAAACCAAACCAGCTAAAAAATCACCCGTTAGTACCCTTAGAATGAAATTGACCCTACTAAAAAATTGGAATTTATGGGAAATGAGCAAAAAGGCTACAAAAAGTGCTTTTAAATCAGTTTATTCCAAAATCAGAAGTTACAGGAATTTTGGATTAAGTCACTTTCATTCTACCTATTGGTTTGGATAACTGGAAGTTTACATTAAAAGAAATAATCGAAATGTAGATTAATATCAAATTGAACATAAATATATAATTTAGGTAAGTTAAAAGAAGTGGGTCTTCGGTCTCGTAATTATACCCGTTTGTTTGGATGGATATAGCCAAAATGCGGATGAGTTTGTTTTCTATTAAATTATTATACTTTCAATTAGCATTTTGTTTATAGGACCAATAATGTGGTACCAACAAAATGTTTTAGCTCAAGATAAAATTTTTATTTTTTCGGGAAAATGGTTATGATAATTTAGTTCATTACTACCAGGTACATATATGGATATGTATACCTACTATGATGTTCGTTAAAAAAGTTAATTTTAGGTGGGATAAATCGGCTCTAAATGAAGAAAAATAATTTCCCAATTTGTTCAGATTTTTATTTTCATCCCCTATAGGCGCTGTAATCGGTTAATAAATTAAGCATAAATACATATGTATTAAATGGAACACAGGAATCTCGCAAAAAGCAAGGGCATGGTATTGGTAGGTTTAAATCAGACAAGAAAAATATTGTATGGAAGGTTAGTACAATCCCACGTTTAGATGAGAGGGGCAGTATTCTAAAAAAAAAAATACTTAAAATGGATACATATTTTTTTTAAATCAACGAAAAAAAAATTTAAAACATTAAGTTGTAGCTATTTCTAAAAGTCAGCAATCCATTCAAATAATTGTTTTTTTTAATTTTGCTGTTTAGATGAATTATAGTTTTTGCAACAAAAATGTTCTGTTCTATTTCTTCGATTTACCCGAAAACTCTAAAGAAAAACAACCCAAAAAAACACCCTCTTCGGCAATTTTTTTTTAAAATATAAAATAAAACTTTTATTCCATGTTCTATTAACAGACCTTTATTTTCGAAGGGTTTTTAAGTCTAACCTTTTGAGAAAACGTTTTAAAAATCGTTGGAGCAGTTTTTTTAGTAATTAATTTTTTAAACATAGAATTTTGTAAACATTTTTGAGAAAGAAAATTTGGTAGGTAAATTTATAGCATTTTTTAATGTGGAGTAAAAAAATAATTCACCCATTTTCAAAATATCAAGTTTCCAAAAAATAATTTTGAAAATATTTGTAAAAATCCAAAATTATTTTTTTTTTGAAAATTTTGATATGCAATATTATATTTATATTAAAATCGGTTCAACAAGTAGCTAATTCCAGATATTCGAAAATCAAAAAAATATATTTTTATATATATTATGTATAGTCAAATTCGTTTATAAGGACATCGGAGATCGGTTATAACGAAATATCGGTAATTCCGAACTAATCTCGAAGTCCCGGCCGAGGTTCATGTATCACCTATATCAACTATCGCTTATAACGAACAGTTTAAAATGGAAAATTTAAAAATCTATCCCTTATAACGAATATTAAAAAAAATAAGTAGGCATTGGAAATTTCGTGCATTTAAAATTTTTTTTTATACGCCAATTAGTCATATTTTATATAAAGAAAGGTTAAATGTGTTAGTTTTTTTTCAAAATGACTTCAAAACGTAGAGTTTTTACGATTGAAGAAAAATCTGCATTTTAATTTCAAGGCTCGAAGCTGGTGATTCCAATAAAAGTTTGGCAGCAGAGTTTCCTGTATCGGCTTCAAAAATCTCTAGATACCTAGCAGGGTTCGGACTTAGGTTTTGAATTTTCGAAGTAAATACGGAAAAAAACTGAAGTAGATCCAAAATTTTCGAAGTAGTTTTAGGAGATTAAAAAAAAATTTCGATTTAAATTCTTAACAAAAGTTTATTCAGTATTATTTGATTATTTTTCATTAATAAATAAATAATTAATTGCGAACAAGGTACAAGAAAGTCAAACTTAAAATAAAAAAAAAATATAACTATAACACAAACTTCAGACTTCAATAGAAACAAATTAAACATAGATATTAAATCAGCACCTTGAATTTTAGTTGGATTTAAATATTGTATTAAGCAAAGTTTACTGTCTTCAAATTAAAATCTTGATTTGTTTTGAGTACACAAAGCAATATAATATTTTAAAATGTTTTGTTGACCAGCGCTGTCCTTAAATTTGTTGGTTAAGAATTTTTTCAAAGAGAAGCAAATCCTAAAAAAGAGGAGTAGAGAAGTAGATTAAATTTTTTTTTCTCAAAATCGAATTAGATCTACTTCGATCGAAGTAAAGTCCGAACCCTGATACCTACTATTTTCAAAGAACGAGATAAAATTAATTAAAACACCGGCTATATGACGAACAAATTCTCCAGTCCCAACGAGTTCGTTATAACCGATTTTGACTGCATATTGTATACTATTATTTTTTTCAATTAAAATTTGTTTTTTTCGCCCACACATTTTTAGACATACCACCTTTAACACTTGTAATATAAGTATATAATATTATCAGCACTTTATTTAAACAATTGAAAACGAAACAAAAAGGACACCTTAACGATGGCTTTATTTTATTTATTTAAACAGAAAAAAAGAGTTTTTTTTAAGTGAAACCGAAAATAAACTCATCTGGGCTGACCAAATTGCAATTTTACTTTTTAAAAATAAAAATTTTCCAACGAAAAATACTCCCATGTTAACCTTTTAGCTGCAGTGTAAAACCATATAAATATTATACACATATACCTACTGTCATCAGTTATTATCATATCACCAGTAAAAATTTAATGAGAATTAAAATTTCAATGATATAATATAAATGAAATTTATTTATTTACAGACATTGTATTGTTTAATGCCACCAAATTATATACCAATATCAACAGAAACCTTTTATTAAGTGCGAACATGAATTGAAAAGTCTCTCTTTTATCAACCGTGAAGGATTCATACTGAAATAATTAAAATAAAAATCACCTGAAATGTACCTACCCACACACCCAGGCGGTGCCGAACCTGCCTGTAGGCAAAACAGGGAATTGCTTAGGGCGGCGCTTGACTAGGGGGGAAAAATCAGTACAATAATCTATATAAAAGCGAAAAAGGGTCACACATCCTTCTAATTCAATAACTACTTCCCTGTACTTTTTTCGTTCTTTGTTGTTGTCCGAAGCGCTGGATCATTCTTCAAAAATTCCTTTGAAAAATACATCAGAGCAAAAGCAAAATTTAAGATTGCAGAAAGTTCAGAATTCAAGATTTAAAGCAACTCAATTTGCGGTACCTAAAAGCTTAGACAAATTCAAGTTTGTAATGTCAATTTGGAACAATAAATGGATTTTTTAACCTGTACCTGTACGACAGTTCTTTCAAATAAACCGTTCTTAGGAATCTTTGTTTGAAACATTATATAAGGACGTTGTCAACATTGCTACGAAAATGAACAATCAAGTTATCACTCGCCGTTATCAATCTGAACAATCTCTTGAAACAATCGATCTAAAATTGAAATTTAAAGCCGATCTATTATCGATGTTACGCTATGTATGTATCTTCTCTCGATGAGCGCAGTATCAATTTCTCATCCAAACTTTATGATTTCTTTGCAATATTTAAAAGAAGGTGGAGTTAAAAGACTGCAAACAACTTGAAGCAATATTAACAACAGTAACAATTATTGACAAGGAAGTTAAAAAGGATATATTATAGCTACTAGCTAGATATCTATTGAATGAAATTAACATATTTAAACAAACTTCTGCTGTTGTTAATTTCAAACCCTTGTCAATTTGAAACTGTGTATTTATAGCTTCACAATTCATACTTAAATTTTATCCTAATTTATTAACAGCGTTAAAGATACTATTGATGTTTCCTGTAAGTGTTGCATCAGGGGAACCTAGTTTCTTGAAGATAAAGCTTATAAAAACCAATCTTCGCTCAACAATGACCCATTGAGCGATTAACCGGTCTTACAATTGCAACTATGTATTTCAATAGAAAAAGACATTCTTAATCGCACTGAAGAAGAAGAAATTGCTAAAAGATTTACAAAAAATGAAATCTCGCAGAACAGCATTTTAGTTTCAAAATTTTGTAAACATGTATTTTGTCAAAAGCCTTTGATTGTTATTAAATAAAACCCTACGTAAATGCTTATGTTGCAGTAATCTTCTTTTTTTTAATTGAGGCGGAAAAATAACAATTTGCCTAGGGCGGCCAAATTTCCAACTTTGGCACCGCACCCAGGGAATAAGTTTTAAAATTAACGTTAATTTCATTAAAGTACATAATACGCAATGTATTATGTAAGTGTTATAATGATACCTCCATATGGCAAGTGTGAGCATTCCATTAATTTTATGAATTTGTCTATATAGGTCAAGTATTGGTTTCGGGTTAAAATAAAAATTCAACACAATTTATAAATTTCAATATTACCGATGATGAAGAATTGTCCGAAAGATTGAATTTTTTTTTATATCATCTGTCGATCTGTGCACCTGTCTGTCTGTAATGTGCAATCACTGTAATTTGACTTTAACGCTTAAATCCAAAATGAATGAACCGTTTTTCTTAGATTTTGGTATATAAAGTTTTTTTTGGAATTTATTTTAAAGGGAATTCAAATAGATACATTTTGTTTTAGCTTATCATAGGTATATAACTTCTAAACAAGCATTTTGTTTTATTTAAATTTTTTAAATTAATTCCGAAAGTAATTTTAATAAAACCGCATTTCAGGTTTTAAGTGAAAAATTCACATAAATAGAAATTGGGTTTCGACGTTTTTTGATAAAATTGTCATATTTTTTAGTTATTCCCGTTTAGCTTATTAATGACTAAAATAATTTGGCTTAAATTATTCATATATTTAATTTCATATTTTTTTAAATTTCATATTTATCAAAAGATACAAAAAATTCAATTGCATTACAAAATTGTCCTCCATGTTTGGCAACCGTATATAGTCTTGGACAAAAAAAATGAAGCAAATTCATGCGATCCAGTCGTGCGTTTTATTTTTA
Source organism: Epistrophe grossulariae (assembly GCA_929447395.1). NCBI lineage: Eukaryota > Metazoa > Arthropoda > Insecta > Diptera > Syrphidae > Epistrophe > Epistrophe grossulariae. The sequence continues at coordinate 47,322,765 of OV839568.1, forward strand.
TTGTAAAACCTAGTACGCCAGATCGCGCTAAATTTTAGTTTCCATACGAAATTCTCTCCAAAATTTAGCAAAGCTAAAATTAAGCAAAGCATTTTAGCTGAGAGGTACGCAGCTCCAGCTAAAAAATCAAATGTTTGTTTCTTACTGTACATCACTTATCTGTCAAAATTTAGCGCACGAAATAATTGTCTGGGACATTATTCTCGAGCTGAATTTTGACTGATTCTGGTATTTTTTAATTTTGTGTGAACTTTGCTTTGTTTTTACAGCTAGATTGTTGCTGCCTTCATGCAAAATGGATTCCGATTTGGAAGAATTTTTACAAGAATTAACACAACCGAAAAAAAGAATGCGTGGTAAAAATAAAATTACGTTCAGCATGGAAGACAAAAAAAAACTGGCTACTCTGGTAAAGGAACACCCTTCTATATGGTGTCTGGTCCATCGCTCCTATTGCCACAACTTATGTTGCTGCACAAATCACCAAATCTTCAATTTCCCTTGTATCCATTTCGTTTCTAAAATGTAATAATACTTGAAATTTTTCAAACAAACTTTCTTAAATTTGAATATTTTTTTTTCGGAGAACAGGTGTTTTTGACATATTCTACACAATGCCCTTATGCCTGTTTGATAACTTTTTGTTTCAACAAATATCCCAAAACTGATTTTTTTTTCTATTGGTTTTGACAGCAAATTCTGAAATTTTGTGAAAATTTGTGCGAATTCGCAAGAAATTTCACGTTACCAAACAGACCACTTATTTCAATCACATATTCTCCACAACTCTCCTATGTCAAAATTTAGCTAGGGTTTTAGCTGATGTTTGGAGAGAAAAGTGGCAGCTAAAATTTAGCACGATCTGCGTACTAGGCAAGCATATAATTAAGTTTTCTAAAAACTTCTATATTACTCATAATTATTCATTTTACTATAGAAACTATGTTTTTTTTGTGTTCCATAGTATAAATCTGCATTACAAAAAAATGTTTATTTTTTTTTATTATAAAAAGAAAATTTGCATATTATTATTTTAAGGTTACATAGAAATTATGATTGAATGATTTGACCAAATTGGATATAATTTGTTTGTTGGTGGATGAGATAATCCTCTTCCTTCGGCTTTTTTGGTTGAATTGTTTGTGTTCTTCAGATGTTAATTCATCTTTGATGCGTTTGGCGATGGTTTTGATTACATTGTTTGTGCGTTTTATTTTGTGGCAAGATTCTGTGATTTCGATTTCAAAAAAGCCGATGGAAGAGGATTGGTTACATAGAAATCAAACATATTGCAATGTTGATGGAAATGCAAAAAAAATACATTTTATTATAATATTCTGTAGGTTTCTCAGAAATTAAATTGACAGTAATAATGTTGATGAAAATGCAAAATGTTTTCTGGATGCAAGGATTTTTATGCGAATACCTATTTTCAACTTAAACTTTATTTCATTTTATATGAAAAATAATAGGTTTTTGCAAGTTCCTCGCCAATTAAATTTAAAATTTGTCTTCTATTAAAATTGACAAAACGAATAAAGTTTCTGATATTTCATGCAATTCCTATGCTGTACATATTTATTCGTACCTATTTAAGGTGTTATATTATGACATGTTAGCCTGGCTGCTGGTTCATAGGAGCACGGATATTTTGAAAATTCAAATTATTCAACTTATTTGAGGATAATTATTATTATTATACTATTATACCGAAATTAGTCATGGAATCCAATAACATTTGAGTTTGCTGTTCTGTGTTTGCCTTTCCAGACTGTTTAAGTTTTAATATGTAACCAAAATTTGTAAAATGGTTATACTCCTGTTTATAAAGTCTGTAAGAGTAATTTACTAATAAATTGACTATACATAATATGGAAATCAATAATTATTAAAATGCACTACTGAATTGGAGTTGTGGTTAAAAACACTGTATATACATACTCAGTCAAAATACATAAAGGGTGTTTTTTTTTAGACTTGTGGTTTTCAAGAAGAAATAAAACGCATATAATTTAATGCTATGACCAAGAATTTAGCTTTATTATAAAGAAAAGGATTTGCCATTATGTTTTAAAAATGATTTCGGGCAAGTGGCAAAATCTTCCATAAAATGGATGGGCACAGCTCCAATTGTTGCGCGCGATGGCGGATGGACTCATTCGGGTCTTCTTTGATACTCTGCTCCACAGCAGCAATAGCGTCTTCGGTGTGCACTGTACGGCGTCTCTGAGGATGCGCATTATCCACTAGAGTAAACGTGTTGCGAAACCGATCCATGTTTGCTCAAATTACCGACTCTGCTGGGCGATTATGTCGACCGAATATTGGACGCAGTGAAACCGAACCATTATTTTGGTAATAAATTTGCACGATTTGCAAACGTTGTTCAGGAGTAAGTCTATTCATTATGAAATGGCAAACCAAACTGAGCATAAATCAAGTGACAACCTATTTCTTAGTTTCTCGGAATTGGTCGGAAACATCTCTTTTTCTCGGAAACGACCCAAATGATTTGAATGAAATTTTCAGTTTGTTTTGATGAGTGAGGTTAAAATTAAGAAAAATAATTCTTGAAAATCCACCTACTGCCACGCCCACTTTTAATGTTTTTTCGTTTTTCAGAAACGGCTCTAACGATTTTGATGAAATTTGCAGAGATTGTTAAGATCAACGAGAAAAAATTTTTTAATTAGTTTGAAATAGTTCCGCCCTCTACCACGCCCACTTTTTTTAATATAATGGGATCTCAGAAATGGCTGTAACGATTCGGATGAAATTTGCAGGGAGTATACTGATGAATGACAAAAAAAATTTTAAATTAGTTTGAAATAATTCCGCCGGCTACCACGCCCACTTTTTTTAATATAATGGGATCTCAGAAATGGCTGTAACGATTAAGATGAAATTAGCTGGGAGTATACTGATGAATGACAAAAAAAAATTTGAAAATAATTTTGAGAAAATCTACCCACTGCCACGCCCCCTTTTATTGTTTTTTGGTTTTCGGAAAAGGCTCCAACGATTTGGATGATATTTACACAGTTCGTTCAGATCACCGAGTCAAAAAATTTGAAAGTAATTTTAGTTAAATCCGCCCACTGGCACGCCCATTTTTCTAATATAGCTAATTTCCGGAAATGGCTATAAGGATTTGGATGAAATTTGCAGGGGGTTTAAGAAAACAAAAAATTCAGAAAACGGTTTTAGGAACATCTGTCCAACTGTCGCCAACTTTTATTGTTTCATAGTTTATCGAAAACGATCGTAAATGCCTCTATTTTTTGGAAACTACTGAAACTATATGAATCAAATTTTCAGAATTTATTTAAAGGAATAAGAATAAATATAAATATAAATAAGATCTCACTTATTAGAACAAAAATTGCTAAACGTTATCTCTTTTAGAGCCGTGTTTTTGGTTTTCGACTATTTCATTATATTATGTTGAATAGATTCTAATAAAAGAATTACACAAGAGATTCTTAAAATATCTATTGATAATACATATTGGAAACCAAAATTTCCAACAAAAAAAAAAAACAACTAATTTTGGATTTTTATGACACCATTTTGAGAAACACAATTCTATATAAAATGAGCATCCTTTAGAATTATTCTAAGAATTCTTACTCATCAAAAAATAATTTTGAATATGGATGCTAGTTGTTGTTACAGTAAAGGTTAAGGGTATGTTATTTATGTGGTTGATACGTATATTTTATACCTTAAAACAACTTTCATATAAAAATCAGTGAACATGCTATTCTCGGAAAGTTCGATTTTTATTATATATACCAACTTTCGACTAACATATCATTTTAATATCGAACCATTCTGACAAAACAAATAAAAGTTTTTATTTTGCAAAAAAAAAAAACAAAAAAAAAGCCACGCGTATATTTTAAAAATAAATTTCCTTTACCTTTAATATTTTGTTTTTCTTCTTCTTTTTTTTTTTTGTAGAAACTCAACAACATCAGTAGAACGTGCTCCTGGCAGAACTGCACCAAGGCCATTAGACATTAAAGGTTCATCAGCAACTAGGTCATATGACTTGTACAATGCTGAGATGGATATTTGTCGGGAAAAAAGGAAACAGAGAAATCTTGGTTCGATGGCAGCTACACAGGTTGTTTGTTTATGTCCACTTATGATCCTTCGATTGGCCCGTATGGTGATGGAGGAGACATACGAGAATGCTAAACATTTTGATATAACCTTTCTGATGTTTGTCTGGATTGCTTTTTTGCCTACAGTTATATTTCCAGGAATATATGCTTCACAGATTTTACCAAGGTAGGTGTACATATGTATACAATGTTAATAATAAGTGTTGAATATTTATGTATGTTTTTTCGGTACGTGATTCATTTTTTTTTTATTTGTCTGCGTTGAGAACGTTTTAAGATACAGACAGCAATTAAATTTGATTTGAAACACACACATAAATATATCTATATAATTCTGGAAAAATCTGTTAAGGAGATCAATAAGGAAATTTAACAGACATAAGGTAGAATACGTCGAAAAGTAATTTACCTGAAAACGAACTCATTCAAAACATTGACTTTGACAAACTTTTGGATGGAAGTGGTGGTTTGAAATTTCTATATAAGTATTTAAGAATGTTTCATTTATTCTGTGCCCATAAATAAATCGAGACACTCGTCTCAAACGTCTGCCCCCCCCCCCCCCCCCGGTACACCCATCAACTTCGTAGATGTAACTTAAGAAAAACAAAAGGGAAAAAGTACTTAATATCTAATCAAACGAATGATTACAACACTTATCTTCCTTTGTTGGGTGAGTTTCAAGCATTATGTATAGAAATCTCTATGATAGTTATATAGTTAAAAAGCATTTTGTGACTCCTAAATTATCCAAAACTTTTTTGGAAATAGGTTAATACCAAGAGATAATCTGACGGACTGCACCCATCTACCATGAAGGACCTGCGGGCGAAACAAGCCAAATATGGTTTTCAAATTTTTTAATCTTTCTGTAAAAGATTAGCGCTATTTTGTAGTGGACTGTATTTCTCTTTAAATTAAATAAATTAAACACAAAACAAATTCATGGTAGGTGGAAGATTCAACTTATAGAGTGAAGTAAAATGCAAGCAACACATGGAAAGTTGCGGGTTAGTTTAAGGGGTGGCTTGCATTGCATATTTGCATGCCATATGCAAACCACCACTCTAACACTTTCGTTTTGTGATGACGATTTCTTCAGGTACGTCAAGCTGGGAACACCACAATCGAAATTCAAAATTCTATATGATGCAGGAATTAGGTGCTATTTAAATACTAATTTAGTACCGTAATCCCGGCTTGGAACTTAAATCCATTCCCCCTCAAAGTTTCGGCGTTGCCAGCTTGACGTCAAGCTAAGAACACCACACCTCCAAATACAAAATTTAAAAAAAACTAATGATGGGAGAATTAGGTGCTATTTAAGTGCTCCCTAGTTGGCGGAACTTCCCATTAAAAAGTCCTCCCCTTACTCCTCAAACCTGTGGCGTTCCCAGCTTCACGTCAAGCTATAGAAACACCATACCTCTAAACACAATGTTTCAAAAAAACTAATGATGGGGGAATTAAGTGCAAGTGCTCGTAATTTCGCGGAATTCCAATTTATATATTCCACGATTTGACCTTGAAATTTAGTACCGAAAAAAAATTCATGGAGACCTTCTATACTAAGCACTAAAAAAAAAATGCAGTTTAGACGGAGAATGAGTTAATTAGAAGAATAATATTCAATTTCACATTTCTTCTCCCAATGGTTCGGTTTTAAATGCACCTGCACTAACCACCTCTTTTGTGGTGTTCCCAGCTTGACGTAGATAGTCTCCACGATTTTTTTTTTGGTACTAAATTTCAAGGTCAAATAGTGGAATATATAATTTGGAATTTCGCGAAATTACGAGCACTTAAATAGCACTTAATTCCCTCATCATTAGTTTTTTTTTAATATTGTGTTTGGAGGTGTGGTGTTCCTAGCTTGACGTCATAAGCCGGGATTGCGGTACTAAATTATCACTTAAATAGCACCAAATTCCTACATAATTAGAATTTTGAATTTCGATTGTGGTGTTCCCAGCTTGACGGACCTGATTTCGTCCCTTGTGAGAAAAATTTTACTCATTTGGATAGTTTTTCTCAAAGCTCAATGTACAATATTGTTAGAGCATCTGAAGACATAAAGGAACAGTTGAGCTGGTAATACCTGCTTTAGTCTTAAAAAAAAAACGTCACAACATTCTGTCGGGAGCTTAAGTATTTTTATTCCAGACTTTTTTTAGAGAAATGCAGTTTCATCTCTCATTTTCCCTTTATTCTTTGTTCAATGGATTAAATCATAGTTGAAAGGAAGGGCTAACCATTTTCTTTTCAGAGAAATAACTTCTGACTCAATTAAAGCCAATTCTGGCTTACCTCAAGGAAGTCACTTAGCCCCATTACTTTTTATAGTTGCTATCAATAATGTAGTCACGGTAGTAAAATCCTGTGGGGTGGTGATCTACGCTGATGATATTAAATTATTAAGAGTCATCAGGGACCAGTTTGATTCTGTTGCTCTTCGAGATGACTTGAATCTTTTTTATAAATGGTGTATAAATAACAACCCAACCAAAAAAATCTCCAGAGCTAGCTCTCGAAATCTGAAAAAATCTCCCATACGACTCTTTTATATTCCATTGTTGAGCCTAGTACATATTTCCTCGTGAAGTGAGCAACCATCAGTGGAGAAAGTGAATTTTTGACACAATTTGCTTGACTTTTGCAGCTTTTATGGTCAAATTGTCAAAGCTACACCAAAAATCAAACAGTTCCCGTACATTTTGCGCGTGAATATGGTTCACTGCTCGTGAACGCAAATTCTCCACTTTTTGTCATGGCTTTACGAGCACGCTCACGAGTGAACAAAAATGCAAATTTGTGTGGATTCACGACATGATTCACAAGTATTTACTAGGCTTTATACTTAAAAATTATTTTCTTGTTATTGAACTTAAATCGGTCTCATAACATTTTTTTTTTAAGAGCTGAACACTTTTCTCTCTTTTTATCTCTTCAAAATACTTAAATCTTATAGTTAAATCAATTTTTCTTCTTAGAATAGGATTATATAAACTTATAGTCTTATAAGAATTCTTTTGTGAAAATTCAGCTCTTAGCAGATGTTTGTAATCTTTATAATCCTATAACAAGTATTTTATAAGAGTTTTAGTATTTTTGTACTTCTACATATGAAAACCCTTACAGGATCTGAGTTTAATACCTCATATATCAAGAGTGTCTGGAGTTCAAATACTAAAAGTATTGCAATAGGAGGCTTATGAGATCATTGTTGTTTTTCGAGCGAATCTCATTGGAAGAGACGCATTCTTATAGCAAGACTTAGTTGAGGTGAGAGCCTCCCATAACGAGGCCATTTGATGCTTTTAACAGTGTTATAACAATCTAGGAGTATTCTTCAAGATTACTTTTAGCTCCCTTACTATATTCCAGTCAAGCTCTTGGAGCATCTTATAAGAGGTAAAATGTTACTTGGGAATCATTTTTGAGTGTATTAAATATATTCTGTCTGCAAGAATACAAGGCTCCGCGAAATTAGACTCCTGGCAATAAATTCACATTTTTTTTGGGGATGAATTTGCAATTAATTTTCATTCACTTCTTCCAAATCTAATAAATGATAAATACCATAAGTAGGTATCAGTATCATCAGCTGAAGTGAAGTTCATTAAATATACAGTTTGTTCAACTTTTCCATCGAATATAGATTCATATGCCAGTATGTCGTTTCTTTTTCTTTCATTTTGTAAAATAAATATTTAACTAGGTACCTATACCTACTATACATCTTTGTATTTACATTTATCATTTACAGAAACGAACAAAAACGTCTTCGTGGCTACCTTCGTCTGTCAACAAGACATTTCAGAAAATCCCGTCAAGACAGTCAGGAGGAATCAATTGAAAAGGACGACAACACCACCACCACCCAGACAACAACAATCATCCAAAATGGTGGTTGCATTGGCAACAATGACGGTGACACCAAGCAGCAACATTACAATCGCAGTGACTCGTTAATGATTGAATCCAAGGATCCGATTGCCAGCAGTGCAGAAACTATTAAAATAAATGTCATCGGTGGTGACGGGATGAAGAAAACGACCTCCCGCAATAATGGCTTCGTCGGGGGAGGAATCGGAATCCACTCGAAGATGGCCAAGTCGGCATCCAGTCGCAAGGTAAGCAATAGTCTTCGTTCGACTGCTGCCGCCACTGCCGCAGCTGGCGCAGGCAGCCGCAGGGGAAAGAACTCAATAGACTCGATTGAAAATTCATGTTCCAACATAACGGCAAGCACGTTTTGCAATAACAGCGTGCTCAACGACACCGGAAGCGGCTATGACGGTGAGACTTCATCCATTGTGAGTGGCACGATTGGCACCATCGACAAGGATATTTACTTTCAAAAGAAATGGGAGAGTGTGAATGGGGTGATGCGACGGCACAAGGACGCGTCCTTCTCCGATTGTGGTTCTTTCTCACGAATGGATTCGTCGAGTACCTTGAATCGGGATCTGGAAATCATCGATTTGTTGGAGCGTGAACGCAGCATGGACATCCAAGACATGATGGAGCGTGAGAAGCGCGATGAAACTATGCGACTGATAAGCGGAAGCATCAGTGGTGGCAGTGAACGACGTCGTTTGCCTGACCTTGAGAAGATATGCAAGTCACCCAAGCTCAAGATGGATCCATATTCTTATGAGAAAATTGCTGCTTCGTCGAATGCAACGACACCCAAAGAAGCTCCCAATGAAGCTGGCAAGATTGCTATTGAAGGAGTTGATGAGTTCGATTTGGTTAAACCATCTGATTTTTTCAACGAAGAATACCAAGCACCACCGATTGCTGCTATCCCAACTTCACATTACCACCACTCGAGGCGGACCAGTCGCAGGAGCAACCATTCAAGTCGCTCCAAGAGGGACAGCTTCAATTCGCTCAATAATGATTTAATGGCAGGAGCATTTGCCGAACTGGATCCAACTCAACCTTTGAACAAAATGTCTGTGATAGAGAGCCGGATGCGTCGGAGTAGTGGCCGCCCATCGAGCATTTCATCGTCGGGAAGAAGCTCCCTTAAGTCCAGAGACCATCAGCCTCAGCACTCACATCACCCGGACTTGGATTTCAGAGAGAATATATTTGCAGAATTGTAAGAAGAGTGGTGGTTTTAGTTTCTGAACGAATTTTAAATGTTTAGTTGCGCTGCTTAAGTTTGAAAAAAAAAAATTAAGGACGATAAAAAAAAATATTTTTTAAATTTTATAATTTTTTGTGTTGAACGAACTTTTCTAAAATTTACGAACTTTTGACGAATGCTAACTGCTGAGGCTTAGCAAAAGCTGTTTTTTTGTAAAAAAAAAAAAATATAACGCATATTTTTACACAATACAAAAATAAAAATTACTATGGATGAAATAAAATAAAATATTTTTTTACATTTTTCAAAAAGAAAAAATTAAAATATTCTAGTGCTAAAATGTTTTGTATGACTAAATAAATAAAAAATGTACGACATGTATTGTTAATATTAATTAAAGAAACTTTATTATTAATGTTAATATTTAACTTTAAAAACTAAATTAAATAATTATGCATGTGTTTCTATTTTAAAATAAAATTATAAAATAAAGTATTTAAGCACTTGGAGTTGTTGTTTGTAATATAAATTAAAAAAATATATAAAATATGTAAAATTTGTTGTTTAAATTTGCATACTTTATAAATATAAATATAATATAACGTTATTTAAGGTGCATAATTTATATTGATAAAGTTAAGCATTTTTTTATACTGTGCCAATAAAAATATATATCAATAAAAAAATAATGTTGCAGTCTTATATAAATAAATGTATAACCAATAACATAAATAATATTAATATTAAATATTACAAAAAAAGAGATTTATTAAACATTGATTTTAAATGTTTTGAAAATAAACTTATGCTTGAAGATAAAAATAAAATATGTCAGTTTATAATTGAAAAAAAAAATATTGAAAATAACTTTAATATTCAAAAATAGTTCTTACGAGCCCCAGAATTAATAAATAGCTTAAATGTTAAATATTACATTCTAATAGTAATGTTGGATCAAAATAAAAAAAAAAAACTAAATAAACTAAAATTCTGTTTATCTTATAAAAAATTAAAATTGTTTTATTGATTATTCAAACATTTTCCAGCTTATAAAAATTCTCGAATAAAATTCGCGTAAGACGAACTGAACTTATTAAAAATCTCATATTGACAAGCCCTTCAATTGTCAATTGATGAGTCCTTATGAGATTACCGGGACGAAACGTAAAAGCTTTCTTGAATCAATTAAGAAAAAGATTTGATTGAAAAAGGTGTGGAATAAATTAAAGGTAAGCTTTTAAACTTATATTCGTGTTACGGTTGTCAAATATCAAAAAGTTGTCACATATAAAAGATAGATTTTTTTAATATCGATTGATATATTTAGCGTGTTCAGGAAAATGAGATCTCAGAGATTTTTCTCACTCAAAAAGTGAGCAAGCGAATCAAAGATTTTTTTTACTCAGAGTTTTGACAGCAAAGCTGAGAAATTTTGTTGAGGAATCCTGTTCTCAACTGAGATTGCTGAGATCTCCGAGATCTCATTTTCCTGAACATGCCTTATTATTGTGGTTGTCGATGAATAATTTTGTTTTTGTTACTGCGCGAATATTCAATAAATTTGATTAATTGTGAATGGAAATATTTATTTGTTTAAAAAAAATTGTATACATATATGTACAGTCGAATCCCTCTAAGCAGAATTTTCACGGGATATAAAAATCATTTCGATTTAAATGGATTTTTGAAAAACTTGTTTAAAAGCATTTGTTGAATTTAAAAATAAGGTTACAAAAATTAAATAAATTCTAGAGAATATTTTTGCTTTTATGGTTCAATAATTCATTCATATCTTATCAAAATTTTGTTTACACAAAACTATCTCAACAAATTCATAATTTTATATTGCCTCATCACAAGCCGCAGTGTTTGCCCATTTAAAGAACGATTCTATTTTTAAAAGGTAGTGTTGGACCTCTTTTCGTAAATGTGTCATTGCAATTGCAGAATGCATTATTCTAATTATGCGTTTTCAATATCAATTTTATCGGGGATTTTGGCTTCTTCTTCTTCTTCTTCTTCTAAGGGTAGGTAGAAGCACAATGCACGTGATGCGATAGAAAGAATCAGAGTATGCCAATGTGTGTGATTTTTTTTTCCGCCAAAAAAATCGAGTTAGAGGAATTGAAAATTTAGGGTAAGAATCGAAAGAAAGTATTCGAGTTAAGTAGAGGAAATTTATAGTTTTGTATAGAAAATTAAGGGAATACCAAAATACATATAACGAAGATATTCGAGACAGTGGAAAATTAGACGTAGAGGAAATTCGAGTAAGAGGGAGTCGACTGTATGTATATAAATTTTTAAATATTTTTAACTCAAAAATTTGGTACGCCAATTTTTATTTTTAGTTAGTGTAGTTTTTGAAAATTCAATTTTTCAAAATTTGTGTTTTTAAAAATTTTTATATTATAAATTTAATTTAAATCGTTTAAACAGTTAATAAGATAATTGAAGCGCCTAGAGTGAGAAAAGGTGAAGTGACATTTTTCGGTTTTTTTTCCCGATACTGGTGTAAAGAGACAACTTAAATTTTGGTCGAATTCTTGTGTCTCTGTTGTTATAACTTACAAAGTTAGCTTCAGATAAAGAAGTTAACTACACGTTTGTTTTGAAGTTTTTTTAGGCAAGAAGGGGTTAAGATTACTTTAAGTGCACACTTAACCCCTTTATGCAATAAAATACCAAGCAATATATATTGTTTTTTTGCATAAAGGTGGTAAGTGCTATAGACCAAGATTTCTTCCCAAGAGAGAAGAAAAACAAAAAACTTTCTATTGAAAAAATTCAAAATCTCGATGACCAGATGAAATTTGTACCCCAAGAACACCTAAAACCAAATTTTAAGAGACCCAACTTTCACTTGACCCCTTTTTCATAAAAAATAAATTAAACTCATTTTCGCTTAAAGGGATCAAGTGCTGAATTTTTTTCTAAAACACCACTTCTAATGAATTTAAATAAAATTGGTTGATATACTAAAAACTGTAATTTTTTTTCTTTTTTATGGCTTTTTTATAAGTTTCTCTCGAATTCAGGAAAAAAGTTATAAACGTAAAATTTTAAACGCTTATAACTCAAAACTTCAAAAATGTCACTTGACGCCTTCTCATTCTAAACGCTTCAACTCAAAACTTAAGAAATGTCACTTGACCTTCTCATTCTCAACGCTTCAATTGAAGATCAAAAAAGTAGTTATATGATGAGAGATAAACTGTTAATAATAACTAAATGTAAAATTTGTTCCTTTTAAATGGTAAATCGAAGTAATGTGGTGATATTATTACACCCAGAAATTTTACCCAAAAATATAGAAGGCGTTTTCGATAAAAATATGATTTTTTTAACGGGTTTTTAAACAGTTGTACGGAAGGTACTGTTACCATACAAATAATTTTTGTTAAAAATCTCCTACTGCTTGTGTCAAAGTTTAATAAAAAACAATTGAGTTATTTTTGAAATACTGAATTTTCATAACAAAATTTTGAAACTTTCTTTAAAAATCCAAAAAATATTTGTTTTAAAATTTTAGCACAAAATATTACCGTTCTTAAAATGTCTCCTTATTATAAAAATGAATCAAAATCAGTTAAATCGTTTGCGAGAAAAGGAGAAATAAATAAAATGGTTCTATGGGAGGTGCCATTTATAATCATTTTTTGTATTTTGTTTTTCTTGCGAATTTTTTTTTATATTTAGGATATATGGAGCCATTTTTGAAGTTTAATTTACAAAAAATGTTGTATTATATATGTAATTCTATTTTGACACACAACTGAAAAATAAACGTGTCCAGAGAATGTCCAAATAATCCTATAGGTACCAAGTTTAAAAAAAAATCAACCCATCCGTTTAGGCTGTAGGCAAACAAAATTGGGAGACCCACGTTATGTAAAATTGATCAAAATTTCGAGTTAGATTTTTTTTACGAATCTATAATTTGTCACTTAAAGGTAGAAGCTATGAAAATTGTACAATGTATATAATGTTAACTTTAGGTGTATTTTTTTGCAAGTCCGGGGGGAATTGGATGAGAAAAACGAAGTCGGTCAATGCCAAACAATTAATCCCCTGCGAGCACACATAGCTATTAGCTATAGCACATAGTATTCTCGGGGCTTAAATGTTTGGATCATTAGAAATTAAAAAAAAACATTGTTTGGGTTAATATTTTTGCTTATATAGGCCAGTCAAAGACGAATAATTATTATGGTAGCAAAATAAAATAATTTAAAAAATTTTGTTTTTAGTTTTAGTTTTGGTAGTATGAAAAACTTAGTAATCCATGTCAATAAAGCCATAAAAACAGTCTAATTAGGAAAAAATCGACGGAAAGCTGGATTTTGGTTTATAGCCTCCTCATCGTGTTCTCAAGAAACTGTAAGAAATCTCCATCGCTATGAGCACCGCTAACAATTTTACGGGGGGTTGAAGGCCCCCAAAATGGTTTTTCAGGAATAACTTCCAAATGGTAATTTGTACAGAAAAATATCAAAGACTAATTTCCATCTTTGAAAATTTTCTACAAAAAAGATTAAAATACTTTTTCTTATAAAAATAACCTTTTTCGAAATAAACCAATCGAAATAGGTAAAGGTTTTACTTATCTATATAGGTATACTGGAGCGGCTTAGTTAAAAAAATTGTGCACTTTGTGATAAAAGCATCAATTTTTTTTACTGTTACATAGTACGTTATATGAACATGATTTTAAGATATTGCCCCACTTCATTTGTCCACCCCTTTAGGTAGGTGGGGCAAATTAAAAAAAAATATCGAAAATAAAAAATGAATATGAAATCACAACGGTAACACTTACAGTATCATGTTACAGCTTCTTTTAAAGTCAGTAATTCTTTATTTAGTTATAATTTTCAATTAAGTTATTTTAGTGCTTAGTTTTTGAATAAATGATTTTTGAACTCAAAATTTTGAAAATAAAATTCGAAAATTAATTAAGAAAACGCTTATTTTTATGAACGCCATGAGAAGGCTATAATACCAAAATCCAGCTTTCCCGAGTCAGATGCTTTATTGACTGGACTATAAGTTTTTTTGTTGTAGGAAAATTGGCTAATTTAATATCTTAATCTAAAACAGACAGTAGGTGTTGAAACTTTAAAGAAATCAAATTATCGTGGTGAGGTGGATTGGATGAATCGAAAAGAGGGATGAAGAACGATATCCACTATTGCAGAAATTCACACGCATAATATAAACAAACTATAACAAATTATATTAAAAAAAAACTTGCGATATCTTAATTTTAAAAATTATATCCTTCTTTTTTCGTCGACCTTGCCAATAAAAGTTTCTCGGTCCATTTCTTTCGCGTATTTTAGTTTGAATTAATCCTTCACTAAAAGTTTTATAACAAGTTTTTTTTTCACTCAGATATTCAAGATAAATTCAAGATAAATTAAAATTAAATTGGCAAATTTCAAATTTAATTGGCACAACAACTTTTGGATTTTCCAAATTGTGCAGTGCTAGGAAAATATCCACGTTATAGGTAAATCGAAAAAAGCTTTGAAATTAAAATTCGAGCTTCGAAATATTATATGTATGAATAATTAAAAATGAGTGCTTAGAGCGTTGTAATTTTTTTTAGGTAACAAAAGTAATAAAGAATATTAAAAATTTTAATTTGAACAAATGGTTGGTAGCTTATAAACAATCAAAAATATTTATATATATTATTTGAAGCTTTCTTCCGTATATTTGTATTTAATCCTAATTGATTACTTCATATAATTCATTTTCGTTATTTTAATATTAAATCATTGCATACTTTTTGGTTTTTCAAACTTCATTTTCAGTTTATATTTAATCAAATCATTGTACACTTTTTACCTTGTTTCAATGTCATTTCAGTTAATATAATAAATTAGTATTCTATCCGCGTTTTAATATCACCAATAACCCATACCTATGGTACATCCCGATAAAGTAAACCGATCCTAATGAAAACAATAAAGTATGCCCATCTCTTCTTTCGTTTCGTAGTCGTTTCGTTTACGTTTTTGGTTTTTACTGTCGATTTTGAGACCACAGAAAATTTTCGTTTCGCTTCAGCTGCGTTTTACATTTGGGATTTTTCATCTGTCCCAATGGCAAATATTATTTAGAATAGAAAAAAACTCTTTCAGTAGGAGCATTTGACAAAATAAAATTGTACTAGATGTCTTGTTCGTTTTTCAATCAGTTAGGGCACTTTAGCAATATTTTTTTTTTGTTATTGAATTTTGCTTTTATATTTATGTTATTACTTTTAAAAAAATGTCCATGGAATAAATGTAGAATAAATAATGAACAACTTCTGAAAGACAGAAGATTTATATGTTTTTGTATAACAAATAATTCTCGACTAAAAAAGGTAAAGTATCTTAACTCAACTTAAGATGATTTGCTTTTTTTTTAATGAACCCTATTACCAACACAGAGGCACACAGTTCTGTGTTAGCCGAATTCTTCTATCCCACTCCGTTTCCTTTTTATAAACGAAAAAAATCATCTTATGATGGAAAATAGCATGTTGACACAAGGTAAAATATCTTAAGTCCACAAAAGATGTCATGTTAACCCTTTACCGCATGAATTATTGTTTAAAGAGGAAAATACGCTTAAAATGACTTCTTTAGGTTAGGAACTCAACCAAATATGTATATTTTCAACCCTTTACTGCATACGAAGCCAAATATGGCTTGTACACTTTTACCTCTCAAACGAGCAAGTTAATAATTTTTTTTTAATAAAAATGTATTCATTTCAAAGAGAATTAGACACAATCCGAAATCCAATTTATGATCACTTAACTCTCCTAACAGAAAAGTTATTATTATTTGAAATAAGAAAATTTTTCAAACTTCCGTTTCCATTGACAACAAGTAATACACTGACCTGCAAACCCGAATATCTTCCTTCTTGTTTGGTGCACGTTTGCAAAAGCACAGCTATTTGTTCTCAGAAATGCACAGAAGAGGATCTTGTTACGTTTTGATCATTTTTTTTTTATTGAAGTCAGGAGAAAAGAGGACATAACTGTAGAAAGCCATATTTGGCTTCGTATGCGGTAAAGGGTTAAGCGAATTAAGAAATTTTAAGTATACATACTTAAGATTATTTCATCTTAAGAGTTTGTAATAATTGTGAAAGGTAAAATATCTTAACTGGACTTAAGATACCTTACCGCGTGCAAACCCAAAGAAAAATCACCCTTTAGTCGACTTGAGATTTTTGAAATCAATAATTTAAAACAAATTATAAAAAAACAAAGTATCTTAAGTCATAATTGCCCTATACATAACTCAATAAATATTAACAATATCTTTTTACAATAAATTAAAAAAAAAAGTTCATAAAATTTGACCTTTACAAAGTTTATTCTTTCGACAGTTTTTTTGCTCTCCTGAAAAATGTTGAAAATTGACTCAAGATACTTTACCTTTTCAGTCGAGAATTCATAATGAACATCGTCTTCAAATACAGAACTGTTCATTGTTATAATCAACGGATGGTCTCCGTAACTATACGTTAGAATTAACATAGTGAACTCTGTAATTTTTACCCTTGACTGCGCAATATTTAACACATTTTTTTTGACCCACCCAAAAACGATCTCGGTCATAGTATATTTGTCTGCTTGTGCTATGGAGTTCTTAAAATGTTGTTTAGAAGATTAAGTAATCTTATGAACCAAGTATCCATGATATTATTTCGAACAACTGCATTTTGTAACTTCTATTGTCTTCAGGGGCGGACTGGCAATCGAAAGGTCTTCCGGGACTTTAAAAAAGGGCCACAAAATACTAAAAGGAGTAGAAGGAGTGAAAAAGGAGTAATTCCAAAAAAACAACGATACAAAATGTTGTTGCACACTGTAGTTGAAGACGTAAAAAAGATAGAAGATTACTTGAAGTGATTCAGAAACCCAGAGGTAGCATAATATTAAAAATTTAAAGTCCTGAAAAAAAAAATCGTATAATTTAAACAATTGTTAAGGTACTGTTATATTGCTTTTTAAAATCTGTTAAATTGTTCTTATATATTCGAAGTTAAAATAAAGCAAAAAATATGATATTCTATATTTTATGACCTTGTTGGGAAAAGCATTTTAAAACTCGCAATTATGATCTTCATCACAATTTTCTAAAAATAATTAATTCTTCTTTCAGTACTTAAATAATTTCTCATACTTGTGCGAATGGTTTGAAAAATATTTTGTAAAATAAAAAAATTACAGTTCTTGATCAATTAAAATGGAGTGTATCTCCCAGCAATCGTTCAAATGGAAATTATGGTCACACATCCTATATAAGCTTTTGGTTTTCAGTTTTAGAAAGATCTTGAGAAATCAGCAGTTTTAGATCCGGAACGTCTTATGACGCTCATAAGCGGAAATATCGCGTTTTCTCTTTATGGTTTGATCGATATTAAGAACCTAAAATAAATGAATGTATATAAATATACCTATTTATTTTTTTTGGAAATCCACCTTCTACCACGCCTACTTTTCTTTTAGCAGAATTTTCTAGTTACTCAATGTAACAATAAAAATTAACAATTTGTTTTTAAGCTATATTCTACGTTATAAGCATGGGATTTTGTGTTTTTCTAAAAATCCACCTCCTACCACGCCCACTTTTCTCTCTAACGTATTTTGTTATAAAGTGAAGCTAGTCAGGCAGGATCCTTAAACATTTTCTTGTTTTTGGGCAATTTATGTACTAAGTTCATGAAATTTAGGTAATTTTTATATACTAGTATCGTCCTGTGTCGAAATTCGACATTTCTCTTTTTTAATTTAATTTTTTTTTCAATATGTACAGTGCTCGACAGTGCAAAAACAAAAATGACCCACAGTGTGTAAATGCGTGTCTCAAGTATATTCTGCACATCTCCGCAATTGTGGCTTTCCAACCATATAAAATTTATCGAAATCGGTCCATTACTTTTTGAGAAAATGGTACCACAAAATTTATTTAAGGCTATTTATATATAGATTTGTTTTTATTTATGGCATAATTTTTATAATTTTTGTTTTCTTTAATTTTAATTTAATAAATATTTTTCACATATCAAAGTTATTTCTAAAAAAAAATTGATTCCAAAAATTCTTCTTCTTTTCACAAAATTTGTTTGCTCTTCTCATTCGTTTCGAGTAAAATCTTAAAAATTATAATTCAATCCTCCACTGGAGAATTTCACATGAGAAACTTGGTTCGATGGCGAATATTGAACACCCAATAATTGGCTGGCTTCGGTAGTTTCAGCATTTTCAGCGGGAGCAGCAGATGTGGCACGTTGTGAAGTTGCTGTTGGCTGAGGTTGAGCATATTGAGCTTGTGCTTGAGCGTGATGAAGTTGTTGTAATTGTTGCTGTTGTTGTTGTTGAGGTTGAATAGTTTCAGCCTGGTTATAGTATTGAGCTTGTTGTTGTTGCTGCAAATAGGTGGCATATTCCTGTGCTGTCAGGTATTGTTGCTGATCTTGAGGTTGCTGAGCTGGAGCTTGAGGTTGAGGCTGAGCGTATGCGGGGTTTTGGTACTGGGGTTGGAATTGTTGATTAAAAGCACCTTGATACTGTGGTTGATATTGTTGTGGTTGTTGTTGTTGCTGGGGTTGGTATTGTTGTGGCTGTTGGAGTTGTGGAGCTGCAGCTTGTTGCTGAGGATAATAAGTTGTTGTAGTTGCCTGTGCCTGTGATGGTTGATATTGAGAGGGTTGCTGGAAACCAGCATAAGCCTGTGGTGCTGCCGCAAACTAGAAAAAAAAAAAAAAAAACAAGATAAAAATAAATAGGTACAATATTGTTTCTATTTGTATATCATTTTATTGCATGACAGATAATTAAGAGGCAATTATACTTGGGTAGGTATCTATATATTTTTTTGCTCTAGAAATTAACAAAAAAAATATGATAATTGGATAAAATGTTCATTGTTTGATAGCAAGTAAATATTACAATAACACGGAGGTGCACCTTATCAAGACAAACAAAAACTGCAATCTCTTCTAAACAGGAAACTATTGTATTGCATCAAATGTTACGGAACAGATAGTAGGTCTCTAGGGGTATATATAGGACAGACAGAATTCTCTTCATCGGATTAGTTTTGGAATAATTAAAATCTCAAGTGAATTAGATTATTATTATTAATTATTGACAAGCTATGGACTTGGGCGTAATATGGAATATATTTTTCGTGATCATTGGATTAATTGCTGGATTGGTGAAATCTGTTCCAATGGATATGGATGTAGGGTTAATGTGATTTTGAGTGGCTTTCATTTTGTATAAGCTTCTATACAGTTCAAAATAAAATAAAAAACTTTATTTTTCAGTCGATAAAAGATGGAATACAAATGGGAGCAATTGCTGGCGTTGGAATGGCAATGGATCTTGCTGAGAAAGCTAAAGTCCAAGGAAGTTTCGATGACAAAATAAGCATGGGCCCAATTAAATTCGAGAAAAAATTTAATGCCGGTGGTGGAATTATGGGTAACGATGATGATGACGATGACGATGAGGATGATCGAAAAAGACGGCGTAGATCAGTAGGAGTATTTCGAGCAAAGCGATCACCATGTTTAGGTCGAAGACGTGGTCAACAAACAACTACTGTTGCTACTCCTGGTGCAGGGGGAGCAGGAGCAGGAGGAGCAGGAGCGGGAGGAGCAGGAGCAGGAGCAGGTGGTGAGATTGATGATATTCCTCGTCGTCGAAAACGTTCTCCTGATTATGCAAATGATTACAATGATAATATTATTCCCGATCAAAAAACTCTTGCTGAACGAACTCAAGAAATCGGTGAACAATTTCGTCAAATGATAAAAGGAATGTTGGATGCTTTAGTTGGTGCATTTGATAAACTTAAAATGAATATTCAAAATGGCTACAACAACTAAACTTATGACATGAAATAGTTTATTGGTTTTATAATAAATTGACACCAAATGAAAATGGTTCCTTTTTACATATTATACAGCACAATAATAATGCACTGGTTAAAATGAGTTTTTTTTTTAAATGATTTTCAGTGAAGAATGAATACTATAATAAATAAATAAATTAGTGGCATTAAAGCTTTTTTAGTGAACCAAGGCCTATAGTGACTTATAACTGTCAGACGACCGACGTGTGAGTGTTAATAGTCGGAAGAAATGCAGGTAATTTACAACTGTCGACGCGACGACCTAGATGAGAGGCAGTTTTTCTTGATAACGTATATTCTTCGGACTATTTCTCTCGCAAGAGAAGTGAATACAAAAATTCAATGAAATTGACCTTTTTCACATATTTTTGTTAACATATCACATTGGTCTTCAATTTTTAGCTTGTTCTTTGAGGGTTTCTTTTATCGGTAAAATACTGTACCTTCAATAAAATCCGTTTAAGAGAAACCCACTTAAGAGAAATACCCGCTTTCTTCCCCGAGTTTTTTTCGACCGATAAATACCTACCTATAAAACACTTCGCTTAAGCGAAACTTGCTTAGGTGAAAAACCCGGATAATTGAAGCATATTTTAAACATATGTTAAATTTTATATTTTCATTGAAAAAAACTTAAGTGAAAAAAAAAAAATTGAATCGAAGATAACAAAAAATTTTCTGAACGTTTCACTTATTTTTAATTTTCACCTCCAACAATTTTCACCACGAAAATGACAATTGAATTTCTGATATGTCACAATTACTGTTTTTGGAATTTTTAAATCCACTTAAATGAGTTTTTTTTCACTTATCCGGACTCCGCTTAAGTGAATTTTTTGTTTCACTTATGAGGAGTTCGTTTAAGTGGTAACCCCGCTTAAGTGAAAGAAAGACTGTGACATTTTGCCTTTTCAATTAATCGAAATGACAACGATATTCTTAATTCCCCCAAGCAGTAGGTACATAAATCCCACCCTTAGAATGAAAGTGACCTAACTAAAAAATTCGGCATCTTTTTTACACCCTGGTTTAAGAGTTCATTAAAGGTCAGCTTTTAAAGGTCAGTTTATTGAAAAATAAGAAGTTACAAAAAATTTTGAGTTAGGTCACTTTCATTCTAAGGGTGTGAAATGTCCAATTTCATAAAAAAAAATACTAAAAGCACTTTTTTCAAAAAACCCTCTTAAATTTTATCAGGCACTTAAAAATTTCAGGGAAATTTTTGTTAAAATCGAGTTCCCTTCACATCCCTGGAAAAATAAATTGTTTTTTTTTCTTTCTAATAAGCGAAATGTATGAGAAAAAATTAGAAAGCATTTTTGTATTGAAACAAATTCCAAGAATTGCAAAATAAAACGGTACACTTCTTCAAGATTAAAAACAAACTGCCGAAAGGTTTTTATAAATTGAGTTTCAATTAAATTTAATAATGAATACAAATATAAAAAAAAAGAGAAAAAGGCAAAAATTACACAGCAGCTGAAAAAATGGGCTAATTGATATTGTATCTCCAAAATTTTAAAATTAAAATGTTTCAAAATTTTTTCTGTAAATGTCAGCTGATATACCCACTTGTTTACTGCATCTGATGACATTTCAATGACATTTTTAAAATTTATTGAGCCAAAAATAAGCATTTAGTTTATAAGGGTGTTTAAAAGCTTGTTTTACTTAAAAGTGCTTATGGTGAAACCAAAAAATCCCATTTTAAGGTTTAGAAGCCTATTAAATGTTTAAAAGTCCTTCGTGAAATCGGCCATAAGTCAAATAAATTCAACTAAAAAGCAGTTCAAATTGAATATGCTTTTACATTACAAAAAAAAGACTAAATTCAATTCGAGAGAGAGAATTTAATTATTAAGTAAAAGAGAACAAACAATCTGCAGCTGTTATTGACGTCGATTCAAATTAAATTGTATTTTCCTGAATAAATGTTCACTTGTTATAATGGAATATTTTTCTATACAAAGGATTATGCTTCAGGTAAAGTTTAATTGATTTTTGTAATCAAAATATCTTTCCCCCAGACGGTTTTTGCATTGTCATTACCATATTTGTATACTAAATTAAAAATAATTGTATAGATCTTATAATATATGATATTAAGAAAATCTAATCTCATCTAATCTTGTATAGCAACTACATTTCCTAGATGAGCTAAAACAAAACTTAGATTTTTTATCTCTAGAGAATCCCATAAAAATGCTCTTTACCAAATTTGAAGCTAATCGCTCCACTCGTTTAGACACTTGCTCAAATTAGAGTGGACGCACGAATTCATGCACAAACGAACAGACCGAGGGGTGGATATGGTGAAAACCACTTTTTAGACTTATCGTAAAGTGAAGTTTGATTAAATCAACGAAACACGAAATACAAAATACTAATACACGAAACCAGGACATGCCCTAAAGAATTTATATCTAGATACCTACATTGAAAGTTTTTACAGTAGTATCAAGTTTCTGGACTTTATTTTGACTTAATTAAGAATCTTAAGTTAAGGGAAGGCCGGATCCAAATAACTGAGTTCCTTAATCCAATTCATCAAAAACCTTTTAGCTTACTGACCCTTATGTATTACTCAAACCCTTGATTAATACTTAAGATATTTGGTTCTAAAAATTGCAAGTTAATGTTATCCATTCGACCCTGCAGCAGTGGTGTGGTCACATAATACAATATTTACAAATCTTGCCAAAAACACATCAGTAAAACAAACGAACACACCCAAAATCTTTCCCAACATTAAAGTAAACATTTTCTGGAATATTCTCAACCGCAATCTCAACTTCTTAATGTGTCCCTATTTATGCATATACTATGTGTAATGGATAAAAATAATAAACATGGTGGTATCCTTGTATTTTCCCCAAAACACTACTATCATTTTAGTTTAACTTATTATGCGGTTAGGTAATTATAATAGACAGATTTAATATACCTGTGACTGTTGCACTTGGGGCTGTTGGGCTAATTGTTGTTGTTGTTGTTGTGGTTGTTGTTGTAATTGTTGTGCCTGTTGGCGTTGTCCACCGAAATAACGAGTAAATGATTGCTGCAGGCCTGGAGCTTTTAACGTAAATGAGTTGGTATTGGCATCCGTATGGAAGGCTAATTGTGCAGCTGATGGTTCCCATGTGGTGGTGGCAAGAACGACCAAGGTCGTCATTAAGAGTGATGATTGTTTGGTGAACATTTTACGTTTGTTTTTTTTATTTATTTATATAGGAAGACAGAGATATCCTTTAATTCGAGCGAAGGGGAGACGTTCAGTAAAAAAAAAAAAAACAGAAAATGTTTTATTATAGCGGAGCTCACAACAACCGTTATTATACAAACTCACATATACCAACAAAATCCGAATCACAAATTTGTTAATCAACGCGGTCTATTGTATCGTGAACTTAAACTAATCACGTTTAAATGGTATCTGACTTTGATCACCTGTGTCCAAGTGGGTTTTATATTATTTCTTCGTTAACATAGACAATTAGCCTGATGGTAGCGTAAGACTTATATGCCCCTCCGATGTATACCAATACCCCCGTTCCGAAACATATCTACTTACTCTTTTTTTTTGTTCATACTCTACCCTATACCCATCCACCCACCGCACTTCGTTTTGGCTTTTTGGCCTTTTGTTTTATTCATGGCGAGTTGTCAACTTAATATGTGGGCCAGAAAAAGAAGTAACAAGAAGTAGGTACACTCAAAGCCAAAGAAGATTAAAAATAAAGTAATGCCTAATAAAATTAACTGGCGTAATCCGAATGGTTTTTCACTTTCGATTTCATTTTATTATTATTACTACTGTTTTTTATTTATTTATTTTTTTTTGTTTTTGTTAATTGTATTTTCATCATTCAGCACAAAGAATGGCGTAATAGTCGTCAGGCGGACATGTTAAAAAGGTATAGCTTTATAATACTATTTGATGATACAATTTTGTTTAGCTTATAGGTATATGTAGAGTGGCGAAGATAAATGCGGTAGATACACTAAGAAAAAAATTAAAGAATTTTATAATAAAAATAAAAACAAATAATTTAAATTATTTTAATGAGTACTTTAAGTCTTTAAGGGCCACTTTGTTTACAGTGGGTTAAATCTGCACTACCACTTTAACAGATTATAATTAATTGGTGCTAATCAATGAAAATCGGCTGAATAGCGTTTTCCAAGACTAACAACTCAAATTTTGATTTCCTTAAAAAACATTTTAGTTAATATGCACATTCGATGGTTTATCAGTTGAATTAATCCTTGATTAAAGATAATCAACTATGAACAAACTGGCCCTAAAAATAGGTGAATTAAAAACGAATAAATAGATAATTAGTTTTTATTAATAAAAAACTGAAATGAAACATGAATTATCTTAAATAATAAGTGAGTTAAGTGCGAAATCCTATTAATAAAACAAAATTAAAGTTAATTTATGTTAATTAGCTAATTAACTCATTTATTTGCATTTGTGCGGGTAATTAAGTTAAAAGTAGATAAGATATTTTGCCAACAAATAGAAATATAAAGAAAACAGACATTATAGTGACACATGACGTCATTGAAACAGCTGTGTATAACAGTGTAACTCCATTTTAACTCCATTTTTACAGGAGATCATTAAAACTTCTTATTTTCTGATTTAGTGGTATTATTTTCCATTTTCTAAACTGCCATTTATGCGATTATTTTTAGCGAAATGTAGGTTTCCGGTTTAAGAACTTGTAGATATATGAGGATAAACTAACAGATAGCATTAATATCTCATTTTCATATAAAGGGTGTTTTTTTTAGACGTGTGGTTTTCAAGAATAAATAAATCGCATATAATTTAATGTTATGGCCAAGAATTTAGCTTTATTATAAAGCTAAGGCTTTGCCATTATATTTTAAAAATGATTTCGGGCAAGTGGCCGCCACGGCTGGCTCGAATAAATTCCGGCCGAGAAGCCCAACAGTAGGGTTACCAGCTCTAAAATCAGCAAAGCCTGACAGTAAAAAAAGAAAAGCCTGATTTTTGAGAAAAAAGCCTGACAAATAAAAAAACATTTTTTTCCTTTTTGAAACTTCATTTTTATAAAAAAAAAAAAAAAAAATAAAAAAAAACATTCCTATAGATAACTTACCATAATTTGGATGCACGAAGACGACGAGACAATAAATAGATTGCAAACAAAATACGTCATAAAATGAAAGTCTCATATCTTGCACAATAGAGCGATTCAAAATAACACCTTTATCGAAATTCAACCGGGACCGGGCGAAATTATGAAGCTTAGATTGAAAACAAAAAATTAAGACCAAAAGATTCAAAATCGAACAGCATTTAGCGGTCGCTGCCAGCGCTTTTTCAATAATTTAGCTTGAAAATCTTTGAAAATCGGAATTTTTCTCAAATGTTAAAAGCTGCATAACTTTTCGAGTTTTGGTGCTAAAAGCATGAAATTTTCAGAGATTTCATAATTTCGCCCGGTCCCGATTGAATTTCGAGAAAGGTGTTTTTTTGAATCACCTTATTGCACAACTCTTTGTCTCTTTCTAAAAAGTGACAACTAAATGAAAAAAATGAATGTGTTGAGTGTTCCCTGCGATTTACAAGTATTTCGATTTGAAAGCATTCAGTAAACGTTTTTCTTCTAACGATCATATTTTGTGCGATAATTATAAAAAAGCATGACAAAGCACGAAACCTGGCCACAGGCTGATTGAACATTAAAAACCTGATGCGTCAGCCTACCCAAGAGGCCCCAGCTCCAATTGTTGCCCGCGATGGCGGATGGGCTCATTCCGGTCTTTTTCGATACTCTGCTCCACAGCAGCAATAGCATCTTCGGTGCGCACTGTACGGCGTATCTGAGGATGCGCATTATCCACTAGAGTAAACGTGGTGCGAAACCGATCCATGTTTGCTCGAATTAACCTGCTGGGCGATTATGTCGACCGAATATTAGACGCAGCGGGCGATACGTCGCTCGAACCGAACCATTATTTTTGTAATAAATTTGCACTTTGTAAACATTGTTCAGGAGTATCTCTATTCATTATGAAATGGCAAACCAAACTGAGCATAAATCAAGTGACAGCTGTCAAAAAGACCAACTCCGAAAAAAGTATTGCCAGATTGAAAACCACACGTCTAAAAAAAAACACCCTTTAATTTGGAGTTACACACTTTTCATGTTTCACCGACGATATGCAATTTTCAAGCTCAAATAAGAAAGTGTGGGTTTGTAAAAGTTCTCCCTTTGTGAGAAAGTGGATGTAGGTAATGTACTCAGTGCACATATTAAAGGTAATATCAATAGCGTTTACATTTATGTTCAGTTCTGCGAATCTGTCATAATTGATTATGGTGGTAAAATGGTGGATCCAGTTTCCCTTTGCTAGTCTAATTTCAATATTTTGTTGTTGTGCTGATTCGTCCTGTGGGCACTGGGACAGCCATTTTTAATTTTTTTACACTTCCAACTTTGACAATCTGCGCAATATAATACCTTTGATAATTGTGTATTGTGAGTAATGTAAACGTCCATGCAGACAAAAATGGTGACAGCAGATGGGTTATACCTCCTCTAGTTCTCGTTAACTTTTACTCGTATTAATGAAAAGAACCAAAAATAATAAAACTGGAACATTAATTTAACTTTTTTCATTTGGTATCTGAATTGAATAAAAAAATACTTAAAATATTGAAGAAAAACATTAAAAAAAAAATTATGTAAAAATTTTAGTTTTGTTTTTTTTTTTTGTCAACTTGTAATACCGCGAAACGATTATGCGAATATTGGAGAAGTAAAAAATTTAAAAAATGATTAATTTCTTCCGCGCTCAAAAATGTGTGAAAATTTATACATAGTTATAAGATTTTTTTTTTTTACGTATTTAACTTGTAAAAGTTTAAAAATGTATAATAGCTCAAGTCGACATATGCTCATAATATGCCCTTTAACAGACAATGATTTAGAAAAAAAAACGTTCCCTCTTCTAGAAATCTCTCCCTTACTTCACGCTATTGTTCTTTTATTGCAGAGGAAAATTATAAAAAAGATTAAAATTTATCCTACTGCAAACTTAAGAACTTTGGAGCTTTTGCAGGTTTTATTTCTTTTTCTTACCGCTTTTTAGTCTCATCAATTCGCAACTTTTCTAAATACGAGCTTGGCTTGAAAAACAAAATATTTTTGGGCCACCAATTACTATCTGTACTTTTTTAAAACTTAACTGCAGCAATCCAAAAGTCTAATGGTTTATATAACAGTTAATTTTATTTGAAAATGTAGTACCTACCTACCGTTCCATGGTTTTATAAAAAAATGTAATTAAAAAATGACAGAAAAAATATTTAAATTTTAATAATAATTTTGTGAAACAACATATAAAAAAAAATACAAGATTTTTTACCGACAGAAAAACCTAAGAAATTTAAAATGCGTCGTTGACGTACCTCGCGTCGAGTGCCCACTTTCTGTCACACAAAATTTTGTTCAGTGTAGATATGGAGAATTGGTTATTTTGTTTAATGTTATTTTGTTAGCTGGATTTAATTGAAAAAAAAATTAAGTTAATTATAACTTTTAATTTATATAACACAAAATCTCTACAAAATCAATTTATATAGCTTTCAGCACATTATACCTGCGCATGTTTAAATAATTATTTTGTGAGTTTAGTGGCTACAACAGGTTTATCGTAAAAAAAGGTTTAAATTCAGAAAACAAAAAATTGATTTTAATCAAAAACAATTTCCAAACGACAGCTCTGGCAGAATACCTCTTTGGAAGGTTACTTGCTTTGAAGAGTCTTTAATTTATTTGAATATTTGAAACAAGGAAATAAAATTTTTGAAATTCAGAATGATTTTAAATTTGTCTATTAAATATACAAACTTCACTTCAAATCGTCCTCTTGCATTTTAAACTGAATCTTTTGTTTTTGAACAAAAAAAATATAAATAAATCAACTCGGAGCGTCCTTGAAAAATATAGCTCAGTTATAGTTAAGAAAAAAAAACAAACATAAATAAAAATTGGCAATGATTGCCAGATTATCTCGCTGAGATTATTTTGCCATATCATAGCTACATGTTTTTACTACGAAAATAGGGTGGTGTCTCGCACTTGTATTTGCTGGAGCTCTATATGTGTTCAGCATTACCAATTATATCCATGAATTGTGAGAGCTTCGACTAACGCAACTCAGGAATATCAATTGCCTTTAATGGTGATGGTAAGTATAATACTGCAGCACACTTAAAAATAGAGACACAAAATCATAACATGAATTAATGAAGCCCTCGTTGCGTCGTGCGTCGTCGGTATTAATATTAACTTACACTTAAAGGTGCGTAGGTAGGTGCGGGTATAGCATAAAGATAATTATGATTTTCATTAATTCTTTCTTTTATTTTTGCCCAATCATCTAAATAAAATAACAATAAGCCTTCAAAACCAGACGACTTTATAAATTAAGCTCTTTTGCTGATAATATTTCTCCCACGCACCACCACATAACAAAATCCTAGGAATTATAAGAATATCAAGACATGGGTATCTACTTATAGATAGAATTTTGGAATAAATTATGATGCTTTTGAGTTGAGGTTTAGAATAATTCATGGGTGTTGGAGGAATCATCTTGAGTTGGAGTTTGAACACGAATTGCCCTGTAGCTTATTTTATTATATTTAAATTCTTTATGAATGTATTAAATTGTGGTTGTTGTTGTTTCTGGAAAAAAAAATGTCAGCTGCATAGATTCCTTTTTATTATAAGTACGCGATTATTTAATATTCAAACACACGACAAAGTTCTTTTCTTCCTTAATAAGAAGAATTGAGGACTGAGGAGTGAGGAGTGAGGAGTGACTTTTCAAAAAGGATTTAGTAACATTTTACATTTGCTCTATAGGGGAAGTATTCGTTTTTGTGTTGAAAAAAAATTTCGAGGTTTTCATCAAAATTAACACGATGATAATGGAGAAGTCAGAAAAAGTGGGTTTCGTCATACCTTCTGCCGGTCTGTGTATCTCTGCGTTCCCCAATGGTGCACTTTGTATGGGAGAGTGGAAAAAAAACCTCATAAAAAGAGAACTACATAATACGTATTTAAAGAGTGGTAATGAATGAGACAACGCAAAATAATTCCGTCCAATGTTACACCCACTTTAAAAAAAATGTAATATCATCGTCAAAATTGATGGAAATCTAAAAAAAATCTTGAAAATCTTGTTTTTTGTTTTTTGTAAATTTGACATAAAATTTTTTCCCGTCAGGATGTTTTCTTTCTTTACTCTATTTTACATGGAGTGTATTTGTGTGTGTGATACCTACAATTCTAAACCAATGAAGCGATTTTCTTCAAACTTGAAACTTAAAATTAGTACGTTAGGTGAAAATCAAATTTTGTAAGCTCTAAAATTAACGTGTACCCGTATTACACGGGTAATTTGATTATGCGTGTATTAACACTTGTATTTAAATATACAGGTGTATTTATTTATTGATACACGTGTATTTAGCCAGTACACGTGTAAAAACTTTTAAATCGTATTTTTGATATTTTGTGGTTCAAAAGACGTTGCAAAATAGATAAAATGCCGTAATTAGTTTTTTGGAAAACATTTTTTTATTGTTGTATCATAATATCAAAAAAAAAAAACAGAGATGAACAAAAAATCATGACCTGTGATTTTTGACCTGTGAGCGATTCACTTATAACCTGTGAGTGCCTTAAATGTGATTGAAAATCACAACTTTACAACTGTGGTTTCAAAATCACAACAAACAGAAACGATTAAAAAATCAAGACAATCGGAAAATGAACTGTGGTCGTGTTTTTGTACTTTATGAATTGCGAACCAAATCACGACCAGAGAAGTCACAACAACCAGTAAAATGAAACAGAGAACGAGAACTGTAGTCGTGATTTATTTATTTTTGAATTGTGATATGATGTCTGTTCGTGATTTTTTACACAAGAACAAGGAAAAGTGAATTGAGCTTTCTCTTTATTCGAAGGATCTAGAAAGCTGAGATTTTGTACTATGAACTAAACTAAACTAACTAAAGCATTAATTTGATACTTGGGAATCCCCCTCCTGCCACGCCCACTTTTTATTAAAATTCAATTTTATTTTTATTCAAAGGCGCTAGAAAGCTGAAATTGTGCATTTGAACTCACTAAAGCATTCAGTTGATACTTTCGAACCCACCTACTACCACGCCCACTTTTTATTAAAAATCAGTTTTCTCTTTAATTAAAGGCGCTAAAAGGCCGAAATTTTGTTTGTATACGAACTCTACTCTCTAGCTAAAGAATTGAGTACGTATTTTTGAATCCGCCTCCTGCCACGCCTACTTTTTATCAAAAGTCAGTTTTCTCTTTATTCAAAGGCACTAGAAATCTGAAATTGTATATTTGACGTCTCTAATGCATTAAGTTGATACATTCGAATCCACCTACTGTCACTCCCACTTTTTATTAAAATTCAGATTTCTTTTTATTCAAAGGCGATAGAAAGCTAAAATTTTATATATGATCTCTCTAAAGCATTGGGTACGTACTTTTGAATGTGCCCCATGCCACGCCTACTTTTTTCAAAATTCAGTTTTCTTTATTTCAAAGATTTTGTAAGTCCATAATTTGGAATTCGGGACTTTTAGAATTTTTTTATTCAAGGTTATGTCCCCCGAGGTACCTTAAATAACTTATTAATTGTTCTCTTAAATTATAGTTTTTATTTTACTGAGAAGAAACAATTTTTTAGGCCTTTAAATATATTTTAAATTTACAATCACAGGTTAAAACCACAGTGATTCATAAATCACACTCACAGTTATATCTGTGATTTGGAAAATCACAGTTTAGCTCATCTTTTTTGAAAGTTGAAAGTTGAAAATTTAAATTTTATAAGTTCAAATGACAATTTAACTTCAAAAATTGCGTTTCGCCCAGGTACGACAGTTGGGGCGTTGAGCTCATCAGTTAGATGCTGTCGGGCCCTTCTAAGCCACGAATTATAAAACTCACAGAATGAATATATTGTGAATTTTATATTTCTCACTCAAGTGTTGTTTTTCATTCAAACCTTCAATATTAATATGACATAAGAACCCCTTAGGTATAATTCTCGGCTGAAAGGATTTAATGAAGATAATCAAAACCTAATTTCTCAATCCACTGTGCCAACAAAAATCTATACTAACCTTCTATTCCTTCTAACATTTGCCTAATTTATAAGACCCTAAGTCTTACTGGCATATATATGTTTGTTGTTTTAAAAAAAAAAAAAAGGTAAAGTATCTTAAGTCAACTTTTAACATTTTTCAGGAGAGCAAAAAAACTGTCGAAAGAAGCTCCCAAAAAACCTTTTAAACATAGACTTCTTAGAATAAACTTTATAGAGGACAAATATTTTAATGAAATTTTTTTTTTTAATTTATTGTAAAAAGATATTGTTAATATTAATCATTTAGTTATAGGGCAAATTATGACTTAAGATAGTTTGCCTTTTTTTAATTTGTTTTAAATTATTGATTTCAAAAATCTTAAGTCGACTTAAGAGTAGTTTTTTTTTTGGGTTTGCACGCGTTAAGGTATCTTAAGTGCACTTAAGGTGTTTTACCTTTTCACAATTATTACAAACTCTTATGATGAAATAATCTTAAGACCGTGTCCGAATTGCGTTAAAATTTTCTACCACTGGTTAAATTTTGACGTTTGGTTAAAATGTTATAATTTTTTTATTTTTGCTGTCCGAACTGGATTAAAATAAGATGGGTTAAATGGGATTTTTAGTTAAAATTCCCGCAAGGTTTAAGAAATTTCCCTAACCACAAATGTGTTTTATTATTCCGCAGAATATAAATATTTTATACAAAATCCAGCTTGAAATGTATCAAAATAAAAATTCGACGCAAATAAAGTACAAATTTCTTAATTTGATTTATTTTTAAAGGTTTCGCATCGATTATATCCCCAAACATTGTATATTGCTTGATTATGCAGTCTGCGAACACTAATTCACAGTTGTCAACAAACTAAAAAAAAAAAACTAAATAAAACAAAACAAAACAACCAATTGGCATTAATTTTGCAAGATGAATAACGAGGAAGTATATTATATTAAATCTTTTATATTTTTGAAAATATCAGCGTATTATTACGAGGACTGCAATAACACAGCAACGACTATGCGAGGTATGTGTACATGCACATGAAAATTCAAAATTCATAACATTGATTATTTCCATTGTCCATTGTTGCACTTTCAAAAATAATTTCAAATTCAATTTTCTCTCTTTCTTGAGAAACGTCGAAATTTAACCACTAGTGTCAAATTTAAACCTGCTCTGCGAAGCTGGGTAATTTTTAACCCATTTTATTCACCACGCTAGTGTCAAAATTTAACCAAACGTCAAGTTTTAACCAACATTTTAATGCAACTCGGACACAGCCTAAGTATACTTAAATTTTTTTAATTCCCTTCAACACAACATCTTATGTGGACTTAAGATATTTTACTTTAAGTCAATATGCTATTTTCCAACATAAGATGATTTTTTTCATTTATAAAAAGGAAACGAAGTGAGATAAGAGAATTCGGATAAAACAGAACTGTGCGCCTCTGTGTTGGTAATAGGGTTCATTAAAAAAAAGCAAATCATCTTAAGTCGACTTAAGATACTTTACCTTTTCAGTCGAGAATTGTTGACGTTTTCATCACAATCACGAGAATATTTGAAGTAGTTTTTTTAAAATTGTAACATTGTCCGCATAAATGAAGCAGTTTGAATGCCATCACAGTCTTTAATAAAAAAGCCAGGGCCTAAATGGCTTCCCCTGCCGCATATCTGATTTGAGCGTTACGACATTTTGGACTTTGTAGCACTATTAATCAACACTAGAAGCTTAAATATTCTCAAAAGTATGACAATATAAAAGTCTACAAATAAGGAGTCTATTTCATTCTCAAAATTGGGGACTTATTTCATCATAAAGTAACTCGATAATTTTTGGAATGGAATAAGTCCCTAAAAATTCATTAATTAAATCCCCCATATTAAGGTGTATTTTTATACGAAAAAAAACCTCCAGAGAACTATAAATGATTTTCTTTTAGAATATAGATAAAAATAATATTTTGTTATCCAAGGCTTTTGGGTCCTTTTCAGTATTGAACGAAGTGCGCTTTCCATAGGTTGAATTGTGCCTCAAAGTGCAAGGACATCAAGGTTGAGTTACGACAAGCTTAAAATCGGAAAGGGAATTGCTTCTCCGTTTAAGTAGGAAGAGCAGTTTTTTGTGTCGTAAATTCATTTAAAATAAAAAAAAAAAACTGTTCTTGCAATTCCATAATATATCACAGCGATTTTTAAAGCCCGAAATGAGATAGGATTGAATTCCAAAAAGTACTAACCAACCATTTTGTATGTTTTAAATATTATAGCAACTACGCATTCAACAGGTCCTAACTCCTACACCCACACATTTTTAGTAAAGTAAATTATGTTCATATAATAAAGATAAAACTAAGTGTAAAATGTATTTCCTTGCAATCTTTAACCCTATAAATAAAACCCTGATATTAATTTTAGTAGATACCCTTAAAAAAAGATAAATTTTCTTTAAGGAGTTGCCAACAATTTTCTTATAAGAGGACGGATTTATGGTTTTAGTAAGATGATAATTATCTCGAATGCACATGCAGACAAATAAGATCAAGAAGAAAATATAATAAACACAACCACTGTGACAGTTACAGAATTAAGCAATCATCCTTTCAATTGCATACAAATTGCAGAGAGAATCTTTAAATAGCTTCCTAACTGCTGGATGGAAACTAACTATTCATATAAAATATAATAATATAATGTTTAATTGCTGATGGATGCCCTAAAGTTATATACGATAAACAAAGTGTCAAGTGGAATAGCTAGATTAAAGCATGTTTATCAAGACAATAAGAAAATCCAAAGACAGCTCATCTCCATGACTCCCTCCATCTAGAATGTACAGTGTACATAGATCTAGTCCTATTTTTGCACAATACGAGAATATATTTTATCTGCGATGCGACTCAATTTGTATGCTTCAACAATTGAAGCTAGAGGAAGTGGAATCTTTATTGCCAAGATGCCCTTAGGAAAATAACCAAGGCAGAAAACGTGACGGATTTGCTATGAATTTATTGTAGAATTTCTCGCGGTAGAAGAAATTTAACCATCACCACTGCAGGAACAGGAAAAAAAGAAGAAGAAAGTAAAACTAATATGAGCAAGGTTATTCTAAATTAAGTTGGATTTATTCCAGTGGGATATTAATAATAATAACTATGGTTGTTGTGGGTGTTGCATAATAAATTGCTATAATATTCTTCTTTCACACTTAAGGGTATCTATAGTTAGATATAGCTTTACAGATTATTTAAGAATAGAATATGTCTCTCCTTCTTCAAGTAACATAAATGGGAAAGTCTTATAATACAAATTTCAGTAGTTTACGAAGGTTTTTTATGCCCTGAACTCCAATCCAAAATCAGATTATCAGGTTTTTTTTATATTCCTACCTAAAATTACCAAAATAAAAAACACAACTGGGTCGAACGAACTTGATCTTGTGTATATACGATCAAACTGTGGGTTTTAAAGTCTGAATAATTTTTAAACATGTCCTTCTTATTTAAAAAAATAAATTAGTTATGGGAGCTTATATTTGATATGGCATTTGCCTAAAACGTGTAGTTATAAGTTTAAGGTTATATTGTGCGAGTATACACAAAAATTAACAATGTACACTGAACCAAAAAAGCACATGATTTTCATGAAAAATTTCTTACTTTTAATGCACACATACTTAAAAATTGAGCCAAACATCACGTTCATACGAGTTAGGTATAGTTATGAACGAGTCATGCGGCTCATGATTCATTCATAAAATTTATGTAGGTATCTGATGTTCATAAATCCAATGTTTGTATATACTTAAGTTATATGAATGAATTTCATTTAAAGTGAATTTTCTGTAGGTACTATACCAGTGGTGGATCCAGGATTTGGTCATGGGGGGGGGGGAGTCCAATTACAAATAGAAAACTTAAAGAAAAATAAAACATGCATGGGCTTTGTGCTACATTATTTATGTGCGTGTAGTTAGCACCGCCATTTTCGATTTTCAAAAAAAAAAAAAATACAAACAAGCAAAGACAGCAGCAGCTTAAAACAGCACAAGTATAATTTTTTTTAAACCGTGATTTTGAAAAAAAAAAAATTGCAAATTTGCGAATTTAAAATTTATCACTAAAATTTGCAAATTTGCGAATTTAAAAAATACATTACGGCACATCGCAGCACAAATTGAGCACAATACAGCAAACCTTTTTTTTTGAAAATCGAAAATGACGGTGCTAATTTCACGCTAAGTTCCTTCGCATCATTTGCGTTCGGTCGTGAAAGTCGGAAATATGCGATTTTTGTATCTCTTCGGCTATATCATTTTTTGAGCACAACTTGTAAGTTTTTAGAAAAATTTTATTTTAAAAAATTTCATCCTCAAAATTTTCCAAAATATTTACGGCACATCGCAGCACAAGTTGAGCGCAATGCAGCACAGTTTCTTTTTCAAAATCAAAAATGGTAGTGCTAACTTCTTTTTGCCCTTATAATATTGAATAGTATTTTAATATGTTGCTTTGGAGAGGTAGATATGATAAATTGCCTTAGTCTTCTAAATTTAACATACCGTATAAGCCTTTGAACTAAGTTTCCATCATATAGGCTTTATAGCCTTTACACACCGAATCAAAATCGAGATTTCGATCAAAAATCACCAAATCTCATCAAAATCAACAAGATTTCCCACACATTTTCAGATTTCGTAATCTAGTAGATTACTGGGAAATCTTCTTTTTTTTTGGTTCTATCAATACTGAAATTTGATTGAAATTTCAAACAAAATCTAGATTATGTGTGGTGTGAACGATTCAACGAGATTTGGAAACCTTGTGCCGAAATCCGAGATTTTGGTTCGGTGCGAAAACCGTATAAAACTGCTACGCAATCTAATGTAAGTAGGTATACTCCTTTTTCCACTAAGATGCATTTGAAGTTTTTGGGGTAGGTATTCATTACACTTGAAGAAATTTCAAGTCGAAATTTTATCGTTCATTATTTTTATGAATACCTCATACAACGCATGAATTTTTCATAAAATTTATGAAACCAATACATAAAACATAAAATTTTGCTGCAAATGAAAAACTGCAAATTAAATGAAAATAATTTCCGACTTACCTACAAAGTCTGATGAGCTTGCAAAATACATACCCTCAATTTAAAGAAACACGCCCAGGTACGACAGTTGGACTCATCAGTCAGATGCTGTCGTACCTTACGAAGCAAATTATGGTCGATGATACACTGTGAATTCTATATTTCTAAGGACAGTATTCCTAATTTTTTATATATTTTTCATAAAAAGTGCAAATTTTAGAGGATGAACATGAACGGTTCGTATAAATAAAATCATGAAAACTATGATCAGTGATTTTAAATGAAATTCTTCCATACAATTTTTTTTTAGGAATGAAGATTCATAAAAAAACACCCGTTCATGAAATTTATGACCGTTTTTTCATGAAATCTGCTATTTTAGCTCTATGATCGCTGTTCATAGATTTTATGTACAAATTTATTTTCAGTGTAGCATCGTGTTGAATTTTATGCACGCCTTGAACTTATTTTCTGAAAAATTGTACACACAAATCAATACAATTGTAAAAAAACTGATTCCCAAACTATTTTGGGCAAAATAAACTGAAATCTCAGACCAAATTACTTTAAAAATTCTATCCCTAGTTTGTTTCCTATTGACACAAAATACTTACCAATTTAAAAACTTTGCGATTGGTTAAGTGAGTAAACTTGACATCATTTTCTCATCAAAATTTAACAAAATAAAATATAGACATATAATTCAGTAAATGTCAAGTGTAATTAATAATTATTAATACAAATTAATTAAAAATACTTAAGTAGGTAATTATTTTTGAAAAAAAAAAACATTAAATTCACAAAGTAAAGATACAAAAATTCAGTGTGATGGATGAACCTGGTGACTTTCTACCAATCAATCTAGCTAAATCCGGTTCAATATTGGTGATTTGTAGCCTTAAATCTTCGCGTTAGCTGGTTTTCAAACGGTTTCTTTGTTTTATCAAAATATTCATTGTAACCACACTGAAGCCTTTTTCGACTAGGTATGATAAGGGAATAGCGATATGGTATTTTTCAGCAATGTTCCGCAACGCTGGATACTGTGTTTCAATTGTCATTCTTCACTCAAGTCATTCTTATAACAAGTTGGTACATGTAAACCAACTTATACAGTATCTTGAACGTTTCAAATAAGAACTTGTGTTATTTAATAAGGGTCGATTTTTAGAACTCGTGCGACCCCCAAAATAAGTTTTCGTTAGTGTTGACCCCTGGGAAACCGCATTCGACACCAAGGGGTCGAAATCGACCACTTTGGGAATCCCTGGTGTACACCCATCTGATTTTTTTTGAAAAAAATCAATTTATATGAAAACAAAATTTGAAAAAAATCCTTGTGTAGCAGTTTTTTTTTTAAATTAATTTTTTATAAATATTTTAAATTTTTTAAACATTTTTTAAGAAGAATTAATATGCTATTTTTTAGTGTTTATAAATGTATAGAGTTAATAAATTAATACAAAAAATCCATGCACCCATTTTTAAAATATCGAATTTACAAAAAAATTATTTGAAATTTTTTTTAAGTCCAAAATTTTAGTTTTACAAAATATTGATATGCAATATTAATGAAACATAATATTATATAGAATCTTTTGCAAATTAAATTAAAATCGGTAAAACTGGTAGGTAACAGAACCAAAATTAAAAAAAAAAATCTATGGGAGGTGCAAATTTTCCTGAAATTTTTTATTTACAAAAGGCATCCTTTTTTTAAATTTTCCAGAAAAATAAGATTTTAATTGATTTCTCAAAAATTTTGTGTAAGGTTTTTATTTTAAGTGTTTAATTAAGTTAAATAATAAATAAGCCTAATTTTAGGTAAAACAAAAATGTAAAAAATGTTTATTAATTACAAAACCCATAATATAACCATAATGTATAATATAGGTACTTGTACATATGTATGTATCTGGGAAGACATTCGTAAAAAAATCGAACTCGAGATTTTGATCAAACTTGGACATTGCGGTGATAGCGAACATTTCCCGGTAAGAAGCATACTTTTCTCCGTGGGTCATGTAAACCAATTTACTTGTGTTTTCTCTCAATTAATTTTAATTTTCCATTAATTGGCAAAATATTCTTCTAATTTAATGAGAGAAGATTGCAGCATTTCGTCGGCCTCATAAGCAGAGCTTTTAACTCACAAATTTCAAATTTTTTCAGGAGAGACAAAAATGTCTACCAGACAACAGAGTTGTAGTGGAGTTACGTGCTATGCAAAATTTTAATTTAAGTTTATTTAGAGTTTAATGAGAGATACGAAATTTTTTTGGTTGCTGCGCTAACGAATTTTCTATAAAATAGCATTCAAAACTCATTTTCGCTAAAAGTTGGAGTTACTCGAGGTCTGCTTATGAAGCCGACGATTTGGTAAACATCTAAAAAGATAATACCTGAACAAAAAGTAGCCGTATCATCGGCAAACATAGCTGAATGTACGCCATCACCAAGAACAGGCAAATCAGCAACAAAAACATTAAAAAGAATGGGACCAAGGACTGAGCCTTGAGGTACACCAATACGTGTATTTGCATTTTGCACTTTAACTAAAATTTTTGTATTGACTAAAAAGCTTTGAACTACATATTTTGATTGAAAATTTGAGTTTATATAGCTTATAAATCAAGGCATCATGCCACATTTTGTCAAAGGCCTTTGAATTGTATAACAATACTAAACCAGTTGATTTCTTTGTGTTAAATTTTTCAATTTGTATAAATTTTCCAGAAAATACATCCTGTTTATAATGGCTTAATCGCAGACACGTTTATTCTATTAAAAAAAAGAAGACAAATCCCCTTTGTGGAATCTTCCAATATGTTTGAATACTAGCTAAATACGTTTAAAAAGAAGTCTGTTACTATTTTTTAATAAAGGGTGTCCATTAAATGACGAACATAATTTTAATACAAAATTTCACGTCTTATGTTCATGTGCTCGTACGAATTATAGTTCTGTGTAATGTGTAGGTTTTTTATTAGGTCCCTCATATCTCAAATTAAGTTCAAAAGAGGATTTTTTTCCAGGCTTTGACTAGGAATTTAAAATTTAAAATTTTTTCGATCTTTATTTTTAAGCGAACCATATAAGTTTTTTTATTGAATGTTGAGAATGTTAGTTTCAAATTTAAAAATAACTATATTATGTATAATATAAAGGTAGGGACTAGGTACTTCAAAAAATCAGCCCGTAGAAAACTATGTATTTACTTGGACTTGCCGAATCAAAATTTCCACTGCATTGAACAAAAATTGGGTATTGAGTTCAAGTGATATCGTTGCCGGTACCAAATGATATTTTTTAGGAATAAATTCTATTATGGCACCTACTACGTTTCCGAGCTTAAGAACTTATCCGGGCCCAATTTTTAAAAAAAATGTCTAAAGTCCGCAAAATTTTAATAATTTAAAAATATTTACTAAACATAATATTTAACACACTTGACAACTGTGGCACAGTTGTGAATTTCATTTTGGTTTAGTCAATAAAAATCTGAGAAACAAAGGACATTCCCTTTATAACAATTTACTCATATTAAGTTAACCCCTTGGGCAAAATCCTAAATTTGAGCCCCATGTCTAGCCAATATAAAATCTTGCCTCAACTAAAAGAAATCCCAAGCAAAAGTTACATCTGTAAAGAATACATTTATATAGTAGTAACATTATTCCTACATAAATCAGACACGTATACCTACTATCATATTTATGTATCTACATGTTTAAAGCTTCAAAAGATGTGTGAGAAAATATTTTTGTAGTAACATAACACGTTAGAATGATATATGTACATACCTACTTATATACATAAATATAAACAACGTTATTATATTATATATGTAGTATTCTTTGAATTTGTCCTGAGAAACAAACAAAAAAAAAATTACAAAAAAACAGATTTATGAGGACATATTTTGTGCGAAAATTGTAGGATTAAACAAGAACAAGGGCTCATTCATATTCTAATCATTATTATGTTTCATTTTTCATTTATATTAAGGTAAAATATAAAGAGATTTTAATTAATGATAAGAAAGACATGGGACTGTAAATGGATAGAGATTATCAAAAATAATATGTAGGTACTTATGTTTCCTCTCTCTCTGAATTAAGGTGAATGTTTTATTCCAGTGGCGTAGCGTGGCAGGGGCAAGGAGTGCGCACTGCGCACTTGGGAAATTTTCGATTTAGTTCACTTTTTCACAAGTTTTCTCCAAAATTTTAGTTCTGCGGTTCGAACCCTGCTCGTAAGTCGTGAGAGTGAGACTACAAAAAAAAAACCTTTGGTTTGTTTTGACTGATATTGCTCACTTTTATCACCGAAAAATTTTAATTTTCAATAAATTTAGTAATTATTCTGAAATGTTAAATGGCACTTTCGCATAACCTAAAGTTAGCATTTTTTTTAAGATGGCAAATTTTACGAATTTTTTATTACTGCTTTAAAAACTCAAAAAAATCTATCAAAAATTGTTCTGAAAAATGTTAAAATAGGTGATACAGTTTTGCTCAGTAATATCTGAATCTTTAAAAAAAAATTAAAATTAGCTACAATACTTAAAAACAAGCGAACCGCTTTGATAAAACTAGTGTTGAATACTTCAATTGTACTTCCAATAAAAGAATTAAATTATAACAAGGTAAGTTATTTCACTTGATTTTTTTTTTAAACCACAAAAAAAAATAGAGGCTTCAAAAAAAAGTTGCTAGGGCGGCAAAAAATGACTCTGCCCCGGGCGGCAAAAACCCACGCTACGCCACTGTTTTATTCTTTGTTCATATTTATATAGATACTTCTCATAATAAATGAGATGGCTTAGCTTAGAGGCAAAGATGACAAAAAAAATTTATTAAGAAAAAACCTGAACAAAGAACTTTTCTTGTGAGATTCAGAGAATCGAAATAATTAAAAAAAAATTAGAATGTGAAGACGAATTTAAATAAAAAGAAGACCACACCGAAAAAAAATCAAAAAAATGGTTACATATTAAAGGCGTGAGATAACTTTTGTGTTTAAATTTTTATTAAAGTAAGAATATTGTCGTAGCAAGTAGTACGGCACTACGGGTTTCCATACAGCGTTTCCGCCCAAAAAAAATGCCCGATTTCCCATTCCAGCATAGTTGAGGTACATAAGAAATGAAAAAAAACATTTCTGTATTTTAAAACTTTGAATAAATTAACTACCGAATTAACTACACTACATTTTCTACATCATTAACTACGGGTAGTTAATTTAATAAACTACACGTCTTATTTACTACAAGTTGTTAGGTTTTCATATAAATACATAAATAGTAAATTTAGAGAAATAATAAAATTTCAATAAAAATTTGAACATTTTAAACTCAAAATTCAAACTTCAAAGTTAAAACTGACAGATAATTTGACATTTGAAACAACGTTTGTTACAATTTGTTTCATTAACTATACATTTAACTACGTTCAACTACATAAACTACGTATCAAATGTAAAAAATGTATAGTTATTCCAAAAAGTGACAGTTCAGCCATCCCTGCCTGCGAACACTTCCCTTTTTTTTTGGTGTCCGTTTTATCGTCTTCTTCTCATACTGTTTCCTCAGACCAGTAAGAACAAAACATGAACGCAATAATTTTGTCTATTGCCCCCGACGTTTCGCCCTCTTTCTCTTCTCGCCGTGATACTTTTTTGAAATTTTGTTGATTTTTTCACATTGTTAGTAGGTATGCCTCCGCTTGAACATTTATAATGTTAAAACCAGCCAAAACCTGAAAAAAATCAGATTCCTATATTAAAAACAAAATAATTCAATTGTGGGGTGAAATACAACATACAAATTTTAAGAAATAATTTGCTCTATTCGTGTATTATCAAAAAAATGAGAGTTTCTGCCAGTTTAACTCCATTTGGAGAAATTTTCCTAATTTTTTTTTTTCAAAATTCGCTTTTTTTAAAGTAAAAATGGAATGGAAATAAGAAACACGTGTCATTTTTAATTTTCTCACGCCACGATAAAATTTTCGTGTCAAAAAAGCTCTATCGTGCCACTTCGGCAACCCTGTTTCCATATGCTCAGATTGTTAAGCCTTTGTTATACATACATATTTGTATCATAATTCATATCTTCTTCTCATCATGTGCCGCAATGATATCGTATAACAGATAACTGCTGTCTGCATTCTTCGATGTTTCCAATATTTAATTCAAAATTCTTTCTGCACTGAATCGTTAGATCTTGAGTTGGATTAGAGTTGAGTAACTGCTGAAAGATTGGAATGACAAAAAAGAATGTATCTTTTTATTTCATATAATATAAGACTAACTTATGCTTCTAGAAGTGAAAAATAATATTTTTAAAAACTTCACGTTGCTTGAGTTATAAATACAACTAATTACAAATTTTTCAATAATTTGAAATTAAAAAAATAAATAAAATGCGAAAATCGTAACTTAATCAAAACGTAAAGAGATGGTTTTTCATTAATGCTGGATTAACACGACTACTGTCCAAACTTCTGCTCCAAAATAATGCACATTTATTTAAACGAAAACAAAAAATATTGAAGAAAATTATTCTCTCGATATTTGATACGCCACGAGGCAGGGCCGGCCCCAACCAAACTTGCGCCCAGTGCAACATTTGTAGAAAGCGTCCCTTTTTATATTTGCAAACATATGTACATAGCAAATGGCAGTACATATTTGTTTGCGCAAGATCAGATTACATTTTTATGCTCCTGGTAATTCGCCCCATAGAATTTTGAGCCCTGTGCATTTGCACATCCTGCACATACGGTTGGTCCAGCCCTGCGAGGCCACTGTTAGGTCTAGATTAAACGTCAGTTGCATTTATCAGTTTTTATGAAGAATAAAATGGCAG
This sequence comes from Epistrophe grossulariae, assembly GCA_929447395.1. Lineage (NCBI taxonomy): Eukaryota > Metazoa > Arthropoda > Insecta > Diptera > Syrphidae > Epistrophe > Epistrophe grossulariae. Next base: position 47,366,071 of record OV839568.1, read on the forward strand.
ATCTAAGCCTATTAACACGTGATGAAGTTATAAATCTTAAGAAAATGAAAGAAATTATGTATATGAAAACTTGTCAGTGGTCTAAATCTGCCGAGGTACCTATAGGTTTTTTCTTTTGGAATCACATTTTGGTGATTTCTTGGAGAAGCTTCGCTTTTGCTTAAACTACATATTTCTTACATTTTACTTTCATATTTTGACATTTAATAGATGGAGAACATCGTAACCATTGTTCAATGGATTTTGCAAGGTATTTTGATACGATTAATGCCACCGCAACGAGCTCAATTTCCGATGCGAAATATAAAATATCAATTTTGTTAGATTTTCCGTGTACCTACATCTTAGCCATCATGCGATAGTAATATACCACTCTTACTTGACAAATAAGGAACTTCCTTTTTTCAGTACTTTTACTGCGAACTGTCAATAGAATTTTTAGTCTGGGAGTTGGAATGCAATCGCTCTGTAATTTTCCACTTCAATTTTATAACCTTTTTTATAATTTGGAAAAATTATAGCTGAGGTATTCAATTGGAAGCTTTCCAGTTGTATAAACATGATTAACAAATTTTTTTTTTTTTTTTTTTGATTTTTGAAAAAGTTTAGAATTTTTTTTTTAATTCAATATTTGTTTTCGACTTTTTACTATATCGACCGAACTAATTAAAACCATTTAAAAAAAATGCTTCTTAAAAGTCTAAAAAATATTGTATGTCAAAAAAATTTCAAAAATTCATATTTTTGGATATAAAGCTTTCGAACGTTGGGTGGAATTCAAAACGTTTTTCTTTTGATTATGTATTTATTTATTCTCTTAAGGGAGTAACACCAATTATCTAAAAAATATCAATAAAAAAATAGCGATATTAAGCCCAGTACATACTTCCTCGTGAAGTGAACAACCATCAGTGGAGAAAGTGAATTTTTGACACAATTTGCTTGACTTTTGCAGCTTTTATGGTCAAATTCTCAAAGCTACACCAAAAATCAAAGAGTTCCCGTACATTTTGCGCGTGAATAGTGTTCACCGCTCGTGAACGCAAACTCTCCACTTTTTGTTATGGCTTCACGAGCACGCTAGCGGGCTAGCGGGTGAACAAAAATACAAATTTGTACGGATTCACGACATGATTCGAAAGTATGTACTAGGCTTTAATCTCATCTGTAAGGGGTTTTGCAGCCAATAAGCGGTCTATCATGGTCATATTTTGCACTAAGGGAGACCTTCGTTCTAGATACATTTCCCAAAAGATCAAAAACGTCAAAAAAAATTAGTGTTTTCGGTGGCTTCGGGAATTATTTCGCCCCCTTAACGTCGGTCATCATAATCATATTTATAATTAGAAATATTAATATTGTATATATTTCACCACCTTCATTAGGACTAGGAACATGTAGGTATAACATTAACATCTTTTAAAGAGTTAAGTATACGGAAAACCACATTTTATAAAGGGTGTTTTTTTTAGACGTGTGGTTTTCAATCTGGTAATACTTTTTTCAGAGTTGGTCTTTTTGACAGCTGTCACTTGATTTATGCTCAGTTTGGTTTGCCATTTCATAATGATTTAAGACTTACTCCTGAACAACGTTTGCAAATCGTGCAAATTTATTACCAAAATAATGTTTTGGTTCGCGTCCAATATTCGGTTAACATAATCGCCCAGCAGATTCGGTAATTCGCCCAGCAGAGTCAGTAATTCGAGCAAAAATGGATCGGTTTTGCAACACATTTACTCTAGTGGGCAATGCGCATCCTCAGAGACGCCGTACAGTGCGCACCGAAGACGCTATTGCTGCTATGGAGCAGAGTATCGCAGAAAACCCGAATGAGTCCACCCGCCACCGCGCGCAACATTTGGAGCTGTGCCCATCGATTTTATGGAAGATTTTTCCAGCCACGGCGGCCACTTGCCCGAAATCATTTTTTAAAACGTAATGGCAAACCTTTATCTTTATAATAAAGCTAAATTCTTGGCCATAACATTAAATAATATGCGTTTTATTTCTTCTTGAAAAACCACACGTCTAAAAAAACACCCTTTACTTTTGACCAAATTTTTGTACAAGAATTTTTTTCTTTAATATCATAGCTCTAAGAAAAAAATAGTGAATCCTTTTTTGAAGAGGGGAACATAATTTACAAGTTTTTTGCAAAACCACTTTTCGATAGCAATTACCCTTTAAGAGTCTTTCGACATTTTACCTTAAATAATTCTTTTTTTTGCAAATGTCGGATTGATGAGGATTTTTACAGTTTAGTTTTAATGACGAATTAAAGATTTGTCTGTTTTATGCGATTTTTTATAAGTTTTACGTATAGCACCTTTGAATGAAAATGACCTAACTAAAAAATTCAGCTTCTTTTTTACCACCTGGATTTAGAGTTCATTTCGCTTTTTAAAGTCAGTTTATTGAAAAATCCGAAGTTACTATAGGTCACTTTCATTATAAGGGTGCGATATTAAGTCTGTTCCAGAGTAAGTTTCAAACAATTTCAAACTGCCAGATTTAGTCATTTTTAATCCGAAGTCGTTCCACACTTCAAAAGTTGTGCTAATTCTTGCAAAAGAGAGAGCACGCGAGACAGTAAAACATTTCCCCTTCTTGCCAGTTTTAGTCTGAGGAATTTCTTCTTGCTATTTCTGGGCTGGCTGTCAAATGCCTGGTTGACTTATTTCAGATGATGGAACTTGTCAGTTGGGTACAAATATCAATGTCGAACAAGGGTTGCCCAATTGCTAATTTTATTTTGATTTTAGTTTTGAAAGATAAGCATATTTTTTTTTATTTAATTAATATTTTAATTAGGTAATCAATTAATTACAAACAAAAGTACGTCAACAATTTCTTAAAAAGAAAATTTAAAATTGACAATTGAGTATTTTTTATATAATATAGCGCTACTTGAAGAAAAACACGCTTAAGCATTATAATTTAATGTATAATTTAAGATTTTTGTATATTAATATACTTGATGTAAGCTGGTACATCTTCTATTTATTTATTTATTATTTATTATTTATTATTTATTATTTATTATTTATTATTTATTATTTATTATTTATTATTTACTATTTATTATTTATTATTTATTATTTATTAATTATTATTTATTATTTATTATTTATTATTTATTATTTATTGTTTATTATTTATTATTTATTATTTATTATTTATTATTTATTATTTATTTATTTTTTCTCTGTTAACATTTTATTTTCTTGGGATGTGATTCTTGAAAATTTTGGTTAAGACTTATCACTGATCTACGGCAACTCTAGTTGAATATATTTTTTGACGTTTTAAAAAGTGGTTCAAATTAGTACGAAAACCGTTCCATACATTTTTTTTTTAGATTTAATTCTCTTTGACAGCATTTCTTCATCCCCACGCCTCAAATTTGACATTTGACCAAGTTTTAGTGCGAGAAATGTTGGGAACAGACCTATTATATTGTCTATATTAACTGGACTTTTGTTGAACTTGTGAATGATTAATAATTAAAAAATCGACATTAATATTTTTATTATTACATATTTACAAATACCATCCCTTAAAAGTGAATAATTGTTTGCATGGAATTAATACAAAATACGACAAGATTTGTGTTATAGAGTTCATGGGTTCCAGCATCAATTAAGTTCACTGGGTTTCGATAATTTCAAAACAACATCTTCTACCCCTAAACAACATTCCCGTAGCTTCTATAAACATTGTTATGCCATAAAATACAAACCTCTACCTAACTCTACCCAACGATAATGCAGTAGTTTTTACTTATATGTTTGTATACTTTTTATACGATGACACCCATATAACTTTTTAGTTCACATAACAAAGCCGCAATCTAGCCAAGAGTCACAAATTACGTGCTTAGCATATTTTTTTTTTCCTGAGGCGCAGGTTCGTTGAACACGTTTTTTAAGGTATACTGGCCACTACGAATATACCACCACTATATAATCAACCTCGGTCTTTGTCGCCACATGATGCATGTTGTGAATAACACTGCCCTTACTTTGACTGAGTCACATTAGCTAGCTATAGGTGAAATTTTACTTTTAAAGAAACTATAAAGTTCATTAAAATTTATGTCTGGATTTTTTTAAGGAGAAATTATTATTGAAAAAGTTCCACAAAAATTATTCAAGTTGTCATAATTTTGTGTGACTAAATACCTAAGCTATACCTACATACGTTTTTTAAATTATAAAATTGTGGCTTTTGTTGACTTTTTTATATACCTCGTTGCAGACATTAGGTAAAGGTTAAATAAAAACGGAAGGCATGTAGCTAATGAATTGTTTATTAGTTGAGGAGGCTTTTATTATTACTTAATGGTTTATACATCAAATGCACTAAATAAGGGGTAGTTATGAGTTATTTATTTAAAAATCAAATCGAATATGACATAATGATGATGAAGCATGTTTATCAAGTTAAAAGCGTATGTATAATATAGTCATGTACGGGTACACTAAGTAAAAATTGAGATTATGTGAAAAATTATCACTTCATATGCATATACAGGGTGTCACAAAATCACCGCCTCAGAAGAAAACCATGAGTTCCTGAGATCATTTCAAGTCGAAAAACTTAAGTGGTCATAACTTTTTTCGATTTTTCACTTAAAATTTTTTTGTGGAGTTTTGTAAAGTGGTGTACATCGATGGAAAGGTCTTTCTATTGGCAATTTAAAAGTGAAAACCGCAACCACTTACGAGGCTTGGTTGCGGAGATATGGGGTTTCGAAAGAAATCTGATTTTTAAACTTTTAAATGATGCCGGCATCATAACTTTTTTCAATTTTTCACTTAAATTTTTTTTGTCGAGTTTTGTAAAGTGGTGTACATCGATGGAAAGGTCTTTCTATTGGCAATTTAAAAGTGAAAACCGCAACCACTTACGAGGCTTGGTCTTTCTATTGGCAATTTAAAAGTGAAAACCGCAACCACTTACGAGGCTTGGTTGCGGAGATATGGGGTTTCGAAAGAAATCTGATTTTTAAACTTTTAAATGATGCCGGCTCATAACTTTTTTCAATTTTTCACTTAAAATTTTTTTGTCGAGTTTTGTAAAGTGGTGTACATCGATGGAAAGGTCTTTCTATTGGCAATTTAAAAGTGAAAACCGCAACCACTTACGAGGCTTGGTTGCGGAGATATGGGGTTTCGAAAGAAATCTGATTTTTAAACTTTTAAATGATGCCGGCATCATAACTTTTTTCAATTTTTCACTTAAAATTTGTTTGTCGAGTTTTGTAAAGTGGTGTACATCGATGGAAAGGTCTTTCTATTGGCAATTTGAAAGTGAAAACCGCAACCACTTACGAGGCTTGGTTGCGGAGATATGGGGTTTCGAAAGAAATCTGATTTTTAAACTTTTAAATGATGCCGGCATCATAACTTTTTTCAATTTTTCACTTAAAATTTGTTTGTCGAGTTTTGTAAAGTGGTGTACATCGATGGAAAGGTCTTTCTATTGGCAATTTAAAAGTGAAAACCGCAACCACTTACGAGGCTTGGTTGCGGAGATATGGGGTTTCGAAAGAAATCTGATTTTTAAACTTTTAAATGATGCCGGCATCATAACTTTTTTCAATTTTTCACTTAAAATTTTTTTGTCGAGTTTTGTAAAGTGGTGTACATCGATGGAAAGGTCTTTCTATTGGCAATTTAAAAGTGAAAACCGCAACCACTTACGAGGCTTGGTTGCGGAGATATGGGGTTTCGAAAGAAATCTGATTTTTAAACTTTTAAATGATGCCGGCATCATAACTTTTTTCAATTTTTCACTTAAAATTTGTTTGTCGAGTTTTGTAAAGTGGTGTACATCGATGGAAAGGTCTTTCTATTGGCAATTTGAAAGTGAAAACCGCAACCACTTACGAGGCTTGGTTGCGGAGATATGGGGTTTCGAAAGAAATCTGATTTTTAAACTTTTAAATGATGCCGGCATGATAACTTTTGTCAATTTTTCACTTAAATTTTTTTGTCGAGTTTTGTAAAGTGGTGTACATCGGTGGAAAGGTCTTTCTATTGGCAATTTAAAAGTGAAAACCGCAACCACTTACGAGGCTTGGTTGCGGAGATATGGGGTTTCGAAAGAAATCTGATTTTTAAACTTTTAAATGATGCCGGCATCATAACTTTTTTCAATTTTTCACTTAAAATTTTTTTTTCGAGTTTTGTAAAGTGGTGTGCATCGATGGAAAGGTCTTTCTATTGGCAATTTGAAAGTGAAAACCGCAACCACTTACGAGGCTTGGTTGCGGAGATATGGGGTTTCGAAAGAAATCTGATTTTTAAACTTTTAAATGATGCCGGCATCATAACTTTTTTCAATTTTTCACTTAAAATTTTTTTGTCGAGTTTTGTAAAGTGGTGTACATCGATGGAAAGGACTTTCTATTGGCAATTTGAAAGTGAAAACCGCAACCACTTACGAGGCTTGGTTGCGGAGATATGGGGTTTCGAAAGAAATCTGATTTTTAAACTTTTAAATGATGCCGGCATCATAACTTTTTTCAATTTTTCACTTAAAATTTTTTTGTCGAGTTTTGTAAAGTGGTGTACATCGATGGAAAGGTCTTTCTATTGGCAATTTAAAAGTGAAAACCGCAACCACTTACGAGGCTTGGTTGCGGAGATATGGGGTTTCGAAAGAAATCTGATTTTTAAACTTTTAAATGATGCCGGCATCATAACTTTTTTCAATTTTTCACTTAAAATTTTTTTGTCGAGTTTTGTAAAGTGGTGTACATCGATGGAAAGGTCTTTCTATTGGCAATTTAAAAGTGAAAACCGCAACCACTTAGGAGGCTTGGTTGCGGAGATATGGGGTTTCGAAAGAAATCTGATTTTTAAACTTTTAAATGATGCCGGCATCATAACTTTTTTCAATTTTTCACTTAAAATTTTTTTGTCGAGTTTTGTAAAGTGGTGTACATCGATGAAAAGGTCTTTCTATTGGCAATTTAAAAGTGAAAACCGCAACCACTTACGAGGCTTGGTTGCGGAGATATGGGGTTTCGAAAGAAATCTGATTTTTAAACTTTTAAATGATGCCGGCATCATAACTTTTTTCAATTTTTCACTTAAATTTTTTTGTCGAGTTTTGTAAAGTGGTGTACATCGATGGAAAGGTCTTTCTATTGGCAATTTAAAAGTGAAAACCGCAACCACTTACGAGGCTTGGTTGCGGAGATACGGGGTTTCGAAAGAAATCTGATTTTTAAACTTTTAAATGATGCCGGCATCATAACTTTTTTCAATTTTTCACTTAAAATTTTTTTGTGGAGTTTTGTAAAGTGGTGTACATCGATGGAAAGGTCTTTCTATTGGCAATTTAAAAGTGAAAACCGCAACCACTTACGAGGCTTGGTTGCGGAGATATGGGGTTTCGAAAGAAATCTGATTTTTAAACTTTTAAATGATGCCGGCATCATAACTTTTTTCAATTTTTCACTTAAAATTTTTTTGTCGAGTTTTGTAAAGTGGTGTACATCGATGGAAAGGTCTTTCTATTGGCAATTTAAAAGTGAAAACCGCAACCACTTACGAGGCTTGGTTGCGGAGATATGGGGTTTCGAAAGAAATCTGATTTTTAAACTTTTAAATGATGCCGGCATCATAACTTTTTTCAATTTTTCACTTAAAATTTTTTTGTCGAGTTTTGTAAAGTGGTGTACATCGATGGAAAGGTCTTTCTATTGGCAATTTAAAAGTGAAAACCGCAACCACTTAGGAGGCTTGGTTGCGGAGATATGGGGTTTCGAAAGAAATCTGATTTTTAAACTTTTAAATGATGCCGGCATCATAACTTTTTTCAATTTTTCACTTAAAATTTTTTTGTCGAGTTTTGTAAAGTGGTGTACATCGATGGAAAGGTCTTTCTATTGGCAATTTAAAAGTGAAAACCGCAACCACTTACGAGGCTTGGTTGCGGAGATATGGGGTTTCGAAAGAAATCTGATTTTTAAACTTTTAAATGATGCCGGCATCATAACTTTTTTCAATTTTTCACTTAAAATTGTTTTGTCGAGTTTTGTTAAGTGGTGTACATCGATGGAAAGGTCTTTCTATAGGCAATTTAAAAGTGAAAACCGCAACCACTTACGAGGCTTGGTTGCGGAGATATGGGGTTTCGAAAGAAATCTGATTTTTAAACTTTTAAATGATGCCGGCATCATAACTTTTTTCAATTTTTCACTTAAAATTTTTTTGTCGAGTTTTGTAAAGTGGTGTACATCGATGGAAAGGTCTTTCTATTGGCAATTTAAAAGTGAAAACCGCAACCACTTACGAGGCTTGGTTGCGGAGATATGGGGTTTCGAAAGAAATTTGATTTTTAAACTTTTAAATGATGCCGGCATCATAACTTTTTTCAATTTTTCACTTAAAATTTTTTCGTCGAGTTTTGTAAAGTGGTGTACATCGATGGAAAGGTCTTTCTATTGGCAATTTAAAAGTGAAAACCGCAACCAATTACGAGGCTTGGTTGCGGAGATATGGGGTTTCGAAAGAAATCTGATTTTTAAACTTTTAAATGATGCCGGCATCATAACTTTTTTCAATTTTTCACTTAAAATTTTTTTGTCGAGTTTTGTAAAGTGGTGTACATCGATGGAAAGGTCTTTCTATTGGCAATTTAAAAGTGAAAACCGCAACCACTTACGAGGCTTGGTTGCGGAGATATGGGGTTTCGAAAGAAATCTGATTTTTAAACTTTTAAATGATGCCGGCATCATAACTTTTTTCAATTTTTCACTTAAAATTTTTTTGTCGAGTTTTGTAAAGTGGTGTACATCGATGGAAAGGTCTTTCTATTGGCAATTTAAAAGTGAAAACCGCAACCACTTAAGAGGCTTGGTTGCGGAGATATGGGGTTTCGAAAGAAATCTGATTTTTAAACTTTTAAATGATGCCGGCATCATAACTTTTTTCAATTTTTCACTTAAAATTTTTTTGTCGAGTTTTGTAAAGTGGTGTACATCGATGGAAAGGTCTTTCTATTGGCAATTTAAAAGTGAAAACAGCAACCACTTACGAGGCTTGGTTGCGGAGATATGGGGTTTCGAAAGAAATCTGATTTTTAAACTTTTAAATGATGCCGGCATCATAACTTTTTTCAATTTTTCACTTAAAATTGTTTTGTCGAGTTTTGTTAAGTGGTGTACATCGATGGAAAGGTCTTTCTATAGGCAATTTAAAAGTGAAAACCGCAACCACTTACGAGGCTTGGTTGCGGAGATATGGGGTTTCGAAAGAAATCTGATTTTTAAACTTTTAAATGATGCCGGCATCATAACTTTTTTCAATTTTTCACTTAAAATTTTTTTGTCGAGTTTTGTAAAGTGGTGTACATCGATGGAAAGGTCTTTCTATTGGCAATTTAAAAGTGAAAACCGCAACCACTTACGAGGCTTGGTTGCGGAGATATGGGGTTTCGAAAGAAATTTGATTTTTAAACTTTTAAATGATGCCGGCATCATAACTTTTTTCAATTTTTCACTTAAAATTTTTTCGTCGAGTTTTGTAAAGTGGTGTACATCGATGGAAAGGTCTTTCTATTGGCAATTTAAAAGTGAAAACCGCAACCAATTACGAGGCTTGGTTGCGGAGATATGGGGTTTCGAAAGAAATCTGATTTTTAAACTTTTAAATGATGCCGGCATCATAACTTTTTTCAATTTTTCACTTAAAATTTTTTTGTCGAGTTTTGTAAAGTGGTGTACATCGATGGAAAGGTCTTTCTATTGGCAATTTAAAAGTGAAAACCGCAACCACTTACGAGGCTTGGTTGCGGAGATATGGGGTTTCGAAAGAAATCTGATTTTTAAACTTTTAAATGATGCCGGCATCATAACTTTTTTCAATTTTTCACTTAAAATTTTTTTGTCGAGTTTTGTAAAGTGGTGTACATCGATGGAAAGGTCTTTCTATTGGCAATTTAAAAGTGAAAACCGCAACCACTTAAGAGGCTTGGTTGCGGAGATATGGGGTTTCGAAAGAAATCTGATTTTTAAACTTTTAAATGATGCCGGCATCATAACTTTTTTCAATTTTTCACTTAAAATTTTTTTGTCGAGTTTTGTAAAGTGGTGTACATCGATGGAAAGGTCTTTCGTCTATCTATTGGCAATTTAAAAGTGAAAACCGCAACCACTTACGAGGCTTGGTTGCGGAGATATGGGGTTTCGAAAGAAATCTGATTTTTAAACTTTTAAATGATGCCGGCATCATAACTTTTTTCAATTTTTCACTTAAAATTTTTTTGTCGAGTTTTGTAAAGTGGTGTACATCGATGGAAAGGTCTTTCTATTGGCAATTTAAAAGTGAAAACCGCAACCACTTACGAGGCTTGGTTGCGGAGATATGGGGTTTCGAAAGAAATCTGATTTTTAAACTTTTAAATGATGCCGGCATCATAACTTTTTTCAATTTTTCACTTAAAATTTTTTTGTCGAGTTTTGTAAAGTGGTGTACATCGATGGAAAGGTCTTTCTATTGGCAATTTAAAAGTGAAAACCGCAACCACTTACGAGGCTTGGTTGCGGAGATATGGGGTTTCGAAAGAAATCTGATTTATAAACTTTTAAATGATGCCTGCATCATAACTTTTTTCAATTTTTCACTAAAAATTTTTTTGTCGAGTTTTGTAAAGTGGTGTACATCGATGGAAAGGTCTTTCTATTGGCAATTTAAAAGTGAAAACCGCAACCACTTACGAGGCTTGGTTGCGGAGATATGGGGTTTCGAAAGAAATCTGATTTTTAAACTTTTAAATGATGCCGGCATCATAACTTTTTTCAATTTTTCACTTAAAATTTTTTTGTCGAGTTTTGTAAAGTGGTGTACATCGATGGAAAGGTCTTTCTATTGGCAATTTAAAAGTGAAAACCGCAACCACTTACGAGGCTTGGTTGCGGAGATATGGGGTTTCGAAAGAAATCTGATTTTTAAACTTTTAAATGATGCCGGCATCATAACTTTTTTCAATTTTTCACTTAAAATTTTTTTGTCGAGTTTTGTAAAGTGGTGTACATCGATGGAAAGGTCTTTCTATTGGCAATTTAAAAGTGAAAACCGCAACCACTTAAGAGGCTTGGTTGCGGAGATATGGGGTTTCGAAAGAAATCTGATTTTTAAACTTTTAAATGATGCCGGCATCATAACTTTTTTCAATTTTTCACTTAAAATTTTTTTGTCGAGTTTTGTAAAGTGGTGTACATCGATGGAAAGGTCTTTCGTCTATCTATTGGCAATTTAAAAGTGAAAACCGCAACCACTTACGAGGCTTGGTTGCGGAGATATGGGGTTTAGAAAGAAATCTGATTTTTAAACTTTTAAATGATGCCGGCATCATAACTTTTTTCAATTTTTCACTTAAAATTTTTTTGTCGAGTTTTGTAAAGTGGTGTACATCGATGGAAAGGTCTTTCTATTGGCAATTTAAAAGTGAAAACCGCAACCACTTACGAGGCTTGGTTGCGGAGATATGGGGTTTCGAAAGAAATCTGATTTTTAAACTTTTAAATGATGCCGGCATCATAACTTTTTTCAATTTTTCACTTAAAATTTTTTTGTCGAGTTTTGTAAAGTGGTGTACATCGATGGAAAGGTCTTTCTATTGGCAATTTAAAAGTGAAAACCGCAACCACTTACGAGGCTTGGTTGCGGAGATATGGGGTTTCGAAAGAAATCTGATTTTTAAACTTTTAAATGATGCCGGCATCATAACTTTTTTCAATTTTTCACTTAAAATTGTTTTGTCGAGTTTTGTTAAGTGGTGTACATCGATGGAAAGGTCTTTCTATAGGCAATTTAAAAGTGAAAACCGCAACCACTTACGAGGCTTGGTTGCGGAGATATGGGGTTTCGAAAGAAATCTGATTTTTAAACTTTTAAATGATGCCGGCATCATAACTTTTTTCAATTTTTCACTTAAAATTTTTTTGTCGAGTTTTGTAAAGTGGTGTACATCGATGGAAAGGTCTTTCTATTGGCAATTTAAAAGTGAAAACCGCAACCACTTACGAGGCTTGGTTGCGGAGATATGGGGTTTCGAAAGAAATTTGATTTTTAAACTTTTAAATGATGCCGGCATCATAACTTTTTTCAATTTTTCACTTAAAATTTTTTCGTCGAGTTTTGTAAAGTGGTGTACATCGATGGAAAGGTCTTTCTATTGGCAATTTAAAAGTGAAAACCGCAAACAATTACGAGGCTTGGTTGCGGAGATATGGGGTTTCGAAAGAAATCTGATTTTTAAACTTTTAAATGATGCCGGCATCATAACTTTTTTCAATTTTTCACTTAAAATTTTTTTGTCGAGTTTTGTAAAGTGGTGTACATCGATGGAAAGGTCTTTCTATTGGCAATTTAAAAGTGAAAACCGCAACCACTTACGAGGCTTGGTTGCGGAGATATGGGGTTTCGAAAGAAATCTGATTTTTAAACTTTTAAATGATGCCGGCATCATAACTTTTTTCAATTTTTCACTTAAAATTTTTTTGTCGAGTTTTGTAAAGTGGTGTACATCGATGGAAAGGTCTTTCTATTGGCAATTTAAAAGTGAAAACCGCAACCACTTAAGAGGCTTGGTTGCGGAGATATGGGGTTTCGAAAGAAATCTGATTTTTAAACTTTTAAATGATGCCGGCATCATAACTTTTTTCAATTTTTCACTTAAAATTTTTTTGTCGAGTTTTGTAAAGTGGTGTACATCGATGGAAAGGTCTTTCGTCTATCTATTGGCAATTTAAAAGTGAAAACCGCAACCACTTACGAGGCTTGGTTGCGGAGATATGGGGTTTCGAAAGAAATCTGATTTTTAAACTTTTAAATGATGCCGGCATCATAACTTTTTTCAATTTTTCACTTAAAATTTTTTTGTCGAGTTTTGTAAAGTGGTGTACATCGATGGAAAGGTCTTTCTATTGGCAATTTAAAAGTGAAAACCGCAACCACTTACGAGGCTTGGTTGCGGAGATATGGGGTTTCGAAAGAAATCTGATTTTTAAACTTTTAAATGATGCCGGCATCATAACTTTTTTCAATTTTTCACTTAAAATTTTTTTGTCGAGTTTTGTAAAGTGGTGTACATCGATGGAAAGGTCTTTCTATTGGCAATTTAAAAGTGAAAACCGCAACCACTTACGAGGCTTGGTTGCGGAGATATGGGGTTTCGAAAGAAATCTGATTTATAAACTTTTAAATGATGCCTGCATCATAACTTTTTTCAATTTTTCACTAAAAATTTTTTTGTCGAGTTTTGTAAAGTGGTGTACATCGATGGAAAGGTCTTTCTATTGGCAATTTAAAAGTGAAAACCGCAACCACTTACGAGGCTTGGTTGCGGAGATATGGGGTTTAGAAAGAAATCTGATTTTTAAACTTTTAAATGATGCCGGCATCATAACTTTTTTCAATTTTTCACTTAAAATTTTTTTGTCGAGTTTTGTAAAGTGGTGTACATCGATGGAAAGGTCTTTCTATTGGCAATTTAAAAGTGAAAACCGCAACCACTTACGAGGCTTGGTTGCGGAGATATGGGGTTTCGAAAGAAATCTGATTTTTAAACTTTTAAATGATGCCGGCATCATAACTTTTTTCAAGTTTTCACTTAAAATTTTTTTGTCGAATTTTGTAAAGTGGTGTACATCGATGGAAAGGTCTTTCTATTGGCAATTTAAAAGTGAAAACCGCAACCACTTACGAGGCTTGGTTGCGGAGATATGGGGTTTCGAAAGAAATCTGATTTTTAAACTTTTAAATGATGCCGGCATCATAACTTTTTTCAATTTTTCACTTAAAATTTTTTTGTCGAGTTTTGTAAAGTGGTGTACATCGATGGAAAGGTCTTTCTATTGGCAATTTAAAAGTGAAAACCGCAACCACTTACGAGGCTTGGTTGCGGAGATATGGGGTTTCGAAAGAAATCTGATTTTTAAACTTTTAAATGATGCCGGCATCATAACTTTTTTCAATTTTTCACTTAAAATTTTTTTGTCGAGTTTTGTAAAGTGGTGTACATCGATGGAAAGGTCTTTCTATTGGCAATTTAAAAGTGAAAACCGCAACCACTTACGAGGCTTGGTTGCGGAGATATGGGGTTTCGAAAGAAATCTGATTTTTAAACTTTTAAATGATGCCGGCATCATAACTTTTTTCAATTTTTCACTTAAATTTTTTTGTCGAGTTTTGTAAAGTGGTGTACATCGATGGAAAGGTCTTTCTATTGGCAATTTAAAAGTGAAAACCGCAACCACTTACGAGGCTTGGTTGCGGAGATATGGGGTTTCGAAAGAAATCTGATTTTTAAACTTTTAAATGATGCCGGCATCATAACTTTTTTCAATTTTTCACTTAAAATTTTTTTGTGGAGTTTTGTAAAGTGGTGTACATCGATGGAAAGGTCTTTCTATTGGCAATTTAAAAGTGAAAACCGCAACCACTTACGAGGCTTGGTTGCGGAGATATGGGGTTTCGAAAGAAATCTGATTTTTAAACTTTTAAATGATGCCGGCATCATAACTTTTTTCAATTTTTCACTTAAAATTTTTTTGTCGAGTTTTGTAAAGTGGTGTACATCGATGGAAAGGTCTTTCTATTGGCAATTTAAAAGTGAAAACCGCAACCACTTACGAGGCTTGGTTGCGGAGATATGGGGTTTCGAAAGAAATCTGATTTTTAAACTTTTAAATGATGCCGGCATCATAACTTTTTTCAATTTTTCACTTAAAATTTTTTTGTCGAGTTTTGTAAAGTGGTGTACATCGATGGAAAGGTCTTTCTATTGGCAATTTAAAAGTGAAAACCGCAACCACTTAGGAGGCTTGGTTGCGGAGATATGGGGTTTCGAAAGAAATCTGATTTTTAAACTTTTAAATGATGCCGGCATCATAACTTTTTTCAATTTTTCACTTAAAATTTTTTTGTCGAGTTTTGTAAAGTGGTGTACATCGATGGAAAGGTCTTTCTATTGGCAATTTAAAAGTGAAAACCGCAACCACTTACGAGGCTTGGTTGCGGAGATATGGGGTTTCGAAAGAAATTTGATTTTTAAACTTTTAAATGATGCCGGCATCATAACTTTTTTCAATTTTTCACTTAAAATTTTTTCGTCGAGTTTTGTAAAGTGGTGTACATCGATGGAAAGGTCTTTCTATTGGCAATTTAAAAGTGAAAACCGCAACCAATTACGAGGCTTGGTTGCGGAGATATGGGGTTTCGAAAGAAATCTGATTTTTAAACTTTTAAATGATGCCGGCATCATAACTTTTTTCAATTTTTCACTTAAAATTTTTTTGTCGAGTTTTGTAAAGTGGTGTACATCGATGGAAAGGTCTTTCTATTGGCAATTTAAAAGTGAAAACCGCAACCACTTACGAGGCTTGGTTGCGGAGATATGGGGTTTCGAAAGAAATCTGATTTTTAAACTTTTAAATGATGCCGGCATCATAACTTTTTTCAATTTTTCACTTAAAATTTTTTGTCGAGTTTTGTAAAGTGGTGTACATCGATGGAAAGATCTTTCTATTGGCAATTTAAAAGTGAAAACCGCAACCACTTACGAGGCTTGGTTGCGGAGATATGGGGTTTCGAAAGAAATCTGATTTTTAAACTTTTAAATGATGCCGGCATCATAACTTTTTTCAATTTTTCACTTAAAATTTTTTTGTCGAGTTTTGTAAAGTGGTGTACATCGATGGAAAGGTCTTTCTATTGGCAATTTAAAAGTGAAAACCGCAACCACTTACGAGGCTTGGTTGCGGAGATATGGGGTTTCGAAAGAAATCTGATTTTTAAACTTTTAAATGATGCCGGCATCATAACTTTTTTCAATTTTTCACTTAAAATTTTTTTGTCGAGTTTTGTAAAGTGGTGTACATCGATGGAAAGGTCTTTCTTTTGGCAATTTAAAAGTGAAAACCGCAACCACTTACGAGGCTTGGTTGCGGAGATATGGGGTTTCGAAAGAAATCTGATTTTTAAACTTTTAAATGATGCCGGCATCATAACTTTTTTCAATTTTTCACTTAAAATTTTTTTTTGTCGAGTTTTGTAAAGTGGTGTACATCGATTGAAAGGTCTTTCGTCTATCTATTGGCAATTTAAAAGTGAAAACCGCAACCACTTACGAGGCTTGGTTGCGGAGATATGGGGTTTCGAAAGAAATCTGATTTTTAAACTTTTAAATGATGCCGGCATCATAACTTTTTTCAATTTTTCACTTAAAATTTTTTTGTCGAGTTTTGTAAAGTGGTGTACATCGATGGAAAGGTCTTTCTATTGGCAATTTAAAAGTGAAAACCGCAACCACTTACGAGGCTTGGTTGCGGAGATATGGGGTTTCGAAAGAAATCTGATTTTTAAACTTTTAAATGATGCCGGCATCATAACTTTTTTCAATTTTTCACTTAAAATTTTTTTGTCGAGTTTTGTAAAGTGGTGTACATCGATGGAAAGGTCTTTCTATTGGCAATTTAAAAGTGAAAACCGCAACCACTTACGAGGCTTGGTTGCGGAGATATGGGGTTTCGAAATAAATCTGATTTATAAACTTTTAAATGATGCCTGCATCATAACTTTTTTCAATTTTTCACTAAAAATTTTTTTGTCGAGTTTTGTAAAGTGGTGTACATCGATGGAAAGGTCTTTCTATTGGCAATTTAAAAGTGAAAACCGCAACCACTTACGAGGCTTGGTTGCGGAGATATGGGGTTTAGAAAGAAATCTGATTTTTAAACTTTTAAATGATGCCGGCATCATAACTTTTTTCAATTTTTCACTTAAAATTTTTTTGTCGAGTTTTGTAAAGTGGTGTACATCGATGGAAAGGTCTTTCTATTGGCAATTTAAAAGTGAAAACCGCAACCACTTACGAGGCTTGGTTGCGGAGATATGGGGTTTCGAAAGAAATCTGATTTTTAAACTTTTAAATGATGCCGGCATCATAACTTTTTTCAATTTTTCACTTAAAATTTTTTCGTCGAGTTTTGTAAAGTGGTGTACATCGATGGAAAGGTCTTTCTATTGGCAATTTAAAAGTGATAACCGCAACCACTTACTAGGCTTGGTTGCGGAGATATGGGGTTTCGAAAGAAATCTGATTTTTAAACTTTTAAATGATGCCGGCATCATAACTTTTTTCAATTTTTCTCTTAAAATTTTTTTGTCGAGTTTTGTAAAGTGGTGTACATCGATGGAAAGGTCTTTCTATTGGCAATTTAAAAGTGAAAACCGCAACCACTTACGAGGCTTGGTTGCGGAGATATGGGGTTTCGAAAGAAATCTGATTTTTAAACTTTTAAATGATGCCGGCATCATAACTTTTTTCAATTTTTCACTTAAAATTTTTTTGTCGAGTTTTGTAAAGTGGTGTACATCGATGGAAAGGTCTTTCTATTGGCAATTTAAAAGTGAAAACCGCAACCAATTACGAGGCTTGGTTGCGGAGATATGGGGTTTCGAAAGAAATCTGATTTTTAAACTTTTAAATGATGCCGGCATCATAACTTTTTTCAATTTTTCACTTAAAATTTTTTTGTCGAGTTTTGTAAAGTAGTGTACATCGATGGAAAGGTCTTTCTATTGGCAATTTAAAAGTGAAAACCGCAACCACTTACGAGGCTTGGTTGCGGAGATATGGGGTTTCGAAAGAAATCTGATTTTTAAACTTTTAAATGATGCCGGCATCATAACTTTTTTCAATTTTTCACTTAAAATTGTTTTGTCGAGTTTTGTAAAGTGGTGTACATCGATGGAAAGGTCTTTCTATTGGCAATTTAAAAGTGAAAACCGCAACCACTTACGAGACTTGGTTGCGGAGATATGGGGTTTCGAAAGAAATCTGATTTTTAAACTTTTAAATGATGCCGGCATCATAACTTTTTTCAATTTTTCACTTAAAATTTTTTTGTCGAGTTTTGTAAAGTGGTGTACATCGATGGAAAGGTCTTTCTATTGGCAATTTAAAAGTGAAAACCGCAACCACTTACGAGGCTTGGTTGCGGAGATATGGGGTTTCGAAAGAAATCTGATTTTTAAACTTTTAAATGATGCCGGCATCATAACTTTTTTCAATTTTTCACTTAAAATTTTTTTGTCGAGTTTTGTAAAGTGGTGTACATCAATGGAAAGGTCTTTCTATTGGCAATTTAAAAGTGAAAACCGCAACCACTTACGAGGCTTGGTTGCGGAGATATGGGGTTTCGAAAGAAATCTGATTTTTAAACTTTTAAATGATGCCGGCATCATAACTTTTTTCAATTTTTCACTTAAAATTTTTTTGTCGAGTTTTGTAAAGTGGTGTACATCGATGGAAAGGTCTTTCTATTGGCAATTTGAAAGTGAAAACCGCAACCACTTACGAGGCTTGGTTGCGGAGATATGGGGTTTCGAAAGAAATCTGATTTTTAAACTTTTAAATGATGCCGGCATCATAACTTTTTTCAATTTTTCACTTAAAATTTTTTTGTCGAGTTTTGTAAAGTGGTGTACATCGATGGAAAGGTCTTTCTATTGGCAATTTAAAAGTGAAAACCGCAACCACTTAAGAGGCTTGGTTGCGGAGATATGGGGTTTCGAAAGAAATCTGATTTTTAAACTTTTAAATGATGCCGGCATCATAACTTTTTTCAATTTTTCACTTAAAATTTTTTTGTCGAGTTTTGTAAAGTGGTGTACATCGATGGAAAGGTCTTTCTATTGGCAATTTAAAAGTGAAAACCGCAACCACTTACGAGGCTTGGTTGCGGAGATATGGGGTTTCGAAAGAAATTTGATTTTTAAACTTTTAAATGATGCCGGCATCATAACTTTTTTCAATTTTTCACTTAAAATTTTTTCGTCGAGTTTTGTAAAGTGGTGTACATCGATGGAAAGGTCTTTCTATTGGCAATTTAAAAGTGAAAACCGCAACCAATTACGAGGCTTGGTTGCGGAGATATGGGGTTTCGAAAGAAATCTGATTTTTAAACTTTTAAATGATGCCGGCATCATAACTTTTTTCAATTTTTCACTTAAAATTTTTTTGTCGAGTTTTGTAAAGTGGTGTACATCGATGGAAAGGTCTTTCTATTGGCAATTTAAAAGTGAAAACCGCAACCACTTACGAGGCTTGGTTGCGGAGATATGGGGTTTCGAAAGAAATCTGATTTTTAAACTTTTAAATGATGCCGGCATCATAACTTTTTTCAATTTTTCACTTAAAAGGCTTGGTTGCGGAGATATCTGATTTTTAAACTTTTAAATGATGCCGGCATCATCCCTTTTTTAATTTTTCACTTAAATTTTTTTTGTCGAGTTTTGTAAAGTGGTGTACATCGATGGAAAGGTCTTTCTATTGGCTTGGTTGCGGAGATATGGGGTTTCGAAAGAAATCTGATTTTTAAACTTTTAAATGATGCCGGCATCATAACTTTTTTCAATTTTTCACTTAAAAGGCTTGGTTGCGGAGATATCTGATTTTTAAACTTTTAAATGATGCCGGCATCATCCCTTTTTTAATTTTTCACTTAAATTTTTTTTGTCGAGTTTTGTAAAGTGGTGTACATCGATGGATATTGGCAATTTAAAAGTGAAAACCGCAACCACTTACGAGGCTTGGTTGCGGAGATATGGGGTTTCGAAAGAAATCTGATTTTTAAACTTTTAAATGATGCCGGCATCATCCCTTTTTTAATTTTTCACTTAAATTTTTTTTGTCGAGTTTTGTAAAGTGGTGTACATCGATGGAAAGGTCTTTCTATTGGCTTGGTTGCGGAGATATGGGGTTTCGAAAGAAATCTGATTTTTAAACTTTTAAATGATGCCGGCATCATAACTTTTTTCAATTTTTCGCTTCAAATTTTTTTGTCGAGTTTTGTAAAGTGGTGTACATCGATGGAAAGGTCTTTCTATTGGCAATTTAAAAGTGAAAACCGCAACCACTTACGAGGCTTGGTTGCGGAGATATGGGGTTTCGAAAGAAATCTGATTTTTAAACTTTTAAATGATGCCGGCATCATAACTTTTTTCAATTTTTCACTTAAAAGGCTTGGTTGCGGAGATATATGATTTTTAAACTTTTAAATGATGCCGGCATCATCCCTTTTTTAATTTTTCACTTAAATTTTTTTTGTCGAGTTTTGTAAAGTGGTGTACATCGATGGAAAGGTCTTTCTATTGGCTTGGTTGCGGAGATATGGGGTTTCGAAAGAAATCTGATTTTTAAACTTTTAAATGATGCCGGCATCATAACTTTTTTCAATTTTTCACTTAAAAGGCTTGGTTGCGGAGATATCTGATTTTTAAACTTTTAAATGATGCCGGCATCATCCCTTTTTTAATTTTTCACTTAAATTTTTTTTGTCGAGTTTTGTAAAGTGGTGTACATCGATGGATATTGGCAATTTAAAAGTGAAAACCGCAACCACTTACGAGGCTTGGTTGCGGAGATATGGGGTTTCGAAAGAAATCTGATTTTTAAACTTTTAAATGATGCCGGCATCATCCCTTTTTTAATTTTTCACTTAAATTTTTTTTGTCGAGTTTTGTAAAGTGGTGTACATCGATGGAAAGGTCTTTCTATTGGCTTGGTTGCGGAGATATGGGGTTTCGAAAGAAATCTGATTTTTAAACTTTTAAATGATGCCGGCATCATAACTTTTTTCAATTTTTCGCTTCAAATTTTTTTGTCGAGTTTTGTAAAGTGGTGTACATCGATGGAAAGGTCTTTCTATTGGCAATTTAAAAGTGAAAACCGCAACCACTTACGAGGCTTGGTTGCGGAGATATGGGGTTTCAAAAGAAATCTGATTTTTAAACTTTTAAATGATGCCGGCGTCATAACTTTTTTCAATTTTTCACTTAAAATTTTTTTGTCGAGTTTTGTAAAGTGGTGTACATCGATGGAAAGGTCTTTCTATTGGCAATTTAAAAGTGAAAACCGCAACCACTTACGAGGCTTGGTTGCGGAGATATGGGGTTTCGAAAGAAATCTGATTTTTAAACTTTTAAATGATGCCGGCATCATAACTTTTTTCAATTTTTCACTTAAAATTTTTTTGTCGAGTTTTGTAAAGTGGTGTACATCGATGGAAAGGTCTTTCTATTGGCAATTTAAAAGTGAAAACCGCAACCACTTACGAGGCTTGGTTGCGGAGATATGGGGTTTCAAAAGAAATCTGATTTTTAAACTTTTAAATGATGCCGGCGTCATAACTTTTTTCAATTTTTCACTTAAAATTTTTTTGTCGAGTTTTGTAAAGTGGTGTACATCGATGGAAAGGTCTTTCTATTGGCAATTTAAAAGTGAAAACCGCAACCACTTACGAGGCTTGGTTGCGGAGATATGGGGTTTCGAAAGAAATCTGATTTTTAAACTTTTAAATGATGCCGGCATCATAACTTTTTTCAATTTTTCACTTAAAATTTTTTTGTCGAGTTTTGTAAAGTGGTGTACATCGATGGAAAGGTCTTTCTATTGGCAATTTGAAAGTGAAAACCGCAACCACTTACGAGGCTTGGTTGCGGAGATATGGGGTTTCGAAAGAAATCTGATTTTTAAACTTTTAAATGATGCCGGCATCATAACTTTTTTCAATTTTTCACTTAAAATTTTTTTGTCGAGTTTTGTAAAGTGGTGTACATCGATGGAAAGGTCTTTCTATTGGCAATTTAAAAGTGAAAACCGCAACCACTTAAGAGGCTTGGTTGCGGAGATATGGGGTTTCGAAAGAAATCTGATTTTTAAACTTTTAAATGATGCCGGCATCATAACTTTTTTCAATTTTTCACTTAAAATTTTTTTGTCGAGTTTTGTAAAGTGGTGTACATCGATGGAAAGGTCTTTCTATTGGCAATTTAAAAGTGAAAACCGCAACCACTTACGAGGCTTGGTTGCGGAGATATGGGGTTTCGAAAGAAATCTGATTTTTAAACTTTTAAATGATGCCGGCATCATAACTTTTTTCAATTTTTCACTTAAAATTTTTTTGTCGAGTTTTGTAAAGTGGTGTACATCGATGGAAAGGTCTTTCTATTGGCAATTTAAAAGTGAAAACCGCAACCAATTACGAGGCTTGGTTGCGGAGATATGGGGTTTCGAAAGAAATCTGATTTTTAAACTTTTAAATGATGCCGGCATCATAACTTTTTTCAATTTTTCACTTAAAATTTTTTTGTCGAGTTTTGTAAAGTGGTGTACATCGATGGAAAGGTCTTTCTATTGGCAATTTAAAAGTGAAAACCGCAACCACTTACGAGGCTTGGTTGCGGAGATATGGGGTTTCGAAAGAAATCTGATTTTTAAACTTTTAAATGATGCCGGCATCATAACTTTTTTCAATTTTTCACTTAAAATTTTTTTGTCGAGTTTTGTAAAGTGGTGTACATCGATGGATATTGGCAATTTAAAAGTGAAAACCGCAACCACTTACGAGGCTTGGTTGCGGAGATATGGGGTTTCGAAAGAAATCTGATTTTTAAACTTTTAAATGATGCCGGCATCATAACTTTTTTCAATTTTTCACTTAAAAGGCTTGGTTGCGGAGATATCTGATTTTTAAACTTTTAAATGATGCCGGCATCATCCCTTTTTTAATTTTTCACTTAAATTTTTTTTGTCGAGTTTTGTAAAGTGGTGTACATCGATGGAAAGGTCTTTCTATTGGCTTGGTTGCGGAGATATGGGGTTTCGAAAGAAATCTGATTTTTAAACTTTTAAATGATGCCGGCATCATAACTTTTTTCAATTTTTCACTTAAAATTTTTTTGTCGAGTTTTGTAAAGTGGTGTACATCGATGGAAAGGTCTTTCTATTGGCAATTTAAAAGTGAAAACCGCAACCACTTACGAGGCTTGGTTGCGGAGATATGGGGTTTCGAAAGAAATCTGATTTTTAAACTTTTAAATGATGCCGGCATCATAACTTTTTTCAATTTTTCACTTAAAATTTTTTTGTCGTGTTTTGTAAAGTGGTGTACATCGATGGAAAGGTCTTTCTATTGGCAATTTAAAAGTGAAAACCGCAACCACTTACGAGGCTTGGTTGCGGAGATATGGGGTTTCGAAAGAAATCTGATTTTTAAACTTTTAAATGATGCCGGCATCATAACTTTTTTCAATTTTTCACTTAAAATTTTTTTGTCGAGTTTTGTAAAGTGGTGTACATCGATGGAAAGGTCTTTCTATTGGCAATTTAAAAGTGAAAACCGCAACCACTTACGAGGCTTGGTTGCGGAGATATGGGGTTTCGAAAGAAAT
This sequence comes from Epistrophe grossulariae, assembly GCA_929447395.1. Classification (NCBI taxonomy): domain Eukaryota; kingdom Metazoa; phylum Arthropoda; class Insecta; order Diptera; family Syrphidae; genus Epistrophe; species Epistrophe grossulariae. Next base: position 47,389,329 of record OV839568.1, read on the forward strand.
CTGATTTTTAAACTTTTAAATGATGCCGGCGTCATAACTTTTTTCAATTTTTCACTTAAAAATTTTTTGGTCGAGTTTTGTAAAGTGGTGTACATCGATGGAAAGGTCTTTCTATTGGCAATTTAAAAGTGAAAACCGCAACCACTTACGAGGCTTGGTTGCGGAGATATGGGGTTTCGAAAGAAATCTGATTTTTAAACTTTTAAATGATGCCGGCATCATAACTTTTTTCAATTTTTCACTTAAAATTTTTTTGTCGAGTTTTGTAAAGTGGTGTACATCGATGGAAAGGTCTTTCTATTGGCAATTTAAAAGTGAAAACCGCAACCACTTACGAGGCTTGGTTGCGGAGATATGGGGTTTCGAAAGAAATCTGATTTTTAAACTTTTAAATGATGCCGGCATCATAACTTTTTTCAATTTTTCACTTAAAATTTTTTTGGCGAGTTTTGTAAAGTGGTGTACATCGATGAAAAGGTCTTTCTATTGGCAATTTAAAAGTCACTTACTTACGAGGCTTGGTTGCGGAGATATGGGGTTTCGAAAGAAATCTGATTTTTAAACTTTTAAATGATGCCGGCATCATAACTTTTTTCAATTTTTCACTTAAAATTTTTTTGTCGAGTTTTGTAAAGTGGTGTACATCGATGGAAAGGTCTTTCTATTGGCAATTTAAAAGTGAAAACCGCAACCACTTACGAGGCTTGGTTGCGGAGATATGGGGTTTCGAAAGAAATCTGATTTTTAAACTTTTAAATGATGCCGGCATCATAACTTTTTTCAATTTTTCACTTAAAATTTTTTTGTCGAGTTTTGTAAAGTGGTGTACATCGATGGAAAGGTCTTTCTATTGGCAATTTAAAAGTGAAAACCGCAACCACTTACGAGGCTTGGTTGCGGAGATATGGGGTTTCAAAAGAAATCTGATTTTTAAACTTTTAAATGATGCCGGGATCATAACTTTTTTCAATTTTTCACTTAAAATTTTTTTGTCGAGTTTTGTAAAGTGGTGTACATCGATGGAAAGGTCTTTCTATTGGCAATTTAAAAGTGAAAACCGCAACCACTTACGAGGCTTGGTTGCGGAGATATGGGGTTTCGAAAGAAATCTGATTTTTAAACTTTTAAATGATGCCGGCATCATAACTTTTTTCAATTTTTCACTTAAAACTTTTTTCAATTTTTCACTTAAAATTTTTTTGTCGAGTTTTGTTAAGTGGTGTACATCGATGGAAAGGTCTTTCTATTGGCAATTTAAAAGTGAAAACCGCAACCACTTACGAGGCTTGGTTGCGGAGATATGGGGTTTCGAAAGAAATCTGATTTTTAAACTTTTAAATGATGCCGGCATCATAACTTTTTTCAATTTTTCACTTAAAATTTTTTTGTCGAGTTTTGTAAAGTGGTGTACATCGATGGAAAGGTCTTTCTATTGGCAATTTAAAAGTGAAAACCGCAACCACTTACGAGGCTTGGTTGCGGAGATATGGGGTTTCGAAAGAAATCTGATTTTTAAACTTTTAAATGATGCCGGCATCATAACTTTTTTCAATTTTTCACTTAAAATTTTTTTGTCGAGTTTTGTAAAGTGGTGTACATCGATGGAAAGGTCTTTCTATTGGCAATTTAAAAGTGAAAACCGCAACCACTTACGAGGCTTGGTTGCGGAGATATGGGGTTTCGAAAGAAATCTGATTTTTAAACTTTTAAATGATGCCGGCATCATAACTTTTTTCAATTTTTCACTTAAAATTTTTTTGTCGAGTTTTGTAAAGTAGTGTACATCGATGGAAAGGTCTTTCTATTGGCAATTTAAAAGTGAAAACCGCAACCACTTACGAGGCTTGGTTGCGGAGATATGGGGTTTCGAAAGAAATCTGATTTTTAAACTTTTAAATGATGCCGGCATCATAACTTTTTTCAATTTTTCACTTAAAATTTTTTTGTCGAGTTTTGTAAAGTGGTGTACATCGATGGAAAGGTCTTTCTATTGGCAATTTAAAAGTGAAAACCGCAACCACTTACGAGGCTTGGTTGTGGAGATATGGGGTTTCGAAAGAAATCTGATTTTTAAACTTTTAAATGATGCCGGCATCATAACTTTTTTCAATTTTTCACTTAAAATTTTTTTGTCGAGTTTTGTAAAGTAGTGTACATCGATGGAAAGGTCTTTCTATTGGCAATTTAAAAGTGAAAACCGCAACCACTTACGAGGCTTGGTTGCGGAGATATGGGGTTTCGAAAGAAATCTGATTTTTAAACTTTTAAATGATGCCGGCATCATAACTTTTTTCAATTTTTCACTTAAAATTTTTTTGTCGAGTTTTGTAAAGTGGTGTACATCGATGGAAAGGTCTTTCTATTGGCAATTTAAAAGTGAAAACCGCAACCACTTACTAGGCTTGGTTGCGGAGATATGGGGTTTCGAAAGAAATCTGATTTTTAATTGGCACTTACGAGGCTTGGTTGCGGAGATATGGGGTTTCGAAAGAAATCTGATTTTTAAACTTTTAAATGATGCCGGCATCATAACTTTTTTCAATTTTTCACTTAAAATTTTTTTGTCGAGTTTTGTAAAGTGGTGTACATCGATGGAAAGGTCTTTCTATTGGCAATTTAAAAGTGAAAACCGCAAACACTTACTAGGCTTGGTTGCGGAGATATGGGGTTTCGAAAGAAATCTGATTTTTAAACTTTTAAATGATGCCGGCATCATAACTTTTTTCAATTTTTCACTTAAAATTTTTTTGTCGAGTTTTGTAAAGTGGTGTACATCGATGGAAAGGTCTTTCTATTGGCAATTTAAAAGTGAAAACCGCAACCACTTACGAGGCTTGGTTGCGGAGATATGGGGTTTCGAAAGAAATCTGATTTTTAAACTTTTAAATGATGCCGGCATCATAACTTTTTTCAATTTTTCACTTAAAATTTTTTTGTCGAGTTTTGTAAAGTGGTGTACATCGATTGAAAGGTCTTTCTATTGGCAATTTAAAAGTGAAAACCGCAACCACTTACGAGGCTTGGTTGCGGAGATATGGGGTTTCGAAAGAAATCTGATTTTTAAACTTTTAAATGATGCCGGCATCATAACTTTTTTCAATTTTTCACTTAAAATTTTTTTGTCGAGTTTTGTAAAGTGGTGTACATCGATGGAAAGGTCTTTCTATTGGCAATTTAAAAGTGAAAACCGCAACCACTTACGAGGCTTGGTTGCGGAGATATGGGGTTTCGAAAGAAATCTGATTTTTAAACTTTTAAATGATGCCGGCATCATAACTTTTTTCAATTTTTCACTTAAAATTTTTTTGTCGAGTTTTGTAAAGTGGTGTACATCGATTGAAAGGTCTTTCTATTGGCAATTTAAAAGTGAAAACCGCAACCACTTACGAGGCTTGGTTGCGGAGATATGGGGTTTCGAAAGAAATCTGATTTTTAAACTTTTAAATGCTGCCGGCATCATAACTTTTTTCAATTTTTCACTTAAAATTTTTTTGTCGAGTTTTGTAAAGTGGTGTACATCGATGGAAAGGTCTTTCTATTGGCAATTTAAAAGTGAAAACCGCAACCACTTACGAGGCTTGGTTGCGGAGATATGGGGTTTCATAAGAAATCTGATTTTTAAACTTTTAAATGATGCCGGCATCATAACTTTTTTCAATTTTTCACTTAAAATTTTTTTGTCGAGTTTTGTAAAGTGGTGTACATCGATGGAAAGGTCTTTCTATTGGCAATTTAAAAGTGAAAACCGCAACCACTTACGAGGCTTGGTTGCGGAGATATGGGGTTTCGAAAGAAATCTGATTTTTAAACTTTTAAATGATGCCGGCATCATAACTTTTTTCAATTTTTCACTTAAAATTTTTTTGTCGAGTTTTGTAAAGTGGTGTACATCGATGGAAAGGTCTTTCTATTGGCAATTTAAAAGTGAAAACCGCAACCACTTACGAGGCTTGGTTGCGGAGATATGGGGTCTCGAAAGAAATCTGATTTTTAAACTTTTAAATGATGCCGGCGTCATAACTTTTTTCAATTTTTCACTTAAAATTTTTTTGTCGAGTTTTGTAAAGTGGTGTACATCGATGGAAAGGTCTTTCTATTGGCAATTTAAAAGTGAAAACCGCAACCACTTACGAGGCTTGGTTGCGGAGATATGGGGTTTCGAAAGAAATCTGATTTTTAAACTTTTAAATGATGCCGGCATCATAACTTTTTTCAATTTTTCACTTAAAATTTTTTTGTCGAGTTTTGTAAAGTGGTGTACATCGATGGAAAGGTCTTTCTATTGGCAATTTAAAAGTGAAAACCGCAACCACTTACGAGGCTTGGTTGCGGAGATATGGGGTTTCGAAAGAAATCTGATTTTTAAACTTTTAAATGATGCCGGCATCATAACTTTTTTCAATTTTTCACTTCAAATTTTTTTGTCGAGTTTTGTAAAGTGGTGTACATCGATGGAAAGGTCTTTCTATTGGCAATTTAAAAGTGAAAACCGCAACCACTTACGAGGCTTGGTTGCGGAGATATGGGGTTTCGAAAGAAATCTGATTTTTAAACTTTTAAATGATGCCGGCATCATAACTTTTTTCAATTTTTCACTTCAAATTTTTTTGTCGAGTTTTGTAAAGTGGTGTACATCGATGGAAAGGTCTTTCTATTGGCAATTTAAAAGTGAAAACCGCAACCACTTACGAGGCTTGGTTGCGGAGATATGGGGTTTCGAAAGAAATCTGATTTTTAAACTTTTAAATGATGCCGGCATCATAACTTTTTTCAATTTTTCACTTAAAATTTTTTTGTCGTGTTTTGTAAAGTGGTGTACATCGATGGAAAGGTCTTTCTATTGGCAATTTAAAAGTGAAAACCGCAACCACTTACGAGGCTTGGTTGCGGAGATATGGGGTTTCGAAAGAAATCTGATTTTTAAACTTTTAAATGATGCCGGCATCATAACTTTTTTCAATTTTTCACTTAAAATTTTTTTGTCGAGTTTTGTAAAGTGGTGTACATCGATGGAAAGGTCTTTCTATTGGCAATTTAAAAGTGAAAACCGCAACCACTTACGAGGCTTGGTTGCGGAGATATGGGGTTTCGAAAGAAATCTGATTTTTAAACTTTTAAATGATGCCGGCATCATAACTTTTTTCAATTTTTCACTTAAAATTTTTTTGTCGAGTTTTGTAAAGTGGTGTACATCGATGGAAAGGTATTTCTATTGGCAATTTAAAAGTGAAAACCGCAACCACTTACGAGGCTTGGTTGCGGAGATATGGGGTTTCGAAAGAAATCTGATTTTTAAACTTTTAAATGCTGCCGGCATCATAACTTTTTTCAATTTTTCACTTAAAATTTTTTTGTCGAGTTTTGTAAAGTAGTGTACATCGATGGAAAGGTCTTTCTATTGGCAATTTAAAAGTGAAAACCGCAACCACTTACGAGGCTTGGTTGCGGATATATGGGGTTTCGAAAGAAATCTGATTTTTAAACTTTTAAATGATGCCGGCATCATAACTTTTTTCAATTTTTCACTTAAAATTTTTTTGTCGAGTTTTGTAAAGTGGTGTACATCGATGGAAAGGTCTTTCTATTGGCAATTTAAAAGTGAAAACCGCAACCACTTACGAGGCTTGGTTGCGGAGATATGGGGTTTCATAAGAAATCTGATTTTTAAACTTTTAAATGATGCCGGCATCATAACTTTTTTCAATTTTTCACTTAAAATTTTTTTGTCGAGTTTTGTAAAGTGGTGTACATCGATGGAAAGGTCTTTCTATTGGCAATTTAAAAGTGAAAACCGCAACCACTTACGAGGCTTGGTTGCGGAGATATGGGGTTTCGAAAGAAATCTGATTTTTAAACTTTTAAATGATGCCGGCATCATAACTTTTTTCAATTTTTCACTTAAAATTTTTTTGTCGAGTTTTGTAAAGTGGTGTACATCGATGGAAAGGTCTTTCTATTGGCAATTTAAAAGTGAAAACCGCAACCACTTACGAGGCTTGGTTGCGGAGATATGGGGTTTCGAAAGAAATCTGATTTTTAAACTTTTAAATGATGCCGGCGTCATAACTTTTTTCAATTTTTCACTTAAAATTTTTTTGTCGAGTTTTGTAAAGTGGTGTACATCGATGGAAAGGTCTTTCTATTGGCAATTTAAAAGTGAAAACCGCAACCACTTACGAGGCTTGGTTGCGGAGATATGGGGTTTCGAAAGAAATCTGATTTTTAAACTTTTAAATGATGCCGGCATCATAACTTTTTTCAATTTTTCACTTAAAATTTTTTTGTCGAGTTTTGTAAAGTGGTGTACATCGATGGAAAGGTCTTTCTATTGGCAATTTAAAAGTGAAAACCGCAACCACTTACGAGGCTTGGTTGCGGAGATATGGGGTTTCGAAAGAAATCTGATTTTTAAACTTTTAAATGATGCCGGCATCATAACTTTTTCAATTTTTCACTTAAAATTTTTTTGTCGAGTTTTGTAAAGTGGTGTACATCGATGGAAAGGTCTTTCTATTGGCAATTTAAAAGTGAAAACCGCAACCACTTACGAGGCTTGGTTGCGGAGATATGGGGTTTCGAAAGAAATCTGATTTTTAAACTTTTAAATGATGCCGGCATCATAACTTTTTTCAATTTTTCACTTAAAATTTTTTTGTCGAGTTTTGTAAAGTAGTGTACATCGATGGAAAGGTCTTTCTATTGGCAATTTAAAAGTGAAAACCGCAACCACTTACGAGGCTTGGTTGCGGATATATGGGGTTTCGAATGAAATCTGATTTTTAAACTTTTAAATGATGCCGGCATCATAACTTTTTTCAATTTTTCACTTAAAATTTTTTTGTCGAGTTTTGTAAAGTGGTGTACATCGATGGATATTGGCAATTTAAAAGTGAAAACCGCAACCACTTACGAGGCTTGGTTGCGGAGATATGGGGTTTCGAAAGAAATCTGATTTTTAAACTTTTAAATGATGCCGGCATCATAACTTTTTTCAATTTTTCACTTCAAATTTTTTTGTCGAGTTTTGTAAAGTGGTGTACATCGATGGAAAGGTCTTTCTATTGGCAATTTAAAAGTGAAAACCGCAACCACTTACGAGGCTTGGTTGCGGAGATATGGGGTTTCGAAAGAAATCTGATTTTTAAACTTCTAAATGATGCCGGCATCATAACTTTTTTCAATTTTTCACTTCAAATTTTTTTGTCGAGTTTTGTAAAGTGGTGTACATCGATGGAAAGGTCTTTCTATTGGCAATTTAAAAGTGAAAACCGCAACCACTTACGAGGCTTGGTTGCGGAGATATGGGGTTTCGAAAGAAATCTGATTTTTAAACTTTTAAATGATGCCGGCATCATAACTTTTTTCAATTTTTCACTTAAAATTTTTTTGTCGTGTTTTGTAAAGTGGTGTACATCGATGGAAAGGTCTTTCTATTGGCAATTTAAAAGTGAAAACCGCAACCACTTACGAGGCTTGGTTGCGGAGATATGGGGTTTCGAAAGAAATCTGATTTTTAAACTTTTAAATGATGCCGGCGTCATAACTTTTTTCAATTTTTCACTTAAAATTTTTTTGTCGAGTTTTGTAAAGTGGTGTACATCAATGGAAAGGTCTTTCTATTGGCAATTTAAAAGTGAAAACCGCAACCACTTACGAGGCTTGGTTGCGGAGATATGGGGTTTCGAAAGAAATCTGATTTTTAAACTTTTAAATGATGCCGGCATCATAACTTTTTTCAATTTTTCACTTAAAATTTTTTTGTCGAGTTTTGTAAAGTGGTGTACATCGATGGAAAGGTCTTTCTATTGGCAATTTAAAAGTGAAAACCGCAACCACTTACGAGGCTTGGTTGCGGAGATATGGGGTTTCGAAAGAAATCTGATTTTTAAACTTTTAAATGATGCCGGCATCATAACTTTTTTCAATTTTTCACTTAAAATTTTTTTGGCGAGTTTTGTAAAGTGGTGTACATCGATGGAAAGGTCTTTCTATTGGCAATTTAAAAGTCACTTACTTACGAGGCTTGGTTGCGGAGATATGGGGTTTCGAAAGAAATCTGATTTTTAAACTTTTAAATGATGCCGGCATCATAACTTTTTTCAATTTTTCACTTAAAATTTTTTTGTCGAGTTTTGTAAAGTGGTGTACATCGATGGAAAGGTCTTTCTATTGGCAATTTAAAAGTGAAAACCGCAACCACTTACGAGGCTTGGTTGCGGAGATATGGGGTTTCGAAAGAAATCTGATTTTTAAACTTTTAAATGATGCCGGCATCATAACTTTTTTCAATTTTTCACTTAAAATTTTTTGTCGAGTTTTGTAAAGTGGTGTACATCGATGGAAAGGTCTTTCTATTGGCAATTTAAAAGTGAAAACCGCAACCACTTACGAGGCTTGGTTGCGGAGATATGGGGTTTCGAAAGAAATCTGATTTTTAAACTTTTAAATGATGCCGGCATCATAACTTTTTTCAATTTTTCACTTAAAACTTTTTTCAATTTTTCACTTAAAATTTTTTTGTCGAGTTTTGTTAAGTGGTGTACATCGATGGAAAGGTCTTTCTATTGGCAATTTAAAAGTGAAAACCGCAACCACTTACGAGGCTTGGTTGCGGAGATATGGGGTTTCGAAAGAAATCTGATTTTTAAACTTTTAAATGATGCCGGCATCATAACTTTTTTCAATTTTTCACTTAGAATTTTTTTGTCGAGTTTTGTAAAGTGGTGTACATCGATGGAAAGGTCTTTCTATTGGCAATTTAAAAGTGAAAACCGCAACCACTTACGAGGCTTGGTTGCGGAGATATGGGGTTTCGAAAGAAATCTGATTTTTAAACTTTTAAATGATGCCGGCATCATAACTTTTTTCAATTTTTCACTTAAAATTTTTTTGTCGAGTTTTGTAAAGTGGTGTACATCGATGGAAAGGTCTTTCTATTGGCAATTTAAAAGTGAAAACCGCAACCACTTACGAGGCTTGGTTGCGGAGATATGGGGTTTCGAAAGAAATCTGATTTTTAAACTTTTAAATGATGCCGGCATCATAACTTTTTTCAATTTTTCACTTAAAATTTTTTTGTCGAGTTTTGTAAAGTGGTGTACATCGATGGAAAGGTCTTTCTATTGGCAATTTAAAAGTGAAAACCGCAACCACTTACGAGGCTTGGTTGCGGAGATATGGGGTTTCGAAAGAAATCTGATTTTTAAACTTTTAAATGATGCCGGCATCATAACTTTTTTCAATTTTTCACTTAAAATTTTTTTGTCGAGTTTTGTAAAGTGGTGTACATCGATGGATATTGGCAATTTAAAAGTGAAAACCGCAACCACTTACGAGGCTTGGTTGCGGAGATATGGGGTTTCGAAAGAAATCTGATTTTTAAACTTTTAAATGATGCCGGCATCATAACTTTTTTCAATTTTTCACTTAAAATTTTTTTGTCGAGTTTTGTAAAGTGGTGTACATCGATGGAAAGGTCTTTCTATTGGCAATTTAAAAGTGAAAACCGCAACCACTTACTAGGCTTGGTTGCGGAGATATGGGGTTTCGAAAGAAATCTGATTTTTAATTGGCACTTACGAGGCTTGGTTGCGGAGATATGGGGTTTCGAAAGAAATCTGATTTTTAAACTTTTAAATGATGCCGGCATCATAACTTTTTTCAATTTTTCACTTAAAATTTTTTTGTCGAGTTTTGTAAAGTGGTGTACATCGATGGAAAGGTCTTTCTATTGGCAATTTAAAAGTGAAAACCGCAACCACTTACGAGGCTTGGTTGCGGAGATATGGGGTTTCGAAAGAAATCTGATTTTTAAACTTTTAAATGATGCCGGCATCATAACTTTTTTCAATTTTTCACTTAAAATTTTTTTGTCGAGTTTTGTAAAGTGGTGTACATCGATGGAAAGGTCTTTCTATTGGCAATTTAAAAGTGAAAACCGCAACCACTTACGAGGCTTGGTTGCGGAGATATGGGGTTTCGAAAGAAATCTGATTTTTAAACTTTTAAATGATGCCGGCATCATAACTTTTTTCAATTTTTCACTTAAAATTTTTTTGTCGAGTTTTGTAAAGTGGTGTACATCGATTGAAAGGTCTTTCTATTGGCAATTTAAAAGTGAAAACCGCAACCACTTACGAGGCTTGGTTGCGGAGATATGGGGTTTCGAAAGAAATCTGATTTTTAAACTTTTAAATGATGCCGGCATCATAACTTTTTTCAATTTTTCACTTAAAATTTTTTTGTCGAGTTTTGTAAAGTGGTGTACATCGATTGAAAGGTCTTTCTATTGGCAATTTAAAAGTGAAAACCGCAACCACTTACGAGGCTTGGTTGCGGAGTAATGGGGTTTCGAAAGAAATCTGATTTTTAAACTTTTAAATGATGCCGGCATCATAACTTTTTTCAATTTTTCACTTAAAATTTTTTTGTCGAGTTTTGTAAAGTGGTGTACATCGATGGAAAGGTATTTCTATTGGCAATTTAAAAGTGAAAACCGCAACCACTTACGAGGCTTGGTTGCGGAGATATGGGGTTTCGAAAGAAATCTGATTTTTAAACTTTTAAATGCTGCCGGCATCATAACTTTTTTCAATTTTTCACTTAAAATTTTTTTGTCGAGTTTTGTAAAGTAGTGTACATCGATGGAAAGGTCTTTCTATTGGCAATTTAAAAGTGAAAACCGCAACCACTTACGAGGCTTGGTTGCGGATATATGGGGTTTCGAATGAAATCTGATTTTTAAACTTTTAAATGATGCCGGCATCATAACTTTTTTCAATTTTTCACTTAAAATTTTTTTGTCGAGTTTTGTAAAGTGGTGTACATCGATGGAAAGGTCTTTCTATTGGCAATTTAAAAGTGAAAACCGCAACCACTTACGAGGCTTGGTTGCGGAGATATGGGGTTTCATAAGAAATCTGATTTTTAAACTTTTAAATGATGCCGGCATCATAACTTTTTTCAATTTTTCACTTAAAATTTTTTTGTCGAGTTTTGTAAAGTGGTGTACATCGATGGAAAGGTCTTTCTATTGGCAATTTAAAAGTGAAAACCGCAACCACTTACGAGGCTTGGTTGCGGAGATATGGGGTTTCGAAAGAAATCTGATTTTTAAACTTTTAAATGATGCCGGCGTCATAACTTTTTTCAATTTTTCACTTAAAATTTTTTTGTCGAGTTTTGTAAAGTGGTGTACATCGATGGAAAGGTCTTTCTATTGGCAATTTAAAAGTGAAAACCGCAACCACTTACGAGGCTTGGTTGCGGAGATATGGGGTTGCGAAAGAAATCTGATTTTTAAACTTTTAAATGATGCCGGCATCATAACTTTTTTCAATTTTTCACTTAAAATTTTTTTGTCGAGTTTTGTAAAGTGGTGTACATCGATGGAAAGGTCTTTCTATTGGCAATTTAAAAGTGAAAACCGCAACCACTTACGAGGCTTGGTTGCGGAGATATGGGGTTTCGAAAGAAATCTGATTTTTAAACTTTTAAATGATGCCGGCATCATAACTTTTTTCAATTTTTCACTTAAAATTTTTTTGTCGAGTTTTGTAAAGTGGTGTACATCGATGGAAAGGTCTTTCTATTGGCAATTTAAAAGTGAAAACCGCAACCACTTACGAGGCTTGGTTGCGGAGATATGGGGTTTCGAAAGAAATCTGATTTTTAAACTTTTAAATGATGCCGGCATCATAACTTTTTTCAATTTTTCACTTAAAATTTTTTTGTCGAGTTTTGTAAAGTGGTGTACATCGATGGAAAGGTCTTTCTATTGGCAATTTAAAAGTGAAAACCGCAACCACTTACGAGGCTTGGTTGCGGAGATATGGGGTTTCGAAAGAAATCTGATTTTTAAACTTTTAAATGATGCCGGCATCATAACTTTTTTCAATTTTTCACTTAAAATTTTTTTGTCGAGTTTTGTAAAGTGGTGTACATCGATTGAAAGGTCTTTCTATTGGCAATTTAAAAGTGAAAACCGCAACCACTTACGAGGCTTGGTTGCGGAGATATGGGGTTTCGAAAGAAATCTGATTTTTAAACTTTTAAATGATGCCGGCATCATAACTTTTTTCAATTTTTCACTTAAAATTTTTTTGTCGAGTTTTGTAAAGTGGTGTACATCGATTGAAAGGTCTTTCTATTGGCAATTTAAAAGTGAAAACCGCAACCACTTACGAGGCTTGGTTGCGGAGTAATGGGGTTTCGAAAGAAATCTGATTTTTAAACTTTTAAATGATGCCGGCATCATAACTTTTTTCAATTTTTCACTTAAAATTTTTTTGTCGAGTTTTGTAAAGTGGTGTACATCGATGGAAAGGTATTTCTATTGGCAATTTAAAAGTGAAAACCGCAACCACTTACGAGGCTTGGTTGCGGAGATATGGGGTTTCGAAAGAAATCTGATTTTTAAACTTTTAAATGCTGCCGGCATCATAACTTTTTTCAATTTTTCACTTAAAATTTTTTTGTCGAGTTTTGTAAAGTAGTGTACATCGATGGAAAGGTCTTTCTATTGGCAATTTAAAAGTGAAAACCGCAACCACTTACGAGGCTTGGTTGCGGATATATGGGGTTTCGAATGAAATCTGATTTTTAAACTTTTAAATGATGCCGGCATCATAACTTTTTTCAATTTTTCACTTAAAATTTTTTTGTCGAGTTTTGTAAAGTGGTGTACATCGATGGAAAGGTCTTTCTATTGGCAATTTAAAAGTGAAAACCGCAACCACTTACGAGGCTTGGTTGCGGAGATATGGGGTTTCATAAGAAATCTGATTTTTAAACTTTTAAATGATGCCGGCATCATAACTTTTTTCAATTTTTCACTTAAAATTTTTTTGTCGAGTTTTGTAAAGTGGTGTACATCGATGGAAAGGTCTTTCTATTGGCAATTTAAAAGTGAAAACCGCAACCACTTACGAGGCTTGGTTGCGGAGATATGGGGTTTCGAAAGAAATCTGATTTTTAAACTTTTAAATGATGCCGGCGTCATAACTTTTTTCAATTTTTCACTTAAAATTTTTTTGTCGAGTTTTGTAAAGTGGTGTACATCGATGGAAAGGTCTTTCTATTGGCAATTTAAAAGTGAAAACCGCAACCACTTACGAGGCTTGGTTGCGGAGATATGGGGTTGCGAAAGAAATCTGATTTTTAAACTTTTAAATGATGCCGGCATCATAACTTTTTTCAATTTTTCACTTAAAATTTTTTTGTCGAGTTTTGTAAAGTGGTGTACATCGATGGATATTGGCAATTTAAAAGTGAAAACCGCAACCACTTACGAGGCTTGGTTGCGGAGATATGGGGTTTCGAAAGAAATCTGATTTTTAAACTTTTAAATGATGCCGGCATCATAACTTTTTTCAATTTTTCACTTAAAATTTTTTTGTCGAGTTTTGTAAAGTGGTGTACATCGATTGAAAGGTCTTTCTATTGGCAATTTAAAAGTGAAAACCGCAACCACTTACGAGGCTTGGTTGCGGAGATATGGGGTTTCGAAAGAAATCTGATTTTTAAACTTTTAAATGATGCCGGCATCATAACTTTTTTCAATTTTTCACTTAAAATTTTTTTGTCGAGTTTTGTAAAGTGGTGTACATCGATGGAAAGGTCTTTCTATTGGCAATTTAAAAGTGAAAACCGCAACCACTTACGAGGCTTGGTTGCGGAGATATGGGGTTGCGAAAGAAATCTGATTTTTAAACTTTTAAATGATGCCGGCATCATAACTTTTTTCAATTTTTCACTTAAAATTTTTTTGTCGAGTTTTGTAAAGTGGTGTACATCGATGGATATTGGCAATTTAAAAGTGAAAACCGCAACCACTTACGAGGCTTGGTTGCGGAGATATGGGGTTTCGAAAGAAATCTGATTTTTAAACTTTTAAATGATGCCGGCATCATAACTTTTTTCAATTTTTCACTTAAAATTTTTTTGTCGAGTTTTGTAAAGTGGTGTACATCGATTGAAAGGTCTTTCTATTGGCAATTTAAAAGTGAAAACCGCAACCACTTACAAGGCTTGGTTGCGGAGATATGGGGTTTCGAAAGAAATCTGATTTTTAAACTTTTAAATGATGCCGGCATCATAACTTTTTTCAATTTTTCACTTAAAATTTTTTTGTCGAGTTTTGTAAAGTGGTGTACATCGATGGAAAGGTATTTCTATTGGCAATTTAAAAGTGAAAACCGCAACCACTTACGAGGCTTGGTTGCGGAGATATGGGGTTTCGAAAGAAATCTGATTTTTAAACTTTTAAATGATGCCGGCATCATAACTTTTTTCAATTTTTCACTTAAAATTTTTTTGTCGAGTTTTGTAAAGTGGTGTACATCGATTGAAAGGTCTTTCTATTGGCAATTTAAAAGTGAAAACCGCAACCACTTACGAGGCTTGGTTGCGGAGATATGGGGTTTCGAAAGAAATCTGATTTTTAAACTTTTAAATGATGCCGGCATCATAACTTTTTTCAATTTTTCACTTAAAATTTTTTTGTCGAGTTTTGTAAAGTGGTGTACATCGATGGAAAGGTCTTTCTATTGGCAATTTAAAAGTGAAAACCGCAACCACTTACGAGGCTTGGTTGCGGAGATATGGGGTTGCGAAAGAAATCTGATTTTTAAACTTTTAAATGATGCCGGCATCATAACTTTTTTCAATTTTTCACTTAAAATTTTTTTGTCGAGTTTTGTAAAGTGGTGTACATCGATGGATATTGGCAATTTAAAAGTGAAAACCGCAACCACTTACGAGGCTTGGTTGCGGAGATATGGGGTTTCGAAAGAAATCTGATTTTTAAACTTTTAAATGATGCCGGCATCATAACTTTTTTCAATTTTTCACTTAAAATTTTTTTGTCGAGTTTTGTAAAGTGGTGTACATCGATTGAAAGGTCTTTCTATTGGCAATTTAAAAGTGAAAACCGCAACCACTTACAAGGCTTGGTTGCGGAGATATGGGGTTTCGAAAGAAATCTGATTTTTAAACTTTTAAATGATGCCGGCATCATAACTTTTTTCAATTTTTCACTTAAAATTTTTTTGTCGAGTTTTGTAAAGTGGTGTACATCGATGGAAAGGTATTTCTATTGGCAATTTAAAAGTGAAAACCGCAACCACTTACGAGGCTTGGTTGCGGAGATATGGGGTTTCGAAAGAAATCTGATTTTTAAACTTTTAAATGATGCCGGCATCATAACTTTTTTCAATTTTTCACTTAAAATTTTTTTGTCGAGTTTTGTAAAGTGGTGTACATCGATTGAAAGGTCTTTCTATTGGCAATTTAAAAGTGAAAACCGCAACCACTTACGAGGCTTGGTTGCGGAGATATGGGGTTTCGAAAGAAATCTGATTTTTAAACTTTTAAATGATGCCGGCATCATAACTTTTTTCAATTTTTCACTTAAAATTTTTTTGTCGAGTTTTGTAAAGTGGTGTACATCGATGGAAAGGTCTTTCTATTGGCAATTTAAAAGTGAAAACCGCAACCACTTACGAGGCTTGGTTGCGGAGATATGGGGTTTCGAAAGAAATCTGATTTTTAAACTTTTAAATGATGCCGGCGTCATAACTTTTTTCAATTTTTCACTTAAAATTTTTTTGTCGAGTTTTGTAAAGTGGTGTACATCGATGGAAAGGTCTTTCTATTGGCAATTTAAAAGTGAAAACCGCAACCACTTACGAGGCTTGGTTGCGGAGATATGGGGTTTCGAAAGAAATCTGATTTTTAAACTTTTAAATGATGCCGGCATCATAACTTTTTTCAATTTTTCACTTAAAATTTTTTTGTCGAGTTTTGTAAAGTGGTGTACATCGATGGAAAGGTCTTTCTATTGGCAATTTAAAAGTGAAAACCGCAACCACTTACTAGGCTTGGTTGCGGAGATATGGGGTTTCGAATGAAATCTGATTTTTAAACTTTTAAATGATGCCGGCATCATAACTTTTTTCAATTTTTCACTTAAAATTTTTTTGTCGAGTTTTGTAAAGTGGTGTACATCGATGGAAAGGTCTTTCTATTGGCAATTTAAAAGTGAAAACCGCAACCACTTACGAGGCTTGGTTGCGGAGATATGGGGTTTCGAAAGAAATCTGATTTTTAAACTTTTAAATGATGCCGGCATCATAACTTTTTTCAATTTTTCACTTAAAATTTTTTTGTCGAGTTTTGTAAAGTGGTGTACATCGATGGAAAGGTCTTTCTATTGGCAATTTAAAAGTGAAAACCGCAACCACTTACGAGGCTTGGTTGCGGAGATATGGGGTTTCGAAAGAAATCTGATTTTTAAACTTTTAAATGATGCCGGCATCATAACTTTTTTCAATTTTTCACTTAAAATTTTTTTGTCGAGTTTTGTAAAGTGGTGTACATCGATGGAAAGGTCTTTCTATTGGCAATTTAAAAGTGAAAACCGCAACCACTTACTAGGCTTGGTTGCGGAGATATGGGGTTTCGAATGAAATCTGATTTTTAAACTTTTAAATGATGCCGGCATCATAACTTTTTTCAATTTTTCACTTAAAATTTTTTTGTCGAGTTTTGTAAAGTGGTGTACATCGATGGAAAGGTCTTTCTATTGGCAATTTAAAAGTGAAAACCGCAACCACTTACGAGGCTTGGTTGCGGAGATATGGGGTTTCGAAAGAAATCTGATTTTTAAACTTTTAAATGATGCCGGCATCATAACTTTTTTCAATTTTTCACTTAAAATTTTTTTGTCGAGTTTTGTAAAGTGGTGTACATCGATGGAAAGGTCTTTCTATTGGCAATTTAAAAGTGAAAACCGCAAACACTTACTAGGCTTGGTTGCGGAGATATGGGGTTTCGAAAGAAATCTGATTTTTAAACTTTTAAATGATGCCGGCATCATAACTTTTTTCAATTTTTCACTTAAAATTTTTTTGTCGAGTTTTGTAAAGTGGTGTACATCGATGGAAAGGTATTTCTATTGGCAATTTAAAAGTGAAAACCGCAACCACTTACGAGGCTTGGTTGCGGAGATATGGGGTTTCGAAAGAAATCTGATTTTTAAACTTTTAAATGATGCCGGCATCATAACTTTTTTCAATTTTTCACTTAAAATTTTTTTGTCGAGTTTTGTAAAGTGGTGTACATCGATTGAAAGGTCTTTCTATTGGCAATTTAAAAGTGAAAACCGCAACCACTTACGAGGCTTGGTTGCGGAGATATGGGGTTTCGAAAGAAATCTGATTTTTAAACTTTTAAATGATGCCGGCATCATAACTTTTTTCAATTTTTCACTTAAAATTTTTTTGTCGAGTTTTGTAAAGTGGTGTACATCGATGGAAAGGTCTTTCTATTGGCAATTTAAAAGTGAAAACCGCAACCACTTACGAGGCTTGGTTGCGGAGATATGGGGTTTCGAAAGAAATCTGATTTTTAAACTTTTAAATGATGCCGGCGTCATAACTTTTTTCAATTTTTCACTTAAAATTTTTTTGTCGAGTTTTGTAAAGTGGTGTACATCGATGGATATTGGCAATTTAAAAGTGAAAACCGCAACCACTTACGAGGCTTGGTTGCGGAGATATGGGGTTTCGAAAGAAATCTGATTTTTAAACTTTTAAATGATGCCGGCATCATAACTTTTTTCAATTTTTCACTTAAAATTTTTTTGTCGAGTTTTGTAAAGTGGTGTACATCGATTGAAAGGTCTTTCTATTGGCAATTTAAAAGTGAAAACCGCAACCACTTACAAGGCTTGGTTGCGGAGATATGGGGTTTCGAAAGAAATCTGATTTTTAAACTTTTAAATGATGCCGGCATCATAACTTTTTTCAATTTTTCACTTAAAATTTTTTTGTCGAGTTTTGTAAAGTGGTGTACATCGATGTAAAGGTATTTCTATTGGCAATTTAAAAGTGAAAACCGCAACCACTTACGAGGCTTGGTTGCGGAGATATGGGGTTTCGAAAGAAATCTGATTTTTAAACTTTTAAATGATGCCGGCATCATAACTTTTTTCAATTTTTCACTTAAAATTTTTTTGTCGAGTTTTGTAAAGTGGTGTACATCGATTGAAAGGTCTTTCTATTGGCAATTTAAAAGTGAAAACCGCAACCACTTACGAGGCTTGGTTGCGGAGATATGGGGTTTCGAAAGAAATCTGATTTTTAAACTTTTAAATGATGCCGGCATCATAACTTTTTTCAATTTTTCACTTAAAATTTTTTTGTCGAGTTTTGTAAAGTGGTGTACATCGATGGAAAGGTCTTTCTATTGGCAATTTAAAAGTGAAAACCGCAACCACTTACGAGGCTTGGTTGCGGAGATATGGGGTTTCGAAAGAAATCTGATTTTTAAACTTTTAAATGATGCCGGCGTCATAACTTTTTTCAATTTTTCACTTAAAATTTTTTTGTCGAGTTTTGTAAAGTGGTGTACATCGATGGAAAGGTCTTTCTATTGGCAATTTAAAAGTGAAAACCGCAACCACTTACGAGGCTTGGTTGCGGAGATATGGGGTTTCGAAAGAAATCTGATTTTTAAACTTTTAAATGATGCCGGCATCATAACTTTTTTCAATTTTTCACTTAAAATTTTTTTGTCGAGTTTTGTAAAGTGGTGTACATCGATGGAAAGGTCTTTCTATTGGCAATTTAAAAGTGAAAACCGCAACCACTTACTAGGCTTGGTTGCGGAGATATGGGGTTTCGAATTAAATCTGATTTTTAAACTTTTAAATGATGCCGGCATCATAACTTTTTTCAATTTTTCACTTAAAATTTTTTTGTCGAGTTTTGTAAAGTGGTGTACATCGATGGAAAGGTCTTTCTATTGGCAATTTAAAAGTGAAAACCGCAACCACTTACGAGGCTTGGTTGCGGAGATATGGGGTTTCGAAAGAAATCTGATTTTTAAACTTTTAAATGATGCCGGCATCATAACTTTTTTCAATTTTTCACTTAAAATTTTTTTGTCGAGTTTTGTAAAGTGGTGTACATCGATGGAAAGGTCTTTCTATTGGCAATTTAAAAGTGAAAACCGCAACCACTTACGAGGCTTGGTTGCGGAGATATGGGGTTTCGAAAGAAATCTGATTTTTAAACTTTTAAATGATGCCGGCATCATAACTTTTTTCAATTTTTCACTTAAAATTTTTTTGTCGAGTTTTGTAAAGTGGTGTACATCGATGGAAAGGTCTTTCTATTGGCAATTTAAAAGTGAAAACCGCAACCACTTACTAGGCTTGGTTGCGGAGATATGGGGTTTCGAATGAAATCTGATTTTTAAACTTTTAAATGATGCCGGCATCATAACTTTTTTCAATTTTTCACTTAAAATTTTTTTGTCGAGTTTTGTAAAGTGGTGTACATCGATGGAAAGGTCTTTCTATTGGCAATTTAAAAGTGAAAACCGCAACCACTTACGAGGCTTGGTTGCGGAGATATGGGGTTTCGAAAGAAATCTGATTTTTAAACTTTTAAATGATGCCGGCATCATAACTTTTTTCAATTTTTCACTTAAAATTTTTTTGTCGAGTTTTGTAAAGTGGTGTACATCGATGGAAAGGTCTTTCTATTGGCAATTTAAAAGTGAAAACCGCAAACACTTACTAGGCTTGGTTGCGGAGATATGGGGTTTCGAAAGAAATCTGATTTTTAAACTTTTAAATGATGCCGGCATCATAACTTTTTTCAATTTTTCACTTAAAATTTTTTTGTCGAGTTTTGTAAAGTAGTGTACATCGATGGAAAGGTCTTTCTATTGGCAATTTAAAAGTGAAAACCGCAACCACTTACGAGGCTTGGTTGCGGAGATATGGGGTTTCGAAAGAAATCTGATTTTTAAACTTTTAAATGATGCCGGCATCATAACTTTTTTCAATTTTTCACTTAAAATTTTTTTGTCGAGTTTTGTAAAGTGGTGTACATCGATGGAAAGGTCTTTCTATTGGCAATTTAAAAGTGAAAACCGCAACCACTTACGAGGCTTGGTTGCGAAGATATGGGGTTTCGAAAGAAATCTGATTTTTAAACTTTTAAATGATGCCGGCGTCATAACTTTTTTCAATTTTTCACTTAAAATTTTTTTGTCGAGTTTTGTAAAGTGGTGTACATCGATGGAAAGGTCTTTCTATTGGCAATTTAAAAGTGAAAACCGCAACCACTTACGAGGCTTGGTTGCGGAGATATGGGGTTTCGAAAGAAATCTGATTTTTAAACTTTTAAATGATGCCATAACTTTTTTCAATTTTTCACTTAAAATTTTTTTGTCGAGTTTTGTAAAGTGGTGTACATCGATGGAAAGGTCTTTCTATTGGCAATTTAAAAGTGAAAACCGCAACCACTTACGAGGCTTGGTTGCGGAGATATGGGGTTTCGAAAGAAATCTGATTTTTAAACTTTTAAATGATGCCGGCATCATAACTTTTTTCAATTTTTCACTTAAAATTTTTTTGTCGAGTTTTTTAAAGTGGTGTACATCGATGGAAAGGTCTTTCTATTGGCAATTTAAAAGTGAAAACCGCAACCACTTACGAGGCTTGGTTGCGGAGATATGGGGTTTCATAAGAAATCTGATTTTTAAACTTTTAAATGATGCCGGCATCATAACTTTTTTCAATTTTTCACTTAAAATTTTTTTGTCGAGTTTTGTAAAGTGGTGTACATCGATGGAAAGGTCTTTCTATTGGCAATTTAAAAGTGAAAACCGCAACCACTTACGAGGCTTGGTTGCGGAGATATGGGGTTTCGAAAGAAATCTGATTTTTAAACTTTTAAATGATGCCGGCATCATAACTTTTTTCAATTTTTCACTTAAAATTTTTTTGTCGAGTTTTGTAAAGTGGTGTACATCGATTGAAAGGTCTTTCTATTGGCAATTTAAAAGTGAAAACCGCAACCACTTACGAGGCTTGGTTGCGGAGATATGGGGTTTCGAAAGAAATCTGATTTTTAAACTTTTAAATGATGCCGGCATCATAACTTTTTTCAATTTTTCACTTAAAATTTTTTTGTCGAGTTTTGTAAAGTGGTGTACATCGATGGAAAGGTCTTTCTATTGGCAATTTAAAAGTGAAAACCGCAACCACTTACGAGGCTTGGTTGCGGAGATATGGGGTTTCGAAAGAAATCTGATTTTTAAACTTTTAAATGATGCCGGCATCATAACTTTTTTCAATTTTTCACTTAAAATTTTTTTGTCGAGTTTTGTAAAGTGGTGTACATCGATGGAAAGGTCTTTCTATTGGCAATTTAAAAGTGAAAACCGCAACCACTTACGAGGCTTGGTTGCGGAGATATGGGGTTGCGAAAGAAATCTGATTTTTAAACTTTTAAATGATGCCGGCATCATAACTTTTTTCAATTTTTCACTTAAAATTTTTTTGTCGAGTTTTGTAAAGTGGTGTACATCGATGGAAAGGTCTTTCTATTGGCAATTTAAAAGTGAAAACCGCAACCACTTACGAGGCTTGGTTGCGGAGATATGGGGTTTCGAAAGAAATCTGATTTTTAAACTTTTAAATGATGCCGGCATCATAACTTTTTTCAATTTTTCACTTAAAATTTTTTTGTCGAGTTTTGTAAAGTGGTGTACATCGATGGAAAGGTCTTTCTATTGACAATTTAAAAGTGAAAACCGCAACCACTTACGAGGCTTGGTTGCGGAGATATGGGGTTTCGAAAGAAATCTGATTTTTAAACTTTTAAATGATGCCGGCATCATAACTTTTTTCAATTTTTCAATTAAAATTTTTTTGTCGAGTTTTGTAAAGTGGTGTACATCGATGGAAAGGTCTTTCTATTGGCAATTTAAAAGTGAAAACCGCAACCACTTACGAGGCTTGGTTGCGGAGATATGGGGTTTCGAAAGAAATCTGATTTTTAAACTTTTAAATGATGCCGGCATCATAACTTTTTTCAATTTTTCAATTAAAATTTTTTTGTCGAGTTTTGTAAAGTGGTGTACATCGATGGAAAGGTCTTTCTATTGGCAATTTAAAAGTGAAAACCGCAACCACTTACGAGGCTTGGTTGCGGAGATATGGGGTTTCGAAAGAAATCTGATTTTTAAACTTTTAAATGATGCCGGCATCATAACTTTTTTCAATTTTTCACTTAAAATTTTTTTGTCGAGTTTTGTAAAGTGGTGTACATCGATGGATATTGGCAATTTAAAAGTGAAAACCGCAACCACTTACGAGGCTTGGTTGCGGAGATATGGGGTTTCGAAAGAAATCTGATTTTTAAACTTTTAAATGATGCCGGCATCATAACTTTTTTCAATTTTTCACTTAAAATTTTTTTGTCGAGTTTTGTAAAGTGGTGTACATCGATGGATATTGGCAATTTAAAAGTGAAAACCGCAACCACTTACGAGGCTTGGTTGCGGAGATATGGGGTTTCGAAAGAAATCTGATTTTTAAACTTTTAAATGATGCCGGCATCATAACTTTTTTCAATTTTTCACTTAAAATTTTTTTGTCGAGTTTTGTAAAGTGGTGTACATCGATGGAAAGGTCTTTCTATTGACAATTTAAAAGTGAAAACCGCAACCACTTACGAGGCTTGGTTGCGGAGATATGGGGTTTCGAAAGAAATCTGATTTTTAAACTTTTAAATGATGCCGGCATCATAACTTTTTTCAATTTTTCACTTAAAATTTTTTTGTCGAGTTTTGTAAAGTGGTGTACATCGATGGAAAGGTCTTTCTATTGGCAATTTAAAAGTGAAAACCGCAACCACTTACGAGGCTTGGTTGCGGAGATATGGGGTTGCGAAAGAAATCTGATTTTTAAACTTTTAAATGATGCCGGCATCATAACTTTTTTCAATTTTTCACTTAAAATTTTTTTGTCGAGTTTTGTAAAGTGGTGTACATCGATGGAAAGGTCTTTCTATTGGCAATTTAAAAGTGAAAACCGCAACCACTTACGAGGCTTGGGTGCGGAGATATGGGGTTTCGAAAGAAATCTGATTTTTAAACTTTTAAATGATGCCGGCATCATAACTTTTTTCAATTTTTCACTTAAAATTTTTTTGTCGAGTTTTGTAAAGTGGTGTACATCGATGGAAAGGTCTTTCTATTGACAATTTAAAAGTGAAAACCGCAACCACTTACGAGGCTTGGTTGCGGAGATATGGGGTTTCGAAAGAAATCTGATTTTTAAACTTTTAAATGATGCCGGCATCATAACTTTTTTCAATTTTTCAATTAAAATTTTTTTGTCGAGTTTTGTAAAGTGGTGTACATCGATGGAAAGGTCTTTCTATTGGCAATTTAAAAGTGAAAACCGCAACCACTTACGAGGCTTGGTTGCGGAGATATGGGGTTGCGAAAGAAATCTGATTTTTAAACTTTTAAATGATGCCGGCATCATAACTTTTTTCAATTTTTCAATTAAAATTTTTTTGTCGAGTTTTGTAAAGTGGTGTACATCGATGGAAAGGTCTTTCTATTGGCAATTTAAAAGTGAAAACCGCAACCACTTACGAGGCTTGGTTGCGGAGATATGGGGTTTCGAAAGAAATCTGATTTTTAAACTTTTAAATGATGCCGGCATCATAACTTTTTTCAATTTTTCACTTAAAATTTTTTTGTCGAGTTTTGTAAAGTGGTGTACATCGATGGATATTGGCAATTTAAAAGTGAAAACCGCAACCACTTACGAGGCTTGGTTGCGGAGATATGGGGTTTCGAAAGAAATCTGATTTTTAAACTTTTAAATGATGCCGGCATCATAACTTTTTTCAATTTTTCACTTAAAATTTTTTTGTCGAGTTTTGTAAAGTGGTGTACATCGATGGATATTGGCAATTTAAAAGTGAAAACCGCAACCACTTACGAGGCTTGGTTGCGGAGATATGGGGTTTCGAAAGAAATCTGATTTTTAAACTTTTAAATGATGCCGGCATCATAACTTTTTTCAATTTTTCACTTAAAATTTTTTTGTCGAGTTTTGTAAAGTGGTGTACATCGATGGAAAGGTCTTTCTATTGACAATTTAAAAGTGAAAACCGCAACCACTTACGAGGCTTGGTTGCGGAGATATGGGGTTTCGAAAGAAATCTGATTTTTAAACTTTTAAATGATGCCGGCATCATAACTTTTTTCAATTTTTCACTTAAAATTTTTTTGTCGAGTTTTGTAAAGTGGTGTACATCGATGGAAAGGTCTTTCTATTGGCAATTTAAAAGTGAAAACCGCAACCACTTACGAGGCTTGGTTGCGGAGATATGGGGTTTCGAAAGAAATCTGATTTTTAAACTTTTAAATGATGCCGGCATCATAACTTTTTTCAATTTTTCACTTAAAATTTTTTTGTCGAGTTTTGTAAAGTGGTGTACATCGATGGAAAGGTCTTTCTATTGGCAATTTAAAAGTGAAAACCGCAACCACTTACTAGGCTTGGTTGCGGAGATATGGGGTTTCGAAAGAAATCTGATTTTTCTTTTCAATTTTTCACTTAAAATTTGTTTGTCGAGTTTTGTAAAGTGGTGTACATCGATGGAAAGGTCTTTTTATTGGCAATTTAAAAGTGAAAACCGCAACCACTTACGAGGCTTGGTTGCGGAGATATGGGGTTTCGAATGAAATCTGATTTTTAAACTTTTAAATGATGCCGGCATCATAACTTTTTTCAATTTTTCAATTAAAATTTTTTTGTCGAGTTTTGTAAAGTGGTGTACATCGATGGAAAGGTCTTTCTATTGGCAATTTAAAAGTGAAAACCGCAACCACTTACGAGGCTTGGTTGCGGAGATATGGGGTTTCGAATGAAATCTGATTTTTAAACTTTTAAATGATGCCGGCATCATAACTTTTTTCAATTTTTCACTTAAAATTTTTTTGTCGAGTTTTGTAAAGTGGTGTACATCGATGGAAAGGTCTTTCTATTGGCAATTTAAAAGTGAAAACCGCAACCACTTACGAGGCTTGGTTGCGGAGATATGGGGTTTCGAAAGAAATCTGATTTTTAAACTTTTAAATGATGCCGGCATCATAACTTTTTTCAATTTTTCACTTAAAATTTTTTTGTCGAGTTTTGTAAAGTGGTGTACATCGATGGAAAGGTCTTTCTATTGGCAATTTAAAAGTGAAAACCGCAAGCACTTACGAGGCTTGGTTGCGGAGATATGGGGTTTCGAAAGAAATCTGATTTTTAAACTTTTAAATGATGCCGGCATCATAACTTTTTTCAATTTTTCACTTAAAATTTTTTTGTCGAGTTTTGTAAAGTGGTGTACATCGATGGAAAGGTCTTTCTATTGGCAATTTAAAAGTGAAAACCGCAACCACTTACTAGGCTTGGTTGCGGAGATATGGGGTTTCGAAAGAAATCTGATTTTTAAACTTTTAAATGATGCCGGCATCATAACTTTTTTCAATTTTTCACTTAAAATTTTTTTGTCGAGTTTTGTAAAGTGGTGTACATCGATGGAAAGGTCTTTCTATTGGCAATTTAAAAGTGAAAACCGCAACCACTTACGAGGCTTGGTTGCGGAGATATGGGGTTTCGAAAGAAATCTGATTTTTAAACTTTTAAATGATGCCGGCATCATAACTTTTTTCAATTTTTCACTTAAAATTTTTTTGTCGAGTTTTGTAAAGTGGTGTACATCGATGGAAAGGTCTTTCTACTGGCAATTTAAAAGTGAAAACCGCAACCACTTACGAGGCTTGGTTGCGGAGATATGGGGTTTCGAAAGAAATCTGATTTTTAAACTTTTAAATGATGCCGGCATCATAACTTTTTTCAATTTTTCACTTAAAATTTTTTTGTCGAGTTTTGTAAAGTGGTGTACATCGATGGAAAGGTCTTTCTATTGGCAATTTAAAAGTGAAAACCGCAACCACTTACGAGGCTTGGTTGCGGAGATATGGGGTTTCGAAAGAAAACTGATTTTTAAACTTTTAAATGATGCCGGCATCATAACTTTTTTCAATTTTTCACTTAAAATTTTTTTGTCGAGTTTTGTAAAGTGGTGTACATCGATGGAAAGGTCTTTCTATTGGCAATTTAAAAGTGAAAACCGCAACCACTTACGAGGCTTGGTTGCGGAGATATGGGGTTTCGAAAGAAAACTGATTTTTAAACTTTTAAATGATGCCGGCATCATAACTTTTTTCAATTTTTCACTTAAAATTTTTTTGTCGAGTTTTGTAAAGTAGTGTACATCGATGGAAAGGTCTTTCTATTGGCAATTTAAAAGTGAAAACCGCAACCACTTACGAGGCTTGGTTGCGGAGATATGGGGTTTCGAAAGAAATCTGATTTTTAAACTTTTAAATGATGCCGGCATCATAACTTTTTTCAATTTTTCACTTAAAATTTTTTTGTCGAGTTTTGTAAAGTGGTGTACATCGATGGAAAGGTCTTTCTATTGGCAATTTAAAAGTGAAAACCGCAACCACTTACGAGGCTTGGTTGCGGAGATATGGGGTTTCGAAAGAAATCTGATTTTTAAACTTTTAAATGATGCCGGCATCATAACTTTTTTCAATTTTTCACTTAAAATTTTTTTGTCGAGTTTTGTAAAGTGGTGTACATCGATGGAAAGGTCTTTCTATTGGCAATTTAAAAGTGAAAACCGCAACCACTTACGAGGCTTGGTTGCGGAGATATGGGGTTTCGAAAGAAATCTGATTTTTAAACTTTTAAATGATGCCGGCATCATAACTTTTTTCAATTTTTCACTTAAAATTTTTTTGTCGAGTTTTGTAAAGTGGTGTACATCGATGGAAAGGTCTTTCTATTGGCAATTTAAAAGTGAAAACCGCAACCACTTACTAGGCTTGGTTGCGGAGATATGGGGTTTCGAATGAAATCTGATTTTTAAACTTTTAAATGACGCCGCCATCATAACTTTTTTCAATTTTTCACTTAAAATTTTTTTGTCGAGTTTTGTGAAGTGGTGTACATCGATGGAAAGGTCTTTCTATTGGCAATTTAAAAGTGAAAACCGCAACCACTTACGAGGCTTGGTTGCGGAGATATGGGGTTTCGAAAGAAATCTGATTTTTAAACTTTTAAATGATGCCGGCATCATAACTTTTTTCAATTTTTCACTTAAAATTTTTTTGTCGAGTTTTGTAAAGTGGTGTACATCGATGGAAAGGTCTTTCTATTGGCAATTTGAAAGTGAAAACCGCAACCACTTACTAGGCTTGGTTGCGGAGATATGGGGTTTCGAAAGAAATCTGATTTTTAAACTTTTAAATGATGCCGGCATCATAACTTTTTTCAATTTTTCACTTAAAATTTTTTTGTCGAGTTTTGTAAAGTGGTGTACATCGATGGAAAGGTCTTTCTATTGGCAATTTAAAAGTGAAAACCGCAACCACTTACGAGGCTTGGTTGCGGAGATATGGGGTTTCGAAAGAAATCTGATTTTTAAACTTTTAAATGATGCCGGCATCATAACTTTTTTCAATTTTTCACTTAAAATTTTTTTGTCGAGTTTTGTAAAGTGGTGTACATCGATGGAAAGGTCTTTCTATTGGCAATTTAAAAGTGAAAACCGCAACCACTTACTAGGCTTGGTTGCGGAGATATGGGGTTTCGAAAGAAATCTGATTTTTAAACTTTTAAATGATGCCGGCATCATAACTTTTTTCAATTTTTCACTTAAAATTTTTTTGTCGAGTTTTGTAAAGTGGTGTACATCGATGGAAAGGTCTTTCTATTGGCAATTTAAAAGTGAAAACCGCAACCACTTACGAGGCTTGGTTGCGGAGATATGGGGTTTCGAAAGAAATCTGATTTTTAAACTTTTAAATGATGCCGGCATCATAACTTTTTTCAATTTTTCACTTAAAATTTTTTTGTCGAGTTTTATAAAGTGGTGTACATCGATGGAAAGGTCTTTCTATTGGCAATTTAAAAGTGAAAACCGCAACCACTTACGAGGCTTGGTTGCGGAGATATGGGGTTTCGAAAGAAATCTGATTTTTAAACTTTTAAATGATGCCGGCATCATAACTTTTTTCAATTTTTCACTTAAAATTTTTTTGTCGAGTTTTGTAAAGTGGTGTACATCGATGGAAAGGTCTTTCTATTGGCAATTTAAAAGTGAAAACCGTTTCGAAAGAAATCCGATTTTGAAACTTTTAAATGATGCCGGCATCATAACTTTTTTCAATTTTTCACTTAAAATTTTTTTGTCGAGTTTTGTAAAGTGGTGTACATCGATGGAAAGGTCTTTCTATTGGCAATTTAAAAGTGAAAACCGCAACCACTTACTAGGCTTGGTTGCGGAGATATGGGGTTTCGAATGAAATCTGATTTTTAAACTTTTAAATGATGCCGGCATCATAACTTTTTTCAATTTTTCACTTAAAATTTTTTTGTCGAGTTTTGTAAAGTGGTGTACATCGATGGAAAGGTCTTTCTATTGGCAATTTAAAAGTGAAAACCGCAACCACTTACGAGGCTTGGTTGCGGATATATGGGGTTTCGAATGAAATCTGATTTTTAAACTTTTAAATGATGCCAGCATCATAACTTTTTTCAATTTTTCACTTAAAATTTTTTTGTCGAGTTTTGTAAAGTGGTGTACATCGATGGAAAGGTCTTTCTATTGGCAATTTAAAAGTGAAAACCGCAACCACTTACGAGGCTTGGTTGCGGAGATATGGGGTTTCGAAAGAAATCTGATTTTTAAACTTTTAAATGATGCCGGCATCATAACTTTTTTCAATTTTTCACTTAAAATTTTTTTGTCGAGTTTTGTAAAGTGGTGTACATCGATGGAAAGGTCTTTCTATTGGCAATTTAAAAGTGAAAACCGCAAACACTTACTAGGCTTGGTTGCGGAGATATGGGGTTTCGAAAGAAATCTGATTTTTAAACTTTTAAATGATGCCGGCATCATAACTTTTTTCAATTTTTCACTTAAAATTTTTTTGTCGAGTTTTTTAAAGTGGTGTACATCGATGGAAAGGTCTTTCTATTGGCAATTTAAAAGTGAAAACCGCAACCACTTACGAGGCTTGGTTGCGGAGATATGGGGTTTCGAAAGAAATCTGATTTTTAAACTTTTAAATGATGCCGGCATCATAACTTTTTTCAATTTTTCACTTAAAATTTTTTTGTCGAGTTTTGTAAAGTGGTGTACATCGATGGAAAGGTCTTTCTATTGGCAATTTAAAAGTGAAAACCGCAACCACTTACGAGGCTTGGTTGCGGAGATATGGGGTTTCGAAAGAAATCTGATTTTTAAACTTTTAAATGATGCCGGCATCATAACTTTTTTCAATTTTTCACTTAAAATTTTTTTGTCGAGTTTTGTAAAGTGGTGTACATCGATGGAAAGGTCTTTCTATTGGCAATTTAAAAGTGAAAACCGCAACCACTTACGAGGCTTGGTTGCGGAGATATGGGGTTTCGAAAGAAATCTGATTTTTAAACTTTTAAATGATGCCGGCATCATAACTTTTTTCAATTTTTCACTTAAAATTTTTTTGTCGAGTTTTGTAAAGTGGTGTACATCGATGGAAAGGTCTTTCTATTGGCAATTTAAAAGTGAAAACCGCAACCACTTACGAGGCTTGGTTGCGGAGATATGGGGTTTCGAAAGAAATCTGATTTTTAAACTTTTAAATGATGCCGGCATCATAACTTTTTTCAATTTTTCACTTAAAATTTTTTTGTCGAGTTTTGTAAAGTGGTGTACATCGATGGAAAGGTCTTTCTATTGGCAATTTAAAAGTGAAAACCGCAACCACTTACGAGGCTTGGTTGCGGAGATATGGGGTTTCGAAAGAAATCTGATTTTTAAACTTTTAAATGATGCCGGCATCATAACTTTTTTCAATTTTTCACTTAAAATTTTTTTGTCGAGTTTTGTAAAGTGGTGTACATCGATGGAAAGGTCTTTCTATTGGCAATTTAAAAGTGAAAACCGCAACCACTTACGTGGCTTGGTTGCGGAGATATGGGGTTTCGAAAGAAATCTGATTTTTAAACTTTTAAATGATGCCGGCATCATAACTTTTTTCAATTTTTCACTTAAAATTTTTTTGTCGAGTTTTGTAAAGTGGTGTACATCGATGGAAAGGTCTTTCTATTGCCAATTTAAAAGTGAAAACCGCAACCACTTACGAGGCTTGGTTGCGGAGATATGGGGTTTCGAAAGAAATCTGATTTTTAAACTTTTAAATGATGCCGGCATCATAACTTTTTTCAATTTTTCACTTAAAATTTTTTTGTCGAGTTTTGTAAAGTGGTGTACATCGGTGGAAAGGTCTTTCTATTGGCAATTTAAAAGTGAAAAACGCAACCACTTACTAGGCTTGGTTGCGGAGATATGGGGTTTCGAAAGAAATCTGATTTTTAAACTTTTAAATGATGCCGGCATCATAACTTTTTTCAATTTTTCACTTAAAATTTTTTTGTCGAGTTTTGTAAAGTGGTGTACATCGATGGAAAGGTCTTTCTATTGGCAATTTAAAAGTGAAAACCGCAACCACTTACTAGGCTTGGTTGCGGAGATATGGGGTTTCGAAAGAAATCTGATTTTTAAACTTTTAAATGATGCCGGCATCATAACTTTTTTCAATTTTTCACTTCAAATTTTTTTGTCGAGTTTTGTAAAGTGGTGTACATCGATGGAAAGGTCTTTCTATTGGCAATTTAAAAGTGAAAACCGCAACCACTTACGAGGCTTGGTTGCGGAGATATGGGGTTTCGAAAGAAATCTGATTTTTAAACTTTTAAATGATGCCGGCATCATAACTTTTTTCAATTTTTCACTTAAAATTTTTTTGTCGAGTTTTGTAAAGTGGTGTACATCGATGGAAAGGTCTTTCTATTGGCAATTTAAAAGTGAAAACCGCAACCACTTACGAGGCTTGGTTGCGGAGATATGGGGTTTCGAAAGAAATCTGATTTTTAAACTTTTAAATGATGCCGGCATCATAACTTTTTTCAATTTTTCAATTAAAATTTTTTTGTCGAGTTTTGTAAAGTGGTGTACATCGATGGAAAGGTCTTTCTATTGGCAATTTAAAAGTGAAAACCGCAACCACTTACGAGGCTTGGTTGCGGAGATATGGGGTTTCGAAAGAAATCTGATTTTTAAACTTTTAAATGATGCCGGCATCATAACTTTTTTCAATTTTTCACTTAAAATTTTTTTGTCGAGTTTTGTAAAGTGGTGTACATCGATGGAAAGGTCTTTCTATTGGCAATTTAAAAGTGAAAACCGCAACCACTTACGAGGCTTGGTTGCGGAGATATGGGGTTTCGAAAGAAATCTGATTTTTAAACTTTTAAATGATGCCGGCATCATAACTTTTTTCAATTTTTCACTTAAAATTTTTTTGTCGAGTTTTGTAAAGTGGTGTACATCGATGGAAAGGTCTTTCTATTGACAATTTAAAAGTGAAAACCGCAACCACTTACGAGGCTTGGTTGCGGAGATATGGGGTTTCGAAAGAAATCTGATTTTTAAACTTTTAAATGATGCCATAACTTTTTTCAATTTTTCACTTAAAATTTTTTTGTCGAGTTTTGTAAAGTGGTGTACATCGATGGAAAGGTCTTTCTATTGGCAATTTAAAAGTGAAAACCGCAACCACTTACGAGGCTTGGTTGCGGAGATATGGGGTTTCGAAAGAAATCTGATTTTTAAACTTTTAAATGATGCCGGCATCATAACTTTTTTCAATTTTTCACTTAAAATTTTTTTGTCGAGTTTTGTAAAGTGGTGTACATCGATGGAAAGGTCTTTCTATTGGCAATTTAAAAGTGAAAACCGCAACCACTTACGAGGCTTGGTTGCGGAGATATGGGGTTTCTTAAGAAATCTGATTTTTAAACTTTTAAATGATGCCGGCATCATAACTTTTTTCAATTTTTCACTTAAAATTTTTTTGTCGAGTTTTGTAAAGTGGTGTACATCGATGGAAAGGTCTTTCTATTGGCAATTTAAAAGTGAAAACCGCAACCACTTACGAGGCTTGGTTGCGGAGATATGGGGTTTCGAAAGAAATCTGATTTTTAAACTTTTAAATGATGCCATAACTTTTTTCAATTTTTCACTTAAAATTTTTTTGTCGAGTTTTGTAAAGTGGTGTACATCGATGGAAAGGTCTTTCTATTGACAATTTAAAAGTGAAAACCGCAACCACTTACGAGGCTTGGTTGCGGAGATATGGGGTTTCGAAAGAAATCTGATTTTTAAACTTTTAAATGATGCCGGCATCATAACTTTTTTCAATTTTTCACTTAAAATTTTTTTGTCGAGTTTTGTAAAGTGGTGTACATCGATGGAAAGGTCTTTCTATTGGCAATTTAAAAGTGAAAACCGCAACCACTTACGAGGCTTGGTTGCGGAGATATGGGGTTGCGAAAGAAATCTGATTTTTAAACTTTTAAATGATGCCGGCATCATAACTTTTTTCAATTTTTCACTTAAAATTTTTTTGTCGAGTTTTGTAAAGTGGTGTACATCGATGGAAAGGTCTTTCTATTGGCAATTTAAAAGTGAAAACCGCAACCACTTACGAGGCTTGGGTGCGGAGATATGGGGTTTCGAAAGAAATCTGATTTTTAAACTTTTAAATGATGCCGGCATCATAACTTTTTTCAATTTTTCACTTAAAATTTTTTTGTCGAGTTTTGTAAAGTGGTGTACATCGATGGAAAGGTCTTTCTATTGACAATTTAAAAGTGAAAACCGCAACCACTTACGAGGCTTGGTTGCGGAGATATGGGGTTTCGAAAGAAATCTGATTTTTAAACTTTTAAATGATGCCGGCATCATAACTTTTTTCAATTTTTCAATTAAAATTTTTTTGTCGAGTTTTGTAAAGTGGTGTACATCGATGGAAAGGTCTTTCTATTGGCAATTTAAAAGTGAAAACCGCAACCAATTACGAGGCTTGGTTGCGGAGATATGGGGTTTCGAAAGAAATCTGATTTTTAAACTTTTAAATGATGCCGGCATCATAACTTTTTTCAATTTTTCAATTAAAATTTTTTTGTCGAGTTTTGTAAAGTGGTGTACATCGATGGAAAGGTCTTTCTATTGGCAATTTAAAAGTGAAAACCGCAACCACTTACGAGGCTTGGTTGCGGAGATATGGGGTTTCGAAAGAAATCTGATTTTTAAACTTTTAAATGATGCCGGCATCATAACTTTTTTCAATTTTTCACTTAAAATTTTTTTGTCGAGTTTTGTAAAGTGGTGTACATCGATGGATATTGGCAATTTAAAAGTGAAAACCGCAACCACTTACGAGGCTTGGTTGCGGAGATATGGGGTTTCGAAAGAAATCTGATTTTTAAACTTTTAAATGATGCCGGCATCATAACTTTTTTCAATTTTTCACTTAAAATTTTTTTGTCGAGTTTTGTAAAGTGGTGTACATCGATGGATATTGGCAATTTAAAAGTGAAAACCGCAACCACTTACGAGGCTTGGTTGCGGAGATATGGGGTTTCGAAAGAAATCTGATTTTTAAACTTTTAAATGATGCCGGCATCATAACTTTTTTCAATTTTTCAATTAAAATTTTTTTGTCGAGTTTTGTAAAGTGGTGTACATCGATGGAAAGGTCTTTCTATTGACAATTTAAAAGTGAAAACCGCAACCACTTACGAGGCTTGGTTGCGGAGATATGGGGTTTCGAAAGAAATCTGATTTTTAAACTTTTAAATGATGCCGGCATCATAACTTTTTTCAATTTTTCACTTAAAATTTTTTTGTCGAGTTTTGTAAAGTGGTGTACATCGATGGAAAGGTCTTTCTATTGGCAATTTAAAAGTGAAAACCGCAACCACTTACGAGGCTTGGTTGCGGAGATATGGGGTTTCGAAAGAAATCTGATTTTTAAACTTTTAAATGATGCCGGCATCATAACTTTTTTCAATTTTTCAATTAAAATTTTTTTGTCGAGTTTTGTAAAGTGGTGTACATCGATGGAAAGGTCTTTCTATTGGCAATTTAAAAGTGAAAACCGCAACCACTTACGAGGCTTGGTTGCGGAGATATGGGGTTTCGAAAGAAATCTGATTTTTAAACTTTTAAATGATGCCGGCATCATAACTTTTTTCAATTTTTCACTTAAAATTTTTTTGTCGAGTTTTGTAAAGTGGTGTACATCGATGGAAAGGTCTTTCTATTGGCAATTTAAAAGTGAAAACCGCAACCACTTACGAGGCTTGGTTGCGGAGATATGGGGTTTCGAAAGAAATCTGATTTTTAAACTTTTAAATGATGCCGGCATCATAACTTTTTTCAATTTTTCACTTAAAATTTTTTTGTCGAGTTTTGTAAAGTGGTGTACATCGATGGAAAGGTCTTTCTATTGGCAATTTAAAAGTGAAAACCGCAACCACTTACTAGGCTTGGTTGCGGAGATATGGGGTTTCGAAAGAAATCTGATTTTTCTTTTCAATTTTTCACTTAAAATTTTTTTGTCGAGTTTTGTAAAGTGGTGTACATCGATGGAAAGGTCTTTTTATTGGCAATTTAAAAGTGAAAACCGCAACCACTTACGAGGCTTGGTTGCGGAGATATGGGGTTTCGAAAGAAATCTGATTTTTAAACTTTTAAATGATGCCGGCATCATAACTTTTTTCAATTTTTCACTTAAAATTTTTTTGTCGAGTTTTGTAAAGTGGTGTACATCGATGGAAAGGTCTTTCTATTGGCAATTTAAAAGTGAAAACCGCAACCACTTACGAGGCTTGGTTGCGGAGATATGGGGTTTCGAATGAAATCTGATTTTTAAACTTTTAAATGATGCCGGCATCATAACTTTTTTCAATTTTTCACTTAAAATTTTTTTGTCGAGTTTTGTAAAGTGGTGTACATCGATGGAAAGGTCTTTCTATTGGCAATTTAAAAGTGAAAACCGCAACCACTTACGAGGCTTGGTTGCGGAGATATGGGGTTTCGAAAGAAATCTGATTTTTAAACTTTTAAATGATGCCGGCATCATAACTTTTTTCAATTTTTCACTTAAAATTTTTTTGTCGAGTTTTGTAAAGTGGTGTACATCGATGGAAAGGTCTTTCTATTGGCAATTTAAAAGTGAAAACCGCAAGCACTTACGAGGCTTGGTTGCGGAGATATGGGGTTTCGAAAGAAATCTGATTTTTAAACTTTTAAATGATGCCGGCATCATAACTTTTTTCAATTTTTCACTTAAAATTTTTTTGTCGAGTTTTGTAAAGTGGTGTACATCGATGGAAAGGTCTTTCTATTGGCAATTTAAAAGTGAAAACCGCAAACACTTACTAGGCTTGGTTGCGGAGATATGGGGTTTCGAAAGAAATCTGATTTTTAAACTTTTAAATGATGCCGGCATCATAACTTTTTTCAATTTTTCACTTAAAATTTTTTTGTCGAGTTTTGTAAAGTGGTGTACATCGATGGAAAGGTCTTTCTATTGGCAATTTAAAAGTGAAAACCGCAACCACTTACGAGGCTTGGTTGCGGAGATATGGGGTTTCGAAAGAAATCTGATTTTTAAACTTTTAAATGATGCCGGCATCATAACTTTTTTCAATTTTTCACTTAAAATTTTTTTGTCGAGTTTTGTAAAGTGGTGTACATCGATGGAAAGGTCTTTCTACTGGCAATTTAAAAGTGAAAACCGCAACCACTTACGAGGCTTGGTTGCGGAGATATGGGGTTTCGAAAGAAATCTGATTTTTAAACTTTTAAATGATGCCGGCATCATAACTTTTTTCAATTTTTCACTTAAAATTTTTTTGTCGAGTTTTGTAAAGTGGTGTACATCGATGGAAAGGTCTTTCTATTGGCAATTTAAAAGTGAAAACCGCAACCACTTACGAGGCTTGGTTGCGGAGATATGGGGTTTCGAAAGAAAACTGATTTTTAAACTTTTAAATGATGCCGGCATCATAACTTTTTTCAATTTTTCACTTAAAATTTTTTTGTCGAGTTTTGTAAAGTGGTGTACATCGATGGAAAGGTCTTTCTATTGGCAATTTAAAAGTGAAAACCGCAACCACTTACGAGGCTTGGTTGCGGAGATATGGGGTTTCGAAAGAAAACTGATTTTTAAACTTTTAAATGATGCCGGCATCATAACTTTTTTCAATTTTTCACTTAAAATTTTTTTGTCGAGTTTTGTAAAGTAGTGTACATCGATGGAAAGGTCTTTCTATTGGCAATTTAAAAGTGAAAACCGCAACCACTTACGAGGCTTGGTTGCGGAGATATGGGGTTTCGAAAGAAATCTGATTTTTAAACTTTTAAATGATGCCGGCATCATAACTTTTTTCAATTTTTCACTTAAAATTTTTTTGTCGAGTTTTGTAAAGTGGTGTACATCGATGGAAAGGTCTTTCTATTGGCAATTTAAAAGTGAAAACCGCAACCACTTACGAGGCTTGGTTGCGGAGATATGGGGTTTCGAAAGAAATCTGATTTTTAAACTTTTAAATGATGCCGGCATCATAACTTTTTTCAATTTTTCACTTAAAATTTTTTTGTCGAGTTTTGTAAAGTGGTGTACATCGATGGAAAGGTCTTTCTATTGGCAATTTAAAAGTGAAAACCGCAACCACTTACGAGGCTTGGTTGCGGAGATATGGGGTTTCGAAAGAAATCTGATTTTTAAACTTTTAAATGATGCCGGCATCATAACTTTTTTCAATTTTTCACTTAAAATTTTTTTGTCGAGTTTTGTAAAGTGGTGTACATCGATGGAAAGGTCTTTCTATTGGCAATTTAAAAGTGAAAACCGCAACCACTTACTAGGCTTGGTTGCGGAGATATGGGGTTTCGAATGAAATCTGATTTTTAAACTTTTAAATGACGCCGCCATCATAACTTTTTTCAATTTTTCACTTAAAATTTTTTTGTCGAGTTTTGTGAAGTGGTGTACATCGATGGAAAGGTCTTTCTATTGGCAATTTAAAAGTGAAAACCGCAACCACTTACGAGGCTTGGTTGCGGAGATATGGGGTTTCGAAAGAAATCTGATTTTTAAACTTTTAAATGATGCCGGCATCATAACTTTTTTCAATTTTTCACTTAAAATTTTTTTGTCGAGTTTTGTAAAGTGGTGTACATCGATGGAAAGGTCTTTCTATTGGCAATTTGAAAGTGAAAACCGCAACCACTTACTAGGCTTGGTTGCGGAGATATGGGGTTTCGAAAGAAATCTGATTTTTAAACTTTTAAATGATGCCGGCATCATAACTTTTTTCAATTTTTCACTTAAAATTTTTTTGTCGAGTTTTGTAAAGTGGTGTACATCGATGGAAAGGTCTTTCTATTGGCAATTTAAAAGTGAAAACCGCAACCACTTACGAGGCTTGGTTGCGGAGATATGGGGTTTCGAAAGAAATCTGATTTTTAAACTTTTAAATGATGCCGGCATCATAACTTTTTTCAATTTTTCACTTAAAATTTTTTTGTCGAGTTTTGTAAAGTGGTGTACATCGATGGAAAGGTCTTTCTATTGGCAATTTAAAAGTGAAAACCGCAACCACTTACTAGGCTTGGTTGCGGAGATATGGGGTTTCGAAAGAAATCTGATTTTTAAACTTTTAAATGATGCCGGCATCATAACTTTTTTCAATTTTTCACTTAAAATTTTTTTGTCGAGTTTTGTAAAGTGGTGTACATCGATGGAAAGGTCTTTCTATTGGCAATTTAAAAGTGAAAACCGCAACCACTTACGAGGCTTGGTTGCGGAGATATGGGGTTTCGAAAGAAATCTGATTTTTAAACTTTTAAATGATGCCGGCATCATAACTTTTTTCAATTTTTCACTTAAAATTTTTTTGTCGAGTTTTGTAAAGTGGTGTACATCGATGGAAAGGTCTTTCTATTGGCAATTTAAAAGTGAAAACCGCAAACACTTACTAGGCTTGGTTGCGGAGATATGGGGTTTCGAAAGAAATCTGATTTTTAAACTTTTAAATGATGCCGGCATCATAACTTTTTTCAATTTTTCACTTAAAATTTTTTTGTCGAGTTTTGTAAAGTGGTGTACATCGATGGAAAGGTCTTTCTATTGGCAATTTAAAAGTGAAAACCGCAACCACTTACGAGGCTTGGTTGCGGAGATATGGGGTTTCGAAAGAAATCTGATTTTTAAACTTTTAAATGATGCCGGCATCATAACTTTTTTCAATTTTTCACTTAAAATTTTTTTGTCGAGTTTTGTAAAGTGGTGTACATCGATGGAAAGGTCTTTCTATTGGCAATTTAAAAGTGAAAACCGTTTCGAAAGAAATCCGATTTTGAAACTTTTAAATGATGCCGGCATCATAACTTTTTTCAATTTTTCACTTAAAATTTTTTTGTCGAGTTTTGTAAAGTGGTGTACATCGATGGAAAGGTCTTTCTATTGGCAATTTAAAAGTGAAAACCGCAACCACTTACTAGGCTTGGTTGCGGAGATATGGGGTTTCGAATGAAATCTGATTTTTAAACTTTTAAATGATGCCGGCATCATAACTTTTTTCAATTTTTCACTTAAAATTTTTTTGTCGAGTTTTGTAAAGTGGTGTACATCGATGGAAAGGTCTTTCTATTGGCAATTTAAAAGTGAAAACCGCAACCACTTACGAGGCTTGGTTGCGGATATATGGGGTTTCGAATGAAATCTGATTTTTAAACTTTTAAATGATGCCAGCATCATAACTTTTTTCAATTTTTCACTTAAAATTTTTTTGTCGAGTTTTGTAAAGTGGTGTACATCGATGGAAAGGTCTTTCTATTGGCAATTTAAAAGTGAAAACCGCAACCACTTACGAGGCTTGGTTGCGGAGATATGGGGTTTCGAAAGAAATCTGATTTTTAAACTTTTAAATGATGCCGGCATCATAACTTTTTTCAATTTTTCACTTAAAATTTTTTTGTCGAGTTTTGTAAAGTGGTGTACATCGATGGAAAGGTCTTTCTATTGGCAATTTAAAAGTGAAAACCGCAACCACTTACTAGGCTTGGTTGCGGAGATATGGGGTTTCGAAAGAAATCTGATTTTTAAACTTTTAAATGATGCCGGCATCATAACTTTTTTCAATTTTTCACTTAAAATTTTTTTGTCGAGTTTTTTAAAGTGGTGTACATCGATGGAAAGGTCTTTCTATTGGCAATTTAAAAGTGAAAACCGCAACCACTTACGAGGCTTGGTTGCGGAGATATGGGGTTTCGAAAGAAATCTGATTTTTAAACTTTTAAATGATGCCGGCATCATAACTTTTTTCAATTTTTCACTTAAAATTTTTTTGTCGAGTTTTGTAAAGTGGTGTACATCGATGGAAAGGTCTTTCTATTGGCAATTTAAAAGTGAAAACCGCAACCACTTACGAGGCTTGGTTGCGGAGATATGGGGTTTCGAAAGAAATCTGATTTTTAAACTTTTAAATGATGCCGGCATCATAACTTTTTTCAATTTTTCACTTAAAATTTTTTTGTCGAGTTTTGTAAAGTGGTGTACATCGATGGAAAGGTCTTTCTATTGGCAATTTAAAAGTGAAAACCGCAACCACTTACGAGGCTTGGTTGCGGAGATATGGGGTTTCGAAAGAAATCTGATTTTTAAACTTTTAAATGATGCCGGCATCATAACTTTTTTCAATTTTTCACTTAAAATTTTTTTGTCGAGTTTTGTAAAGTGGTGTACATCGATGGAAAGGTCTTTCTATTGGCAATTTAAAAGTGAAAACCGCAACCACTTACGAGGCTTGGTTGCGGAGATATGGGGTTTCGAAAGAAATCTGATTTTTAAACTTTTAAATGATGCCGGCATCATAACTTTTTTCAATTTTTCACTTAAAATTTTTTTGTCGAGTTTTGTAAAGTGGTGTACATCGATGGAAAGGTCTTTCTATTGGCAATTTAAAAGTGAAAACCGCAACCACTTACGAGGCTTGGTTGCGGAGATATGGGGTTTCGAAAGAAATCTGATTTTTAAACTTTTAAATGATGCCGGCATCATAACTTTTTTCAATTTTTCACTTAAAATTTTTTTGTCGAGTTTTGTAAAGTGGTGTACATCGATGGAAAGGTCTTTCTATTGGCAATTTAAAAGTGAAAACCGCAACCACTTACGAGGCTTGGTTGCGGAGATATGGGGTTTCGAAAGAAATCTGATTTTTAAACTTTTAAATGATGCCGGCATCATAACTTTTTTCAATTTTTCACTTAAAATTTTTTTGTCGAGTTTTGTAAAGTGGTGTACATCGGTGGAAAGGTCTTTCTATTGGCAATTTAAAAGTGAAAAACGCAACCACTTACTAGGCTTGGTTGCGGAGATATGGGGTTTCGAAAGAAATCTGATTTTTAAACTTTTAAATGATGCCGGCATCATAACTTTTTTCAATTTTTCACTTAAAATTTTTTTGTCGAGTTTTGTAAAGTGGTGTACATCGATGGAAAGGTCTTTCTATTGGCAATTTAAAAGTGAAAACCGCAACCACTTACTAGGCTTGGTTGCGGAGATATGGGGTTTCGAAAGAAATCTGATTTTTAAACTTTTAAATGATGCCGGCATCATAACTTTTTTCAATTTTTCACTTCAAATTTTTTTGTCGAGTTTTGTAAAGTGGTGTACATCGATGGAAAGGTCTTTCTATTGGCAATTTAAAAGTGAAAACCGCAACCACTTACGAGGCTTGGTTGCGGAGATATGGGGTTTCGAAAGAAATCTGATTTTTAAACTTTTAAATGATGCCGGCATCATAACTTTTTTCAATTTTTCACTTAAAATTTTTTTGTCGAGTTTTGTAAAGTGGTGTACATCGATGGAAAGGTCTTTCTATTGGCAATTTAAAAGTGAAAACCGCAACCACTTACGAGGCTTGGTTGCGGAGATATGGGGTTTCGAAAGAAATCTGATTTTTAAACTTTTAAATGATGCCGGCATCATAACTTTTTTCAATTTTTCACTTAAAATTTTTTTGTCGAGTTTTGAAAAGTGGTGTACATCGATGGAAAGGTCTTTCTATTGGCAATTTAAAAGTGAAAACCGCAACCACTTACGAGGCTTGGTTGCGGAGATATGGGGTTTCGAAAGAAATCTGATTTTTAAACTTTTAAATGATAACTTTTTTCAATTTTTCACTTAAAATTTTTTTGTCGAGTTTTGTAAAGTGGTGTACATCGATGGAAAGGTCTTTCTATTGGCAATTTAAAAGTGAAAACCGCAACCACTTACGAGGCTTGGTTGCGGAGATATGGGGTTTTGAAAGAAATCTGATTTTTAAACTTTTAAATGATGCCGGCATCATAACTTTTTTCAATTTTTCACTTAAAATTTTTTTGTCGAGTTTTGTAAAGTGGTGTACATCGATGGAAAGGTCTTTCTATTGGCAATTTAAAAGTGAAAACCGCAACCACTTACGAGGCTTGGTTGCGGAGATATGGGGTTTCGAAAGAAATCTGATTTTTAAACTTTTAAATGATGCCGGCATCATAACTTTTTTCAATTTTTCACTTAAAATTTTTTTGTCGAGTTTTGTAAAGTGGTGTACATCGATGGAAAGGTCTTTCTATTGGCAATTTAAAAGTGAAAACCGCAACCACTTACTAGGCTTGGTTGCGGAGATATGGGGTTTCGAAAGAAATCTGATTTTTAAACTTTTAAATGATGCCATAACTTTTTTCAATTTTTCACTTAAAATTTTTTTGTCGAGTTTTGTAAAGTGGTGTACATCGATGGAAAGGTCTTTCTATTGGCAATTTAAAAGTGAAAACCGCAACCACTTACGAGGCTTGGTTGCGGAGATATGGGGTTTCGAAAGAAATCTGATTTTTAAACTTTTAAATGATACCGGCATCATAACTTTTTTCAATTTTTCACTTAAAATTTTTTTGTCGAGTTTTGTAAAGTGGTGTACATCGATGGAAAGGTCTTTCTATTGGCAATTTAAAAGTGAAAACCGCAACCACTTACGAGGCTTGGTTGCGGAGATATGGGGTTTCGAAAGAAATCTGATTTTTAAACTTTTAAATGATGCCGGCATCATAACTTTTTTGCAATTTTTCACTTCAAATTTTTTTGTCGAGTTTTGTAAAGTGGTGTACATCGATGGAAAGGTCTTTCTATTGGCAATTTAAAAGTGAAAACCGCAAGCACTTACGAGGCTTGGTTGCGGAGATATGGGGTTTCGAAAGAAATCTGATTTTTAAACTTTTAAATGATGCCGGCATCATAACTTTTTTCAATTTTTCACTTAAAATTTTTTTGTCGAGTTTTGTAAAGTGGTGTACATCGATGGAAAGGTCTTTCTATTGGCAATTTAAAAGTGAAAACCGCAACCACTTACGAGGCTTGGTTGCGGAGATATGGGGTTTCGAAAGAAATCTGATTTTTAAACTTTTAAATGATGCCGGCATCATAACTTTTTTGCAATTTTTCACTTAAAATTTTTTTGTCGAGTTTTGTAAAGTGGTGTACATCGATGGAAAGGTCTTTCTATTGGCAATTTAAAAGTGAAAACCGCAAGCACTTACGAGGCTTGGTTGCGGAGATATGGGGTTTCGAAAGAAATCTGATTTTTAAACTTTTAAATGATGCCGGCATCATAACTTTTTTCAATTTTTCACTTAAAATTTTTTGTCGAGTTTTGTAAAGTGGTGTACATCGATGGAAAGGTCTTTCTATTGGCAATTTAAAAGTGAAAACCGCAACCACTTACGAGGCTTGGTTGCGGAGATATGGGGTTTCGAAAGAAATCTGATTTTTAAACTTTTAAATGATGCCATAACTTTTTTCAATTTTTCACTTAAAATTTTTTTGTCGAGTTTTGTAAAGTGGTGTACATCGATGGAAAGGTCTTTCTATTGGCAATTTAAAAGTGAAAACCGCAACCACTTACGAGGCTTGGTTGCGGAGATATGGGGTTTCGAAAGAAATCTGATTTTTAAACTTTTAAATGATACCGGCATCATAACTTTTTTCAATTTTTCACTTAAAATTTTTTTGTCGAGTTTTGTAAAGTGGTGTACATCGATGGAAAGGTCTTTCTATTGGCAATTTAAAAGTGAAAACCGCAACCACTTACGAGGCTTGGTTGCGGAGATATGGGGTTTCGAAAGAAATCTGATTTTTAAACTTTTAAATGATGCCGGCATCATAACTTTTTTGCAATTTTTCACTTCAAATTTTTTTGTCGAGTTTTGTAAAGTGGTGTACATCGATGGAAAAGTCTTTCTATTGGCAATTTAAAAGTGAAAACCGCAAGCACTTACGAGGCTTGGTTGCGGAGATATGGGGTTTCGAAAGAAATCTGATTTTTAAACTTTTAAATGATGCCGGCATCATAACTTTTTTCAATTTTTCACTTAAAATTTTTTTGTCGAGTTTTGTAAAGTGGTGTACATCGATGGAAAGGTCTTTCTATTGGCAATTTAAAAGTGAAAACCGCAAGCACTTACGAGTCTTGGTTGCGGAGATATGGGGTTTCGAAAGAAATCTGATTTTTAAACTTTTAAATGATGCCGGCATCATAACTTTTTTCAATTTTTCACTTAAAATTTTTTTGTCGAGTTTTGTAAAGTGGTGTACATCGATGGAAAGGTCTTTCTATTGGCAATTTAAAAGTGAAAACCGCAACCACTTACGAGGCTTGGTTGCGGATATATGGGGTTTCGAATGAAATCTGATTTTTAAACTTTTAAATGATGCCGGCATCATAACTTTTTTCAATTTTTCACTTAAAATTTTTTTGTCGAGTTTTGTAAAGGGGTGTACATCGATGGAAAGGTCTTTCTATTGGCAATTTAAAAGTGAAAACCGCAACCACTTACGAGGCTTGGTTGCGGAGATATGGGGTTTCGAAAGAAATCTGATTTTTAAACTTTTAAATGATGCCGGCTTCATAACTTTTTTCAATTTTTCACTTAAAATTTTTTTGTCGAGTTTTGTAAAGTGGTGTACATCGATGGAAAGGGTTTTCTATTGGCAATTTAAAAGTGAAAACCGCAACCACTTACGAGGCTTGGTTGCGGAGATATGGGGTTTCGAAAGAAA
Source organism: Epistrophe grossulariae (assembly GCA_929447395.1). NCBI lineage: Eukaryota > Metazoa > Arthropoda > Insecta > Diptera > Syrphidae > Epistrophe > Epistrophe grossulariae. The sequence goes on from OV839568.1 coordinate 47,433,270, forward strand.
TCTGATTTTTAAACTTTTAAATGATGCCGGCATCATAACTTTTTTGCAATTTTTCACTTCAAATTTTTTTGTCGAGTTTTGTAAAGTGGTGTACATCGATGGAAAAGTCTTTCTATTGGCAATTTAAAAGTGAAAACCGCAAGCACTTACGAGGCTTGGTTGCGGAGATATGGGGTTTCGAAAGAAATCTGATTTTTAAACTTTTAAATGATGCCGGCATCATAACTTTTTTCAATTTTTCACTTAAAATTTTTTTGTCGAGTTTTGTAAAGTGGTGTACATCGATGGAAAGGTCTTTCTATTGGCAATTTAAAAGTGAAAACCGCAAGCACTTACGAGGCTTGGTTGCGGAGATATGGGGTTTCGAAAGAAATCTGATTTTTAAACTTTTAAATGATGCCGGCATCATAACTTTTTTCAATTTTTCACTTAAAATTTTTTTGTCGAGTTTTGTAAAGTGGTGTACATCGATGGAAAGGTCTTTCTATTGGCAATTTAAAAGTGAAAACCGCAACCACTTACGAGGCTTGGTTGCGGATATATGGGGTTTCGAATGAAATCTGATTTTTAAACTTTTAAATGATGCCGGCATCATAACTTTTTTCAATTTTTCACTTAAAATTTTTTTGTCGAGTTTTGTAAAGGGGTGTACATCGATGGAAAGGTCTTTCTATTGGCAATTTAAAAGTGAAAACCGCAACCACTTACGAGGCTTGGTTGCGGAGATATGGGGTTTCGAAAGAAATCTGATTTTTAAACTTTTAAATGATGCCGGCTTCATAACTTTTTTCAATTTTTCACTTAAAATTTTTTTGTCGAGTTTTGTAAAGTGGTGTACATCGATGGAAAGGTCTTTCTATTGGCAATTTAAAAGTGAAAACCGCAACCACTTACGAGGCTTGGTTGCGGAGATATGGGGTTTCGAAAGAAATCTGATTTTTAAACTTTTAAATGATGCCGGCATCATAACTTTTTTCAATTTTTCACTTAAAATTTTTTTGTCGAGTTTTGTAAAGTGGTGTACATCGATGGAAAGGTCTTTCTATTGGCAATTTAAAAGTGAAAACCGCAACCACTTACGAGGCTTGGTCTTTCTATTGGCAATTTAAAAGTGAAAACCGCAACCACTTACTAGGCTTGGTTGCGGAGATATGGGGTTTCGAAAGAAATCTGATTTTTAAACTTTTAAATGATGCCGGCATCATAACTTTTTTCAATTTTTCACTTAATATTTTTTTGTCGAGTTTTGTAAAGTGGTGTACATCGATGGAAAGGTCTTTCTATTGGCAATTTAAAAGTGAAAACCGCAACCACTTACTAGGCTTGGTTGCGGAGATATGGGGTTTCGAAAGAAATCTGATTTTTAAACTTTTAAATGATGCCGGCATCATAACTTTTTTCAATTTTTCACTTAAAATTTTTTTGTCGAGTTTTGTAAAGAGGTGTACATCGATGGAAAGGTCTTTCTATTGGCAATTTAAAAGTGAAAACCGCAACCACTTACGAGGCTTGGTTGCGGAGATATGGGGTTTCGAAAGAAATCTGATTTTTAAACTTTTAAATGATGCCGGCATCATAACTTTTTTCAATTTTTCACTTAAAATTTTTTTGTCGAGTTTTGTAAAGTGGTGTACATCGATGGAAAGGTCTTTCTATTGGCAATTTAAAAGTGAAAACCGCAACCACTTACGAGGCTTGGTTGCGGAGATATGGGGTTTCGAAAGAAATCTGATTTTTAAACTTTTAAATGATGCCGACATCATAACTTTTTTCAATTTTTCACTTAAAATTTTTTTGTCGAGTTTTGTAAAGTGGTGTACATCGATGGAAAGGTCTTTCTATTGGCAATTTAAAAGTGAAAACCGCAACCACTTACGAGGCTTGGTTGCGGAGATATGGGGTTTCGAAAGAAATCTGATTTTTAAACTTTTAAATAATACCGGCATCATAACTTTTTTCAATTTTTCACTTAAAATTTTTTTGTCGAGTTTTGTAAAGTGGTGTACATCGATGAAAAGGTCTTTCTATTGGCAATTTAAAAGTGAAAACCGCAACCACTTACTAGGCTTGGTTGCGGAGAATACGGAAAATTTTTTTGTCGAGTTTTGTAAAGTGGTGTACATCGAAAGGTCTTTCTATTGGCAATTTAAAAGTGAAAACCGCAACCACTTACGAGGCTTGGTTGCGGAGATATGGGGTTTCGAAAGAAATCTGATTTTTAAACTTTTAAATGATGCCGGCATCATAACTTTTTTCAATTTTTCACTTAAAATTTTTTTGTCGAGGTTTGAAATCTGATTTTTAAACTTTTAAATGATGCCGGCATCATAACTTTTTTCAATTTTTCACTTAAAATTTTTTTGTCGAGTTTTGTAAAGTGGTGTACATCGATGGAAAGGTCTTTCTATTGGCAATTTAAAAGTGAAAACCGCAACCACTTACGAGGCTTGGTTGCGAAGATATGGGGTTTCGAAAGAAATCTGATTTTTAAACTTTTAAATGATGCCGGCATCATAACTTTTTTCAATTTTTCACTTAAAATTTTTTTGTCGAGTTTTGAAATCTGATTTTTAAACTTTTAAATGATCCCGGCATCATAACTTTTTTCAATTTTTCACTTAAAATTTTTTTGTCGAGTTTTGTAAAGTGGTGTACATCGATGGAAAGGTCTTTCTATTGGCAATTTAAAAGTGAAAACCGCAACCACTTACGAGGCTTGGTTGCGGAGATATGGGGTTTCGAAAGAAATCTGATTTTTAAACTTTTAAATGATGCCGGCATCATAACTTTTTTCAATTTTTCACTTAAAATTTTTTTGTCGAGTTTTGTAAAGTGGTGTACATCGATGGAAAGGTCTTTCTATTGGCAATTTAAAAGTGAAAACCGCAACCACTTACTAGGCTTGATTGCGGAGATATGGGGTTTCGAAAGAAATCTGATTTTTAAACTTTTAAATGATGCCGGCATCATAACTTTTTTCAATTTTTCACTTAAAATTTTTTTGTCGAGTTTTGTAAAGTGGTGTACATCGATGGAAAGGGATTTCTATTGGCAATTTAAAAGTGAAAACCGCAACCACTTACGAGGCTTGGTTGCGGAGATATGGGGTTTCGAAAGAAATCTGATTTTTAAACTTTTAAATGATGCCGGCATCATAACTTTCTTCAATTTTTCACTTAAAATTTTTTTGTCGAGTTTTGTAAAGTGGTGTACATCGATGGAAAGGTCTTTCTATTGGCAATTTAAAAGTGAAAACCGCAACCACTTACGAGGCTTGGTTGCGGAGATATGGGGTTTCGAAAGAAATCTGATTTTTAAACTTTTAAATGATGCCGGCATCATAACTTTTTTCAATTTTTCACTTACAATTTTTTTGTCGAGTTTTGTTAAGTGGTGTACAATTTAAAAGTGAAAACCGCAACCACTTACGAGGCTTGGTTGCGGAGATATGGGGTTTCGAAAGAAATCTGATTCTTAAACTTTTAAATGATGCCGGCATCATAACTTTTTTCAATTTTTCACTTAAAATTTTTTTGTCGAGTTTTGAAATCTGATTTTTAAACTTTTAAATGATGCCGGCATCATAACTTTTTTCAATTTTTCACTTAAAATTTTTTTGTCGAGTTTTGTAAAGTGGTGTACATCGATGGAAAGGTCTTTCTATTGGCAATTTAAAAGTGAAAACCGCAACCACTTACGAGGCTTGGTTGCGGAGATATGGGGTTTCGAAAGAAATCTGATTTTTAAACTTTTAAATGATGCCGGCATCATAACTTTTTTCAATTTTTCACTTACAATTTTTTTGTCGAGTTTTGTTAAGTGGTGTACAATTTAAAAGTGAAAACCGCAACCACTTACGAGGCTTGGTTGCGGAGATATGGGGTTTCGAAAGAAATCTGATTCTTAAACTTTTAAATGATGCCGGCATCATAACTTTTTTCAATTTTTCACTTAAAATTTTTTTGTCGAGTTTTGAAATCTGATTTTTAAACTTTTAAATGATGCCGGCATCATAACTTTTTTCAATTTTTCACTTAAAATTTTTTTGTCGAGTTTTGTAAAGTGGTGTACATCGATGGAAAGGTCTTTCTATTGGCAATTTAAAAGTGAAAACCGCAACCACTTACGAGGCTTGGTTGCGGAGATATGGGGTTTCGAAAGAAATCTGATTTTTAAACTTTTAAATGATGCCGGCATCATAACTTTTTTCAATTTTTCACTTAAAATTTTTTTGTCGAGTTTTGTAAAGTGGTGTACATCGATGGAAAGGTCTTTCTATTGGCAATGTAAAAGTGAAAACCGCAACCACTTACTAGGCTTGGTTGCGGAGAATACGGAAAATTTTTTTGTCGAGTTTTGTAAAGTGGTGTACATCGAAAGGTCTTTCTATTGGCAATTTAAAAGTGAAAACCGCAACCACTTACGAGGCTTGGTTGCGGAGATATGGGGTTTCGAAAGAAATCTGATTTTTAAACTTTTAAATGATGCCGGCATCATAACTTTTTTCAATTTTTCACTTACAATTTTTTTGTCGAGTTTTGTAAAGTGGTGTACATCGATGGAAAGGTCTTTCTATTGGCAATTTAAAAGTGAAAACCGCAACCACTTACTAGGCTTGGTTGCGGAGATATGGGGTTTCGAAAGAAATCTGATTTTTAAACTTTTAAATGATGCCGGCATCATAACTTTTTTCAATTTTTCACTTAAAATTTTTTTGTCGAGTTTTGTAAAGTGGTGTACATCGATGGAAAGGGATTTCTATTGGCAATTTAAAAGTGAAAACCGCAACCACTTACGAGGCTTGGTTGCGGAGATATGGGGTTTCGAAAGAAATCTGATTTTTAAACTTTTAAATGATGCCGGCATCATAACTTTTTTCAATTTTTCACTTAAAATTTTTTTGTCGAGTTTTGTAAAGTGGTGTACATCGATGGAAAGGTCTTTCTATTGGCAATTTAAAAGTGAAAACCGCAACCACTTACGAGGCTTGGTTGCGGAGATATGGGGTTTCGAAAGAAATCTGATTTTTAAACTTTTAAATGATGCCGGCATCATAACTTTTTTCAATTTTTCACTTAAAATTTTTTTGTCGAGTTTTGTAAAGTGGTGTACATCGATGGAAAGGTCTTTCTATTGGCAATTTAAAAGTGAAAACCGCAACCACTTACGAGGCTTGGTTGCGGAGATATGGGGTTTCGAAAGAAATCTGATTTTTAAACTTTTAAATGATGCCGGCATCATAACTTTTTTCAATTTTTCACTTACAATTTTTTTGTCGAGTTTTGTTAAGTGGTGTACAATTTAAAAGTGAAAACCGCAACCACTTACGAGGCTTGGTTGCGGAGATATGGGGTTTCGAAAGAAATCTGATTCTTAAACTTTTAAATGATGCCGGCATCATAACTTTTTTCAATTTTTCACTTAAAATTTTTTTGTCGAGTTTTGTAAAGTGGTGTACATCGATGGAAAGGTCTTTCTATTGGCAATTTAAAAGTGAAAACCGCAACCACTTACGAGGCTTGGTTGCGGAGATATGGGGTTTCGAAAGAAATCTGATTTTTAAACTTTTAAATGATGCCGGCATCATAACTTTTTTCAATTTTTCACTTACAATTTTTTTGTCGAGTTTTGTTAAGTGGTGTACAATTTAAAAGTGAAAACCGCAACCACTTACGAGGCTTGGTTGCGGAGATATGGGGTTTCGAAAGAAATCTGATTCTTAAACTTTTAAATGATGCCGGCATCATAACTTTTTTCAATTTTTCACTTAAAATTTTTTTGTCGAGTTTTGAAATCTGATTTTTAAACTTTTAAATGATGCCGGCATCATAACTTTTTTCAATTTTTCACTTAAAATTTTTTTGTCGAGTTTTGTAAAGTGGTGTACATCGATGGAAAGGTCTTTCTATTGGCAATTTAAAAGTGAAAACCGCAACCACTTACGAGGCTTGGTTGCGGAGATATGGGGTTTCGAAAGAAATCTGATTTTTAAACTTTTAAATGATGCCGGCATCATAACTTTTTTCAATTTTTCACTTAAAATTTTTTTGTCGAGTTTTGTAAAGTGGTGTACATCGATGGAAAGGTCTTTCTATTGGCAATGTAAAAGTGAAAACCGCAACCACTTACTAGGCTTGGTTGCGGAGAATACGGAAAATTTTTTTGTCGAGTTTTGTAAAGTGGTGTACATCGAAAGGTCTTTCTATTGGCAATTTAAAAGTGAAAACCGCAACCACTTACGAGGCTTGGTTGCGGAGATATGGGGTTTCGAAAGAAATCTGATTTTTAAACTTTTAAATGATGCCGGCATCATAACTTTTTTCAATTTTTCACTTAAAATTTTTTTGTCGAGTTTTGTAAAGTGGTGTACATCGATGGAAAGGTCTTTCTATTGGCAATTTAAAAGTGAAAACCGCAACCACTTACTAGGCTTGGTTGCGGAGATATGGGGTTTCGAAAGAAATCTGATTTTTAAACTTTTAAATGATGCCGGCATCATAACTTTTTTCAATTTTTCACTTAAAATTTTTTTGTCGAGTTTTGTAAAGTGGTGTACATCGATGGAAAGGGATTTCTATTGGCAATTTAAAAGTGAAAACCGCAACCACTTACGAGGCTTGGTTGCGGAGATATGGGGTTTCGAAAGAAATCTGATTTTTAAACTTTTAAATGATGCCGGCATCATAACTTTTTTCAATTTTTCACTTAAAATTTTTTTGTCGAGTTTTGTAAAGTGGTGTACATCGATGGAAAGGTCTTTCTATTGGCAATTTAAAAGTGAAAACCGCAACCACTTACGAGGCTTGGTTGCGGAGATATGGGGTTTCGAAAGAAATCTGATTTTTAAACTTTTAAATGATGCCGGCATCATAACTTTTTTCAATTTTTCACTTACAATTTTTTTGTCGAGTTTTGTTAAGTGGTGTACAATTTAAAAGTGAAAACTGCAACCACTTACGAGGCTTGGTTGCGGAGATATGGGGTTTCGAAAGAAATCTGATTTTTAAACTTTTAAATGATGCCGGCATCATAACTTTTTTCAATTTTTCACTTAAAATTTTTTTGTCGAGTTTTGTAAAGTGGTGTACATCGATGGAAAGGTCTTTCTATTGGCAATTTAAAAGTGAAAACCGCAACCACTTACTAGGCTTGGTTGCGGAGATATGGGGTTTCGAAAGAAATCTGATTTTTAAACTTTTAAATGATGCCGGCATCATAACTTTTTTCAATTTTTCACTTAAAATTTTTTTGTCGAGTTTTGTAAAGTGGTGTACATCGATGGAAAGGGATTTCTATTGGCAATTTAAAAGTGAAAACCGCAACCACTTACGAGGCTTGGTTGCGGAGATATGGGGTTTCGAAAGAAATCTGATTTTTAAACTTTTAAATGATGCCGGCATCATAACTTTTTTCAATTTTTCACTTAAAATTTTTTTGTCGAGTTTTGTAAAGTGGTGTACATCGATGGAAAGGTCTTTCTATTGGCAATTTAAAAGTGAAAACCGCAACCACTTACGAGGCTTGGTTGCGGAGATATGGGGTTTCGAAAGAAATCTGATTTTTAAACTTTTAAATGATGCCGGCATCATAACTTTTTTCAATTTTTCACTTAAAATTTTTTTGTCGAGTTTTGTAAAGTGGTGTACATCGATGGAAAGGTCTTTCTATTGGCAATTTAAAAGTGAAAACCACAACCACTTAGGAGGCTTGGTTGCGGAGATATGGGGTTTCGAAAGAAATCTGATTTTTAAACTTTTAAATGATGCCGGCATCATAACTTTTTTCAATTTTTCACTTAAAATTTTTCTGTCGAGTTTTGTAAAGTGGTGTACATCGATGGAAAGGTCTTTCTATTGGCAATTTAAAAGTGAAAACCGCAACCACTTACGAGGCTTGGTTGCGGAGATATGGGGTTTCGAAAGAAATCTGATTTTTAAACTTTTAAATGATGCCGGCATCATAACTTTTTTCAATTTTTCACTTAAAATTTTTTTGTCGAGTTTTGTAAAGTGGTGTACATCGATGGAAAGGTCTTTCTATTGGCAATTTAAAAGTGAAAACCGCAACCACTTACGAGGCTTGGTTGCGGAGATATGGGGTTTCGAAAGAAATCTGATTTTTAAACTTTTAAATGATGCCGGCATCATAACTTTTTTCAATTTTTCACTTAAAATTTTTTTGTCGAGTTTTGTAAAGTGGTGTACATCGATGGAAAGGTCTTTCTATTGGCAATTTAAAAGTGAAAACCGCAACCACTTACGAGGCTTGGTCTTTCTATTGGCAATTTAAAAGTGAAAACCGCAACCACTTACGAGGCTTGGTTGCGGAGATATGGGGTTTCGAAAGAAATCTGATTTTTAAACTTTTAAATGATGCCGGCATCATAACTTTTTTCAATTTTTCACTTAAAATTTTTTTGTCGAGTTTTGTAAAGTGGTGTACATCGATGGAAAGGTCTTTCTATTGGCAATTTAAAAGTAAAAACCGCAACCACTTACGAGGCTTGGTTGCGGAGATATGGGGTTTCGAAAGAAATCTGATTTTTAAACTTTTAAATGATGCCGGCATCATAACTTTTTTCAATTTTTCACTTAAAATTTTTTTGTCGAGTTTTGTAAAGTGGTGTACATCGATGGAAAGGTCTTTCTATTGGCAATTTTAAAGTGAAAACCGCAACCACTTACGAGGCTTGGTTGCAGAGATATGGGGTTTCGAAAGAAATCTGATTTTTAAACTTTTAAATGATGCCGGCATCATAACTTTTTTCAATTTTTCACTTAAAATTTTTTTGTCGAGTTTTGTAAAGTGGTGTACATCGATGGAAAGGTCTTTCTATTGGCAATTTAAAAGTGAAAACCGCAACCACTTACGAGGCTTGGTTGCGGAGATATGGGGTTTCGAAAGAAATCTGATTTTTAAACTTTCAAATGATGCCGGCATCATAACTTTTTTCAATTTTTCACTTAAAATTTTTTTGTCGAGTTTTGTAAAGTGGTGTACATCGATGAAAAGGTCTTTCTATTGGCAATTTAAAAGTGAAAACCGCAACCACTTACGAGGCTTGGTTGCGGAGATATGGGGTTTCGAAAGAAGTCTGATTTTTAAACTTTTAAATGATGCCGGCATCATAACTTTTTTCAATTTTTCACTTAAAATTTTTTTGTCGAGTTTTGTAAAGTGGTGTACATCGATGGAAAGGTCTTTCTATTGGCAATTTAAAAGTGAAAACCGCAACCACTTACGAGGCTTGGTTGCGGAGATATGGGGTTTCGAAAGAAATCTGATTTTTAAACTTTTAAATGATGCCGGCATCATAACTTTTTTCAATTTTTCACTTAAAATTTTTTTTGTCGAGTTTTGTAAAGTGGTGTACATCGATGGAAAGGTCTTTCTATTGGCAATTTAAAAGTGAAAACCGCAACCACTTACGAGGCTTGGTTGCGGAGATATGGGGTTTCGAAAGAAATCTGATTTTTAAACTTTTAAATGATGCCGGCATCATAACTTTTTTCAATTTTTCACTTAAAATTTTTTTGTCGAGTTTTGTAAAGTGGTGTACATCGATGGAAAGGTCTTTCTATTGGCAATTTAAAAGTGAAAACCGCAACCACTTACGAGGCTTGGTTAAATGATGCCGGCATCATAACTTTTCTCAATTTTTCACTTAAAATTTTTTTTTCGAGTTTTGTAAAGTGGTGCACATCGATGGAAAGGTCTTTCTATTGGCAATTTAAAAGTGAAAACCGCAACCACTTACGAGGCTTGGTTGCGGAGATATGGGGTTTCGAAAGAAATCTGATTTTTAAACTTTTAAATGATGCCGGCATCATAACTTTTTTCAATTTTTCACTTAAAATTTTTTGTCGAGTTTTGTAAAGTGGTGTACATCGATGGAAAGGTCTTTCTATTGGCAATTTAAAAGTGAAAACCGCAACCACTTACGAGGCTTGGTTGCGGAGATATGGGGTTTCGAAAGAAATCTGATTTTTAAACTTTTAAATGATGCCGGCATCATAACTTTTTTCAATTTTTCACTTAAAATTTTTTTGTCGAGTTTTGTAAAGTGGTGTACATCGATGGAAAGGTCTTTCTATTGGCAATTTAAAAGTGAAAACCGCAACCACTTACGAGGCTTGGTTGCGGAGATATGGGGTTTAGAAAGAAATCTGATTTTTAAACTTTTAAATGATCATCATAACTTAACTAAAATTTTTTTGTCGAGTTTTGTAAAGTGGTGTACATCGATGGAAAGGTCTTTCTATTGGCAATTTAAAAGTGAAAACCGCAACCACTTACGAGGCTTGGTTGCGGAGATATGGGGTTTCGAAAGAAATCTGATTTTTAAACTTTTAAATGATGCCGGCATCATAACTTTTTTCAATTTTTCACTTAAAATTTGTTTGTCGAGTTTTGTAAAGTGGTGTACATCGATGAAAGGTCTTTCTATTGGCAATTTAAAAGTGAAAACCGCAACCACTTACGAGGCTTGGTTGCGGAGATATGGGGTTTCGAAAGAAATCTGATTTTTAAACTTTTAAATGATGCCGGCATCATAACTTTTTTCAATTTTTCACTTAAAATTTTTTTGTCGAGTTTTGTAAAGTGGTGTACATCGATGGAAAGGTCTTTCTATTGGCAATTTAAAAGTGAAAACCGCAACCACTTACGAGGCTTGGTTGCGGAGATATGGGGTTTCGAAAGAAATCTGATTTTTAAACTTTTAAATGATGCCGGCATCATAACTTTTTTCAATTTTTCACTTAAAATTTTTTTGTCGAGTTTTGTAAAGTGGTGTACATCGATGGAAAGGTCTTTCTATTGGCAATTTAAAAGTGAAAACCGCAACCACTTACGAGGCTTGGTTGCGGAGATATGGGGTTTCGAAAGAAATCTGATTTTTAAACTTTTAAATGATGCCGGCATCATAACTTTTCTCAATTTTTCACTTAAAATTTTTTTTTCGAGTTTTGTAAAGTGGTGTACATCGATGGAAAGGTCTTTCTATTGGCAATTTAAAAGTGAAAACCGCAACCACTTACGAGGCTTGGTTGCGGAGATATGGGGTTTCGAAAGAAATCTGATTTTTAAACTTTTAAATGATGCCGGCATCATAACTTTTTTCAATTTTTCACTTAAAATTTTTTTGTCGAGTTTTGTAAAGTGGTGTACATCGATGGAAAGGTCTTTCTATTGGCAATTTAAAAGTGAAAACCGCAACCACTTACGAGGCTTGGTTGCGGAGATATGGGGTTTCGAAAGAAATCTGATTTTTAAACTTTTAAATGATGCCGGCATCATAACTTTTTTCAATTTTTCACTTAAAATTTTTTGTCGAGTTTTGTAAAGTGGTGTACATCGAAAAGTGAAAACCGCAACCACTTACGAGGCTTGGTTGCGGAGATATGGGGTTTCGAAAGAAATCTGATTTTTAAACTTTTAAATGATGCCGGCATCATAACTTTTTTCAATTTTTCACTTAAAATTTTTTTGTCGAGTTTTGTAAAGTGGTGTACATCGATGGAAAGGTCTTTCTATTGGCAATTTAAAAGTGAAAACCGCAACCACTTACGAGGCTTGGTTGCGGAGATATGGGGTTTCGAAAGAAATCTGATTTTTAAACTTTTAAATGATGCCGGCATCATAACTTTTTTCAATTTTTCACTTAAAATTTTTTTGTCGAGTTTTGTAAAGTGGTGTACATCGATGGAAAGGTCTTTCTATTGGCAATTTAAAAGTGAAAACCGCAACCACTTTCGAGGCTTGGTCTTTCTATTGGCAATTTAAATGTGAAAACCGCAACCACTTACGAGGCTTGGTTGCGGAGATATGGGGTTTTGAAAGAAATCTGATTTTTAAACTTTTAAATGATGCCGGCATCATAACTTTTTTCAATTTTTCACTTAAATTTTTTTTGTGGAGTTTTGTAAAGTGGTGTACATCGATGGAAAGGTCTTTCTATTGGCAATTTAAAAGTGAAAACCGCAACCACTTACGAGGCTTGGTTGCGGAGATATGGGGTTTCGAAAGAAATCTGATTTTTAAACTTTTAAATGATGCCGGCATCATAACTTTTTTCAATTTTTCACTTAAAATTTTTTTGTCGAGTTTTGTAAAGTGGTGTACATCGATGGAAAGGTCTTTCTATTGGCAATTTAAAAGTGAAAACCGCAACCACTTACTAGGCTTGGTTGCGGAGATATGGGGTTTCGAAAGAAATCTGATTTTTAAACTTTTAAATGATGCCGGCATCATAACTTTTTTCAATTTTTCACTTAAATTTTTTTTGTCGAGTTTTGTAAAGTGGTGTACATCGATGGAAAGGTCTTTCTATTGGCAATTTAAAAGTGAAAACCGCAACCACTTACGAGGCTTGGTTGCGGAGATATGGGGTTTTGAAAGAAATCTGATTTTTAAACTTTTAAATGATGATAACTTTTTTCAATTTTTCACTTAAAATTTTTTTGTTGAGTTTTGTAAAGTGGTGTACATCGATGGAAAGGTCTTTCTATTGGCAATTTAAAAGTGAAAACCGCAACCACTTACGAGGCTTGGTTGCGGAGATATGGGGTTTCGAAAGAAATCTGATTTTTAAACTTTTAAATGATGCCGGCATCATAACTTTTTTCAATTTTTCACTTAAAATTTTTTTGTCGAGTTTTGTAAAGTGGTGTACATCGATGGAAAGGTCTTTCTATTGGCAATTTAAAAGTGAAAACCGCAACCACTTACGAGGCTTGGTTGCGGAGATATGGGGTTTCGAAAGAAATCTGATTTTTAAACTTTTAAATGATGCCGGCATCATAACTTTTTTCAATTTTTCACTTAAAATTTTTTTGTCGAGTTTTGTAAAGTGGTGTACATCGATGGAAAGGTCTTTCTATTGGCAATTTAAAAGTGAAAACCGCAACCACTTACGAGGCTTGGTTGCGGAGATATGGGGTTTCGAAAGAAATCTGATTTTTAAACTTTTAAATGATGCCGGCATCATAACTTTTTTCAATTTTTCACTTAAAATTTTTTTGTCGAGTTTTGTAAAGTGGTGTACATCGATGAAAGGTCATTCTATTGGCAATTTAAAAGTGAAAACCGCAACCACTTACGAGGCTTGGTTGCGGAGATATGGGGTTTCGAAAGAAATCTGATTTTTAAACTTTTAAATGATGCCGGCATCATAACTTTTTTCAATTTTTCACTTAAAATTTTTTTGTCGAGTTTTGTAAAGTGGTGTACATCGATGGAAAGGTCTTTCTATTGGCAATTTAAAAGTGAAAACCGCAACCACTTACGAGGCTTGGTTGCGGAGATATGGGGTTTCGAAAGAAATCTGATTTTTAAACTTTTAAATGATGCCGGCATCATAACTTTTCTCAATTTTTCACTTAAAATTTTTTTTTCGAGTTTTGTAAAGTGGTGTACATCGATGGAAAGGTCTTTCTATTGGCAATTTAAAAGTGAAAACCGCAACCACTTACGAGGCGTGGTTGCGGAGATATGGGGTTTCGAAAGAAATCTGATTTTTAAACTTTTAAATGATGCCGGCATCATAACTTTTTTCAATTTTTCACTTAAATTTTTTTTGTCGAGTTTTGTAAAGTGGTGTACATCGATGGAAAGGTCTTTCTATTGGCAATTTAAAAGTGAAAACCGCAACCACTTACGAGGCTTGGTTGCGGAGATATGGGGTTTCGAAAGAAATCTGATTTTTAAACTTTTAAATGATGCCGGCATCATAACTTTTTTCAATTTTTCACTTAAATTTTTTTTGTCGAGTTTTGTAAAGTGGTGTACATCGATGGAAAGGTCTTTCTATTGGCAATTTAAAAGTGAAAACCGCAACCACTTACGAGGCTTGGTTGCGGAGATATGGGGTTTCGAAAGAAATCTGATTTTTAAACTTTTAAATGATGCCGGCATCATAACTTTTTTCAATTTTTCACTTAAAATTTTTTTGTCGAGTTTTGTAAAGTGGTGTACATCGATGGAAAGGTCTTTCTATTGTCAATTTAAAAGTGAAAACCGCAACCACTTACGAGGCTTGGTTGCGGAGATATGGGGTTTCGAAAGAAATCTGATTTTTAAACTTTTAAATGATGATAACTTTTTTCAATTTTTCACTTAAAATTTTTTTGTCGAGTTTTGTAAAGTGGTGTACATCGATGGAAAGGTCTTTCTATTGGCAATTTAAAAGTGAAAACCGCAACCACTTACTAGGCTTGGTTGCGGAGATATGGGGTTTCGAAAGAAATCTGATTTTTAAACTTTTAAATGATGCCGGCATCATAACTTTTTTCAATTTTTCACTTAAATTTTTTTTGTCGAGTTTTGTAAAGTGGTGTACATCGATGGAAAGGTCTTTCTATTGGCAATTTAAAAGTGAAAACCGCAACCACTTACGAGGCTTGGTTGCGGAGATATGGGGTTTTGAAAGAAATCTGATTTTTAAACTTTTAAATGATGATAACTTTTTTCAATTTTTCACTTAAAATTTTTTTGTTGAGTTTTGTAAAGTGGTGTACATCGATGGAAAGGTCTTTCTATTGGCAATTTAAAAGTGAAAACCGCAACCACTTACGAGGCTTGGTTGCGGAGATATGGGGTTTCGAAAGAAATCTGATTTTTAAACTTTTAAATGATGCCGGCATCATAACTTTTTTCAATTTTTCACTTAAAATTTTTTTGTCGAGTTTTGTAAAGTGGTGTACATCGATGGAAAGGTCTTTCTATTGGCAATTTAAAAGTGAAAACCGCAACCACTTACGAGGCTTGGTTGCGGAGATATGGGGTTTCGAAAGAAATCTGATTTTTAAACTTTTAAATGATGCCGGCATCATAACTTTTTTCAATTTTTCACTTAAAATTTTTTTGTCGAGTTTTGTAAAGTGGTGTACATCGATGGAAAGGTCTTTCTATTGGCAATTTAAAAGTGAAAACCGCAACCACTTACGAGGCTTGGTTGCGGAGATATGGGGTTTCGAAAGAAATCTGATTTTTAAACTTTTAAATGATGCCGGCATCATAACTTTTTTCAATTTTTCACTTAAAATTTTTTTGTCGAGTTTTGTAAAGTGGTGTACATCGATGAAAGGTCATTCTATTGGCAATTTAAAAGTGAAAACCGCAACCACTTACGAGGCTTGGTTGCGGAGATATGGGGTTTCGAAAGAAATCTGATTTTTAAACTTTTAAATGATGCCGGCATCATAACTTTTTTCAATTTTTCACTTAAAATTTTTTTGTCGAGTTTTGTAAAGTGGTGTACATCGATGGAAAGGTCTTTCTATTGGCAATTTAAAAGTGAAAACCGCAACCACTTACGAGGCTTGGTTGCGGAGATATGGGGTTTCGAAAGAAATCTGATTTTTAAACTTTTAAATGATGCCGGCATCATAACTTTTCTCAATTTTTCACTTAAAATTTTTTTTTCGAGTTTTGTAAAGTGGTGTACATCGATGGAAAGGTCTTTCTATTGGCAATTTAAAAGTGAAAACCGCAACCACTTACGAGGCTTGGTTGCGGAGATATGGGGTTTCGAAAGAAATCTGATTTTTAAACTTTTAAATGATGCCGGCATCATAACTTTTTTCAATTTTTCACTTAAATTTTTTTTGTCGAGTTTTGTAAAGTGGTGTACATCGATGGAAAGGTCTTTCTATTGGCAATTTAAAAGTGAAAACCGCAACCACTTACGAGGCTTGGTTGCGGAGATATGGGGTTTCGAAAGAAATCTGATTTTTAAACTTTTAAATGATGCCGGCATCATAACTTTTTTCAATTTTTCACTTAAAATTTTTTTGTCGAGTTTTGTAAAGTGGTGTACATCGATGGAAAGGTCTTTCTATTGGCAATTTAAAAGTGAAAACCGCAACCACTTACGAGGCTTGGTTGCGGAGATATGGGGTTTCGAAAGAAATCTGATTTTTAAACTTTTAAATGATGCCGGCATCATAACTTTTTTCAATTTTTCACTTAAAATTTTTTTGTCGAGTTTTGTAAAGTGGTGTACATCGATGGAAAGGTCTTTCTATTGTCAATTTAAAAGTGAAAACCGCAACCACTTACGAGGCTTGGTTGCGGAGATATGGGGTTTCGAAAGAAATCTGATTTTTAAACTTTTAAATGATGCCGGCATCATAACTTTTCTCAATTTTTCACTTAAAATTTTTTTTTCGAGTTTTGTAAAGTGGTGTACATCGATGGAAAGGTCTTTCTATTGGCAATTTAAAAGTGAAAACCGCAACCACTTACGAGGCTTGGTTGCGGAGATATGGGGTTTCGAAAGAAATCTGATTTTTAAACTTTTAAATGATGCCGGCATCATAACTTTTCTCAATTTTTCACTTAAAATTTTTTTTTCGAGTTTTGTAAAGTGGTGTACATCGATGGAAAGGTCTTTCTATTGGCAATTTAAAAGTGAAAACCGCAACCACTTACGAGGCTTGGTTGCGGAGATATGGGGTTTCGAAAGAAATCTGATTTTTAAACTTTTAAATGATGCCGGCATCATAACTTTTCTCAATTTTTCACTTAAAATTTTTTTTTCGAGTTTTGTAAAGTGGTGTACATCGATGGAAAGGTCTTTCTATTGGCAATTTAAAAGTGAAAACCGCAACCACTTACGAGGCTTGGTTGCGGAGATATGGGGTTTCGAAAGAAATCTGATTTTTAAACTTTTAAATGATGCCGGCATCATAACTTTTTTCAATTTTTCACTTAAAATTTTTTTGTCGAGTTTTGTAAAGTGGTGTACATCGATGGAAAGGTCTTTCTATTGGCAATTTAAAAGTGAAAACCGCAACCACTTACGAGGCTTGGTTGCGGAGATATGGGGTTTCAAAAGAAATCTGATTTTTAAACTTTTAAATGATGCCGGCATCATAACTTTTTTCAATTTTTCACTTAAAATTTTTTTCTCGAGTTTTGTAAAGTGGTGTACATCGAAAAGTGAAAACCGCAACCACTTACGAGGCTTGGTTGCGGAGATATGGGGTTTCGAAAGAAATCTGATTTTTAAACTTTTAAATGATGCCGGCATCATAACTTTTTTCAATTTTTCACTTAAAATTTTTTTGTCGAGTTTTGTAAAGTGGTGTACATCGATGGAAAGGTCTTTCTATTGGCAATTTAAAAGTGAAAACCGCAACCACTTTCGAGGCTTGGTCTTTCTATTGGCAATTTAAAAGTGAAAACCGCAACCACTTACGAGGCTTGGTTGCGGAGATATGGGGTTTTGAAAGAAATCTGATTTTTAAACTTTTAAATGATGCCGGCATCATAACTTTTTTCAATTTTTCACTTAAATTTTTTTTGTCGAGTTTTGTAAAGTGGTGTACATCGATGGAAAGGTCTTTCTATTGGCAATTTAAAAGTGAAAACCGCAACCACTTACGAGGCTTGGTTGCGGAGATATGGGGTTTCGAAAGAAATCTGATTTTTAAACTTTTAAATGATGCCGGCATCATAACTTTTTTCAATTTTTCACTTAAAATTTTTTTTGTCGAGTTTTGTAAAGTGGTGTACATCGATGGAAAGGTCTTTCTATTGGCAATTTAAAAGTGAAAACCGCAACCACTTACTAGGCTTGGTTGCGGAGATATGGGGTTTCGAAAGAAATCTGATTTTTAAACTTTTAAATGATGCCGGCATCATAACTTTTTTCAATTTTTCACTTAAATTTTTTTTGTCGAGTTTTGTAAAGTGGTGTACATCGATGGAAAGGTCTTTCTATTGGCAATTTAAAAGTGAAAACCGCAACCACTTACGAGGCTTGGTTGCGGAGATATGGGGTTTCGAAAGAAATCTGATTTTTAAACTTTTAAATGATGATAACTTTTTTCAATTTTTCACTTAAAATTTTTTTGTCGAGTTTTGTAAAGTGGTGTACATCGATGGAAAGGTCTTTCTATTGGCAATTTAAAAGTGAAAACCGCAACCACTTACTAGGCTTGGTTGCGGAGATATGGGGTTTCGAAAGAAATCTGATTTTTAAACTTTTAAATGATGCCGGCATCATAACTTTTTTCAATTTTTCACTTAAAATTTTTTTGTCGAGTTTTGTAAAGTGGTGTACATCGATGAAAGGTCATTCTATTGGCAATTTAAAAGTGAAAACCGCAACCACTTACGAGGCTTGGTTGCGGAGATATGGGGTTTCGAAAGAAATCTGATTTTTAAACTTTTAAATGATGCCGGCATCATAACTTTTTTCAATTTTTCACTTAAAATTTTTTTGTCGAGTTTTGTAAAGTGGTGTACATCGATGGAAAGGTCTTTCTATTGGCAATTTAAAAGTGAAAACCGCAACCACTTACGAGGCTTGGTTGCGGAGATATGGGGTTTCGAAAGAAATCTGATTTTTAAACTTTTAAATGATGATAACTTTTTTCAATTTTTCACTTAAAATTTTTTTGTCGAGTTTTGTAAAGTGGTGTACATCGATGGAAAGGTCTTTCTATTGGCAATTTAAAAGTGAAAACCGCAACCACTTACTAGGCTTGGTTGCGGAGATATGGGGTTTCGAAAGAAATCTGATTTTTAAACTTTTAAATGATGCCGGCATCATAACTTTTTTCAATTTTTCACTTAAATTTTTTTTGTCGAGTTTTGTAAAGTGGTGTACATCGATGGAAAGGTCTTTCTATTGGCAATTTAAAAGTGAAAACCGCAACCACTTACGAGGCTTGGTTGCGGAGATATGGGGTTTCGAAAGAAATCTGATTTTTAAACTTTTAAATGATGCCGGCATCATAACTTTTTTCAATTTTTCACTTAAAATTTTTTTGTCGAGTTTTGTAAAGTGGTGTACATCGATGGAAAGGTCTTTCTATTGTCAATTTAAAAGTGAAAACCGCAACCACTTACGAGGCTTGGTTGCGGAGATATGGGGTTTCGAAAGAAATCTGATTTTTAAACTTTTAAATGATGCCGGCATCATAACTTTTCTCAATTTTTCACTTAAATTTTTTTTTTCGAGTTTTGTAAAGTGGTGTACATCGATGGAAAGGTCTTTCTATTGGCAATTTAAAAGTGAAAACCGCAACCACTTACGAGGCTTGGTTGCGGAGATATGGGGTTTCGAAAGAAATCTGATTTTTAAACTTTTAAATGATGCCGGCATCATAACTTTTTTCAATTTTTCACTTAAAATTTTTTTGTCGAGTTTTGTAAAGTGGTGTACATCGATGGAAATGTCTTTCTATTGGCAATTTAAAAGTGAAAACCGCAACCACTTACGAGGCTTGGTTGCGGAGATATGGGGTTTCGAAAGAAATCTGATTTTTAAACTTTTAAATGATGACGGCATCATAACTTTTTTCAATTTTTCACTTAAAATTTTTTTGTCGAGTTTTGTAAAGTGGTGTACATCGATGGAAAGGTCTTTCTATTGGCAATTTAAAAGTGAAAACCGCAACCACTTACGAGGCTTGGTTGCGGAGATATGGGGTTTCGAAAGAAATCTGATTTTTAAACTTTTAAATGATGCCGGCATCATAACTTTTTTTCAATTTTTCACTTAAAATTTTTTTGTCGAGTTTTGTAAAGTGGTGTACATCGATGGAAAGGTCTTTCTATTGGCAATTTAAAAGTGAAAACCGCAACCACTTACGAGGCTTGGTTGCGGAGATATGGGGTTTCGAAAGAAATCTGATTTTTAAACTTTTAAATGATGCCGGCATCATAACTTTTTTCAATTTTTCACTTAAAATTTTTTTTGTCGAGTTTTGTAAAGTGGTGTACATCGATGGAAAGGTCTTTCTATTGGCAATTTAAAAGTGAAAACCGCAACCACTTACGAGGCTTGGTTGCGGAGACATGGAGTTTCGAAAGAAATCTGATTTTTAAACTTTTAAATGATGCCGGCATCATAACTTTTTTCAATTTTTCACTTAAAATTTTTTTCTCGAGTTTTGTAAAGTGGTGTACATCGATGGAAAGGTCTTTCTATTGGCAATTTAAAAGTGAAAACCGCAACCACTTACGAGGCTTGGTTGCGGAGATATGGGGTTTCGAAAGAAATCTGATTTTTAAACTTTTAAATGATGCCGGCATCATAACTTTTTTCAATTTTTCACTTAAAATTTTTTTGTCGAGTTTTGTAAAGTGGTGTACATCGATGGAAAGGTCTTTCTATTGGCAATTTAAAAGTGAAAACCGCAACCACTTACGAGGCTTGGTTGCGGAGATATGGGGTTTCGAAAGAAATCTGATTTTTAAACTTTTAAATGATGCCGGCATCATAACTTTTTTCAATTTTTCACTTAAAATTTTTTTGTCGAGTTTTGTAAAGTGGTGTACATCGATGGAAAGGTCTTTCTATTGGCAATTTAAAAGTGAAAACCGCAACCACTTACGAGGCTTGGTTGCGGAGATATGGGGTTTCGAAAGAAATCTGATTTTTAAACTTTTAAATGATGCCGGCATCATAACTTTTTTCAATTTTTCACTTAAAATTTTTTTGTCGAGTTTTGTAAAGTGGTGTACATCGATGGAAAGGTCTTTCTATTGGCAATTTAAAAGTGAAAACCGCAACCACTTACGAGGCTTGGTTGCGGAGATATGGGGTTTCGAAAGAAATCTGATTTTTAAACTTTTAAATGATGCCGGCATCATAACTTTTTTCAATTTTTCACTTAAAATTTTTTTGTCGAGTTTTGTAAAGTGGTGTACATCGATGGAAAGGTCTTTCTATTGGCAATTTAAAAGTGAAAACCGCAACCACTTACGAGGCTTGGTTGCGGAGATATGGGGTTTCGAAAGAAATCTGATTTTTAAACTTTTAAATGATGCCGGCATCATAACTTTTTTCAATTTTTCACTTAAAATTTTTTTGTCGAGTTTTGTAAAGTGGTGTACATCGATGGAAAGGTCTTTCTATTGGCAATTTAAAAGTGAAAACCGCAACCACTTACGAGGCTTGGTTGCGGAGATATGGGGTTTCGAAAGAAATCTGATTTTTAAACTTTTAAATGATGCCGGCATCATAACTTTTTTTCAATTTTTCACTTAAAATTTTTTTGTCGAGTTTTGTAAAGTGGTGTACATCGATGGAAAGGTCTTTCTATTGGCAATTTAAAAGTGAAAACCGCAACCACTTACGAGGCTTGGTTGCGGAGATATGGGGTTTCGAAAGAAATCTGATTTTTAAACTTTTAAATGATGCCGGCATCATAACTTTTTTCAATTTTTCACTTAAAATTTTTTTGTCGAGTTTTGTAAAGTGGTGTACATCGATGGAAAGGTCTTTCTATTGGCAATTTAAAAGTGAAAACCGCAACCACTTACGAGGCTTGGTTGCGGAGATATGGGGTTTCGAAAGAAATCTGATTTTTAAACTTTTAAATGATGCCGGCATCATAACTTTTTTCAATTTTTCACTTAAAATTTTTTTGTCGAGTTTTGTAAAGTGGTGTACATCGATGGAAAGGTCTTTCTATTGGCAATTTAAAAGTGAAAACCGCAACCACTTACGAGGCTTGGTTGCGGAGATATGGGGTTTCGAAAGAAATCTGATTTTTAAACTTTTAAATGATGCCGGCATCATAACTTTTTTCAATTTTTCACTTAAAATTTTTTTGTCGAGTTTTGTAAAGTGGTGTACATCGATGGAAAGGTCTTTCTATTGGCAATTTAAAAGTGAAAACCGCAACCACTTACGAGGCTTGGTTGCGGAGATATGGGGTTTCGAAAGAAATCTGATTTTTAAACTTTTAAATGATGCCGGCATCATAACTTTTTTCAATTTTTCACTTAAAATTTTTTTTTCGAGTTTTGTAAAGTGGTGTACATCGATGGAAAGGTCTTTCTATTGGCAATTTAAAAGTGAAAAACCGCAACCACTTACGAGGCTTGGTTGCGGAGATATGGGGTTTCGAAAGAAATCTGATTTTTAAACTTTTAAATGATGCCGGCATCATAACTTTTTTCAATTTTTCACTTAAAATTTTTTTGTCGAGTTTTGTAAAGTGGTGTACATCGATGGAAAGGTCTTTCTATTGGCAATTTAAAAGTGAAAACCGCAACCACTTACGAGGCTTGGTTGCGGAGATATGGGGTTTCGAAAGAAATCTGATTTTTAAACTTTTAAATGATGCCGGCATCATAACTTTTTTCAATTTTTCACTTAAAATTTTTTTGTCGAGTTTTGTAAAGTGGTGTACATCGATGGAAAGGTCTTTCTATTGGCAATTTAAAAGTGAAAACCGCAACCACTTACGAGGCTTGGTTGCGGAGATATGGGGTTTCGAAAGAAATCTGATTTTTAAACTTTTAAATGATGCCGGCATCATAACTTTTTTCAATTTTTCACTTAAAATTTTTTTGTCGAGTTTTGTAAAGTGGTGTACATCGATGGAAAGGTCTTTCTATTGGCAATTTAAAAGTGAAAACCGCAACCACTTACGAGGCTTTGTTGCGGAGATATGGGGTTTCGAAAGAAATCTGATTTTTAAACTTTTAAATGATGCCGGCATCATAACTTTTTTCAATTTTTCACTTAAATTTTTTTGTCGAGTTTTGTAAATTAGTGGTGTACATCGATGGAAAGGTCTTTCTATTGGCAATTTAAAAGTGAAAACCGCAACCACTTACGAGGCTTGGTTGCGGAGATATGGGGTTTCGAAAGAAATCTGATTTTTAAACTTTTAAATGATGCCGGCATCATAACTTTTTTCAATTTTTCACTTAAAATTTTTTTGTCGAGTTTTGTAAAGTGGTGTACATCGATGGAAGGTCTTTCTATTGGCAATTTAAAAGTGAAAACCGCAACCACTTACGAGGCTTGGTTGCGGAGATATGGGGTTTCAAGAAATCTGATTTTTAAACTTTTAAATGATGCCGGCATCATAACTTTTTTCAATTTTTCACTTAAAATTTTTTTGTCGAGTTTTGTAAAGTGGTGTACATCGATGGAAAGGTCTTTCTATTGGCAATTTAAAAGTGAAAACCGCAACCACTTACGAGGCTTGGTTGCGGAGATATTGGGTTTAGAAAGAAATCTGATTTTTAAACTTTTAAATGATGCCGGCATCATAACTTTTTTCAATTTTTCACTTAAAATTTTTCTGTCGAGTTTTGTAAAGTGGTGTACATCGATGGAAAGGTCTTTCTATTGGCAATTTAAAAGTGAAAACCGCAACCACTTACGAGGCTTGGTTGCGGAGATATGGGGTTTCGAAAGAAATCTGATTTTTAAACTTTTAAATGATGCCGGCATCATAACTTTTTTCAATTTTTCACTTAAAATTTTTCTGTCGAGTTTTGTAAAGTGGTGTACATCGATGGAAAGGTCTTTCTATTGGCAATTTAAAAGTGAAAACCGCAACCACTTACGAGGCTTGGTTGCGGAGATATGGGGTTTCGAAAGAAATCTGATTTTTAAACTTTTTTTAATTTTTCACTTAAAATTTTTTTGTCGAGTTTTGTAAAGTGGTGTACATCGATGGAAAGGTCTTTCTATTGGCAATTTAAAAGTGAAAACCGCAACCACTTACGAGGCTTGGTTGCGGAGATATGGGGTTTCGAAAGAAATCTGATTTTTAAACTTTTAAATGATGCCGGCATCATAACTTTTTTCAATTTTTCACTTAAAATTTTTTTGCCGAGTTTTGTAAAGTGGTGTACATCGATGGAAAGGTCTTTCTATTGGCAATTTAAAAGTGAAAACCGCAACCACTTACGAGGCTTGGTTGCGGAGATATGGGGTTTCGAAAGAAATCTGATTTTTAAACTTTTAAATGATGCCGGCATCATAACTTTTTTCAATTTTTCACTTAAAATTTTTTTGCCGAGTTTTGTAAAGTGGTGTACATCGATGGAAAGGTCTTTCTATTGGCAATTTAAAAGTGAAAACCGCAACCACTTACGAGGCTTGGTTGCGGAGATATGGGGTTTCGAAAGAAATCTGATTTTTAAACTTTTAAATGATGCCGGCATCATAACTTTTTTCAATTTTTCACTTAAAATTTTTTTGCCGAGTTTTGTAAAGTGGTGTACATCGATGGAAAGGTCTTTCTATTGGCAATTTAAAAGTGAAACCGCAACCACTTACGAGGCTTGGTTGCGGAGATATGGGGTTTCGAAAGAAATCTGATTTTTAAACTTTTAAATGATGCCGGCATCATAACTTTTTTCAATTTTTCACTTAAAATTTTTTTGTCGAGTTTTGTAAAGTGGTGTACATCGATGGAAAGGTCTTTCTATTGGCAATTTAAAAGTGAAAACCGCAACCACTTACGAGGCTTGGTTGCGGAGATATGGGGTTTCGAAAGAAATCTGATTTTTAAACTTTTAAATGATGCCGGCATCATAACTTTTTTCAATTTTTCACTTAAAATTTTTTTGTCGAGTTTTGTAAAGTGGTGTACATTGATGGAAAGGTCTTTCTATTGGCAATTTAAAAGTGAAAACCGCAACCACTTACGAGGCTTGGTTGCGGAGATATGGGGTTTCGAAAGAAATCTGATTTTTAAACTTTTAAATGATGCCGGCATCATAACTTTTTTCAATTTTTCACTTAAAATTTTTTTGTCGAGTTTTGTAAAGTGGTGTACATCGATGGAAAGGTCTTTCTATTGGCAATTTAAAAGTGAAAACCGCAACCACTTACGAGGCTTGGTTGCGGAGATATGGGGTTTCGAAAGAAATCTGATTTTTAAACTTTTAAATGATGCCGGCATCATAACTTTTTTCAATTTTTCACTTAAAATTTTTTTGCCGAGTTTTGTAAAGTGGTGTACATCGATGGAAAGGTCTTTCTATTGGCAATTTAAAAGTGAAAACCGCAACCACTTACGAGGCTTGGTTGCGGAGATATGGGGTTTCGAAAGAAATCTGATTTTTAAACTTTTAAATGATGCCGGCATCATAACTTTTTTCAATTTTTCACTTAAAATTTTTTTGTCGAGTTTTGTAAAGTGGTGTACATCGATGGAAAGGTCTTTCTATTGGCAATTTAAAAGTGAAAACCGCAACCACTTACGAGGCTTGGTTGCGGAGATATGGGCTTTCGAAAGAAATCTGATTTTTAAACTTTTAAATGATGCCGGCATCATAACTTTTTTCAATTTTTCACTTAAAATTTTTTTGTCGAGTTTTGTAAAGTGGTGTACATCGATGGAAAGGTCTTTCTATTGGCAATTTAAAAGTGAAAACCGCAACCACTTACGAGGCTTGGTTGCGGAGATATGGGGTTTAGAAAGAAATCTGATTTTTAAACTTTTAAATGATGCCGGCATCATAACTTTTTTCAATTTTTCACTTAAAATTTTTCTGTCGAGTTTTGTAAAGTGGTGTACATCGATGGAAAGGTCTTTCTATTGGCAATTTAAAAGTGAAAACCGCAAACACTTACTAGGCTTGGTTGCGGAGATATGGGGTTTCGAAAGAAATCTGATTTTTAAACTTTTAAATGATGCCGGCATCATAACTTTTTTCAATTTTTCACTTAAAATTTTTCTGTCGAG
This sequence comes from Epistrophe grossulariae, assembly GCA_929447395.1. Taxonomy (NCBI): domain Eukaryota; kingdom Metazoa; phylum Arthropoda; class Insecta; order Diptera; family Syrphidae; genus Epistrophe; species Epistrophe grossulariae. The sequence goes on from OV839568.1 coordinate 47,458,727, forward strand.
TTTTGTAAAGTGGTGTACATCGATGGAAAGGTCTTTCTATTGGCAATTTAAAAGTGAAAACCGCAACCACTTACGAGGCTTGGTTGCGGAGATATGGGGTTTCGAAAGAAATCTGATTTTTAAACTTTTTTTAATTTTTCACTTAAAATTTTTTTGTCGAGTTTTGTAAAGTGGTGTACATTGATGGAAAGGTCTTTCTATTGGCAATTTAAAAGTGAAAACCGCAACCACTTACGAGGCTTGGTTGCGGAGATATGGGGTTTCGAAAGAAATCTGATTTTTAAACTTTTAAATGATGCCGGCATCATAACTTTTTTCAATTTTTCACTTAAAATTTTTTTGCCGAGTTTTGTAAAGTGGTGTACATCGATGGAAAGGTCTTTCTATTGGCAATTTAAAAGTGAAAACCGCAACCACTTACGAGGCTTGGTTGCGGAGATATGGGGTTTCGAAAGAAATCTGATTTTTAAACTTTTAAATGATGCCGGCATCATAACTTTTTTCAATTTTTCACTTAAAATTTTTTTGTCGAGTTTTGTAAAGTGGTGTACATTGATGGAAAGGTCTTTCTATTGGCAATTTAAAAGTGAAAACCGCAACCACTTACGAGGCTTGGTTGCGGAGATATGGGGTTTCGAAAGAAATCTGATTTTTAAACTTTTAAATGATGCCGGCATCATAACTTTTTTCAATTTTTCACTTAAAATTTTTTTGTCGAGTTTTGTAAAGTGGTGTACATCGATGGAAAGGTCTTTCTATTGGCAATTTAAAAGTGAAAACCGTAACCACTTACGAGGCTTGGTTGCGGAGATATGGGGTTTCGAAAGAAATCTGATTTTTAAACTTTTAAATGATGCCGGCATCATAACTTTTTTCAATTTTTCACTTAAAATTTTTTTGTCGAGTTTTGTGAAGTGGTGTACATCGATGGAAAGGTCTTTCTATTGGCAATTTAAAAGTCAAAACCGCAACCACTTACGAGGCTTGGTTGCGGAGATATGGGGTTTCGAAAGAAATCTGATTTTTAAACTTTTAAATGATGCCGGCATCATAACTTTTTTCAATTTTTCACTTAAAATTTTTTTGTCGAGTTTTGTAAAGTGGTGTACATCGATGGAAAGGTCTTTCTATTGGCAATTTAAAAGTGAAAACCGCAACCACTTACGAGGCTTGGTTGCGGAGATATGGGGTTTCGAAAGAAATCTGATTTTTAAACTTTTAAATGATGCCGGCATCATAACTTTTTTCAATTTTTCACTTAAAATTTTTCTGTCGAGTTTTGTAAAGTGGTGTACATCGATGGAAAGGTCTTTCTATTGGCAATTTAAAAGTGAAAACCGCAACCACTTACGAGGCTTGGTTGCGGAGATATGGGGTTTCGAAAGAAATCTGATTTTTAAACTTTTTTTAATTTTTCACTTAAAATTTTTTTGTCGAGTTTTGTAAAGTGGTGTACATTGATGGAAAGGTCTTTCTATTGGCAATTTAAAAGTGAAAACCGCAACCACTTACGAGGCTTGGTTGCGGAGATATGGGGTTTCGAAAGAAATCTGATTTTTAAACTTTTAAATGATGCCGGCATCATAACTTTTTTCAATTTTTCACTTAAAATTTTTTTGCCGAGTTTTGTAAAGTGGTGTACATCGATGGAAAGGTCTTTCTATTGGCAATTTAAAAGTGAAAACCGCAACCACTTACGAGGCTTGGTTGCGGAGATATGGGGTTTCGAAAGAAATCTGATTTTTAAACTTTTAAATGATGCCGGCATCATAACTTTTTTCAATTTTTCACTTAAAATTTTTTTGTCGAGTTTTGTAAAGTGGTGTACATCGATGGAAAGGTCTTTCTATTGGCAATTTAAAAGTGAAAACCGCAACCACTTACGAGGCTTGGTTGCGGAGATATGGGGTTTCGAAAGAAATCTGATTTTTAAACTTTTAAATGATGCCGGCATCATAACTTTTTTCAATTTTTCACTTAAAATTTTTTTGTCGAGTTTTGTAAAGTGGTGTACATCGATGGAAAGGTCTTTCTATTGGCAATTTAAAAGTGAAAACCGTAACCACTTACGAGGCTTGGTTGCGGAGATATGGGGTTTCGAAAGAAATCTGATTTTTAAACTTTTAAATGATGCCGGCATCATAACTTTTTTCAATTTTTCACTTAAAATTTTTTTGTCGAGTTTTGTGAAGTGGTGTACATCGATGGAAAGGTCTTTCTATTGGCAATTTAAAAGTCAAAACCGCAACCACTTACGAGGCTTGGTTGCGGAGATATGGGGTTTCGAAAGAAATCTGATTTTTAAACTTTTAAATGATGCCGGCATCATAACTTTTTTCAATTTTTCACTTAAAATTTTTTTGTCGAGTTTTGTGAAGTGGTGTACATCGATGGAAAGGTCTTTCTATTGGCAATTTAAAAGTCAAAACCGCAACCACTTACGAGGCTTGGTTGCGGAGATATGGGGTTTCGAAAGAAATCTGATTTTTAAACTTTTAAATGATGCCGGCATCATAACTTTTTTCAATTTTTCACTTAAAATTTTTTTGTCGAGTTTTGTAAAGTGGTGTACATCGATGGAAAGGTCTTTCTATTGGCAATTTAAAAGTGAAAACCGCAACCACTTACGAGGCTTGGTTGCGGAGATATGGGGTTTAGAAAGAAATCTGATTTTTAAACTTTTAAATGATGCCGGCATCATAACTTTTTTCAATTTTTCACTTAAAATTTTTTTGTCGAGTTTTGTAAAGTGGTGTACATCGATGGAAAGGTCTTTCTATTGGCAATTTAAAAGTGAAAACCGTAACCACTTACGAGGCTTGGTTGCGGAGATATGGGGTTTCGAAAGAAATCTGATTTTTAAACTTTTAAATGATGCCGGCATCATAACTTTTTTCAATTTTTCACTTAAAATTTTTTTGTCGAGTTTTGTGAAGTGGTGTACATCGATGGAAAGGTCTTTCTATTGGCAATTTAAAAGTCAAAACCGCAACCACTTACGAGGCTTGGTTGCGGAGATATGGGGTTTCGAAAGAAATCTGATTTTTAAACTTTTAAATGATGCCGGCATCATAACTTTTTTCAATTTTTCACTTAAAATTTTTTTGTCGAGTTTTGTGAAGTGGTGTACATCGATGGAAAGGTCTTTCTATTGGCAATTTAAAAGTCAAAACCGCAACCACTTACTAGGCTTGGTTGCGGAGATATGGGGTTTCGAAAGAAATCTGATTTTTAAACTTTTAAATGATGCCGGCATCATAACTTTTTTCAATTTTTCACTTAAAATTTTTTTGTCGAGTTTTGTAAAGTGGTGTACATCGATGGAAAGGTCTTTCTATTGGCAATTTAAAAGTGAAAACCGCAACCACTTACGAGGCTTGGTTGCGGAGATATGGGGTTTAGAAAGAAATCTGATTTTTAAACTTTTAAATGATGCCGGCATCATAACTTTTTTCAATTTTTCACTTAAAATTTTTTTGTCGAGTTTTGTAAAGTGGTGTACATCGATGGAAAGGTCTTTCTATTGGCAATTTAAAAGTGAAAACCGTAACCACTTACGAGGCTTGGTTGCGGAGATATGGGGTTTCGAAAGAAATCTGATTTTTAAACTTTTAAATGATGCCGGCATCATAACTTTTTTCAATTTTTCACTTAAAATTTTTTTGTCGAGTTTTGTGAAGTGGTGTACATCGATGGAAAGGTCTTTCTATTGGCAATTTAAAAGTCAAAACCGCAACCACTTACGAGGCTTGGTTGCGGAGATATGGGGTTTCGAAAGAAATCTGATTTTTAAACTTTTAAATGATGCCGGCATCATAACTTTTTTCAATTTTTCACTTAAAATTTTTTTGTCGAGTTTTGTGAAGTGGTGTACATCGATGGAAAGGTCTTTCTATTGGCAATTTAAAAGTCAAAACCGCAACCACTTACGAGGCTTGGTTGCGGAGATATGGGGTTTCGAAAGAAATCTGATTTTTAAACTTTTAAATGATGCCGGCATCATAACTTTTTTCAATTTTTCACTTAAAATTTTTCTGTCGAGTTTTGTAAAGTGGTGTACATCGATGGAAAGGTCTTTCTATTGGCAATTTAAAAGTGAAAACCGCAACCACTTACGAGGCTTGGTTGCGGAGATATGGGGTTTCGAAAGAAATCTGATTTGTAAAGTGGTGTACATCGATGGAAAGGTCTTTCTATTGGCAATTTAAAAGTGAAAACCGCAACCACTTACGAGGCTTGGTTGCGGAGATATGGGGTTTCGAAAGAAATCTGATTTTTAAACTTTTAAATGATGCCGGCATCATAACTTTTTTCAATTTTTCACTTAAAATTTTTTTGTCGAGTTTTGTGAAGTGGTGTACATCGATGGAAAGGTCTTTCTATTGGCAATTTAAAAGTCAAAACCGCAACCACTTACGAGGCTTGGTTGCGGAGATATGGGGTTTCGAAAGAAATCTGATTTTTAAACTTTTAAATGATGCCGGCATCATAACTTTTTTCAATTTTTCACTTAAAATTTTTTTGTCGAGTTTTGTGAAGTGGTGTACATCGATGGAAAGGTCTTTCTATTGGCAATTTAAAAGTCAAAACCGCAACCACTTACGAGGCTTGGTTGCGGAGATATGGGGTTTCGAAAGAAATCTGATTTTTAAACTTTTAAATGATGCCGGCATCATAACTTTTTTCAATTTTTCACTTAAAATTTTTCTGTCGAGTTTTGTAAAGTGGTGTACATCGATGGAAAGGTCTTTCTATTGGCAATTTAAAAGTGAAAACCGCAACCACTTACGAGGCTTGGTTGCGGAGATATGGGGTTTCGAAAGAAATCTGATTTTTAAACTTTTTTTAATTTTTCACTTAAAATTTTTTTGTCGAGTTTTGTAAAGTGGTGTACATCGATGGAAAGGTCTTTCTATTGGCAATTTAAAAGTGAAAACCGCAACCACTTACGAGGCTTGGTTGCGGAGATATGGGGTTTCGAAAGAAATCTGATTTTTAAACTTTTAAATGATGCCGGCATCATAACTTTTTTCAATTTTTCACTTAAAATTTTTTTGCCGAGTTTTGTAAAGTGGTGTACATCGATGGAAAGGTCTTTCTATTGGCAATTTAAAAGTGAAAACCGCAACCACTTACGAGGCTTGGTTGCGGAGATATGGGGTTTCGAAAGAAATCTGATTTTTAAACTTTTAAATGATGCCGGCATCATAACTTTTTTCAATTTTTCACTTAAAATTTTTTTGTCGAGTTTTGTAAAGTGGTGTACATTGATGGAAAGGTCTTTCTATTGGCAATTTAAAAGTGAAAACCGCAACCACTTACGAGGCTTGGTTGCGGAGATATGGGGTTTCGAAAGAAATCTGATTTTTAAACTTTTAAATGATGCCGGCATCATAACTTTTTTCAATTTTTCACTTAAAATTTTTTTGTCGAGTTTTGTAAAGTGGTGTACATCGATGGAAAGGTCTTTCTATTGGCAATTTAAAAGTGAAAACCGTAACCACTTACGAGGCTTGGTTGCGGAGATATGGGGTTTCGAAAGAAATCTGATTTTTAAACTTTTAAATGATGCCGGCATCATAACTTTTTTCAATTTTTCACTTAAAATTTTTTTGTCGAGTTTTGTGAAGTGGTGTACATCGATGGAAAGGTCTTTCTATTGGCAATTTAAAAGTCAAAACCGCAACCACTTACTAGGCTTGGTTGCGGAGATATGGGGTTTCGAAAGAAATCTGATTTTTAAACTTTTAAATGATGCCGGCATCATAACTTTTTTCAATTTTTCACTTAAAATTTTTTTGTCGAGTTTTGTAAAGTGGTGTACATCGATGGAAAGGTCTTTCTATTGGCAATTTAAAAGTGAAAACCGCAACCACTTACGAGGCTTGGTTGCGGAGATATGGGGTTTCGAAAGAAATCTGATTTTTAAACTTTTAAATGATGCCGGCATCATAACTTTTTTCAATTTTTCACTTAAAATTTTTCTGTCGAGTTTTGTAAAGTGGTGTACATCGATGGAAAGGTCTTTCTATTGGCAATTTAAAAGTGAAAACCGCAACCACTTACGAGGCTTGGTTGCGGAGATATGGGGTTTCGAAAGAAATCTGATTTTTAAACTTTTTTCAATTTTTCACTTAAAATTTTTTTGTCGAGTTTTGTAAAGTGGTGTACATCGATGGAAAGGTCTTTCTATTGGCAATTTAAAAGTGAAAACCGCAACCACTTACGAGGCTTGGTTGCGGAGATATGGGGTTTCGAAAGAAATCTGATTTTTAAACTTTTAAATGATGCCGGCATCATAACTTTTTTCAATTTTTCACTTAAAATTTTTTTGCCGAGTTTTGTAAAGTGGTGTACATCGATGGAAAGGTCTTTCTATTGGCAATTTAAAAGTGAAAACCGCAACCACTTACGAGGCTTGGTTGCGGAGATATGGGGTTTCGAAAGAAATCTGATTTTTAAACTTTTAAATGATGCCGGCATCATAACTTTTTTCAATTTTTCACTTAAAATTTTTTTGTCGAGTTTTGTAAAGTGGTGTACATCGATGGAAAGGTCTTTCTATTGGCAATTTAAAAGTGAAAACCGTAACCACTTACGAGGCTTGGTTGCGGAGATATGGGGTTTCGAAAGAAATCTGATTTTTAAACTTTTAAATGATGCCGGCATCATAACTTTTTTCAATTTTTCACTTAAAATTTTTCTGTCGAGTTTTGTAAAGTGGTGTACATCGATGGAAAGGTCTTTCTATTGGCAATTTAAAAGTGAAAACCGCAACCACTTACGAGGCTTGGTTGCGGAGATATGGGGTTTCGAAAGAAATCTGATTTTTAAACTTTTTTTAATTTTTCACTTAAAATTTTTTTGTCGAGTTTTGTAAAGTGGTGTACATCGATGGAAAGGTCTTTCTATTGGCAATTTAAAAGTGAAAACCGCAACCACTTACGAGGCTTGGTTGCGGAGATATGGGGTTTCGAAAGAAATCTGATTTTTAAACTTTTAAATGATGCCGGCATCATAACTTTTTTCAATTTTTCACTTAAAATTTTTTTGCCGAGTTTTGTAAAGTGGTGTACATCGATGGAAAGGTCTTTCTATTGGCAATTTAAAAGTGAAAACCGCAACCACTTACGAGGCTTGGTTGCGGAGATATGGGGTTTCGAAAGAAATCTGATTTTTAAACTTTTAAATGATGCCGGCATCATAACTTTTTTCAATTTTTCACTTAAAATTTTTTTGTCGAGTTTTGTAAAGTGGTGTACATCGATGGAAAGGTCTTTCTATTGGCAATTTAAAAGTGAAAACCGCAACCACTTACGAGGCTTGGTTGCGGAGATATGGGGTTTAGAAAGAAATCTGATTTTTAAACTTTTAAATGATGCCGGCATCATAACTTTTTTCAATTTTTCACTTAAAATTTTTTTGTCGAGTTTTGTAAAGTGGTGTACATTGATGGAAAGGTCTTTCTATTGGCAATTTAAAAGTGAAAACCGCAACCACTTACGAAGCTTGGTTGCGGAGATATGGGGTTTCGAAAGAAATCTGATTTTTAAACTTTTAAATGATGCCGGCATCATAACTTTTTTCAATTTTTCACTTAAAATTTTTTTGTCGAGTTTTGTAAAGTGGTGTACATCGATGGAAAGGTCTTTCTATTGGCAATTTAAAAGTGAAAACCGCAACCACTTACGAGGCTTGGTTGCGGAGATATGGGGTTTCGAAAGAAATCTGATTTTTAAACTTTTAAATGATGCCGGCATCATAACTTTTTTCAATTTTTCACTTAAAATTTTTTTGTCGAGTTTTGTAAAGTGGTGTACATTGATGGAAAGGTCTTTCTATTGGCAATTTAAAAGTGAAAACCGCAACCACTTACGAGGCTTGGTTGCGGAGATATGGGGTTTCGAAAGAAATCTGATTTTTAAACTTTTAAATGATGCCGGCATCATAACTTTTTTCAATTTTTCACTTAAAATTTTTTTGTCGAGTTTTGTAAAGTGGTGTACATCGATGGAAAGGTCTTTCTATTGGCAATTTAAAAGTGAAAACCGCAACCACTTACGAGGCTTGGTTGCGGAGATATGGGGTTTCGAAAGAAATCTGATTTTTAAACTTTTAAATGATGCCGGCATCATAACTTTTTTCAATTTTTCACTTAAAATTTTTTTGTCGAGTTTTGTAAAGTGGTGTACATCGATGGAAAGGTCTTTCTATTGGCAATTTAAAAGTGAAAACCGCAACCACTTACGAGGCTTGGTTGCGGAGATATGGGGTTTCGAAAGAAATCTGATTTTTAAACTTTTAAATGATGCCGGCATCATAACTTTTTTCAATTTTTCACTTAAAATTTTTCTGTCGAGTTTTGTAAAGTGGTGTACATCGATGGAAAGGTCTTTCTATTGGCAATTTAAAAGTGAAAACCGCAACCACTTACGAGGCTTGGTTGCGGAGATATGGGGTTTCGAAAGAAATCTGATTTTTAAACTTTTTTTAATTTTTCACTTAAAATTTTTTTGTCGAGTTTTGTAAAGTGGTGTACATCGATGGAAAGGTCTTTCTATTGGCAATTTAAAAGTGAAAACCGCAAACACTTACTAGGCTTGGTTGCGGAGATATGGGGTTTCGAAAGAAATCTGATTTTTAAACTTTTAAATGATGCCGGCATCATAACTTTTTTCAATTTTTCACTTAAAATTTTTTTGTCGAGTTTTGTAAAGTGGTGTACATTGATGGAAAGGTCTTTCTATTGGCAATTTAAAAGTGAAAACCGCAACCACTTACGAGGCTTGGTTGCGGAGATATGGGGTTTCGAAAGAAATCTGATTTTTAAACTTTTAAATGATGCCGGCATCATAACTTTTTTCAATTTTTCACTTAAAATTTTTTTGTCGAGTTTTGTAAAGTGGTGTACATCGATGGAAAGGTCTTTCTATTGGCAATTTAAAAGTGAAAACCGCAACCACTTACGAGGCTTGGTTGCGGAGATATGGGGTTTCGAAAGAAATCTGATTTTTAAACTTTTAAATGATGCCGGCATCATAACTTTTTTCAATTTTTCACTTAAAATTTTTTTGTCGAGTTTTGTAAAGTGGTGTACATCGATGGAAAGGTCTTTCTATTGGCAATTTAAAAGTGAAAACCGCAACCACTTACGAGGCTTGGTTGCGGAGATATGGGGTTTCGAAAGAAATCTGATTTTTAAACTTTTAAATGATGCCGGCATCATAACTTTTTTCAATTTTTCACTTAAAATTTTTTTATCGAGTTTTGTAAAGTGGTGTACATCGATGGAAAGGTCTTTCTATTGGCAATTTAAAAGTGAAAACCGCAACCACTTCCGAGGCTTGGTTGCGGAGATATGGGGTTTCGAAAGAAATCTGATTTTTAAACTTTTAAATGATGCCGGCATCATAACTTTTTTCAATTTTTCACTTAAAATTTTTTTTTCGAGTTTTGTAAAGTGGTGTACATCGATGGAAAGGTCTTTCTATTGGCAATTTAAAAGTGAAAACCGCAACCACTTACGAGGCTTGGTTGCGGAGATATGGGGTTTCGAAAGAAATCTGATTTTTAAACTTTTAAATGATGCCGGCATCATAACTTTTTTCAATTTTTCACTTAAAATTTTTTTGTCGAGTTTTGTAAAGTGGTGTACATCGATGGAAAGGTCTTTCTATTGGCAATTTAAAAGTGAAAACCGCAACCACTTACGAGGCTTGGTTGCGGAGATATGGGGTTTCGAAAGAAATCTGATTTTTAAACTTTTAAATGATGCCGGCATCATAACTTTTTTCAATTTTTCACTTAAAATTTTTTTGCCGAGTTTTGTAAAGTGGTGTACATCGATGGAAAGGTCTTTCTATTGGCAATTTAAAAGTGAAAACCGCAACCACTTACGAGGCTTGGTTGCGGAGATATGGGGTTTCGAAAGAAATCTGATTTTTAAACTTTTAAATCATAACTTTTTTCAATTTTTCACTTAAAATTTTTTTGTCGAGTTTTGTAAAGTGGTGTACATCGATGGAAAGGTCTTTCTATTGGCAATTTAAAAGTGAAAACCGCAACCACTTACGAGGCTTGGTTGCGGAGATATGGGGTTTCGAAAGAAATCTGATTTTTAAACTTTTAAATGATGCCGGCATCATAACTTTTTTCAATTTTTCACTTAAAATTTTTTTGTCGAGTTTTGTAAAGTGGTGTACATTGATGGAAAGGTCTTTCTATTGGCAATTTAAAAGTGAAAACCGCAACCACTTACGAGGCTTGGTTGCGGAGATATGGGGTTTCGAAAGAAATCTGATTTTTAAACTTTTAAATGATGCCGGCATCATAACTTTTTTCAATTTTTCACTTAAAATTTTTTTGTCGAGTTTTGTAAAGTGGTGTACATCGATGGAAAGGTCTTTCTATTGGCAATTTAAAAGTGAAAACCGCAACCACTTACGAGGCTTGGTTGCGGAGATATGGGGTTTCGAAAGAAATCTGATTTTTAAACTTTTAAATGATGCCGGCATCATAACTTTTTTCAATTTTTCACTTAAAATTTTTTTGTCGAGTTTTGTAAAGTGGTGTACATCGATGGAAAGGTCTTTCTATACGCAATTTAAAAGTGAAAACCGCAACCACTTACGAGGCTTGGTTGCGGAGATATGGGGTTTCGAAAGAAATCTGATTTTTAAACTTTTAAATGATGCCGGCATCATAACTTTTTTCAATTTTTCACTTAAAATTTTTTTGTCGAGTTTTGTAAAGTGGTGTACATTGATGGAAAGGTCTTTCTATTGGCAATTTAAAAGTGAAAACCGCAAACACTTACTAGGCTTGGTTGCGGAGATATGGGGTTTAGAAAGAAATCTGATTTTTAAACTTTTAAATGATGCCGGCATCATAACTTTTTTCAATTTTTCACTTAAAATTTTTTTGTCGAGTTTTGTAAAGTGGTGTACATTGATGGAAAGGTCTTTCTATTGGCAATTTAAAAGTGAAAACCGCAACCACTTACGAGGCTTGGTTGCGGAGATATGGGGTTTCGAAAGAAATCTGATTTTTAAACTTTTAAATGATGCCGGCATCATAACTTTTTTCAATTTTTCACTTAAAATTTTTTTGCCGAGTTTTGTAAAGTGGTGTACATCGATGGAAAGGTCTTTCTATTGGCAATTTAAAAGTGAAAACCGCAACCACTTACGAGGCTTGGTTGCGGAGATATGGGGTTTAGAAAGAAATCTGATTTTTAAACTTTTAAATGATGCCGGCATCATAACTTTTTTCAATTTTTCACTTAAAATTTTTTTGTCGAGTTTTGTAAAGTGGTGTACATTGATGGAAAGGTCTTTCTATTGGCAATTTAAAAGTGAAAACCGCAAACACTTACTAGGCTTGGTTGCGGAGATATGGGGTTTCGAAAGAAATCTGATTTTTAAACTTTTAAATGATGCCGGCATCATAACTTTTTTCAATTTTTCACTTAAAATTTTTTTGTCGAGTTTTGTAAAGTGGTGTACATCGATGGAAAGGTCTTTCTATTGGCAATTTAAAAGTGAAAACCGCAACCACTTACGAGGCTTGGTTGCGGAGATATGGGGTTTCGAAAGAAATCTGATTTTTAAACTTTTAAATGATGCCGGCATCATAACTTTTTTCAATTTTTCACTTAAATTTTTTTGTCGAGTTTTGTAAAGTGGTGTACATCGATGGAAAGGTCTTTCTATTGGCAATTTAAAAGTGAAAACCGCAACCACTTACGAGGCTTGGTTGCGTAGATATGGGGTTTTGAAAGAAATCTGATTTTTAAACTTTTAAATGATGCCGGCATCATAACTTTTTTCAATTTTTCACTTAAAATTATTTTGTCGAGTTTTGTAAAGTGGTGTACATCGATGGAAAGGTCTTTCTATTGGCAATTTAAAAGTGAAAACCGCAACCACTTACGAGGCTTGGTTGCGGAGATATGGGGTTTCGAAAAAAATCTGATTTTTAAACTTTTAAATGATGCCGGCATCATAACTTTTTTCAATTTTTCACTTAAAATTTTGTTGTCGAGTTTTGTAAAGTGGTGTACATCGATGGAAAGGTCTTTCTATTGGCAATTTAAAAGTGAAAACCGCAACCACTTACGAGGCTTGGTTGCGGAGATATGGGGTTTCGAAAGAAATCTGATTTTTAAACTTTTAAATGATGCCGGCATCATAACTTTTTTCAATTTTTCACTTAAATTTTTTTGTCGAGTTTTGTAAAGTGGTGTACATCGATGGAAAGGTCTTTCTATTGGCAATTTAAAAGTGAAAACCGCAACCACTTACGAGGCTTGGTTGCGGAGATATGGGGTTTCGAAAGAAATCTGATTTTTAAACTTTTAAATGATGCCGGCATCATAACTTTTTTCAATTTTTCACTTAAAATTTTTTTGTCGAGTTTTGTAAAGTGGTGTACATCGATGGAAAGGTCTTTCTATTGGCAATTTAAAAGTGAAAACCGCAACCACTTACGAGGCTTGGTTGCGGAGATATGGGGTTTCGAAAGAAATCTGATTTTTAAACTTTTAAATGATGCCGGCATCATAACTTTTTTCAATTTTTCACTTAAAATTTTTTTGTCGAGTTTTGTAAAGTGGTGTACATCGATGGAAAGGTCTTTCTATTGGCAATTTAAAAGTGAAAACCGCAACCACTTACGAGGCTTGGTTGCGGAGATATGGGGTTTCGAAAGAAATCTGATTTTTAAACTTTTAAATGATGCCGGCATCATAACTTTTTTCAATTTTTCACTTAAAATGTTTTTGTCGAGTTTTGTAAAGTGGTGTACATCGATGGAAAGGTCTTTCTATTGGCAATTTAAAAGTGAAAACCGCAACCACTTACGAGGATTGGTTGCGGAGATATGGGGTTTCGAAAGAAATCTGATTTTTAAACTTTTAAATGATGCCGGCATCATAACTTTTTTCAATTTTTCACTTAAAATTTTTTTGTCGAGTTTTGTAAAGTGGTGTACATCGATGGAAAGGTCTTTCTATTGGCAATTTAAAAGTGAAAACCGCAACCACTTACGAGGCTTGGTTGCGGAGATATGGGGTTTCGAAAGAAATCTGATTTTTAAACTTTTAAATGATGCCGGCATCATAACTTTTTTCAATTTTTCACTTAAAATTTTTTTGTCGAGTTTTGTAAAGTGGTGTACATCGATGGAAAGGTCTTTCTATTGGCAATTTAAAAGTGAAAACCGCAACGAGGTTTACGAGGCTTGGTTGCGGAGATATGGGGTTTCGAAAGAAATCTGATTTTTAAACTTTTAAATGATGCCGGCATCATAACTTTTTTCAATTTTTCACTTAAAATTTTTTTGTCGAGTTTTGTAAAGTGGTGTACATCGATGGAAAGGTCTTTCTATTGGCAATTTAAAATTGAAAACCGCAACCACTTACGAGGCTTGGTTGCGGAGATATGGGGTTACGAAAGAAATCTGATTTTTAAACTTTTAAATGATGCCGGCATCATAACTTTTTTTAATTTTTCACTTAAAATTTTTTTGTCGAGTTTTGTAAAGTGGTGTACATCGATGGAAAGGTCTTTCTATTGGCAATTTAAAAGTGAAAACCGCAACCACTTACGAGGCTTGGTTGCGGAGATATGGGGTTTCGAAAGAAATCTGATTTTTAAACTTTTAAATGATGCCGGCATCATAACTTTTTTCAATTTTTCACTTAAAATTTTTTTGTCGAGTTTTGTAAAGTGGTGTACATCGATGGAAAGGTCTTTCTATTGGCAATTTAAAATTGAAAACCGCAACCACTTACGAGGCTTGGTTGCGGAGATATGGGGTTTCGAAAGAAATCTGATTTTTAAACTTTTAAATGATGCCGGCATCATAACTTTTTTTAATTTTTCACTTAAAATTTTTTTGTCGAGTTTTGTAAAGTGGTGTACATCGATGGAAAGGTCTTTCTATTGGCAATTTAAAATTGAAAACCGCAACCACTTACGAGGCTTGGTTGCGGAGATATGGGGTTTCGAAAGAAATCTGATTTTTAAACTTTTAAATGATGCCGGCATCATAACTTTTTTTAATTTTTCACTTAAAATTTTTTTGTCGAGTTTTGTAAAGTGGTGTACATCGATGGAAAGGTCTTTCTATTGGCAATTTAAAAGTGAAAACCGCAACCACTTACGAGGCTTGGTTGCGGAGATATGGGGTTTCGAAAGAAATCTGATTTTTAAACTTTTAAATGATGCCGGCATCATAACTTTTTTCAATTTTTCACTTAAAATTTTTTTGTCGAGTTTTGTAAAGTGGTGTACATCGATGGAAAGGTCTTTCTATTGGCAATTTAAAAGTGAAAACCGCAACCACTTACGAGGCTTGGTTGCGGAGATATGGGGTTTCGAAAGAAATCTGATTTTTAAACTTTTAAATGATGCCGGCATCATAACTTTTTTCAATTTTTCACTTAAAATTTTTTTGTCGAGTTTTGTAAAGGGGTGTGCATCGATGGAAAGGTCTTTCTATTGGCAATTTAAAAGTGAAAACCGCAACCACTTACGAGGCTTGGTTGCGGAGATTTTTAAACTTTTAAATGATGCCGGCATCATAACTTTTTTCAATTTTTCACTTAAAATTTTTTTGTCGAGTTTTGTAAAGTGGTGTACATCGATGGAAAGGTCTTTCTATTGGCAATTTAAAAGTGAAAACCGCAACCACTTACGAGGCTTGGTTGCGGAGATATGGGGTTTCGAAAGAAATCTGATTTTTAAACTTTTAAATGATGCCGGCATCCTAACTTTTTTCAATTTTTCACTTAAAATTTTTTTGTCGAGTTTTGTAAAGTGGTGTACATCGATGGAAAGGTCTTTCTATTGGCAATTTAAAAGTGAAAACCGCAACCACTTACGAGGCTTGGTTGCGGAGATATGGGGTTTCGAAAGAAATCTGATTTTTAAACTTTTAAATGATGCCGGCATCATAACTTTTTTCAATTTTTCACTTAAAATTTTTTTGTCGAGTTTTGTAAAGTGGTGTACATCGATGGAAAGGTCTTTCTATTGGCAATTTAAAAGTGAAAACCGCAACCACTTACGAGGCTTGGTTGCGGAGATATGGGGTTTCGAAAGAAATCTGATTTTTAAACTTTTAAATGATGCCGGCATCATAACTTTTTTCAATTTTTCACTTAAAATTTTTTTGTCGAGTTTTGTAAAGGGGTGTGCATCGATGGAAAGGTCTTTCTATTGGCAATTTAAAAGTGAAAACCGCAACCACTTACGAGGCTTGGTTGCGGAGATTTTTAAACTTTTAAATGATGCCGGCATCATAACTTTTTTCAATTTTTCACTTTAAATTTTTTTGTCGAGTTTTGTAAAGTGGTGTACATCGATGGAAAGGTCTTTCTATTGGCAATTTAAAAGTGAAAACCGCAACCACTTACGAGGCTTGGTTGCGGAGATATGGGGTTTCGAAAGAAATCTGATTTTTAAACTTTTAAATGATGCCGGCATCATAACTTTTTTCAATTTTTCACTTAAAATTTTTTTGTCGAGTTTTGTAAAGTGGTGTACATCGATGGAAAGGTCTTTCTATTGGCAATTTAAAAGTGAAAACCGCAACCACTTACGAGGCTTGGTTGCGGAGATATGGGGTTTCGAAAGAAATCTGATTTTTAAACTTTTAAATGATGCCGGCATCATAACTTTTTTCAATTTTTCACTTAAAATTTTTTTGTCGAGTTTTGTAAAGTGGTGTACATCGATGGAAAGGTCTTTCTATTGGCAATTTAAAAGTGAAAACCGCAACCACTTACGAGGCTTGGTTGCGGAGATATGGGGTTTCGAAAGAAATCTGATTTTTAAACTTTTAAATGATGCCGGCATCATAACTTTTTTCAATTTTTCACTTAAAATTTTTTTGTCGAGTTTTGTAAAGTGGTGTACATCGATGGAAAGGTCTTTCTATTGGCAATTTAAAAGTGAAAACCGCAACCACTTACGAGGCTTGGTTGCGGAGATATGGGGTTTCGAAAGAAATCTGATTTTTAAACTTTTAAATGATGCCGGCATCATAACTTTTTTCAATTTTTCACTTAAAATTTTTTTGTCGAGTTTTGTAAAGTGGTGTACATCGATGGAAAGGTCTTTCTATTGGCAATTTAAAAGTGAAAACCGCAACCACTTACGAGGCTTGGTTGCGGAGATATGGGGTTTCGAAAAAAATTTGACTTTTAAATTTTTAAATGAGGCTACATTTTTTTAAAAAATCATTACAGAGTAACATAAAAGTATGTAAAATTAAGAAATTTTAGGCTGTACACACCGAACCAAGATCTAGATTTCGAGCAAAAATCATTTCGAGGCAACCATCGACAACCTATTATGTAGGTATATGTCAAGCTAAGCAATTTGTTTTTACTGGTTCAGAGCCTCATATCTATATGATTTTATCTTTTAAGGCCCATTCACATGAAAGCGACCTACGACCGACGAATAAAAGAACAAATGGGATTTAAAAAATTTTAATAAGCCTTAATTCTTTACAAAACCTAGACAAAATGGTAGAAAACTTGTTTAAATTAATTTATTATTAATTATTTTACATTTACTTTTTGCTTAACCATTTTAAAATGTGTCCTCGCAGCTAAACTTAAACTTATTAAAATATTGTATTTTTTTTTATTTAATAACTTTAGCAGCTCCAAAACTTAAAACACAATCAAATAGTTTAATGACTCAAGTCAACGTTAAAATTTAAATTAAATCATTGCAAGATGATGTCTGTTACCTATCAGAATAAGGGTGATATAATGGCTTCAAAATTAATATCAAGGCATTTCTCATTGGACACACGTTTTTGCAGTTAACAATGACCCTCCTTGACCTTGTAGAAATGGTATGGCATGCATAGGTGCTTTGATCAAATTTTTTTAATTTGTTTTTTATTTGGTAATTTAAACAAATAATTTGTTTACATTTTTCCTAGTTATATTTATAAAAAAATGAAGTTAATATAGTTGACCTCAGAAACTCTCATCTACTAAAGGGCTATATAAAAATATATAAATCAAGGATGTAGATATTTTATTGTAAATAAAAATAGCTCATGAAATTAATAAATTTAAATTACACATTTCACACTAATTGTCTACGAGCACAGAAGAAAATTATTTTATTTTTTAAATTAATCAATTTAAAGCTGTTTGAACATTCGAATTCCAAATATACATTGAAACTTCTTCTTCTTGAAACCATAAATAATGAAATTGAAATAAACGGCGTCATTATTTTGTCACGCTTTGATGTAAAAAAGACATAATTGTGTCACACATCATTAGCTGCCAAATTTACTTCGCAATAGGAACCAATCTGCAAAAAAAACGAAATATTTTTAAGATTATAATTTTTCTCAATGCCAAGAAAATCGATAAAAAAAAAGTCAAATAATAATAATTCATCATCCCACTTACACACCTTTCTGATTGAGGTTATTTTATAAGTCTGATAAAAGATAAACTCATTCGTAACTTTTTGATACTGCAGATTTTTCGAAACAAAAAAAAAATCCTTCTGGCAGTTTTACCTTCTGTTTTTTTTTAAACAAAAGGTGCAAGGACAAAAAATCTTCACCACAAACTCATTAAAGTACATCTCGGGTAGATATACATAGGTGAGCGAAATATAATTGCTTCGCAAAATGGAGGTCATTCGTGAGATTAATTGCTATTATTATGTCCTTGTTCGTCAGCAGAGGGTTAAAAAAATGGACTAATATTAGCGGAGAATTAATTCGTTCTCCTTTCATTTTCATTAAAAAAAAATAAAACATTCTTTATTGCTTTTATAAGTTTTTTTTTTTTTAATATTTGAATTTAAATGTGCAATGTGTACGTAAACAAAAAAGATGAACGTGTCAGAAAGGATTGCAGATGTATGTATTTCGCTTGAAGTTTATGTTTTTAATTTGTTTTTCTATTCGGGGAACCGAAGAAATTTATATTACATATGAAAGTATATTTCAAATTTTTATTTTATTTTGCTAAAATAGTAAATTTATATATAACGGGTGATTTTTTAGCTGGTTTGGTTTTGGCAACACTGGTTTTGACAGCTGACGTGTGTTTAGTACCTTGTGTCACTGTCAAACAGCTTCAGTTTGGTTTGCAATTTAACCATGGATCGTCTTACAAATGAACAACGCTTGCAAATTATTGAATTTTACTATCAAAATTCGTGCTCGGTTCGAAATGTTCATCGCGCGCTGCTTCCATTTTATGGTCGGCATTCTCGACCTTCTGAGCAGTCTATTCGGAAGATTGTGACCAAATTTCGCACCAAATTTACTTTGTTGGACATTAAACCACCAACACGTTTACGTATTGTGCGTAGTGAAGAAAATATTGCGGCCGTATCAGCTAGTGTGACAGAAGACCGCGAAATGTCGATTCGGCGCCGTTCCCAGCAGTTAGGCCTTTGTTACAGCACTACGTGGAAAATTTTGCGGAAGGATTTGGGCGTAAAGCCTTTTAAGATACAGCTGGTGCAAGAACTAAAGCCAGCCGACCTACCACAACGCCGAATTTTTGGTGAATGGGCTCTTGGAAAGCTGGCCGAGGATCCGCTTTTTTATCGAAAAATTGTGTTCAGCGATGAGGCTCATTTTTGGTTGAATGGGTACGTAAATAAGCACAATTGCCGCATTTGGAGTGAAGATCAGCCAGAAGCATTGCAACAGCTACCAATGCATCCCGAAAAAGCCACTGTTTGGTGCGGTTTATGGGCCGGCGGCATTATTGGGCCATATTTCTTCAAAGATGATGCGAATCGCAGCGTTACTGTCAATGGTGAACGCTACCGAGCGATGATAACAAACTTTTTTTTGCCCGAAATGGAAGTTCTTGACTTGCATGATATGTGGTTTCAACAAGACGGTGCCACATGCCACACAGCACGCGAAACAATGGCGCAATTGCGAGGCGAGTTTGGTGAACAGTTAATTTCACGTTTCGGGCCGGTCAATTGGCCGCCTAGATCGTGCGATTTGACACCATTAGACTATTTTTTGTGGGGGTATGTCAAGGCTAATGTCTATATATATAATATATGCCCGCTTCGATTGACGCACTGGAAGCCAACATCCATGCATTCATTCGTGAGATACCGGCCGATATGTGTGAAAGAGTATGCCAAAATTGGACTCAGCGGATGGGCTACCTGAGACGCAGCCGCGGTCAACATTTGCATGAAATTATCTTTAAACATTAAATTGCAAGGTTCAAACTATCGATTCAAATAAATATTTCATTCATTTTTTCGAATTTTTTGTGTTTTTTTTTTTTTTAAAGTTCTAAACCTCTTAAAAAATCACCCGTTAATTCTGATATTTGATCAAATTCATTGTGTTTTAATTTGAGTTCAGAGTTTTTGACAAAATGAAATTTCCAAAGAAATTTTCAATTTTCAACCATGAAATTTTTTTATTATTTAAATAAAAATTATTTGTTGACGAAATTCAAACTACCTCAGCTTTTTTCATAATTTATAGTCAGTATTAATACTTAGAAATGGAAAAGATATCTATCAACTATTCGTGAGTCCACTCTTTATAGTTCACAACACAATAATGACAATGACAATGACTCGTAGAATCAGAACCAATGTGAAATGGCATCATATTCTTTGACAAAAACACTAAATCAAAATAAAAAAAATATAAGCTTATTAGTTTTGAGTGAAGTGTCTTTTTTGTTGACAGCAGCGTTCTTTTGGAACGCCATTTTTTAAAACATTTTTTTTTGTAAATGTGAGTTGTCAAAAATTGTCAATTAATTCTGACCTTATAGTTAGGTTAGGTTAGGTTTATGTGGTTGTGAGCAGAACGCTGGACACACTTAGACCATTGGTTGGCCCATTGTGATACCACAGGAATCTAGGAAACTTTCTTCCTACTCGTTGAACCATTTAGAGCTTCTTACGAAGCGAGCGAGACTGTTAATGTCATGACTTGCCAGATCACTAGGATCATTGTAGTAGAATTCTCCTAAATGGAGCCTACGTCTTTGAGTAAGAGCAGGGCATGTACAGAGAAGGTGAGGAATCGATTCTTCCTCTTCTTCGTCCATACAACTCCTGCAGAAGTCGTTAGAAAATACACCAAGCCTTGTTGCATGCTTGCCTATTAAACAGTGTCCAGTAATGACACCTATGATGGAGCCAATGTGCAGTCCTGCCTAGAGATAACAAGTTCCTAGAGCGCTTCAGATCCAGCACAGGCCAGATCTGTTTTGTGGCCTGACATGTGGCAATATTACTCCACCTAAGATTTGTTCTATCTATTGCATCTTGCTTTAGCATAAGTTTACAGGTAGCGATGGGTATACCAATATTTGTCCGATTTGACAGTATAGATAGTTAAGTTCCACTTTTGGCGAGTTCGTCTGCTTTGCAATTGCCTGGAATGTCCCTATGGCCCGGCACCCAGCAAAGGTGAATGTTGAACTGCTGTGCCATCTCCAAGAGAGATGATCGGCAATTAAGGGCAGTTTTTGAATTTGTAGAGACAGAATCCAGAGATTTAATGGCTGCTTGGCTATCCGAGAAAATACGGATATCTGTGGCTGATATCACGTTTTCTTTGAGCCAAGACAGGACTTCTTTTATCACCAAAAGTTCCGCCTGGAACACGCTACAGTGATTGGGGAGACGGAAGGAGAGACTTATAGTTATTAAGCTTCGAATATGAATGCTTAATAAAGGTAGTACCTACTATACCACTAAATTCAGTGTTCTCAAATCAATAGGGGTATTCCCGATCCGATGCAAACTGGTCTTGCATCATTGCAAAAGTGCAAAGTTTTTTTTTTACAATGGGGTTAGGGTATAGCAATTTTACACTTTTGCAATGATACAAGACCAGTTGCATCGGATCGGGAATAGAGTGCGTGAAGTTGCCCCCCTTTTTTGGAATTTGCTATTTTTGAAAGTTGTTCCAGGTTGTTCCCGATTTGTTCCGCATTGTTCCAAGTTTTTTTTGAAAAATATTCAAAAATGGGGGTTTTAGAGCCAAAAAACCGTTTTTGACCTAGCCCCCCTTTTTTCGAAAATCAAATTTTTGAAAGTTGTTTCAGATTGTTCTAGTTGTTCTGAACATTGTTCCAAGTTTTTGGACCCCTATTGTCAAAATTTCAAAAGTTATGGGCAAAATTCGAAAAAATTCTAGCCCCCCTTTTTCGAAATTCTTGATTTTGAAATTTTTTTCGTGTTTTAAAAAGTGTTCCAAACATTATTCCAAAAACTCAAAATTGTAGGACGTGTATTTTTAAAGATAAAACCTTCCAAACATTTTTTCAAAAATCCATAAAAACGGCTCTCTAATATTTTATTTTTTTTTTAATGCATTGACTTTTTAAATCTAATGGTAAATGCATGTATTGAAAAAAAGTTATGACCTTACATTCTTACTATCAGCTTAAAAACTAACTTTAAAAAAACATATCCGATTTTTTTAACTTTTCAAAAACACCCCTGTCCCCCCTTTTCCAAAAATCCAAAATCTAAAATTTGTTCCAAGTGCAGAATCCCTTAAATCCAATTGTTCCAAAGAATCATCAAAAAATATTGAAAACTGAAGATTTTAAGCCCAAAAAACACTTTAAATGAAAATATCTTATTATCCTTGCTCTGGCCCCCCTTTTTAGAAATCCAAAATTCAAAAATTTGTTCCGGGTTGTTCTAGGGCTCTTCTAAATTGTTCCAGACTTTCGTTTCTTAAAATTGATTTTTAGTATGAAAAATTTCAAAAAAATGCTCCCCTGCCCCCCCTTTTCCAAAAATCCAAAATCTAAAATTTGTTCCAAGTGCAGAATTCCTCAAATCCAATTGTTCCAAAGAATCATCAAAAAATATTGAAAACTGAACAACCTGGAACAAATTTTTGAATTTTGGATTTCTAAAAAGGGGGGCCAGAGCAAGGATAATAAGATATTTTCATTTAAAGTGTTTTTTGGGCTTAAAATCTTCAGTTTTCAATATTTTTTGATGATTCTTTGGAACAATTGGATTTGAGGAATTCTGCACTTGGAACAAATTTTAGATTTTGGATTTTTGGAAAAGGGGGGGCAGGGGAGCATTTTTTTGAAATTTTTCATACTAAAAATCAATTTTAAGAAACGAAAGTCTGGAACAATTTAGAAGAGCCCTAGAACAACCCGGAACAAATTTTTGAATTTTGGATTTCTAAAAAGGGGGGCCAGAGCAAGGATAATAAGATATTTTCATTTAAAGTGTTTTTTGGGCTTAAAATCTTCAGTTTTCAATATTTTTTGATGATTCTTTGGAACAATTGGATTTAAGGGATTCTGCACTTGGAACAAATTTTAGATTTTGGATTTTTGGAAAAGGGGGGACAGGGGTGTTTTTGAAAAGTTAAAAAAATCGGATATGTTTTTTTAAAGTTAGTTTTTAAGCTGATAGTAAGAATGTAAGGTCATAACTTTTTTTCAATACATGCATTTACCATTAGATTTAAAAAGTCAATGCATTAAAAAAAAAATAAAATATTAGAGAGCCGTTTTTATGGATTTTTGAAAAAATGTTTGGAAGGTTTTATCTTTAAAAATACACGTCCTACAATTTTGAGTTTTTGGAATAATGTTTGGAACACTTTTTAAAACACGAAAAAAATTTCAAAATCAAGAATTTCGAAAAAGGGGGGCTAGAATTTTTTCGAATTTTGCCCATAACTTTTGAAATTTTGACAATAGGGGTCCAAAAACTTGGAACAATGTTCAGAACAACTAGAACAATCTGAAACAACTTTCAAAAATTTGATTTTCGAAAAAAGGGGGGCTAGGTCAAAAACGGTTTTTTTGGCTCTAAAACCCCCATTTTTGAATATTTTTCAAAAAAAACTTGGAACAATGCGGAACAAATCGGGAACAACCTGGAACAACTTTCAAAAATAGCAAATTCCAAAAAAGGGGGGCTAACTTCACGCACTCTCGGGAATACCCCTATTAAGTTGTACCTCATGTCAACAATTTTTGACAAGATATTGATGGGGGAAGTACCATATCAAAAATAAATACATAGATTTAAAATAATTGTAACAAATCTGTTAATTTTTGTAACTTTTTTTTTAATTTCTGGACAGTTTGCCATTGTGACAGATTGACCAAAATTTTGGGTAAAATGACATTTGGCGCAGGGACATAAGGTTATTACCACTTGGTATGAATAAATGAATGAATATATTGTGGGGTAAATTGCCACTGCGACCTGTGCCTATAGATCTATTTTGCCCCCATTAATTTTGAGCTGGATGCGAGGATGCTCATATTATAGCCCTTCCTCCAAACCTATTTCTCTGAGGAATTTAAGTATTTGGGGTATTCTCAGAGAAGATAAATTGCACTCTTCCACCTGGTAGCGTCTTTTTCTTTGGTGCACGAGTGCATCGCTAGGAGGAGGCTCGTTATGATTCTGAAGTTGATCATGCAGTCATTGAAACGTTCTTGGTTATAGTTTCCAAGTAGGAGTTCGGCTTGCCTCAGCCTGGGGAGTTCCTTTCAATTTTTTGATCCATTGGCTTCCTCTTCTTCTTTGATTTAATTTTTTGGTAACATTCTCTCCTAAGCCGCAATAGGGCTCAGGTCCCGTTGAGGTAGTCTTTGCTCCTATTTTTGCTAGGGAGTTTGCCTCTTCATTAACCAGAACACCAACATGCGTCCAGGTAACCAATGAAGTTTGACATTATTGTTTTGCGAAGTTCATTTAGCCTGCCTATGCATACCCATACTATTTTGGAGTTAATGAAATACGAGTGCCCTGAGCTCTGCTTGGCTATCTGACATGATGGCAATGTCTTGCTTTTGATAATTCCTTTCAAGGTTAAGATCTGCACATTTTCCTATGGCATTCACCTCGGACTGGAAAATACTATTTGATTGTCCCATCGGAATAGAAAGTTTGGTTCGCGGCCCAAAAACTCCTGCCACAGTCTCTTCAGTCGTTCTCGATCCATCAGTATACCACTTGATGGTATTTTCTTTGAATGTGTAGTTTGTTGTTTCACCTATACCCATCCTTTTTTATTGCTTAGCTTCGTCTGGAAGTTTTTCTCGAAGTTATATTTTTTGATCATGCTATCTCTTGGGATGTCAATAAGGTTTGTTACTGCGGACTTTGGCAAACTGTCTCTTGTGCTGAAACTTATACATTTTGCAGTCCCAGTTCCCTCTTTGACAAACCTCACAATAGCTCCCTTTGCAGCACTTTCAATGACCTCGTGTAGAGGATCCAGATGAAGGACTACCTTCATTAGCTGCTGTAGGGCAAGTTCTCATTGCTCCAGTGATACATATATACATGCAAGCCTTTGGACTTTATCTATAGTGCTTTCCTAGTTCCTACTAATTCGGTTCTTTTGTGCCATGCAACTGCACCATAGGTAATGATGGGTCTCACAATCATGGTGTACATCCATCTGAAGATGTTTGGTTTGCAACCCCATGATTTGCCTGCAAGTCTCTTGCATATCATTAGGGCCTTTGTGGCTTTCCCGACTGTTATTTCTACATGCTTGTTCTAGATTTTGCTATCTAGTTCAATTCCTAGATATTTTACATTTCTCTTTATTTCGATTTCTTCGCCAGCTAATCGAACTTTTCTTCATGCGCGGAAGAAGTCTCTCATTATTAAATGGTATGATCGTCGTCCAAGTAGGATTAATTGATAGTCCTACGGATAAACACCATTTCCTACATAGTTGTTGTTAGACCTCTTTGGATTATATCACAAATAGTTTCTTCGAACTTCCCTAAGGCTGTGATATGATTACGATATCATCAGCGAAGCCAATACGCCAATATGCCTTGGGAAGTATGATTTTCTAGCAATTCATCTACTACAAGTCTCCACAGAGTAAAGGCGATAGTACTCCTCCCTGAGGACAACCTCTTGTTGTAATGATTTTCTATACAGTTGTACCTGCCTGTGCCTGTGCTGTTCGAGTGCCTAACATTTCATTGATCCATCTGGTTATGGTGATTGGAATACACCAATGTTGACTGCATCATGGGAGGTGTTGTCAAACGACACGGCCCAGGAATATAAGGCCTAGGGACATTAAGCCTCAATATTTTTTTTGGGGCTTATTCCCCACTTGAGTGGACATAAAGCCCAAATTTAATTTGGGCCTTAAGTCCCACCCAAGTGGGACCCAAGCCCCAAGTATTTTTTCATAACAATGGGACATAAGTCCAAAAATATTTAGAGACATAGAAGATAATAATAATTTGTTTATGTTTTATTTGAAAGAAAATTAGTACAGTGCTAGCACCCAGAATTACAGTGAAGTATGTATGGGGGGACATGCTACCACCCTGCAAACCCCATCTCGGGTACACTACAGGATTTGGAGTAGGTGCGAGTTAGGGTGTATGCAAAGTTTCTTTTTATCATTTGGTAGTTTTTATTTAGTGGGACATGACCCCCAACGTTTTTATTTGGGGCTTACGGCCCACATGTGTGTGGTCTTAAAGCCAAATCAAATTTGAGCATTATGTACCACTCAAGTGGAACATAAGCCCCAAAAATAAAATTTGGGCTTTATGACCCTGGGCTCTTTTCCCAGCGCCTTGTCAAACGCTCCTTCAATATCTAGGAAGGCAGCTAATGCTATGTTTCCAAAGCTTTTTGTAAAGTATTAGTGAGCTCAGATAGGGCGGTTTCTGTGGATCTAGCCGCTCTATAGACATGCTATCACAGATTAAGAGGCCTATGTGTTAAAACTTCGGATCTTATGAAGTTATAAATAATTTTTTCCAAGTATAAACGATAGGCTTACTTATTGGCTTGAAAGACTTTGAATAGGTTGTATCTTATTTCCTAATTTTTGGGAGGAAAATTACTTTGGCCCTTCTCCATAGACTTGGTATATACCTACCCAAGAGCAATATGCTACTTTGAAGGTTACTAATAATATAGGGTATAAGATATTCTTTTCCCTTTTACAAAAGTGCTGGGAAGATATATTGCAATCTACTTGGTATACCAACCGGGTAGAAAATTATCTAGGAAAAACTATTTTTAAGCGTGGCCCTAGCTACACAGAAAAAAAAAACCGTTGTCATATTGACAATCACCGATAGTCAATTGGAAATAGTCATATTGAATACCAAAATAGTCAATATGATGAAAAATCTGTAAAAACGTCACAAAACTTAACAACTGCGATTGTCAATATGAAAACTCTTGAAAACTTTCGGTAGTCAATTTCTCAATTTCAATTTGATAATCGAAGTTGTCAAATAGAATATTTTGATAGTCAATATGATGACCGCCTTATTTTCATCATCCCATTGACAACCATGGTCATCAAATACACAACTGCAGTTGTCAGACGGACTATTGCGATTGTTAATTTCAAAATCGAGAAAAATTAAAACAAAAAAAAAACGAGAGGTTCTTAATCCTTGAATAATAGTTGTAGAAATTTTCATATTGACAACCGTGTTAGTCAAATTGACAACTGTGATTGTCAATATGATGACCGCTTTTTGTCTGTCAACAAATTGAAAACCATGGTTATCAAATGGACAGTTGGAGTTGTCAAATTGACTATCGCGATTGTAAATATGAAAATCGACAAAAATAAAAAATGAAAAACACGAGGTGATAATCATGAAAACCGCGTTCATCAAAATGACAATTGTAATTGTCAATATGAAAACCGCGGTCATCAAATGCACAATTGCGATTGTCAATATGATAACAACGGTCATCAAATAGACAATTGCAGTTGTCAAACTGACTATTGCAATTGTTAATATGAAAATCGACGTAAATAAAAAAATAAAAACACGAGGTGATGATCATGAAAACTGCGGTCATCAAATAGACGACTACAGTTGTCAAACTGACTATTGCAATTGTTAATATGAAAACCAAGGAGAAAAAATCTGAAGTTGCTGATTGAAAACCGTGTTCATCATATTGACAATTGTGATTGTCAATATGAAAACCAAATACACAATTGCGATTGTCAATATGAAAACCGCGGTCATCAAATACACAATTGCGATTGTCAATATGATAACAACGGTCATCAAATAGACAATTGCAGTTGTCAAACTGACTATTGCGATAGTGAATATGAAAATCGACGTAAATAAAAAAATAAAAACACGAGGTGATGATCATGAAAACTGCGGTCATCAAATAGACGACTGCAGTTGTCAAACTGACTATTGCAATTGTTAATATGAAAATCAAGGAAAAAAAACCTGAAGTTGCTGATTGAAAACCGTGTTCATCATATTGACAATTGTGATTGTCAATATGAAAACCAAATACACAATTGCGATTGTCAATATGAAAACCGCGGTCATCAAATACACAATTGCGATTGTCAATATGATAACAACGGTCATCAAATAGACAATTGCAGTTGTCAAACTGACTATTGCGATAGTGAATATGAAAATCGACGTAAATAAAAAAATAAAAACACGAGGTGATGATCATGAAAACTGCGGTCATCAAATAGACGACTTCAGTTGTCAAACTGACTATTGCAATTGTTAATATGAAAACCAAGGAGAAAAAATCTGAAGTTGCTGATTGAAAACCGTGTTCATCATATTGACAATTGTGATTGTCAATATGAAAACCAAATACACAATTGCGATTGTCAATATGAAAACCGCGGTCATCAAATACACAATTGCGATTGTCAATATGATAACAACGGTCATCAAATAGACAATTGCAGTTGTCAAACTGACTATTGCGATAGTGAATATGAAAATCGACGTAAATAAAAAAATAAAAACACGAGGTGATGATCATGAAAACTGCGGTCATCAAATAGACGACTGCAGTTGTCAAACTGACTATTGCAATTGTTAATATGAAAACCAAGGAGAAAAAATCTGAAGTTGCTGATTGAAAACCGTGTTCATCATATTGACAATTGTGATTGTCAATATGAAAACCAAATACACAATTGCGATTGTCAATATGAAAACCGCGGTCATCAAATACACAATTGCGATTGTCAATATGATAACAACGGTCATCAAATAGACAATTGCAGTTGTCAAACTGACTATTGCGATAGTGAATATGAAAATCGACGTAAATAAAAAAATAAAAACACGAGGTGATGATCATGAAAACTGCGGTCATCAAATAGACGACTGCAGTTATCAAACTGGCTATTGCAATTTTTAATATGACAAATATATGAACGGTATTACAAATACTAGCTTAGTAAAGTGAGTAGTTACAACTAAAAAACAATTTAATACATGAAGGAAGCGCTCCACTCTGTCGTTCTTTATATCCTAAAAGCATCTACCCTTGACAAATATGTGAACGATATTTCAAATCACTAGCTTAATAAAGTCTGAAGTTACAGTAAAAAAACAATTTTAATACATATAGGGGGCGCTGCACTCTGTCGATTTTTATATCGCAAAAGCAGCTACCCCTGATAAATATGTGAACGATATTTCAAATCCCTTGCTTACTGAAGTGCAAAGTTACAACTAAAAAACTAATTTAATACCTGTAGAGGCGCTGCAATCGGTCGATCTTTATATCGCAAAAGCAGCTACCACTGACAAATATATGAACGATATTTCAAATCCCTAGCTTACTGAAGTGCAAAGTTACAACTAAAAAACTAATTTAATACACGTAGGGGGCGCTGCAATCGGTCGATCTTTATATCGCAAAAGCAGCTACCCTTCACAAATATGAGAACGATATTTCAAATCACTAGCTTAATAAAGTGCAAAGTTACAACTAAAAAACTAATTTAATAAAGGTAGGGGGCGCTGCAATCGGTCGATCTTTATATCGCAAAAGCAGCTACCACTGATAAATATATGAACGATATTTCAAATCCCTAGCTTACTGAAGTGCAAAGTTACAACTAAAAAACTAATTTAATACACGTAGGGGGCGCTGCAATCGGACGATCTTTATATCGCAAAAGCAGCTACCACTGACAAATATATTAACGATATTTCAAATCCCTAGCTTACTGAAGTGCAAAGTTACAACTAAAAAACTAATTTAATACACGTAGGGAGCGCTGCAATCGGTCGATCTTTATATCGCAAAAGCAGCTACCCTTGACAAATATGTGAAAGATATTTCAAATCACTAGCTCAATAAAGTGCAAAGTTACAACTAAAAAACTATTTTAATACACGTAGGGGGCGCTGCACTCGGTCGATCTTTATATCGCAAAAGCAGCTAACCTTCACAAATATGTGAAAGATATTTCAAATCACTAGCTTAATAAAGTGCAAAGTTACAACTAAAAAACTAATTTAATAAAGGTAGGGGGCGCTGCAATCGGTCGATCTTTATATCGCAAAAGCAGCTACCACTGATAAATATATGAACGATATTTCAAATCCCTAGCTTACTGAAGTGCAAAGTTACAACTAAAAAACTAATTTAATACACGTAGGGGGCGCTGCAATCGGACGATCTTTATATCGCAAAAGCAGCTACCACTGACAAATATATTAACGATATTTCAAATCCCTAGCTTACTGAAGTGCAAAGTTACAGCTAAAAAACTAATTTAATACACGTAGGGAGCGCTGCAATCGGTCGATCTTTATATCGCAAAAGCAGCTACCCTTGACAAATATGTGAAAGATATTTCAAATCACTAGCTCAATAAAGTGCAAAGTTACAACTAAAAAACTATTTTAATACACGTAGGGGGCGCTGCACTCGGTCGATCTTTATATCGCAAAAGCAGCTAACCTTGACAAATATGTGAACGTTATTTAAAAATCCCTAGGTTACTGAAGTGCAAAGTTACAACTAAAAACTATTTTGATACACGTAGGGGGCCCTGCACTCGATCGGTCTTTATATCACAAAAGCAGCAACCCTTGACAAACATCTGAAAGATATTTCAAATCATTAGCTAAATAAATTCTGAAGTTACAATAAAAAACAATTATGATACATGTAGGGGGCGCTGCACTCCGTCGATCTTTATATCGCAAAAGCAGCTACCCAAATATGTGTATACAATATTTCAAATATGCTCTGCCATCGAAGTTAATCGATTAAATTTATCTTAAGCAATATTCGATTCTCTGAGTGTAGATACCAAAATCAAGTACCATAAAATATTAAAAAAAAAAAAAAACAAACGGTAAATCACAAAACAAATAACTGCAGTTATAAAAATTTGCATATTGACAACAATGATTGTCAAATATACAACTTTGGTTTTCAATAAGATGATTGTTCCCTTGCAGTCATCACATTTACAATCGTGGTTGTCAATTTGATGATCATAAACTCTAAAATTATCACATTGAAAACCGGGGTAGTCAAATTGACAATCTTGATCGTCAAGCGATTGCTAGGTAAAACTTATTCGTTTTGAGTTGCCGTTTTCAAACGGCGCGGCGTTTCACTACGCAGCTTTAAAGGGTGAAGTTACAACTAAAAAACAATTTTAATTCACGTAGGGGGCGCTGGACTCGGTCGATCTTTATATCGCAAAAGCAGCTACCCTTCACAAATATGTGAACGATATTTCAAATCACAAGCTTAATAAAGTGCAAAGTTACAACTAAAAAAACTATTTTAATACACGTAGAGGGCGCTGCACTCGGTCGATCTTTATATCGCAAAAGCAGCTACCCTTCACAAATATGTGAACGATATTTCAAATCACAAGCTTAATAAAGTGCAAAGTTACAACTAAAAAAACTATTTTAATACACGTAGAGGGCGCTGCACTCGGTCGATCTTTATATCGCAAAAGCAGCTACCCTTCACAAATATGTGAACGATATTTCAAATCACTAGCTTAATAAAGTGCAAAGTTACAACTAAAAAAACTATTTGAATACACGTAGAGGGCGCTGCACTCGGTCGATCTTTATATCGCAAAAGCAGCTACCCTTGACAAATATGTGAAAGATATTTCAAATTACTAGCTTAATAAAGTGCAAAGTTACAACTAAAAAACTATTTTAATACACGTAACTTAAAAAATATGTATGAATCCCGATTTCCAAACTTCTTTTTCTTACAAATTATTTAATTATTATGGTTTATAAAGGGATAAAAGAGATGTATCTGTTTGTTAAAATTTAATTTTTTTCCTAATTTTCTATGAAATTTTAATAAACAAGAAAATGTCAAGAAAATGTTAATTAAAGATTAGTAAATTCTTTGATGTGAAAATTTAAAAGATTTGGTACGGTTATCAGGCACTATATTTTTGACATTTCATAAAGTTTAAATAACCAAATTCCTATTTTTTTTGTTTTAGTATAATACTAACTGCATTTATATGACACTTAAATATTTATACTTGTCAAAAATTGTATGTCGGCTTAACAATTTTCATGAACTGTCACTGCTTCAAGCGTTAATAAATAAAATAGGTTTAATATTTTACTAGTTTATAAATGTTTAAATTAAGATAGAAGCTATATCTGTTTGGTAACGTGAAATATCATAAGGCTTTTCACAATTTTCTGTCAAAACAAATAGGTAACCAAACAAGATTAATTTCAAAAAGTGATTTTAACTATAAACTAAAATGTTTTGATTGCATCCAGTTTTATCAAATTGCATCGAGTTTTATCAAATGAAACAAAAATTACATTGATACAATCACGTACGGGAAACTTTTTTCATTTATCCTAATTTGAAAAAATTTTGTGAAGAAAATGTCAAATTTTAAATGGATTTAGATCGATGCTAGAAAAATAATAAAAAGACAATTATTTACAACTTTAAATGTGTTATAAGTGCCTTAAAAACAACAATTTGAAAACATATTTGAAAAATCATTACTAGGTAAGTAAGTTAATAATTTTATTACTTATAATACACATACCTATATTTTTTAATGCACCCAAATGCGAATGTAAAAGCCTTATTTTCTTGTTTTAAATTTATTTATTTCAGTGTACGAAACGAAGCCCATTACAAAAGTTCAGACAAAAAACAAACGGTAAATTCCAAATCAAAGAATTGCATTCATCAGAATTTTCATATTGAAAACCATGGTAGTCAATCTGACAACTGTAGTTGTCAATATGATGATCGAATCTTTAAAATTGTCATATTGAAAACCACAGTCATCAATTGGACAATTGTGGTTGTCAATATGAAAACCTGGGGATTTTTTGCTTCAGATTTCATCATTTCCAGTAAAGACTTGTGAAGTAAAACTCATTCGTTTTTGTAGCGTGTTGAGTAGCAGTCGCAAAAGTTTTCCTGTGTTCAAATTAAATATTTACTAAAAGTAATTGTGGCCATAATATCAAGATAATTTTAAACTTTTTATAGTGTTATAAGTGCACCAAACAAAATCATTCCATAAATCTACAAGGTAAATCAACTAAAAAAGTAATTTATTTTATGTTACATAGCTATTTAATTCTTAAACATAACCGGTTATCCAATCCCCTTAAAAAAATCTCCAGACAAAAAACAAACGGTAAATTCCAAAACAAAGAATTGCATTCATCAGAATTTTCATATTGAAAACCATGGTAGTCAATCTGACAACTGTAGTTGTCAATATGATGATCGAATCTTTAAAATTGTCATATTGAAAACCACAGTCATCAATTGGACAATTGTGGTTGTCAATATGAAAACCTGGGGATTTTTTGCTTCAGATTTCATCATTTCCAGTAAAGACTTGTGAAGTAAAACTCATTCGTTTTTGTAGCGTGTTGAGTAGCAGTCGCAAAAGTTTTCCTGTGTTCAAATTAAATATTTACTAAAAGTAATTGTGGCCATAATATCAAGATAATTTTAAACTTTTTATAGTGTTATAAGTCCACCAAACAAAATCATTGATAAGTCTACAAGGTAAATCAACTAAAAGAGTAATTTATTTTATGTTACATAGCTATTTAATTCTTAAACATAACCGGTTATTCAATCTTGATAGAAAAGGTACTTCAAATTAAAGTAAATCGACTAACGCTAATCATTTTAATTAGTAATATTATCTTTTTTAAGAATTCAGCTATATTTTCTTAGTTTTAGTTTAATTTTTCAAGCCAATCCCCTTAAAAAAATCTCCAGACAAAAAACAAACGGTAAATTCCAAAACAAAGAATTGCATTCATCAGAATTTTCACATTGAAAACCATGGTAGTCAATCTGACAACTGTAGTTGTCAATATGATGATCGAATCTTTAAAATTGTCATATTGAAAACCACAGTCATCAATTCGACAATTGTGGTTGTCAATATGAAAACCTGGGGATTTTTTGCTTCAGATTTCATCATTTCCAGTAAAGACTTGTGAAGTAAAACTCATTCGTTTTTGTAGCGTGTTGAGTAGCAGTCGCAAAAGTTTTCCTGTGTTCAAATTAAATATTTACTAAAAGTAATTGTGGCCATAATATCAAGATAATTTTAAACTTTTTATAGTGTTATAAGTCCACCAAACAAAATCATTGATAAGTCTACAAGGTAAATCAACTAAAAGAGTAATTAATTTTATGTTACATAGCTTTTTAATTCTTAAACATAACCGGTTATTCAATCTTGATAGAAAAGGTACTTCAAATTAAAGTAAATCGACTAACGCTAATCATTTTAATTAGTAATATTATCTTTTTTAAGAATTCAGCTATATTTTCTTAGTTTTAGTTTAATTTTTCAAGCCAATCCCCTTAAAAAAATCTCCAGACTAAAAACAAACGGTAAATTCCAAATCAAAGAATTGCATTCATCGGAATTTTCATATTGAAAACCATGGTAGTCAATCTGACAATTGCAATATGATGATCGTATCTTTAAAATTTTCATATTGAAAACCACGGTCATCAAATTGATAGTAATTGTGGTAATCTTTTGAACGGTGTTCACATTGGACTATATTCTCCTCCTTTTTTTGATTTCTCTATTATTACTCTCACTCCCACTTCATTCATGGCCAATTCAGGTTTTTAGTTTTCTATAAATTTAAATAGACTCTCTGCTTGCTACCTCTTTCATCTTCTTTGTCCTTAGCTTTCTTGTATCGTACAAGTTTTCAATATATTTTCTTCGAAAAATGTTCGATTTTTCTTCGGGAAAAATTCTGAAGCTAAGTACAAACGATTGTCAGATCTTACAATATTGTCAGAACTTTTAATTGTCTGAAAATAGCTAACAATTAGCTTACAATTGACATATTTCTTACAATGAAAATTGTTCGTTCACACGGTTGGTAGATTTCTTCCCAAAGTCTGGCAATTTGATGGTCAGCTATTTTGTATCTCTTTTCAACAAACTCATTGACATTTCGAACAGTGAAAAAAATTGTCAGCAATTGTAAGATTTTTTCAATGAAAAAATCTGACAATGACCAATGAGTCTGACAATATCCTTATCGCCTGACAATGTCTTAATCGACTGACAATGATATAAATTGTGTGTTCAGACGATTGTAAGATACCTGACAATTTTTTGTCAGATTGTCATCTGACAATGGCTTTTCTGACAATATTGTCAGACAAAATTGTGTGTTCAGACGATTGTAAGACATTTGGAACAGTTTTTTCACTGTCAGATCTGACAATCGTCTGTACTTAGCTTCAGACAAATTTTGAATATTTTTTTTCAATATACCTACTTTCTTCGAAAAATTTTCAATATTTTTTCTTCGGGAAAAAGACTTAAAAAATTTTAGGACTTTGAAAAATATTCAATATGTATTTTTTTTTCGGGAAAGACTTCGGAAAATTTTAGGACTTAGGAAAATTTTCAATATTTTTTCTTCGGGAAAAGACTTAGACAAATTTTAGGACTTACAAAAATTTTCAATATTTTTTCTTCGGGAAAAAGATTTAGAAAAAATTTCAATATTTTCTCTTCGGAAAAAAGACAGAAAAATTTTCAATATTTTTTCTTCGGGAAAAAGACTTAGAAAAATTTTCAATAGATACATATATGTACATATATATGTACATATGTACATACATACATAGAAAAAATATTGAACATTTTTCTAAGTCCTAAAATTTTTCTCGGTATATTTCCCCAAGAGAAAATATTGAAATTTTGTCTAAGTCTTTTTCCCGAAGAAAAAATATTGAAAATTTTACTTAGTCCTAAAATTGTTCTAAGTCATTTTCCCGAAGAAAAAATATTGAACATTTTTCTAAGTCTTTTTCCTGAAGAAAACTATTGAAAATTTTTCTAAGTCTTTTTCCCGAAGAAAATATATTGAAAATTTGTCTAAGTCTTTTTCCCGAAAAAAAAATATTGAAAATTTTTCTCTTTTTTCCCGAAGAAAAATATTGAAAATTTTTCTAAGTCCTTAAATTTTTCTCAGTCTATTTCTCGAAGAGAAAATATTGAAATTTTGTCCGTCTTTTTCCCGAAGAAAAAATATTGAAAATTTTACTTAGTCCTAAAATTGTTCTAAGTCATTTTCCCGAAGAAAAAATATTGAAAATTTTACTTAGTCCTAAAATTGTTCTAAGTCATTTTCCCGAAGAAAAAATATTGAAAATTTTTCTAAGTCTTTTTCCCGAAGAAAAACTATTGAAAATTTTTCTCTTTTTCCCGAAGAAAAATATCGAACATTTTTCTAAGTCCTAAAATTTTTCTCAGTCTATTTCTCGAAGAGAAAATATTGAAATTTTTTCTAAGTCTTTTTCCCGAAGAAAAAATATTGAACATTTTTCTAAGTCCTAAAATTGTTCTAAGTCCTTTTCCCGAAGAAAAAATATTGAAAATTTTTCTAAGTTTTTTTCCCGAAGAAAAAATATTGAAAGTTTTTTAAAGTCCTAAAATTTTTTTTAACTCTTTTCCCGAAGAAAAAATATCGAAAATTTTTCTAAGTCTTTTTCCCGAAGAAAAAAAATTGAACATTTTTCTAAGTCCTAAAATTGTTCTAATTCCTTTTCCCGAAGAAAAAATATTGAAAATTTTTCTAAGTCTTTTTCCCGAAGAAAAACTATTGAAAATTTTTCTCTTTTTCCCGAAGAAAAATATCGAACATTTTTCTAAGTCCTAAAATTTTTCTCAGTCTATTTCTCGAAGAGAAAATATTGAAATTTTTTCTAAGTCTTTTTCCCGAAGAAAAAATATTGAACATTTTTCTAAGTCCTAAAATTGTTCTAAGTCCTTTTCCCGAAGAAAAAATATTGAAAATTTTTCTAAGTTTTTTTCCCGAAGAAAAAATATTGAAAGTTTTTTAAAGTCCTAAAATTTTTTTTAACTCTTTTCCCGAAGAAAAAATATCGAACATTTTTCTAAGTCTTTCCCGAAGAAAAAATATCGAACATTTTTCTAAGTCCTAAAATTTTTCTAAGTCTTTTTCCGGAAGAAAAAATATTGAAAATTTTTCTAAGTCCTAAAATTTTTCTAAGTCTTTTTCCCGAAGAAAATATATTGAAAATTTTTCTAAGTCTTTTTCCCGAACAAAAAATATTGAAAATTTTTCTGTCTTTTTCCCGAAGAAAAATATTGAAATCGAAGACCATATCTCATTTCTTAAATTGCGCGGAGAAACCATTCGACCGTTCATTTTGACTGTTAGTGGATCAAATGAATATTTTATTTTATTAGATGACCTCAGACTCAAGACAAACAATGCCCTAAGAGCTGTAGACATCTGCTTTAAAAGCTTTTTTTGTTCAATATAAAATATCCACCCGCATGTGAAAATTTTTGGAATTTCATTGAACTTTTTTTTTACATGAAAACTTCCACTAAAACACAAAAAATGTTTTCAATGCTTCATTCATTACAGAATTAATAAAAGTAATTTATATAAACACTGAAATATTTTTTTTTTGTAATAAATTACTTTTAGATAAACATCGATGTATTGAGCACCGTGAATACCTGCTGGAGAAAACCTGCGGTGAATACCCGCGAGAAAGCCTGCGGCGAATACCTATAAGAGAAAGCGTACGGTGAATACCTACTGAAGAAAACCTGCGGTGAATACCCGCAAGAAAGCCTGCCGTGAATACCTGCTGGAGAAAATCTACGATGAATACCTGCTGGAGATAACCTGTGGTGATTACCCGCGAGAAAGCCTGCCGTGAATACCTGCTGGAGAAAAATAACTTCGAGAAAGCATGTCATGAATGCTTGCTGGATTCAACTTACGTTGATTACGTTTGAAAAAGCCTGAACTGGTAAATATATACTTTTATTACATAAAAACCAATCCGTAAACAAAAAATTTTCTTTACTTTAAGATAATCACATGAATACCTGCTGGAGAAAACCTGCGGTGAATACCTGCTGGAGAAAACCTGCGGTGAATACCCGCGAGAAAGCCAGCGGCGAATACCTATAAGAGAAAGCGTACGGTGAATACCTACTGAAGAAAACCTGCGGTGAATACCCGCAAGAAAGCCTGCCGTGAATACCTGCTGGAGAAAATCTACGATGAATACCTGCTGGAGATAACCTGTGGTGATTACCCGCGAGAAAGCCTGCCGTGAATAACTGCTGGAGAAAAATAACTACAAGAAAGCATGTCATGAATGCTTGCTGGATTCAACTTACGTTGATTACGTTTGAAAAAGCCTGAACTGGTAAATATATACTTTTATTACATAAAAACCAATCCGTAAACAAAACATTTTCTTTACTTTAAGATAATCACATGAATACCTGCTGGGGAAAACCTATGGTGAATACCTCCTGGCGAAAACCTGCAGTGAATAACCGTGAGAAAGCCTGCGGTGAATACCTATAAGAGAAAGCGTACGGTGAATACCTGCTGAAGAAAACCTGCGGTGAATACCCGCAAGAAAGCCTGCCGTGAATACCTGCTGGAGAAAATCTACGATGAATACCTGCTGGAGATAACCTGTGGTGATTACCCGCGAGAAAGCCTGCCGTGAATAACTGCTGGAGAAAAATAACTACAAGAAAGCATGTCATGAATGCTTGCTGGATTCAACTTACGTTGATTACGTTTGAAAAAGCCTGAACTGGTAAATATATACTTTTATTACATAAAAACCAATC
This sequence comes from Epistrophe grossulariae, assembly GCA_929447395.1. Taxonomy (NCBI): domain Eukaryota; kingdom Metazoa; phylum Arthropoda; class Insecta; order Diptera; family Syrphidae; genus Epistrophe; species Epistrophe grossulariae. The sequence goes on from OV839568.1 coordinate 47,496,710, forward strand.
CGTAAACAAAACATTTTCTTTACTTTAAGATAATCACATGAATACCTGCTGGGGAAAACCTATGGTGAATACCTCCTGGCGAAAACCTGCAGTGAATAACCGTGAGAAAGCCTGCGGTGAATACCTATAAGAGAAAGCGTACGGTGAATACCTGCTGAAGAAAACCTGCGGTGAATACCCGCAAGAAAGCCTGCCGTGAATACCTGCTGGAGAAAATCTACGATGAATACCTGCTGGCGAAAACCTGCAGTGAATACCCGTGAGAAAGCCTGCGGCGAATACCTGCTGGAGAAAATCTACGATGAATACCTGCTGGAGATAACCTGTGGTGATTACCCGCGAGAAAGCCTGCCGTGAATACCTGCTGGAGAAAAATAACTTCGAGAAAGCATATCATGAATGCTTGCTGGATTCAACTTACGTTGATTACGTTTGAAAAAGCCTGGACTGGTAAATATATACTTTTATTACATAAAAACCAATCCGTAAACAAAACATTTTCTTTACTTTAAGATAATCACATGAATACCTGCTGGAGAAAACCTATGGTGAATACCTGCGAAGAAACTAACGGTGAATTCCTTAGAAAAAACCTGCGATGAATACCTATGCCATCAAAAAATTCAAATATTTTAAACTCAACTGTTTTAAAGTCACATGTAAAACCTTTTTTAAAAGTCTATTAAAATTGGTCTTATATTTAAAAATTGAGTTTTTGTTCAAAAATTTAGATTTAGAATTTATATTTCAGAACGGAAAATGGAACTGGTTTAAAATTACTCAAAAAGTTAAATAATAAGTATAATTTCTTTTTCAGCATTGCAATTGTCACTTTGATCATACCAGTTTTCAAATTGATAACCAAGGTTTTGGAATTACAACCGTGGTTTTCATTTTGAAAACTGTTTTGATCAAATTGACGATTGCGTTTTCCAATTTGACAACAGTTTTCAATATGAAAACTGTAGTTTTCAATCTAACAACTATAGTTTTCAATTTCAGAACTGCAGTTTTCAATTTGACAACCGTGGTTTTCAATTTGACAACTATGGTTTTCAATGTGACAACCATGGTTATCAATTTGACAGCCGCAGTTTCCAATTTGACAACCGTGGTTTTCAATTTGACAACCATGGTTTTCAATTTGACAACCATGGTTTTCAATTTGAAAATCGTGGTTTTCAATTTGACAACCGCAGTTTTCAATTTGACAACCTCAGTTTTCAATTTGACAACCACAGTTTTCAATGTGACAACCATGGTTTTCAATTTGACAACCACAGTTTTCAATGTGACAACCGCAGTTTTCAATGTGACAACAGCAGTTTTTAATTTGACAACCACAGTTTTCCATTTGACAACCATGGTTTTCAATGTAACAACCGCAGTTTTCCATTTGACAACCATGGTTTTCAATGTAACAACCGCAGTTTTCAATTTGACAACCATGGTTTTCAATTTGACAACCACGATTTTCAATGTAACAACCGCAGTTTTCAATTTGACAACCCTGGTTTTCAATGTGACAACAGCAGTTTTCAATTTGACAACCACAGTTTTCCATTTGACAACCATGGTTTTCAATGTGACAACCGCAGTTTTCAATTTGACAACCATGGTTTTCAATTTGACAACCACGGTTTTCAATGTAACAACCGCAGTTTTCAATTTGACAACCCTGGTTTTCAATGTGACAACCGCAGTTTTCAATTTGACAACCACAGTTTTCCATTTGACAACCATGGTTTTCAATGTGACAACCGCAGTTTTCAATTTGACAACCATGGTTTTCAATGTGACTACCGCAGTTTTCAATTTGACAACCATGGTTTTCAATTTGACGCAGTTTTCAATTTGACAACCATGGTTTTCAATGTGACTACCGCAGTTTTCAATTTGACAACCATGGTTTTCAATTTGACAACCATGGTTTTCAATTTAACAACCGCAGTTTTCAATTTGACAACCGTGGTTTTCAATTTGACTACCGGGTTTTCATGGTGACAACTGCTGCGATGTAATTTACAATCTCGGTTTTCAAATGTACTACTAGGGTTTTCATATTGACAACCATGGTTTTCAAGTTGACAATCATGGTTTTCAATAAGACAACCATTGTTTTCAATTTGACTACCGGGTTTTCAATGTGACAACTGAACCGCTGTAATTTAAATCAAATTTGACTACCGTGATATTCCATTTGAAAACCGAAGTCGTCAATATGATTACCAAATCATCATTTAGACTACTGCGATTGTAGGTTGCAAAAGCACAATTTAATTGTCAATATGACAATTTTAGTAGTCAATATGATGACCGAAATTCACTCGAAAAAATTTTGACTATCCGAAATCATCATATTGACAACGTAGGTTGTTGGTTGCAAAATGACAATTTTATTGTCCTATTGACTACAAAAATAGTCAATAGGACGACGTTTTTTTTTCAGTGTAGATTGGCCATTATATAGTAAATCCTATGCTGGGCCTAGACAGGCGCAGGTTTGGGTGATCTTGACTATTTTATCTTATTCTGGCTTTATCTTGGCCCTGGCTAGAATTGCCTGTTTATTGGCTTTGTCAGATGTAACTTGGACTGGGCCTAGATAGTTTTAACTTGACATAGCCTAGATATGAAAACTTTTGTTGGTGTCATTTTGGCCCTAGCTAGTGTCGCCACCTTATTGGCGCTGTCTCATAAAAACAGAAAGGGACCCAAATAGTTTTCGCTTGGTGTAGCCTGGATAAGGAATTGTATCTGGGCGTTATCTTGGCGTTAGACAGTGTCACCTCTTTATTGGCGTTATCAGGTGTAACTAAGCGTTATATTGGTCGTAGATAGTGTCGCCTCTTTATTGGCATTCCCAACGCCCAATTTAACTTGTGTAAGGTCCATATAGCAAATACGTGAAGTATCAACTCATAAACATTTTTACATCCCTATCCGGTATCACAAATCAGCCTGGTGGGTAGCGTGCTGGATCTTTGATTGGAGGAACGCGAGTTCAAATCTCGGAGAAACCAAGTAAGTAAAAGTGAAGTTTTTTTTTAAATTAAATTAAATTCTATACATTTCAGTTAAAGAGAAAAGCGGTGAGAGGGATGGGGGCTATATGGGTTTCAGTAAAAATCTACCTAGGCCCTAGCTAGTGACTAAAAATCTCTTAATTTTTAGTTATCCAAAGACTGACTTGGAAGATCTATCTAGGGCCTATATGGGAACCACTAGCAAGGCCCACAGAATACAGAGCATTAACAAATTAGCAAGGGCCAAGCTAGTTACTGCTCGATAGGCCCATGACATAAACATGGCGAAACTAGCTGGGGCCAAGGCAATACCGAGTCGAAAATTCTCCCCGGGCATGAGCCTATACAAAGCAGGTTATACCTTTATAATTCAGACTTTCTAGCAGTTCTTCCACTCAAAGGACTCCACAACAAAAATTGACAGTAATCCACACAAATTTTGCCCTAGTATGTGTACATCTATACCGCAATTTTTCACAACATCCATCTGGTGGTTATGTAGTGATGGGTACAAAATTCCACAGAAGACTGCATCATAAGAGCTTATTTCTATAGCACCAACGAAATCAATTATTCCCGCCAAGAACTTATTTTAAACAAGGTATCTACGTTGGATCAAAATTCAAAATATATTTAAATTCAAATTATTATAGATACAATTTGGTACAGATATTTTAATACTTAATTAAGTTTCCATATCAAGTCCGAAAATGACTTCATCCATTTCAGGCAATCAAATGGAATTAAATTAAAATACTCTCTTAGAATAATTCTTCTTTGACTTTATCAAATTCATACTCAAATGCCCAAATGTAATATTCCCCAGTTCTGTGTATAAATACGCTTCGAATATAAAGAAACACAATTTTACAAGACAGAGACCTAGCTATTTCATGCTGCACAACATAATGGCTTTGTCTTTTTAAGTAGCTTTCTATGCACACCAGAGTTCTCTGGCGTTTATTTTATCTGCTCCTTTATCTGCAACGTTGTCTTTATTTTCGAAATATAAAGCGAGTAACTTCGTTAGGTGTTTTTGTAGGTATCTATATCCTTGGCATAGGATTTATCTATCAACCAACCATACCCTCCTATCTATAGTGCTCCTACATATATATTGTAGACAGCGAAATGGATACAAAAGGAAAATCTGGACACACTTTTACCCAACTCATACCTTCATAGCCTTTGGCATGAAGCCAAAATTGTAATTTCCTGCAGAACACGTCCATAAGTCCATCGAAATGCTGCAGTGGCACATTGTTAACGCTTTATACCACCACACACCATCTTTTCTATTTATTCCGTGACAAGAAGAACTAAAAAAAAAAATTATTTCGTAAACAAAGCCGCTCAGATTTCCGATGTCCTTTTCATTTTCATTGCTGGGCTGGACGGCCGTGTGCACAGGACAAGTTGGACCAGATATAAAACGAGCAATATTCCCGAAGCGCCGTTGTCTTCTTTTGACTTCAACATAATTTGCATAATCTTTTTGGAAAGCATAGACAAACACGAAAGATGCTTTTATTATTCGAAAATTAGCATATTGGAAGTGACGAATGTTTTTTTTTTTCTTCGTGGCTATAAAATAGCGTTATAAGATTCCATAAGATGTTTAAGCTTGATGCGACTGATGATATGATATTATGGAGTGTTTGGCTTTGAGTTATGGTGGATTTGGGGGTGGCTTAAATAGCTTTTTTATCTTTCACAGCTTGAGTTTTTTTTTTTTTTTTTTCATGGAAATTACTTGTGAATTATTGTCCATTAAGTAGCTATACCATTTAAAGAAATCGAACTTTTACATTATTTTTGCGGTATGTTTGCAGGATTTATGTATGTGTATAAAAGCGAAAACAAATTACATTCTATCTTTGATTTTTAAAACGTTTTTTTTTTTGGTTTTCTTAAAAGATACATAAGTCTTAGTTATGTATGTACATATTATCACATTGCATTTTACATAGGTATTTTTGTATTATTCTGAAGTTTTTTTTTCAAAATATTGCTAAACGTTTAAATTTGAAAACTCTTGTCACTTGAAGTTCCACGAAAAATTGTTTGTTTATTTCGCCAAATAATTTGAACACTTGTGGCGATCCGTTAATTTACTATATTCCACTTAGTTTTATAAATAATAATATTCACTTAATTTAAGAACAATTTATCAATCATTCCTAGAATAATTTATTAAGTTTGTTTATCGAACATTTTAGTATAAATAGTGTCTCCCTTAATTCGAAGCTACTACATTGGTGACCCCGAGTTAAAACACTTAAACAGGTATCACAAGATACCACACTAACACAACTTACAAGGTATCCCCCGACCCACGGTAAGGTACCATTAATCCACACAACAAAAAACATTTCACATCAAACACAATGCCTGACCCAAAAGAAGAAATCACTAAAGGAGTAATTTCCAAGGTTTCCATTAAAGTGCCACCATTCTGGAAGCGGAGCCCTGACCTGTGGTTCCTCCAGCTTGAGGCCCAGTTTCATACCAGTGGAATCACAGCGGATACCACGAAATATTTCACTCTTGTTGGAAACCTAGAAGCTGATGTGCTGACCGAAGTCCGAGACGTGGTTACCAGCCCTCCTGCCACGGAAAAATACAATAGCTTGAAGACTCGACTTCTGGCAGCATTCCAAGAATCGGAACAGAAGAGACTCCAGACCCTTCTCAGTGGCATAACTCATGATGGAAGACGACCAACTCAGCTGCTTACAAAGATGAGAGAGCTTGCTTCACCTACTATATCGGAAGGCATTCTGAGAACCTTATGTGTAGTGAAAACCAAGATCTCAAAACTTTGGCAGATATGGCAGATAAAATCTCTGATGTCTATTCCAATTCAGATGTTGGTTCCGTCTCAACGCCGCCGTCCAGTGTTTCTGCCTTTTCTGAATTACAAAATCAGATTGCTGCTCTACAAAATCAAATTAAACAACTTCAAGTATCTAAAAGCCGAAGTTCTTCACGTTCGAAGAATTTCTTCAAGAAGAGATCGAGGTCCAAAAATTCAAACATCTGCTACTACCACCGACGATATGGTAAAGAAGCAAGGAAGTGCCAAGAACCTTGTCAGTTTCAGACGGGAAACTAATTTGCGGACAGCAATCAGCGACTAGCCAGTCCGCAGACACCATAAGTCGCCTTTATGTCAATGAGAAATCTTCCAAGAAATGTTTTCTCATAGACACCGGAGCTACAATTTCAGTCATTCCACCTACAAGTATAGAAAAGCGGAACAGCCAATCGAACCGCGTTCTCTATGCAGCGAATGGCTCTGAAATCCCAACTTATGGAGAACGTTTGATGTCACTCAACCTTGGTCTTCGCAGAAACTTTAACTGGCCTTTTGTCATTGCTCAATGCTCAAGTCACCGAGCCAATCATTGGATCCGATTTCCTGTCATTTTTTGACCTTTTAGTTGACGTTAAAAACAAGAAACTAATCGATCGAAAAACATGTCTTAAAACACATGGTATTGGTGCAACAACTTCACCAAGTGCAGCAAATATCCAAAAAATAAATCCGTCATCCTTCATTTACGATTTATTGAAAGAATTTGAAGACATCACAAAGACAAACCTGCTGGCTAAAACAAAGCATAAAGTAACGCACCACATTCAAACGAAAGGACCTCCTGTATACTCGAAAGCCAGACGTCTTTCACCCGAACAACTCAAAACCGCAAAACAAGAGTTCGAGTACATGATCAACCAAGGGATTTGTCGACCTTCAAAGAGCAGTTGGGCGAGTCCTCTTCATATGGTCAAGAAGAAAAATGGTGACTTGTGGTGACTATAGACGACTCAATGCTATCACCATCTCAGATCGCTATCCCATGCCTCCCATTGGAGATTTCGCTCATCACCTAAAGGGCAAGAAAGTGTTCAGCGTCATAGATCTGACTCGAGCATACCATCAAATCCCTGTGGAACCAGAAGACATCCCAAAAACAGCAATTATCACTCCTTTTGGACTGTATGAGTTCATGGTGATGACTTTTGGTCTTTGCAACGCTGCGCAAACCTTTCAACGATTCGTCCACGAAGTAACAAGAGGTCTGGATTTCTGTTTTCCATATATTGATGACTTTCTTATCGCATCAAACTCAGTTGAAGATCATCGGAAGCATCTCAGACAGCTTTTTCAGCGATTTCGAGAGTATGGACTTACCATCAATCCCTCCAAATGCACATTCGAATCGTCATCAGTAAGTTTCTTGGGTTACCTAGTCACTAAAGAAGGAATCAAACCATTGCCATCTAAAGTTGACGCCATCATCTCCTACAAAAAGCCATCAACAGTTAAAGTGAACACGATTTTAAATGTTTATCGGAACTGTCATTTAAATGAAATCAAAAAATCCAAGGAAATTCAAAATATTCTTATATTTTATTCTGTCACAAAAATGTGTATTATTTGATGTAACATTATAATTATAGCCTCACAGTATTTATTTAGTAGAAATAAAAACCAATTGATAAATTTTTTTTAAGAAAATAATTTGTATTTATTTTCTGTGGTTAATTCACAATATTTTAGAACTTTTTAGAGCCTTCCTTGTTTTGAATAATTACCTAAAAAAAGCGATTGTTTAAGGAATCATACAAAATCAATTTTCGATTTCTTAACCCATTTCCGGCTAGCGTTACGAAAACGCAACTACATAGAAACTTAACTGATGATAAATTTAAATAAACTAAACAGTGAATTTGAGAGAGATAGTTCAAATCTATCTAATCGACCTTTTTTTGGATTTTTTTCCAAAAAAATTTTTTTGTGTTTTTTTGGGACCCTCAAAATACGAAATTTTGAAAATTTTGAGGTAGTATTTTCGAACTATTGAAAAATGTAATAAAAACAATAATTTTTTTTTAAATAATTACAGCTACACGTAAATAAAGGTTCAAATTATATTCTAAAAAAATGTTGACGCAATTCGTATGAGTTGCCTGCCTGACAGGTTAGATGAAACCACTATGTTGCGTTTTCGCAACGCTCGCCTAATGTAGTAGCATTTGAACCTAAAAAAAATGTTTGCGTTCGTTGCGTTTTCAAATCATAATGATCGGTTTTTTCTCAGAATATTGTGTGTTTATGTTTATAGTGTAACAATTTTTGTAAAAAAAAAACATAATTTTTGATTGCATCCTGTCCAACAAAAGGATGCATATTTTAGTTCTGAGAAGAAAAATACAGTCATGCTATATTGGAAAAACCCTTTACTATCCCTTTGACTTTATTCTATGATATAATTAGCCAATATACAAAATAAGCTTAGATATTATTATATAATATTTATATAATTCAGAAGCTATTGAAAAATAAAAGAAAACACGTCAACCAATGCCAAATGCAATTCGTGAATCGTGAGAATAACATAACGATGGGCGGAGTTGCAGATTTGTTAGTTACGCTGAAAGCAACTATTGCATTCGAATTCGGGGAAAGAAGTGGTCCTGGCCACTTTTATCAAATGCACTGGACTCAGCATTGGTAAATGCAGGGAAGATACCTTGCGTTAGCAAGGAAATTTGCTAAAGAAACACCAATTCCACAGCTAGAATTTAGAACAATGTTTTAGATTCCATTTTGCGATTGGAAATAAATATTCAACCTGTGATTCAAACGGAAGGAAAAAAAGAAATAAATTGGGTGGTGCGACAGCTCGTGTAGAACCAGGGCCTAGCGACTTCCAACTCTCAATTCATCTCTCTATTGGTAGGAATTGAGGAAACCTACAATTAACTGTCGAATCCGAACTGCCAAGATGAGAAGCCCGTGCAAAAACATTTGTGTTTTTAGGTATAGTATAGGCTGGGAAACCAACCCAAGACCTTAGGCGTAACAGTCCTACGCAGTAAACATTACGTCACGGGCTACTACTACTTACAAAAAAAGGAAAGAAACCACAATGACACCAAGCATACAGTCATCAAAACCGGAAAACGTCTTCCATGTCGCAAGCGTCCAGCCAAACCATTTTTTCATGCAAAATGTAATATCTTGCTTCATCTAAAATGTTTCGATGAATACCCACACAAAAACCAATTCATATATGAATTATTATGAATTTCTACATTTTTAATTTTCAATAATATTTTCGTCACCCTGTATATATTTATATATTTAACTCATTTTTAATAAAAGTATTCAAATAAAGTTTATTCATATTCCATGTAAGGAGCAAATTTTTCAATAATTTTGATATCCCTTACGGCGAGCGTTGCGAAAACGCAAAGTGAATTTTCTGGAAAACCAAAAGCTTTTCCAATTTTTTTTTTACATATTTCTTCTAAATGAACAAAAAATAGACAGTATGTGAAATTTCATATTTCTAAGTCAACTGGAACTGGTAAATGGCCGGAAATGGGTTTTAAACAATCGCAAACGATTCTTTAAAAATCTAACGAAATGTTGGTCCTGGCCAGTGGCCACTTCGATAGCTGGTTATTTATTTAGCTGGTGGTTGATAAATTCTGTTTTTCTCGTCCCACTGCCAGTTATCGCTATTTGGGACCGAGAATGTAGAAGCTCTTATGTGTAAGTATGTGGTGTCGTTATCATCGTGCGTCGGTCCCATATTTTCGTGTATTCTGAGTTAAAGCCGGCCGGCGCGGCATGTGCCGTGTGGTGTGGTTGAAAACTTTGTATTTCTTGTTCCGATTTTCGATACCAAAATGGTGAAGCACATTAACTCGGTCGTAGGTGTAGCTGGTTGTTCATTTGGTATGTAAATCTCGGCCAGCTCCCAGTTACCGTTATTTGGACTGAATTATAAAGCTGTGAATCCTAGCAGCCATTTTAATTTGCCTATAAGCTACCATCTGTCAGACTCCCTTCCTATTTCCTTAAAAAAACAGACGAAATCGGTAGACGAAATCTCCATCACCCCAATTGCTCATATCTATTCTTTGAAACATTTCGTTTTTCGAAGAAGAGTTCTTCTTCTGAATCAGACCAATTCTCCCAGATATGGTCCATTTTTAGAAAAACAATAAATTTTTTAATAATTTAGAATGACAAAGTTTATTGAAAATAAAAAAAAAATTTCTTATGGCGGAAAAATGTCAAAACGCACGCTAATATTTTGTCAAGAAAAGCAATTTCTAGTTAAAGACATCAGCGCATATTCATAGTCGTTTTTAGACCTCAGTTTGTCTTAGCCTGGAGTTTATTCAATGTAAATTAGATAGGTTAAACTCAGTATTTTTTATAAACAACTTAAACAGTGACTATGAATGTGCCCCATCGTTTTAAAGCGTTAATGGAGCTCTCGAGTTTAACTAACTAATACCGCTGCAGTTATCGTTAATTGACGTTTCTCTAACAAGGCTTTTAAATTTAACTAAAAGTGAAGATAATCAAATATGGCGAAAATCTGGAATAATGGAGCCATTAAATTTAACTGAGACAAGGAAATGGACTTAAAAATAGCTAAATCCTATAGAGACAAAGACAAAGAAAAATTTAACGTTAGATATATCAACAAAACTTATTGTGAATTACTTGTGTTAATTATAATAACAATATCTGGGAGCGTATCGGAATCCCGCTTTTTAAAATCCCGTTTTTCGAAAATCCCGAAAAAAAAGTTTTAAAATCCCGTCTACTAAAATACCGTTTTTTTAAAATCCCGTCTTCTAAAATCCCGCTTATTCATAATCCCAATGTATTAAAAACCCGCTTTTTAAAATCCCGCCAAATCCCGCCAATCCCGTTTTTCGCAATTAATTTGGGTATTAAACTTGGTTAATTATGAACTCATTCCCATCATTTTAGGAACTAACTGCCAACTACCAAAATGATAAAAAGAAATTTTGCATACACCCAACCTCGCACCTACCCCAAATCCTATAGTGTGCCCAAGCAGGGGGGTTGCAGGGGGGCAGCATGCCCCCCCATACACACCTCACTGATTATTAAAATCGTTGGGACCTATTTCATAATGAAATAAGTCACAAATGAATTAACTCCCAAATTTATGAACTAAGTCCCAACGAAATTTTGGTGGGAGTTAAAACAAGTAGTTTTAATTGATAAAGCGGGATAATAAGAAACGGGATTATAAAAAACGGGATTATAAGAGACGGGATTATAAAAAGCGGGATCTTGAAAAAACGGGATTTTAAAAAACAGGATTATAAAAAGCGGGATTGTAAAACCGGGATTTTAAAAAACGGGATTATAAAAAGCGGGATATCGAACCCAACCCACAATATCTTAATCTTGTAGGATTTAGTTTTTCTTATATATAGTTCTTGAGTTCTTAATAAATTTATTACTTCCATCAGTAAACATTTCTGATATCAATACCACCAAAGCCACGCTATATCCAATAGCCAATGCATACAATGGTCCTGAAATATTTGCAATAGTCAACGGTATTGGTGGAAATTTCTGAAGATGTCCCGATGCAAGATTAAACATTATTCCTTGAGTTTTCCGGTCCAAAAAGTAATAAACATGCTAAAATTAAAAAAAAAATTAGGTACCAGTTAACGTTTTCATACACTAAACACCATAATTGTTTACTTTTTTTTCCCAATAATTATAGAGTCCATGTTCTAAACACCATAAAATATGTGTATTAAAAGTATCCATAAGTGGCCAACCTCTTATAGCAAATCCTCTTGAATAATCATAATACAAGTCGTCCTTAGTCATCTTTTTAAAGAAACAAAATTTTATGTAGATATGTAAGTCAAGAAAGTCAAAAACTCACAATTAATTGATCCAAATTGCCATCTTTAATATAATCACCAAAGCTATAAATGCCTCCATGCAAACGTTCCAATCCAATGCCATAGTTTCCTTTATAAGATGCATCTCTCAATTGCTCATACGTCATTTCTTCAAATTTCTCCGTCATAGTTTTTTCATGTGGAATATCTGAAAAAGCTATGGAAAAAATCCAAGCTCCAGACGGAGAGGCCCATTTCCAATCGGTATTTGCAAATTTTTGAATAGTATCCACAGGTTCTGTAACTGCAGGGATTGTTAGAAGTGATTTTAACTGGCCACTGTATGTATTTTCTAATGTTATGCCAGCTAAGAGAAGAGTACTCAAAAAGAAGCGAGCAGCAAATCGATCCAATCTTAGAGTTAGATAAAGAAATAAAATATAAACACATAAGTAGTAATAATCTATAGTTAAATAAGCTTTAAATCTATATGAATGACTCCCAGAAAATACTCAATTTATTTCAAGAGTTTTTATTACTCCCAATTAATTGAGGAACAAAAAATAGATACTACTAATAATATTAAAGCTAAACAGTTAGTTCGATATAATTTTTTACAAATATAATTTGGTCATTTAATGTATAGAATTGGGACGACTCAACATTTTTTAAGAGACATTCTCTAAAATGGACTTTAGTGCCTTTAATTTACTGCGGGCATTCATTTTTCAGCGAATGAAAATATTTAATATTTTATATTTATAATATGTATAACCTCTAACTGTTACCCGAATAACAAAAATTGCTTGTATATTATAATGCCTTAGATTAGAGAAATATATTTCGCCAACTTGAGAAGCTTGATTAGGCTTTAAAGTAGTCATCTATTTAGAGTACTAAGGGCGATCGCGTAGATACTCAATAAATATTGTACGTAGTTCTTTAAAGTCTTTTCAAAATAAACAACATTAAAATATTGCAAATGGAATGGATTATTACTCTCCCAGAAAAATAATATATACGATTTTGCTATAGAGGTACAGCCCTATTAGTAATCACCAAATAGACATGAAACAACGCTAACACATGTTTTAACTTATAATTCTTAATAATAAATGTGTATTAGCCTTAAATGACATTTGACAATGAGCGGATAACTTATCTCATGAATTTTGGTGTTCAACGAGCGGATAACTTTACCGTTCACAATTCAATTCAAAGCTGACCGTTATGACAGTTAGCTTTCAAAAATGAAAGAAGTACTTAAATATTTAGTACAATTGAGGGAAGTGCTGCCTACTTGTCGGTGTTATTCAATGAACCGATATAATGAAGACAGAATAAGTTTATTAATATTTTATTCTATCCAACGGATAAGTCCACTATCCATGTGTTAGGTAAAACGTGTATTTACGAGCGGATGGTGTATTTTTATTAATAGGGCTAATAATGATTTTTAGTATCCATAAAAGCACTATAAGGAAGCCCCTACTGTCTGCTTCATTGCCCAGGAAAACAGTTTATTTCAAAATATTTCTTTCGAGGATAGTGTTCTAATTGACTTTTTAGAAATAGGTTTAAAGTCTTGTTGGAAGCATTCTTTTAATTATATATCTATATTAATAAAGCGGAAATCTTCCATTGTTTGTTCGGAATAACCTCAAAAACAAAATGTCCGATTTCAAAAACGCTTTTATGGTGTGAAAGGAGATTCTTAGGAGATGGTTTCAAGGATATTTTTTTGTTTTAATTTTGCTATTTATAGGGTTAAATGGGATAAAAAAAAGTGGTGTCTGATTTTAAAAAATTCTTTTTATGTTTGAAAAGTAATAAAAGATGAATTTCGAGGATCACTCAAGCGCTATATATGTATTTTTCCAAAAATGTGATATCAAATTTTAAAAAATTCAAAAATCCGCTGGTCCTAATGGTTGTGATGAATTTCTGGTATGTATAACAGTTAATTAAATTTGAATTTGAAAGTTTATTAGATAGACCGTCAAAATTAGTAGCATACATTAAGGAGTTTTGGGTATTGGAAATCCAATCGGTTCAAACCGTTTCAGTTATGAGTAATTGGATAGCTCATTTATGACATAGTTTTCCATCAATTAATTCATCATCAATTTGAAGTTATCGTACAAGCTTGATAAAGTTAAAAGTGCATAATAATGGAGAATGAATTTTTGTGTTCTCTTTTGTTTGAATATTTTTTTGTACAGGGATTTGTTTTACCTTGGAACGCTGAAGTGAAGAGAACATCCAAATGTGTAATTTTTTTGTTACTTTGAATGAAAAAGAATTCTGGTGGAATGAAGGACGGGTGAGTGGTGCGCTTGATAAATTTGAACACCAAGCCTTGCAGATTGGAAAGGGAAAACAAATTTATCGTTCTTTTTTTTTTTTTTATTTATTTGTTTGTGAATTACCTTGGTGTGCTGAAATGATTAGAACATCCTTAATGGAAAATTTTTCATGTCCCTCAAGTTAGCAGACCAAAGTCAGCAAAACAAATTTTTTGTGACGTCATCATTAGGCGCTTATTAAGTGCTAATTAAGTACCCAACAACAAAATTAAGTGCTCCAGTACTTTTGCTGTAAATTAATGTTATGCTAACTTGATTTCAAGTTAGCAGCCAATTACCGGAAAATACTTAAAACGCAAGGAATTTTTTTTTCTAATTGTTTGAAAATGGGTTACTTAATTCGAGCTAGCCGAGCACCTAAATAATCAAAAAGATTTGGGTCGAAAAAAGTTGAATTGTTAGAGAAAAATCGAAATTAATTAAGCAGAACATGGTTTTGTATGGGAAATTAAAAAATATTTTTTTTTTTGAAAAAAAAACAACTATTTTTTTGGAAATTTTTTTTTGGATTCCTAGAGCACTTAAATAGTTCCTAAATACTAGACTAAAACTTTTTTTTTTCTTGTGTTTTAAGTATTTTATTGGTCTGCTAACTTGAAATCAAGTTAGCAGAACATTAATTTACAACAAAAGTACTGGAGCACTTAATTTTGTTGTTGGGTACTTAATTAGCACTTAATAAGCGCCTAATGATGACGTCACAAAAAATTTGTTCTGCTAACTTTGGTCTGCTAACTTGAGGGACATATTAATATAAATTAATGGTTTAGGAAAGCGCTTAAATTGTTTCGTCATAATTGGAAATTTTATTAGTTGTATGTTTTTGTATGTTTAAAAAATAAATATTAATATAGTAATCTAAAAATAAAGATGAAGTAATATTTTGTAATTTTTAAATCTTTTGAATTGGTGGTTCAGCGCACGAGCGCACGTAAGGTACAGCCGCCACTGGTAGAAACCGCATAATCAACCTTCATTTTAAAAAATATCTTGAATAACGAAAGCTTTTTATTAACCACCAATACGTATTTCGTGATTTGAATATGCACATTAGCTCACTAAAAAATGGAACTAATTTTTTGATAAATTTGGAGAAATTTAGATTATCTCGAAAGTAAGATAATTTCACAAGATATTTCTAAGGCATTCGATAGAGTTTGGTACATATCTAGCTCTTTTATCAAAAATATATGCCTTTGGTATCGATGGATAAATTTGATATCTGATTAGTTGAATTAGTTGTTTTGTATATAATTTCAAGTTCAAAGTGTGCAAATGCAGGTGTCCCACAAGGCTCTGTTTTATCTCCAATTCTTATTTATTTATCACAAATAACTTACAAAAATAAATTTATAAAATTGTTTTTCAAGTATAAGACTTCAGGGCAGCAAGACCATAGATGTCGTATTATAGATATCATAGAGTGATTTAATATTAATTTCGCTATTTTTTCTGAAAATGTTAATCCACTTAATTGTTTTTCTGATGACAGAACCCTAAACTGCTCATATTAATTTTCAGGCTCAGGTCCGTGTTCTTAAATTAATGTGTAGCTTCAGTGAGAGCAAATCAACGAATGTGAAATTCCTTACCCAAATTTATCTTTCCTTCCCATTTCAATATCAAGCCATTTCAGAAAAATTAAAATCTTAATCTTCTATTTAATTCTCCGTCTACTTCCTAAACGCTCGCACTATGTTAAAATATACAAATTGAAAGGGTAATTTTAATGGGCATAAATTATACAAAAAATTCACAGTGCCTTATCATCGCACTGTCTGCCTTCCTGTACAATCTTTTTGAAAATATATTTCGTTCTCTCTTAAATCATAGAAATATTAATTAATATATACATCAGTTCCGTCTAAATAAAAAAAAAAGAAAAATTGTCGGAAAAGACGTTTCCTCTCCAGACTCCACCCGGTGATGTCTTATTGTGAAATCATGACGCTTTAACTCCTACCTCCTCCTATTTGCTATATAAAATCATAAGACTCAAATTTATCAACTCAATCCTAAAACTCATTCATTCTGCAAAAAAAATTAAAAACATAAATTGTCTGTCCGTAATCAAGTGAAAGAGAGTGTTTTTCAAGGACACGCACTTTGATATTCAACGCATCAAACCGCTTATTGTTTTTCACGTTAGTTTACACCTTGAAATATTCTCATTCGTGCATCTTAATAAATTTATTTATGAATACATTCGTATTTCTTGCATTTGTATTGCATTGCATTGTGTTGTTTTGATTCCCCAAAGGGTTATAACTAAGTCTCCCACCACACTCTTCTCTCCTCTCCTCCCATCGCTCACTCTTTACTCCTACTCGTTTTCTATTTTATTAACGCGTCAATTATTAAACATTATTAAGCGATGAACCAGAAAAGATAATAACATGGTCACCGTATTCATGAATAATTTCGACAGCAGCTCTTCAATATGAGATTTTCATACTACATATTGACATTACTTCGGTTATAAATGTTGTCTCAAAATTAACGCATGATTTGGATTTGCCCCCATTTTGTGAAGTTAAATTGTGGCAACCCTACAAAAAACAAACAATTTGACAGCTGACAGTTTGGGGTTAGTAAAAATTGAACATTATACACGAGAGAACATTGTGTTTTCATTGTTGAACAATATTTCGGAAATAATGAAATTTTGGCGGACACATTTGTGACGTTCCTGTACTTCACCCAACACTCTCACGCAGTGCTTCGATATTGGCATTTTTACTGCTTGTTTTTGGGATACCAAGTGTTAAGTATCAATTCAATTACGATCTCTTCACATTTGAAGAAGTTAAATTAATATTCTGACAATTGTTTGTGCTAAATTTTCGAACCGTGGCTGCCAAATAATATAAAATATAATTCTCAAAATATTGTTCAACAATGAAAAACAAACAATTACGCGACCAAAAGTTAAAAAAGTTCAATTCCTTTTCACTCTTTGGTTTTGGATGTTATAAAAACATTTCAATTTGTAAATTAAGTGTGAAAAGACTTTAATTTTAATGAAAACACGTTGTTCTTTCGTATAAAGCTAGATTTTAACTAACTCTAAACTGTAGCAGCCATATTTATAAACTCATTCTAAAGTTTTGCTAACTTTAGAACACAGTACAATTCGAACATCTTTTTATAAACATGTCAATCGATTGTCTAACACAGACACTACATTTGGTTGTCCAAACTTATTCTAAAGTGGGTACGTTCAATGTTCAATGAACAAAGAATTGAAAAGTTATCTTGAAATGAATGAAATGTCCATTGAACGTATCAAAAAGTTCATAAAATTGACAGATTACAGAGATTTCAGTGAGTATATGAGGACATTATTTAGAATACGTTTAGAAAATAATGAGATGTTCAACTATATTTAGACAATGTCAAGATGGACAATTACTGTCTAAGAGTGTTCCAACACTTTACTACACAAATGGCGGAAAATTTAAATGATGCGTTAATTTTGGGACACCCTTTACAAACAAACCAAAAATGATGCATCTTATGTGCGTGTGTCCGAAAGTACCAATAATTCTGTATTGGACTTGTGCTTACAGAATTAACCAGTAGCAAACAAATTTAGTTGGCTTACTTTTCTTGAGAAACATTAACTGGAAACTAGAGTCTCCTATCACACGTGTACACGAGTACATGTTTTTTTTATTTATACGTGTATTTACAAACTACACGTGTACACGTGACACGAATACACGAGTAATTCGATACACGCTTAAAATCGAGAGCTCTACTGCAAACAATGCTTAGATGGATTCTGCTACTAAAGAATTTCAGGAAGCCATATTGAAAAATTATCGAAGCTGTTCGAATTGAAGTTTTTATTAATTTTTTAAATTACTAAAAAGTTTTATTCGAAAGACGAAAACAACATTTCGAAAATTTTCAACTTCGGTTCACAAACTTAATACAAGCCCTATAGAAATAATAACTTCAAAAAAAATCGAAAAAAAATCAGATATTACAGAAAGAAAATTGTTATTCGGGTGGGAATTCACTCCAACAAAAATGACTTTTACCACATAGACTAACTAGTTACAATTGGTATACTTACTTTGACTGCGAAAATGATTGTTGAAAAAATATGGCAACCATTTGAAACTGAGTCAATTCGTACGATGATGTATGATCGAAATGGAATTTTTTCGGTTCATCTCGGAATTCCATGTAAGAATTAAAATACATTATCACGTGCATAACAATGGCACTAACAAAAATCGAAACAATGATTAAAGTCCAAATAACTTTGTTGAATGGCAGAATTATAGTCATATAAGCTGGGTAGAGGCTGTTACATAAAAATAAAAAAAAGCAAAATTAAAAATTTAGTAAGATATTTAATCTAATTAGAAAAATAAAATATAAATACGATGGTGCTGGTGCTAATATTGGAACAGCTGATTTAGCAATAGCAATAGATGTTTCAAAAAGATCATTAAACCAATTGTAATAGCAGCCAATTCCAAATTCAGTTTCATGTCGGTACACCGAGCCGATAAGCCCATCTGAAGTACCATTTTCGTAGACACCACCCCAGTTATCGTTTCCATCTTTGTATACAAAATAAAATATCTTTTACTTCACAAGAAAAAGATGGAAAAACTTGTCAAACTTACAGGGCATAACTTTTAAAGTACAATTTCTGAGTTGACAGAATGACAGCATAATATCAGCTTCAGTTCCAGTATAAATGACACTTTTCTTTGGTTGATTTGGATCTAAATTATCCACATCGCCCAATCCTTCAGGCTATAAAATATTTAAAAATTCTATAAGACTATATTGTTCTTATTTTAACTCATTTATGCGTATCAAACTGCTATAAATCAATTACCACAGAATAACTAACAACATACGGAATGTATGTAACTGAAGCTACTTCTAAAATTCTTCCAAACATATTTTGAAATTTATTAGGATAAAGTTCTGCGTTCTTTGCAAATTGTCCATTCTCTAAATAAGTATCCAAATGAATTGGCTTTAGGGTATCTTCAGAGCCAACAAACTTCTGAGTCCATAAAGTTAAATTGGATGAGTTTTTTGCAACGGTTACGAAAAGGTGATGAGGGTAAACTGCAGTGAAAGAGAAAAATTAATTAAAAGACGAAAATCCAATTTACTCGTGCTGGCTTATTTCTATAGAGTGAATTTGGGTTTAGTAGGTATTGTTGTATAAAAGTTTGGTTTATGTGGTGCAGTCATGATTTTCTCAAAAAAAAAAACAACCAATCACACTTTGACAACTTTATTTACATCGATTACTGCCCGAGGAGATAGGTGGTTTTGGTGAAACAAAAACTATAGATGTGTAGTTAAAATTTTCTTTTTAAATCAGTATCTAAATAAATAACTTGGAAAATATATATAAATTATTCAATTGCGTATCGTAAAGCAACTAAGTACGAATAAGAAGGGTCGAAAAGACTGAAAGTACTGCGTTTAAAATTTCGTTTATAATTGCTGGATACATTTAAAGTTTTTAACTATTTTATTTAATATTTTTCTATTATTTAATTAAATTAGTCAAAAATTGCTGTCTATTTGGATGGATGTCATTTGGAAAATTATTTAACATTTTAAGTACTACAAAATGCGAAACAATAAAAACCAAAATAATATCTACTACATACATAATTACCGATGTAATTATAAAATGCAAAAATATAATTAGTGAGGTAATATATTGCGAATTAATGAAATGCAAGATAAATGTTGTGATGTGAAAAATATTCGAGACGATGTTGTCTTCCGGAGAGTTAGTCAATATAGTATTTGCTCTTAAATTAAAAAATCATAATTGAGTAGTGTCTCCAGATTTCATTTTATTTTTGAATTCAATAGATTTCCCGTTGGCGTTTGAAAGAGAGAGACACTTTTTATTTATTGTTAACGTACAATAAATTTCTAACGTACCTACGTGTGCGGCGCGGCGTATGAGTGATGTATTTTTGTTCTAAAAAAAAAGTGTCTCAAAATTACTTTTCAGTACAGTGGTAGTTTCTCAGCGTGTTATGATATTTTTTGAGGTGATTTTCAGGATCTTGCATTTTTTTAAAGGAATTTAATTAATTATCACGCGGATACAATTTATCTCAGGGGCCCCCCAGCGGGAACAGCCTCAACGCGGCTGGGGGTCTAGTAAAGTATCTGTGGCCGTGGGGTAAAACGCAGATACCGAAATTGATAGTTCCCAGGAGGTGTTATAGATTTGGTGAATTGGATGGAAAAAGTAGTCATAGAGTTGACTAAATAAAAAGAAAATGATTTGAACTGATTAAACCATTGTAATGGAGGTAAATGTGCGGGGTGCCGGACCTGATATTCATGGCTCTTGGAACCACCCCTAAGAGCGTTACGGGTTCTGAGAAACCATGAGTGTCTTGACTCCCGCAAAGGCGACGCAAAAGTTGACTGTTGTCGAGAAGGCGTGGAATGCCGGACTCGATTCTCATGAGTCTTGAAACCGCCCATGAGAGCGTCACGAATTTCGAAAAATCATGGGTGTTGGGGCTGGCCTCTCCACGAGGACAGATGGTGTTCCGCAAGGAACTTCTGAAGTTGTTAAGTGCCGTAATATGATGTCGTAAATGTTGATATTGATGGTAGTTGTGTCCCCTGTTGATTGCTAAACATCCTTTCATCTGTCTAGTAATCTTGGGGACACATGGTGGGCACCGGCAATTCGAGTGTTGAGGCACTCATCCGGCTGAAGCTGCTTCGGGAGTGGCTAATCTGACCAAAGACGAGAAGTCTGGCAGCACGGGAGATAGTAGGTAGTTAAAATTATTTCAAAAATTGTTTTTCTCACAAGAAGAAGAAGAAAAGTAAAATAAGAAAATTAATTTTAAATGCGTTTAGATTTTAGTCATCCATACGGTTTATTTCGCCAGAATTGTCTGGCAAACAAAGTTCATTTTGCTGCTTTTTTGTTTCGAAATTATTTCATTGTCCACATTTTGCAAAGGTTATAGGGACGCTACAGCCACGAATCTAAAATATCAATAATTCAAAAAAGTGAATGTGATGGTCACAATGGATATGGCAATGAAACGATTAAGTTAACATAAGCTGTTCCCAACGTTTCTGCAGGGGTTGCTGCCTTCTTCAGGGGAATTTTAGCACACATAAAAACAAATAATTAATGTAACAACTTTTAAAATTGAATAAACAATTAGTAAACTTACGTTATTTTGAAAAAATAAAAAGTATAAATTGAATTTACATTGCAAATATGCACTTCAAAATGAAGTTTGAAATATAAGAAATAAAACAACAAGAACATGACGGTTAGTCAGAAACTTATGAGCAGTATACAGCGGATATGTTCTGTGTAACAAGTTTTCGGTTCATATTATTGCTGTTGTTAATGATGTGCAATGTTTCCAGTGTGTGCTTTGACACAACAGCAATAATATGAACCGAAAACGAGTTAATTAAAATCATTAACGAAGGTTCGTTACTAAAAAGTTTTAAATGTTCAAACAAACAAACAACATATCTCGACCTGTGACGTCAGTGGTCTTAAGCGGTGGAATGCGTAGTGCATAGGACTTCTAAGACTAAGTAATCTGATATGCGTAGGTTCGACCCCTATGGTGTGCATATAGAAAGTTTTTCAAATAAAATTGGATTAAAGCTTAGCACCACTAATAAGGAGACTGATAATAGGGCTTGGCACCCCTTGAAATAGCTATATCTCCAGCCAAATAATTAATTAAAAACGTATTATAAATTAATTCGTATACAATTGGTGGTAGCATCTTAAAGTTGTTGTTGTTGTTGTTGTTGTTCAGAAATTCAAATTTTTTTTGTTGCGTTTTTGAAAAAAAAATTAAATTTTTTTTGTTGAGAACTTAATAATTCGAAAACCACTTAGGGCCATTTTTTTCACTATTGCTCAACTTGAGGCAAACTCAAAGAGTTGACTTTAATTCGAGAGTTAAAACGCAAGTTGAAATTTCTTTTTATTCACTAATTATATTCTCAACGCTCCAGTTGAAAATCTGAAGTTGGCCAACTTCGAGTTTGAAAAATATCCCTGGGATATTTGTGAAATATAAAACAAAAACTGTAATTTTAGAATTTTAATTTTAATCTGTCAATCATATCTGACTGTTTGTCTGTGTTAAATTGTATTTTTTGTGTCAAATTTTGTTTTTTGTGTCAAATTGTGAAAAAATAATTGAAAAATAATGGTTAAAAAAAAAAGAAAAATAATTACTTCGACACATACATAAGTATTTTTTTAATATATTTTTTTTGTGATAACTGAAGCCAACACTCTTTTGAAACAAAAATAAACAAAACAAAAATTTTCTTCGTAAAACCTCAAATTTGCTCGGTCAACTTCCACTTTTTCCAGGAGTTGACTAATCTTAAGTTGATCAACTCTAGAGTTGAAAATCGAAAGTTGAAAACGTAAACTTTGAGTGAATAAAAAGAAATTCACAAGTTGAAAATAAAAATCCTCAAGTTGTGTTCAACTTTTAGTGAATAAAATCGGCCTTAATAGATTTTTGCTAAACTTGGCACCCAACAGTTTTTTAAGATAATCTGGCAGAATTGAAATGAAAATTATTCCTCCCTTACAAAGTGTTTAAAAAACGGTAAAGACAAAAGTTTTTACAAAAACGACTCCAAAGATTTTGATTAAAATTTTTATGTGACCATCAGTACAACCTACCATATTATTGGAAAAATATTGTTTCTATCAATTGAAAAAGGTCTCCCATAGAACCATTTTTTTTAGTTTCGGCTATCTCATTAAATGTATGTTACACCCTTTTTAATGAATTTGTTTTCAAAGAACTTCTAATAAGTTGAAATAATATTGTTTAACAAATTTTTCAAAAAAATTAATTTTGTATTTAATAAAATTTTTTCGAAAATTCGATATTTCGAAAATGAGTTAATAATTTTTTTTTATTAATATTTGTACTCCACATTTATAAATACTAAAAAATACCAATTTTTTTTTTCTTAAAAATATTTGCAAAATTTAATAAATAATTTTTTTTTTAAACCGCGCTTCAACGAATTTCAAAATATTTTCTCATAAATTGAAATTTATTTAAGAAATCAGATGGTGTAAATTTTTTATTTAACAAAGCGATCGATTTATATTGCTTTCATTTTCACAATGACATCGTCTATTTATTTACTTTTTCGGTGATTGTCGCATCTTGCAATCCTCTAAATAAGATATATTTTTTTGTCTTTTAAACCATTAGCTTTATTTTTATTTTTAAAGTTTATTTACTTAAAAATTTATTTTTTATTTATAATTTTTTGATTTATTTGTTGTTGTTGATATTTAAAATATTAACTTAACTTTATTTTATTAATTCAAAAGTTCTCCGAAAATTAAAAAAATGGTAATTACCAATTAAAATTGTTTGATCTCCCATAAAATTCTCAATCATATAAATATTGTATCAAACAAAGTAAAATGGCAATATTCTTCCTATTAGCTACTAGTTCAGCAATATTTGCTTGTTTATTTTTTTCTGGTTCTTAAAATATAAATAATATAATAAGTACTTTTTTTCGAATTCCACAAATGTTTTCTTCTGATTTGTGTCTATATATTATGAAGAGAAACTTAGCTGTGAGTTTAAAAAACAGATAAGCTCAAAATGACTATTATTCTTCATCAAATATACAATATTACGTAAATATAAAAAAAAAAAAAAAACATCTTTAAATGTAAATATATTATCTATATAATATACTTACATTTGAGAATTTCATTTAACAATACATCTTCTGGATTTTCATCCTCCGACAAAAACAAGTAATATTTATCCTTCAAACGTAGCACTGAATTCTCTGTTGCATACAAACGCCCGCTAAGAAATTCAAATATACTTGGCAATATAGTTATGTAGCCCTGTTTATTGAGAGAATTTAAATAAAGGGATCCATTTATTGTTATTCAATAAGAGTATGTATATATGTATATAAGTAGCTTATCGACGACGCACGATACAAACCTCTATGCCACCATCAGCATTTTGGAGTAGCAATCCTCCAAAGTCTTTCACTTCTGCCAACACATCAATATCAATCCAATTTATTCCAACGTGTCGCCCTTGTCGAGTGAGATTTTGAAAGGATGTCTGAACAGATTCCAAGAAGAGCCCACTTATTTCACTAGAACTTGTTGACGAAGAGTTGTAAGTAATAAGGACACTTATCAAATTGGAAAAATACTTGTTGACTGAATACAAAATTTAAAAAAGAAAAATAAAAACTCTTTGGTGGAAACAATTTTATTTTTTTTAATGTATTCCAATATGTTGTTATACTTGCCTAAAAAAGTCACAAGTTCCGTTAGACTCATGATGATTATTATTCACAAATGATCTCAAGTATAAGAATGTGTTGACTTTTTATGGTATTTTATTTTGTCAACATTGCAATTTAAATGATGGGATGGATAATTTAATTGAACCTATACCATAACAAATCATTTATAATTGAATAACCTCTTAATTTGAATATAATAATGATGGCAATGGGTACAATGCAACCGCTATAATAGCTTTTTAGGGGACAAAGATACAACATGTTATATAATTCAGATAGATTGATATATTGTATATTTTGCAAGCTCATAAAATATGGAAGAATAATGTTTGGTGAATATATTAGTCTTATAATAGCTTAATGTGACACGAACAGTTGATTGTCAAAAAAAAAGGAGGGAAAAAGAGATGAAACTCGTTCATAGGGTGCTTCCAAATTTAACCAATAAATTTCTTAAGGTGAAAAATCTAAAAACAGACTACATTTTTACGATTTTTGTGTGTTGTATTAACATTGAAAATGTTTATAGGGTCGTTTTGAGAAAAATATGGTGTTACCAAAATGATTAAATGAACAAATGAATATATAACAAATGAACGAAATGAACTCTAGCGTATAGGGGGCTCAGGATCGAATTTTTGGTTGGTGTTACCAAAGAAAATGCCAAAATGAACCTAAAGACACAAGCCATGAATCGTACCTACATGTTGATCGTCGCCAACCGACGAGCTTCAGTCGAGGATAGTTGAATTTGTATGAAATCTTAAAATCACTCGATTTGAGCGCACTTAGAAGCCTCTTACTCAGGTTATAATTATCGTATGCTTAATGTTAAGATAGATAATTAAAGATAAAATGACAGGCTACAAATCTGCATCAAAATGTTTGCAAAAGCTTACAAAATTTCATACTAAAAACGTGAAAGATTGGCTTTTGAGAACTAATTTCATCACGGCAAATGACGTGAGGAACAAGAAAACAAAAAGAAAAAGAAAAAAACGTACCCACAAAGAATATACATTGCTGTAAGGGTGTGGGCAAGACGTTAGTTGGAGTGGAATGTGTGCAATAAAAAACCACCACTGCACTGTGGCTGGTGGCAAACACAATTGGCTTCGCATCGGGAACCAAAATGATGTACATACATAGCTACATTATTACGTAGGTAAGTTATGTCTGTAAAATGTTATGTTGATTAAATTGTTGTAGGTATTTTGCAAATATTATTCGTAATGGTACGATTAGGTTGGTTTGGTTGGCTTATAACATCTGTTCTAACAATCGGATATTTAAAATAAAGGTCTTAAAATGAAGGTAAAATATCAAACTAATTTATTCAGTTAAAATATAATTGAAATAACAAAATTCATATACCTACGTATCTATATAGGTACATACATTATGTATGTAGGTAGGTAGGTAGGTAGAAATGGCGATCACGAGCAACATAGCTCGTTGACCCAATTAGGGCTAGAGTGCGCCGTTTTGTTACCATAACTCGTTGGACCTGTGGATGTAAATGGTTTGGAATGTCTCAAAATGGCTCGAGACGTAAGAAGTTTGACCCCTTAGTATGACATTATGTAGTCATGTACATTTATATAAAAGGATTGATTTAGTTGTTCTGCGGTTGCCTTTTTACTTTTGTACTAATAATCGGATCTTAAAGATTAAGGTTTTGAAATAAGTTAAATAATAGGCTTCAAAATTTTGTGTGACAAAACTTGACTTCATTCTTAATCAATTCGATTGTTGAACCTAGAATATGCACAGAGACCTATACTTGAACCTTTTTGATTATAACTTATAACTTTAGTTCTATAAGGGCCAGTTGAAGGTCAAGGTATTTAAATTAAGGTTAACCAGGCTAGAGGTAGGATTAACATAGCGAAGTAACTTAAATATAATACCTAATCGGAAAGTTTTATTTTGTATCTTCTGTTATAATTATCGGATCTTTGAGGTTAATGTCTTAGAATTAAGGTAAAATCTCAGGCTACAAATTTATGTTACAAAACAACATCTAAACCAATGCGACTTTTGAACCTAAAATATGCAAAGATACCTACTTGTGAATCTCACTTAATTGGTGCTTTGCTTTTCATATACACAGATAAAAGAATACTGCTTAGCTGTCAAAACCATTTATATTGTCTTAAGAAATTACACGAGTCGAGTTTATTAAATTTATTAAAAGATGAGTTCAAAATGCAAAATATTATAGAATACCTAAAAACAATTAGGTAAATCAGGTTTGCATTGAGTTTGAGCTACACATCAAATTATTTATAAATTTGGTCTCGCGTTAAAAAGGGTTCACTTTGATAGTAAATCAAATAACTTGCCTATACATATATAAATAGTTCAATAAGTTGAGAGACTTGTAAATCAATTTGAGCAAATTTGAGCAAATATTTGAATTTCTTCAACATCAACGCCGTGATTAAATAAACTGAACAACATTAATTTAACCGCCAACTGGGATTCGACATTAAAAATGTCTACATATTGTAATTTCAGACTGAAGAATGGTTTCTTAGACATCGTCAGAAGTATTGGTGCAACTATAGGATACAAATTAGAAATTACCAAGATAATTCATGTTTTTATTTTATCGAGCTAACACAAGTCATTTTCAATGTCCCCATAGTTACTCTATGAGTGAAATCTGTAAATTTTTTTTTTATCTTTTTAAAAAAAATTAGATTTAATAATAATAGTTCGACGTTTAACTGACGGGTTCAGCTTTTATATGTACACTATAAAAGTAGGTGCCTACATATATCTGAGCGTGCGGGAGTCGCGGTTGTGTCGAAGCGCCGCGCCGCCGCACAGTGGTTCAGGTTGTATGGAGAAGCGGTCATAAATCTATAAAACTGAACCAGTCAACTGATTTGAATGAAATTTTCAAATATGGTTAAGGATAGCATAAGGTATAATGAGAGAAAATTTCCGCCCACTGACACGCCCACTTAAAAAAAAAAGGTCTTCTAACTGCCATATTTGATATAAGTGATGGATGTGTTCTTTGAAGAAGTTGTAGATAACGTAATTTAATATAATACTTTAGAACAAATTTTGTTTTCTACGCCCACTTTTGGGGGAGTTTTTTTTTACGAACAAAATTGGTTTTGGACCAATTTTTTAGAAAACGATACACGTTGCTGTAAAAACATACACAACAAAATAATAAAGCGAAATATTTACCACGCCCACTTTTGAGGGTGTTTTTGGCAAAAATCCTATTTATTAAATCTTTTCCTAAAAAAATAAAAAAAATAAACAACAGAATGTGTAGAAAATGCTTTTTTTTAACATGCAGCTCTAAAAAGTTTTTTATCACACCCACTTTTTGGGGGTGTATCGGGAAAAATCGTTGAAAAATAAGTATTTTCAAATTGGGTGCATTTGAAGGTTCGCAGGTATTAGCAGCTAATTTTTTTGTATTCGATACTTGACGGTTCCATGTATAGTATGCACTATGTGTCCGACCGAGGAAGACCAGGGAACATTAACTTTTTCTTAGTTGAATTTTGAATTCAACTTAAAAAAAGGTACTGATTTTAAAAATTCGTAAAAAAAAATTTTACTACTATCTTAATTTTTTTTTCCAAAATTGAATTTGTTTTTATAGGCCCAATAGAGAAAAAATAACAAAAAAAAGTCAAAAGAATTATATCAATAAAAATAATCGTCTTTGAAGAATGCTCGTTTTTTGCTTTAAAATCACTGAAGTTTCGTTTATCAACTTTGGAGCTCAAAATTTTATATTTATAAACTGATTTCATAAAAAAAAAATCCTGATCCTAATGCTTCAACTATTACTTAATCAAACTACAATGTCAAAAATCTAAATATTTAAAAGTCGATAAAATGATTTTTGTCCGCCCCTGAACCACTGTGTGCCGCCCGTCTTAAAACTTTACGGGGTCCGCATTGCTGATATTTCTGTTTCTGATAGATTTTTTTTTATTTTGGAACCTAGCAGTTTTTAAGATTATCTTACAGATTTGAAATGAAAATTTTTCTTATATGACTCCAAAAATAACGGTGCTTCCAATACAAGTTATTAAAAACCGGTAAGAAAAATCTTATTTCTCACTATCAAAAATGGCTCCTACGATTTTGAATAAAATTTGTATGTGACTTC
Organism: Epistrophe grossulariae; assembly: GCA_929447395.1. Lineage (NCBI taxonomy): Eukaryota > Metazoa > Arthropoda > Insecta > Diptera > Syrphidae > Epistrophe > Epistrophe grossulariae. The sequence goes on from OV839568.1 coordinate 47,525,293, forward strand.
AGTACGATCTACCATTTTATTGAAAAAAAAATGTATATAGGTATCGTTTAAAAAATGGCATCTCTCACCAGAAGCATTTTTTTGGTTTTCGGTTATCTCATTATTTCTGATCTGAATGAATTTTTTTACACAAGAGCTTCTAATAAGTTTGAATAATATTGCATATCCAAATGTCCAAAAAAAATAAATTTTAGATTAAATAAAAAAAAATTAAATTATTTTTTGAAAATTCGATATAGATGATTTTTTTCAAAATTATTTTTTAAATTCTGCCTTAATAAATGCTTAAAAACTGCTTACCAATTTTTTTTTTTCTTAAAAATGTTTACAAATCTTTAAATAAAAAAAAATAAGTTTTTAAAAAACCGCTTCCTTTTTTGGAATTTGTTATTTTTGAAATTTGTTCCAGGTTGTTCCCGATTTTTTTCCAAGTTTTTTTTTGAAAAATATTCAAAAATGGTGGTCTCAGACCTAAAATACCGTTTTTGAACTAACCCCCATTTTTTCGAAAATCAAATTTTTGAAAGTTGTTCCAGATTGTTGTCTAGTTGTTTTGAATATTGTTCCATGTTTTTGGACCCCTATGTTCAAAATTTAAAAATTTTTTGGCAATACTTATTCGAAAAAATTGTAAAATGTAAAATGAAAAAATTAAAATGCTTACATTTTAATGAAATTTTGCATACTAAGAATTAATTTTTAGAAACGAAAGCCTGGAACAATTTAGAAGAGCCCTAGAACAACCTGGGACAAATTTTTGAATTTTGGATTTCTGAAAAGGGGGGCCAGAGCAAGGATAGTATATTTTCATTTGAAGTAGTTTTTGGGCTTAAAATCTTCAGTTTTCAATATTTTTGGATGATTTTTTGGAACAATTGGATTTGATGCGATTCTGCACTTGAAACAAGTTTTAGATTTCGGAATTTTGGAAAATATTAGAGAGCCGTTTTTTGGATTTTAAAAAAAAAGTTTCAAAGGCTTCAACTTTTAAAGTATACATCTTACAATTTTAATTTTTTGTAACAATGGTTAGAACACTTTTTGAAATCCGAAAAAAAAAATCAAAAACAAAAATTTCGAAAAAAAGTGAGCTCGATTTATTTTTCAAATTTTTCCCATAACTTTTGAAATTTTGAACATAGGGGTCCAAAAACTTGGATTAATGTTCAGAACATCTAGAACAATCTGGAACAACTTTCAAAAATTTTATTTTCGAAAAAGAGGGGATAGGGCAAAAACGGTTTTTTGGGTCTAAAACCCCCATTTTTGAATATTTTTCAAACAATCTGGAACAAATTTCATAAATAACAAATTCCAAAAAGGGGGGCTAACTTCATACACTCGTATACATCGTGTTTGAGTTAAAACAATTTTAGAGGGTGTTCAATCATCTTTATTTCTAACCATATTAATTTTCAATGTGGCGTGTAATGTGGTTTGTGCGTAGGACTGTTACGCCGAAGGTCAGGGTTCGACTCCCAGCCTATGCCGCCTAAAAACAGAAATGTTTTTCACGGGTTACTGCCTCTTGCGAGGGATTGACAAATCCTCCAAGTGAATTTCTTGTCATGAAAAAGTGTTTCTCACCTTAGCCGTTCGGATTCAGTAGAAAATTTTAGGTCCCCTCCATTCCTGCCAATATAACACGCACACAAGAATGGTTAAAAGTTGTAAGCCTTGGTTTTATAACACGAGCTGTCGCGCAACCCAATTTATTTATTTTTTACCTAAGCTTATGGTATACGGTAAGTAACATTTTGCCTCTATAGTCAGGGAGCTAAAAGTAATCTTGAAGAATACTACTAGATTGTTATAACACTGTTAGAAGCGTTAAATGTCCTAGTTATGGGTAGCTCTCACCTCAACTAAATCTTGCTATGAGAATGAGTCTCTTCCAATGAGATTCGCTATCTCCTCTTGCTATGAGAATGCGTTCTTCCAATAAGATTCGCTCAAAAGAGAACAGAGTTCTTTTTTTTGTAGGTAAACTTCAGAAAATTATAAACATCTTTCTCATTTAATATTTTCTCAGAGACAAACTATTTTTTTTATTAAATATTCCAAAAGAATATTAATTATGAAAGGGTTTTTTTTTTAAAGGAAGGCAAAAATGTGGATGTTGATGAAAGTGTAAAAATAAATTAATTCATTGAAAAAAATGAGTCGATGATATTTGTTTAATTAAAAAAAAAATAAATTCTATCAAACTAAAATATAGATAATAAATATTATAGATATCTTCCCTTTGTAATACCTACTATACGAATGGAAATCAAGGGATACAAATATAATAAATCATTTTCTCGAAACAAATTAAAAAAAAAAAAAACACAGAATTTAAAATAAAATGCTGGACTTTGTGCACTATCGTCTGACGTTACTTCAGCTTATCAGAATAAATTATTGAAAAAACATCGAAATTTATCTACATATAGAGGTATTGTTCGGCTTCATGAATTTAAGTAAACTTATATTTGCATAGATATCGTTATTTGTTTCTGGATTATTCCACTTAAAATGAGAAGTACCTCTCAGTGGTCATATAAATATATAAGGATTCCAGCAATCACAATTTCTTATTTTGTCGTATCTTAGTCATTCCCATTAAAATGCAACACATACATTGCTTTTAATTTATATCAATAATAATTAATCAATAAAATAAAACCAGCAACAAATTTTTTTATTTTCTTTTATTTATTTTTCATGTTTGTTTCTCTCATTCAACCGCGATTTGTTTTGTTCTAAGCTTAAATTAATAACAAAAACTATACAAAAAAAAAAATAAAACCTTATAAAACACACATCCTTTACAACATTCCTTTCAATTCATGCTTTCGTTTTTGTTCTTGTTTTGAGTATAGTGGTGCTGTTTGAATATTATATACACAACACAGACAGCACCATAATAAAGCCAACATTATTCTTTCATTTAGTATGCATAATGGATGCCATGTCCGGCAACGGATGTATGCACTAAAGCTGGAGCAGCTCTGTTAATGTTATATCAAGGGAGATTGCAAAAAAACGAATAATCACATTGTTATCAAAAATAACGGATATGAAAATAGAAAAGAAACAAAAAAATTATTGGTGAGTACAAATCAATAAGAAAAAATTGTTATAATTATAAATAATGATGCTAAACAATTTTAATCATACTTGATAATTGGTCCTGGAGCATAAGCATGGGCAGCATAAGCTGGTGCTGCATAAGCAGGAGCAGCGTAGGCAGGTGCAGCGTAATGAGCGGCAGCTATTCCAATACCATGTGCAGCTATAAATGGTTACAAAAAAAAAGAAAAAAAGAAAAAAATTGTAAGTCCTTTTTGTCCCTTTTTTGATTATTATTTATTTGTCCTTTTTTAAGCTTCTTCCACTCGTTTGTTTTTTTTTTGTTTTTCTTTTATGTAGGTAGGTAATGTTGTCGTCGGTCGTTAGTTATTTATAAATTAAAAGATTTTCAAGATCTTTTATCTTCTTATAATATTTGCTTATCTTTTGTCTTTTTTGTAAATGAAATATAATTTTAAATAAACAATTTTTAACAGAAATGGTTAATGGATTAAGAAATATAGGATACAATTTTTTTTTATTTACATTGAGGAAGCATATTTTTTAATGTTATATTTTTGGATTAAATAAAAGAAGGGAAGAAAAAGTAGGATTGTATCTATGTAGGTATATTTTTTTTATTTATACAATTCAGAATACAGGAAAAGGTAAGGTACCTAATCTGTTCTTATGCAAAGAAAAACCGTTGAACATTTTATAGGAACGGATGGTTTTCAAAATAAAAATAATCATTTCTAAACAAATTAAATGAAAGTACCACAATTTGTCATGAGTTAATGGTCATTTACCCAATTAGTTATTTTTACATTTTACTCGCTTATTTTTTTTTTATTTGAGGAAGATATTTTTAATGTACATATAGCTAATTAAAAAACTTCGAAAAATATTGAATGAAATCCAAGTTGTATATTAACAAGCAACTTTTTGTTCTCTACTTTTTAGATAAATGTTTGTTCTATTCAACGCAGAAAAATGATCGGTTAAAAACAACGTAAAACTCGTTTAAGTAAAATATCAACCTGCAAACTCACCAGAATCAATTACACCAGTCAAAAAAAAAATATTTAAATATACACACTGATTCGGTAAAAGTGTAATAACTTTTATTAAACTAACACTGGGTTAGTTTGTTCGTTTAAATAAACAATTAAGTTAATTAATTTAATCACTCATTATATAGTAACCTAACAGGTAATCCATAGATCTCAAAAGGAAATCAATGCATTTCGTTTTTCAAGAAAAATTTAAGTAGATGGCATCTATTACTTTTGGTAACTTTGGGTGTGATTTTTGGACCACATTTAATAGTCCAGTCATAGAAGACATTAATTGATGCCGAAACAATCGCCAAAAATTTTGATGTTGTTCTCAATAACTGTAAAAATTCCCTATAGATTTGAGTGCCTCTAGTCTAAGGTACACAGCGATAAATGAGAGTACTCACTACCCACACCAACGCGATGATGCGATTAAGCGAATCTCATGTAAAATATATTGACCGACGAAAGTTCCGTCGTCTATCCGAATGTTTCGCGTTGGTTTGGGAGAGCTTTTATTATACCAAGCATACACTTTTGGTTTTATAATTATTGTAGTCACAACTAAATACAAGAAACATATTTTTGGCTAAGAAACGAACTTGCAATTTTCTGTCGTTACGATTAAAAAATCGTAAACGTACGAAATTATTGTGGTTTTCTGTCGCGTGATTTTTGTGTGCATTCACGTTGGTTTGGGAACGCCTTAATTTGGTGCATCGACTATAGCACGAAAGTGCATTCCTTAGCATAAAAGATGTCTGTTGAATTAAGTTGCAACTATAAAAAAAAGGTTGATCGCGATTCTTTCATCGCAACGACAGAAAATTGCAAAGTTCGTTCCTAAAATTGAATTTTAAGTTTATTGAAATGTTTTTTTTTGTTAAATGGTTAAGACTTATGTGGTCTTATTTATAAACGTTGTCCAACTGTCCAACTTTGTAAAATGTGTTCAAAAACCTTGTTTATTGTTGTCATGGGTGTGTTCAATTAACAAAAAATTAAAAATTAAATGAAATGTTTATTGAACGTATCCAAATGTTCACGAAATTGACAGATTACAGAGATGTCAGTGAGTAAATGAGAACATATTTAAACAAATGTTGGAATACGTTTATAAGTAAGGATATGTCCAACTATTTAGACAGTGGTTAGGTGGACAACTGTCTAAGAGTGTTCTGAGGAAATCTAATAAATACGACTGAAGAAGTCGAAAAAATCATCACCCTTATTTTAAAAAAACGAGCCTTCTTCCAACACTTTCATTATTAATTTTTACTACCACTCTTATTCGATTAAAAATCATATTTTCCTACACTCAAAGCGATTCCATCAAAGCTAAGCTCTTCTATGTATTTTTCTTTCTAACAAGCTATACTTCCTTTTATATCTCGAAACGTCTATCTATGTACGTATTTTTAAAGTGCTTTTACTTTTACTGTTTTGAAATGAATGAACAATATTTACACAGTTTATACTTTTTACATTTTTTTTAAAGAGGAATCCAAGAGATCCTTATGTTCTAAGTGGAATTTAAAAAATACATATTATTGCTTGTGTGTTTTATGTGTGTATATTTATTTGTGTTATGGTGCTTTTGTGCAAAAAAGTTGAAGCTCATTTAAGCAAAATATTTACAAAAAGAAAATATATTATATATTTTCATTTTAATTAAAGCAAATACAAACCTTGGGATCCGTAGGCGATAGCTGGAGCAGCTATCTTAATTGGTGCCGGAGCAGATATATAGCTTTGCGAGTAGGCTGGAGCATGTGATATATAACCAGAAGAGTAAGCTGGTGCGGAGGCAACTTTCAGAGAAGCTGGAGCTGAAGCAATGTATGACGAAATAGCTGGTGCTGCATAGGAATGAGATAAACCGACTGATTGTCCATGAGAAAGATAACCATGTGAAAGTGCTGGACCGGCCGAGTAGTAACTGGGAGCTGCAGCAGCAGCAGTAGCATAGCCATGAGAATATACTGGAGCTGAAGCTGCATAGCCATGAGATAAAATTGGTGCCGAAGCTGCATAGCCATGAGATAAAATTGGTGCTGAAGCTGCATAACCATGAGATAAAATTTGTGCTGGTGCAGCGGCATATCCATGTGAGATGGCTGGAGCATAGCTGTGAGCAATAGCTGGAGCAGAAATAGCGTGTGCAGCCTGAACTAAGTGACCTTATTTTTATATACATAAGGGTTAGGAAAATATTTGAAAGCGGTGCAATAGTGAAAAGCATCTACATTCTTTTTTATAATAATTATATTGTATACTTTTATACGGTGCTGATTTAAAACAAAACAAAAAATATTTACAGCCCTAATTGTTTATATTTTACATACCACCATAACTTGGAGCAACAACAGCAGCATCGTTTGTGGTACTAGAGCGGGAAACATGTGAAACAGCATGACCAGCAGTAACTTGGCTAGAATAATCTGATTGAGAATTTTGTCCATAATGTCCCTTAAATTGATATAAGAAATGTTGTTTGTTTCAATAAATTCTAAAGTTAAAGTTATATAGGTACAAAATCTCGTGTTAAATTCATTCGTTTGCCTAATTGGTATCGTCAGCTTGAATATAAGCATATACCTCGCAGGTTCAAGAAGTTTAACTAATATTTCCCTGAAAGGTTTATTTGAACAAGCTTTATGGTTAAAATAGAAGAAGGCGTCATTACAAAGCGCCTCGATGGCAACAAGAATTTTAAAACTCGAGATTTTGAAAAAAAAACACAATTTTGGATTCTATAAGTTTATAAATTTACCTTAACAGTGTGTTCTTGTGAGTTTCCTACTGATCCATGATCGATACTTGGGGAAGAAATCGAATAGGCAGCTGGTCCACCAGCTTGTACGCATGCAACGATGGCTGAGATGACGAAAATAACCTGAAAATTAGAAGATAAGAAGGATTTTTAATCAAAGAACAAAAATTATTATTAAAATAAGTTAATATGCTATGGCGTTGTTAATTATTTTCTTTTTCTTGTTTTTACTTCCGATATATACAAACATAGGTACTACATATATACATGGTAAATTTTGGATTCATAAAAAAAATTGAACTCGATATTTTGATCAAGCTTGACATTGCGATGATGGCGAAGTCGAAAAAAGTGAGTCTCGCAATTCTGTCTGTCTGTCCTTTTGACTGCAGTCTGAACGGGTGGGTCGATTTTCTTTAAACAAAGCGTTTTTTGAAGATTCCCCGACACATATTTTTTCATTTTTAGGTCCAAAAATATAACAGTAGCTGCCGTACAAATTTTGTTAGCAAAAAATTTAAATATCATTTTTCTCAAAAAAGTTCCCATAATAATTAAAAAAAAAAATACTAAAAATGGTTATAAATGTTACATCCCATAGAATCTCTTTTTATTTTCAATTTTTTCAACTAGTTTTGATAAAAAAATTTGTGTGGAAAAATTTTCAAGTTTAAAAAAAAAATTTTGTTTTCATTTTGAAAAAAAGTTTCAATTTTTTTTTTTTTTTTTGAGATATAAATAATTTAAAAACGAATTAATCGATTCTTATTAAAGTTGGAATCCAGGAGTTTTTCAACATTATCTAGCAGAATTTAAATAAAAATTATTCTTATAACCAAAAATAACGGTAGGTACCTCCCATGCAAGTGTTTAAAAACGAGTAAGGAAAATCTCATTTTTCTCAAAAACTACTCGCATGATGTTGATTAAAATTTTTACGTGACCTTATATCAGTACAACATACGATATTATTGGAACAAAAAAAATGTATCTATAGTTTAATAATGTTATCTCCCATAGAACCATTTTTTTGGTTTTTGACTATCTCATTGTCTGTTTGACCGATTTTAATGAAATTTTTTACACAAGAGCTTCTAATAAGTTTAAATAATACTAAATATCAAAAATTTTCAAAAAAAAACTAAGTTTTGGATTTTTAAGAAAATTTCAAAATTATTTTTTGAAATAGGTACCTATCCACATTCAATTCGATGATTTTTTTTTTAATTTTTTTAACTCCGCATTAATGAGTAGGCGCACCAATTTTGTTTCTTAAAAATGTTTTCAAAATTTTATATATAAAAATTTAATAAAAAAAAAACTCCAACTATTTTTCAAATTTTTTTCTCGTAAATTAAGATTTATTTAAGAAATCAAATGACGTTGGTGTCAAAACAATTTCAGGCTAACAAATTTAGGGTGCTGGAAAAAAATCATTTCCCAAATCTTACTTCGCAATTAAATAAATAAATTGGATAGTGCAATAGCTAGTGTAGAAGCAGTCCCTATTGACTTACAACTCGCAACCACTACCGTATGCGCGTATTAATGGCAGAAATGAAGGGGACCTACAATTTTTGTCGAATTCGGGCAGCTAAAGTGAGAAGCTCTTTTTTATGACAAGAGATACTCTTTTCAATTCCTCTCAACAATCAAAATAAAAATTTAATGGCTTCGCAATAGTTGTTTCGCAAATTTTCTTTTTAGGCTTTTAATTAACTCGCAACTCAATCATTTTGCAAAATTTCTCTCACAGTTTTTTAATCACATTTTGTAAAGTGATTATTAGTTTTTTTTGAAAGATTTTATAAATCTACTAATAACATCAAAACTCGAAAGGCAAAACTGTTAAAAATTCGAAACAACAGAAAACGAAATAATTATAAATTGCGAAGATATTATAAGTTGCGACAAAGATTAAATACATATAGCTTAGAACGCCTGTTTAGGAAAAGAAGATCTCAGAGATTTTCCTCCGTCATAAGTGAGCAAGTAAATCAAAATTATTGTTTAGTACTTTAAATCATTTTTAACATTTTTATATAAAATATTGTTTGAAATACTATAGTATAGCTAAATTGAATGAACATCCATCTACGCTGTTTGAAAGCTGACGAAAACATTGTTATGTAGCATATTAATCGAGCAGAAGGCTCTTTAAGATAATAGAGCTATAGACTGTTAAGAAACTCAACTATATATAGACAGACTTTTGAAATGGTTTATTTAGAGCTAAAATCAAATTTCAAATAGAGCTATGGCTTTGCATTTAACTCTCTAAGAGCTGCTTAAAATCATTTAAATAACTTGTAGCTCCAACGATGTTACTTAGGTAATGCACCACACTGCAGAATTATAACAAAATCAGTAAGGCCATTAAAAAGTTACACGCAAATAACTTGAAAACAGAACAATTTACTAAAAAAAAACCTTAAAAACCCGATTTGCATTATTTGATATTTTTGGAAAAATTCTGAAACATCGTTTTCTTAGGTACAATTATGTACTCTGGGCATTACTTGTACTAAGTTTAATCTAATTCTTTGAAGCTGTTTTTGAGAGAGAAAAAAAAAAAACAAAAACGTTGTACGGCAGCTAACCATTTAAGATGAGTTAAAACAAAAATTTGAAGTACCCTTCGATGGAATCACAAAATATTAATTAATTGCTTAGGTATAGCATTTTAATATTTTGCAAAAAAATACGGCTAAAATATCAATTTGAATCTTCTTTAAAATTTTACTTCCAGAAGGGAGTAAATTTAAAATGTGGTATTTAACTATTTGCTGATGAGAAAACTGCTTTAGTGTCAAACACAAATTGAGAACATCCATGACCTAAAAGATCGGGATTTTGGGATTCTCAAAAAATTTGTTCAAAAAATGTTTGAAAGTTGAACCGTTTTTAAGAAATTATTCAACGAAATTTTTCAAATTTTTTGCTGAAAACCTTCATTTTGCAAAGCTGTGCCCTCAAAGCTTATCAATTCAATTCAATTCAATTCAATTCAATTCAATTCAATTCAATTCAATTCAATTCAATTCAATTCAATTCAATTCAATTCAATTCAATTCAATTCAATTCAATTCAATTCAATTCAATTCAATTCAATTCAATTCAATTCAATTCAATTCAATTCAATTCAATTCAATTCAATTCAATTCAATTCAATTCAATTCAATTCAATTCAATTCAATTCAATTCAATTCAATTCAATTCAATTCAATTCAATTCAATTCAATTCAATTCAATTCAATTCAATTCAATTCAATTCAATTCAATTCAATTCAATTCAATTCAATTCAATTCAATTCAATTCAATTCAATTCAATTCAATTCAATTCAATTCAATTCAATTCAATTCAATTCAATTCAATTCAATTCAATTCAATGCAATTCAATTCAATTCAATTCAATTCAATTCAATTCAATTCAATTCAATTCAATTCAATTCAATTCAATTCAATTCAATTCAATTCAATTCAATTCAATTCAATTCAATTCAATTCAATTCAATTCAATTCAATTCAATTTAATTTATTTCAATTCAATTCAATTCCATTCAATTCAATTTTATTTAATTCAATTCAGTAAAATTTTATGCCAGAAAGATTTTTTCTAACTGGTTTATGATGTTTAATGAAAAATTCATGAATTGAGTAAAACAACAAGTCTGAAAACATCTGGCACGAGTAAAACTCGGTTTAAGTATTTAGCCGTTTTTAAGGTTAAAAAATAAATACAACATTAACATCTCTCGATATTAATGGATTGGATCATCCGTTTTTAAATGATTTAATAGCTTATGTATATAAACTAAGAGGTCAAAAATTTCTTTGAAGACAAAAAAATAACATTCAATATTGAAGATGCTGTTTTGAATTTCTCACTAAGATTATCTGATATTTATCTGTGCATCCATTATCATCAATGGTAGTATTATTTTTATTTCAATAAAATCCTGTCTGCTTGAATTAAATCATATACATCGTAAGATAATAAATATTAAATAATGTATACTATTCAATATCAAGTATCCTATTTAAAACACATAAAAAAAGAGAGATAGAAAAAGATGTCCATCAAAAGAAGGTAAAGTTAAGTAGAGCCTCAGGCTAAAGATATTTTTTTATTCATTTGATGAAAAAAACGTTTTTTTTTTTTTTATTTAAGAAATTGTTTTATTTCCAGATCTCGATAGGTATAGGTATTGAAAAGAGAAGACAAGGACAAATATACACTGACCTTTTTATTTTTCAATATTATTATGTCTCGAAAATAAACTAATGTTTCAAGATAAAAGCTGGATTTATTAAAGTAAATCCCACACAACCCCTCATATTGTATGTATTTATGTTATTTGTTTTCTATTGCGATGTTCATTTTAATAAAGACATTTTCTTTTCATTTATTTACAAAATCTTTTAAATGTAAAAATCTCAATATAACACTTTTAAATGATTTTAAATTGAAATTTGTGTATTCAGATATTGGTATCTATATATTTTTTTTTTATTCAAGCAGATATTCTATTCATTTATTTATTTAAATTTTTATGTGTTTTTTTTTCTATTTGGTGAAACAAATCCAAACATGTTTTGTTTTGTTTTTTTTTTTTTTTTCTATTTCAACCCTTTATTTAGTTTCGTATGCGGTATACGAAACCAAATATATATGTAGCCCTTCATTTTTCGTTTTAATTTTATTTGTTTAATTCCTTATTCATTTATATGTTACCTTTGGTACCTTTTGGTATAGGTATACAATATACATATTCATGCTTTAAAGTAAGTTTTTTACTGAAAACCACATAAAAAAAATATTTAAAAGTAAGTTGAATATGTACTTAAAAACCATCAAAAAATATGGAAATAGAGTTTTAATGTTTAGAATAATTTTGCTAAGTTCTATAGTTTAGCTAATTGAAAATAAAAATATTTCTCTGTGGTTACATTTTTAACTATAAATTAAACAAAAAAAATTTTTCTGCAAAAAAGAGTACTATTAACTTTAATAGAGGAATAAAAAGAATAATAGAATAAAAATTGTTTTTATTCGCATTTCAATCATAAAGACCAAAATAGTGGAAAAGTATTGACTTTCATTTATAATCACAAGATTGGCTCTGTTAGTATGTAGTTTTAAAAAAATAAAATGTTTTCTGAATTTTTTAACAAAATTATATTAATAAAACTTAAAAATAACCGAAAAGGATATTTAAACATTTCAAAAGATTAAACTGCTTTAATAATATTTCATGCAGTAGACGGTTAAGGCCGATTTTATTCACTAAAAGTTGAACACAGCTTTATTTTCAACTTATGAATTTCTGTTTATTCACTCAAAGTGTTTTCAACTGTCGATTTTCAACTCTTAATTTTATCAACTTAAGATTAGTCAACTCCTGGAAAAAGTAGAAGTTGACGGAGCAAATTTGAGGCAAATTTTACGTACGAAAGGTATTTTTTCTTTTTTATTTTTGTTTCAAAAGCGTGTTGGGTTCAGTTATGGCAAATAAAATATATTAAAAAAATACTTATGTTCCGAAGTAATTATTTTTCTTCGAGCACTGAAAGTTTTTATTATTATTTATTTTTATTTTATTTTCAATTATTTATTTACAGTTTAGCAAAATTTGACACAAAAAACACAATTTAACACAAAAACCACGATTTAACACAGCCAAACAGTCAGATATGATTGACAGATTCAAATTTAAATTTAAAAATGACAGTTTGTTGTTTTATATTTCGCAAATATCTTAGGGATATTTTTCAAACTCGAAGTTGGCCAACTTCAGATCTTCAACTGGAGAGATGAGAATATAATTAGTGAATAAAAAGAAATTTCAACTTTGGTTTTAACTCTCGAGTTAAAGTCAACTCTCAAGTTGTCCAACTTGAGAGTTTGCCTCAAGTTGAGCAATAGTGAAAAAAATGGCCCTTAGTTTTTTAGTAATGTGTTAAATTTATTTATAGTTAACTCAAGAAGCAGTTTTTTATGAACCAACCTAACAATTTCAAAGGATATAAAATATCAAAAATATCTGATCAGTTAACCCAGAGTTAATTGACCGAATTTGGTGAGTTAACTCGGGTTAAATTTAATCTCGCATTGAAAAGTTTTGGATCGAAAAAATTAAATTTTTTTTTTGGAGCTGTTGGCAAAGAAAAAATTGAAATAAAATAGAGTATGTATTTTCAACGAAAAATATACAATTTAACTGAAAATATATTTCAGGCAGTGTTGTTCGACTTTTTTACTTTACTGTTTTTTACATAGTTTTTTACGTTTTTTCCATAAGTTTTTTACTTGCTGTATTTTAATTATGCTTATGTAAAAAACGTAAAAAAGGTAAAAAGTAAGAACAACTGGGAAATTCATAAAAATTTGCGACCTTCAAGATTGAAGATGACGATGATGGATAAAAAACTATTGGGTTTTTATTTTATTTTCGACAAAATGTTTAAAAAACAGATTCTCTAATCTATTTCAGTCCAAGTTTTTCAATATAAAATGCTTCAATTATTTATTTGTTCTTTCGAGATTTTCAAACGTCTGGCAAATTTTTTTTATTTACTTAAATTTTGACAGATGCCTCTTTTCTCTCTTTTTTCTCAGTTATTTACCTTTTTACTTCTTCGTTACCTTTTTTACGAATTTTTTACGTTTTTTACATTTATTTAAAATGTACAAAATAGTTTTGTACACTAGTTTCAGGTGTGCAGGTGATTGACTTAAATAAGTTTTCGGGGAGTTTTTTTATAGGTAATTGGTACAAACAAACTCGGGGATAAAGAAAGTGTTTTAGATAAGCGGATTTTTCTGTAAATTTTCATTAATTAGGAAACAACCTAAAACAAACAACTTTGAAATTCAGTAGATTTGTAAAATGCTCGATAGGTAACGCTACAAAACTTGGCTGTACAATCAGCTAAAGTGTTAAATAAAAAATAATTGTTCTTATAAATTCATGAACATTTTTGGTTGAAAATTTTGATTTATTTCAACTTCAAAGGAGCATCGCATTTTGATGATTTTCGCGAAACTGTTAAGTTTTTTTTTTTTTTCAATTTACTCGACAATGCTTGTTAGTAGTTCCATTACCAGTTGCTAGCTTTAGTTCCATAGAAATATATTGTTCTTTTCATTCGTAGTTGTATTCTAATAAGAATAATTTGACCGAACTAAAGACCAAACGAACTAGGTAGGTAGTTCTAGTTCAATTGAACTAGTTCACTAGATCCCCAAAGAAAAGATCGAACTAGAGACAGAGGAATACGTGAATGGTAAGTGGCGGCTGGTGAGCAAGATAATGGAAAGGGTTTCTCTAATTGCTTGAATAAAGCACAATGAGCACATTTTTCCGAAGCAGAAAATAAATTTTTCAGAGGTTTTCTAATCCACCGTCATCGTAGCCATCCTTCGATGGAATTTGATAGTTGATGGCTTGACAGACAGCTATAACAACTTGTATTTTAAGGCATAGAAAATATTTCGTTCAAAAATGTCCGGAGCATAAAAAAAATTTGAAATTTTTCGTATGTTTCAGAGGTTTTTTAATCTATAGCCTTCGTAGCCATCCTCCGATGGAATTTAACAGATAGTGGAAAAATTATATTTTGAAGCATAGAGAATATTTGGTTCCAAATGGATTTGCCCTAAAAAAGCAAGCAAGGGAAATAAATTTTACTGACTTTTGCAAAAATTCAAAATTTAATTTTTTAAGACGTAGATTGTATTGAACTAGTGAACTACAAGAGCGAACTAATTCAGTAAATTTTGAACTAAACTGGATTGCTCTTTGAAGTGTACTAAAACGCACAAAATAAACACTGTCCACGCAATGTTCTTATGTATTCTCACCTATAATTTTTTTGACATAATTTACATACACACACAAACTTCAACGTAGTTTTTTTTCTTTCTTACAAAGTGCTTAAAAGTTTCCAAATATGCTGTTCTCTGATGCGATGTGCTCAATCATATTAGAAGAGACGCATTATCATAGCAAGATTTAGACGAAAAGAGCCTCCCATATAACTAGACCATTCAACACTTTTAACAGTGTTTATAACAATCTAGTAGGATTCTTCAAGATTAAACTTAAGCTCCTCAAAATTATTCTAGGCTTAAAGCTCTTGAAACGTCGGTCATTTGAGAGACAAAATTCAACTTTTATAGATATTTTTCCAAGCGTTTTTTTTAAGTTACCTATGGATCTAAAAACATCAATTTTGTTATAAGAAATTCGGGAAAAAATAAAGTCCCCCTAAAATGGATTTTTTTGTTTTAAGACAAAATTGTAGATTGTAAATCATTGTACTAAGAAAAAGGTCAATAATTAATTATTGACGAAAATCATCGTCATATAAGATCCACTAAATTTTGACAAAAATTTTATTTGGTGATTATTTCCATTTCTGATTCAACAACTATGTCAATAATCCTTGAACTGAAGACTAAATCCGAAGAGTTTCAAGATATGCTATATTACATTTAGACGAAATAACAATTTGGTGTGATTTATAGATTGGTCCATATTTCATCAAAAATGAAGCCGGCCAAAATAAAACTTTGAAAAGGTTCTTATACACGAAACCTTCCTTATAAGCACAAGTCACTTTGGAGTTTTGTCAAATAAAAACCAAAGCCTTTTCACCTGATGAAATGTAAGTAAAATTTACTATGGTTAAGATCTATTTACTACGGTCCTAGATCTCATATTTTGGTAGCCTTAAACCCTCAACAAATTTAAGTAATTGAGTTTTAATATTAAAAAGGGTACAAAAGCTAATTGTTTTAATGTGATTGCTCCAATTTCACAAATATTATAACATGATGACATCCAGGGCATTCACTTCTGACTGAAATGCTTTAAATATAACAAATATTTGCCAATTTGGTTTTACTACACCTACATAATACATATTGTTTAGGTCTCTAAATCAATGATAAACAAGAAAAAAAAGAACAAAAAAAAAACAGACATCGTTCAACAGCTTGTTTTTCTTACATCTACTTATAGCCAAGTTCTGTTGACAAGGAGCCAAAAAACATTTTATCGCTTCCACTTAAGGTCCTCTTTATATACGACGATATACAAAAATGTTATTCTTTTAGGAATTGCTATATATATACCTACTTATATCTATAGACAATATTAAGGACTTTCTATCTAGGGGAATTTTTTTTTTTAAACTCATAGGAATAATTTTAAATATTTAAAAATAGATTTTAAATCGTAAATGAGAAAAAAAAATAAAAAAGGAATTATTTAACCTTTTAATGAAAAAAAAAAGGAAATAAGAATTTGTTTTTGTTAAGTTTGAGGCTTTACAAATCTTTTTACTTATGGTATATGTATATTCGATGGGTTAAAAGAAAATAAAAGAAGCCACATCAAAGCATCCTATATTAAATCCACGTGGCTGGACAAGAAAGGAGACCCATCATTATTAAGGAAACCACCAACATTCTATGTCATCCTGGTGATGATGCGGCGACGGATAGACGTCTAAGCTTTGCCTTGCTTCTTATATATACACATAGATAAATTCCACATGAGTGAACCTCATTATTGTAATTAATTGGAAAGATAACCTACAATTTCAGTGGATTTGCAATTATAATGCAATGCAATGTTTTGGCATAATTTATCGATTGATCTTTAATGCTATTGAAAATGTGGCTTTTATTAGTGAAGCAACTATGATTAAGTTAAAATTGTAGTAGGTGTATATATGGGCAATAGGTTTTAGGCATACCTACTTTAACTCGAAAGCATAGGAAAATGTATTATGAACAAATTTGATTATTATGCCAAAGTTGGTGATAGGACAGTATATGGTTTGGTTAAGAACTTTGGCTGATGAAAAGGTCAAGAACTATCAACAAATTGAATTAGCAAAACAACCACACATTATGGAAATTTGTGAAAATTTGTATATTTTCAGCACTCTAACGAAATAATTTGAGCTTCTACTTTTCATTCACTATTAACACTCACTTGACCGTCATAAACTAAAGGTGATAAAATATTCAAATATTCAAATAGTGATGCAAATACAATCAGCCTTAAAGTGAGTTTCACCCGAAAAAAATTTCACTTTAAAATTTTTTTTTCCCCCGAAATTTTAAAAGCTATTGTGAGTTTCGGCCGAACGAAATTTCGATCTACTAGAAATAAGTAAACATTTAGGTTGTCAATCAGCCTTATTGGGAGTTTCGCCCGAAAAATATTTCACCTTAAAATTTTTTGTTCCCCCGGAATTTTAAAAGCTATTGTGAGTTTCGCCCGAACGAAATTTTGATCTACTAGAAATAAGTAAACATTTAGGTTGTCAATAAGCCTTATTGGGAGTTTCGCCTGAAAAATATTTCATCTTAAAATTTTTTGTTCCCCCGTAATTATAAAAGCTATTGTGAGTTTCGCCCGAACGAAATTTCGTTCGCCTACTAAAAATAAGTGAACATTTAGGCTATCAATAACATTACATTCCGCCCGAAATGAATGTTCACAATAAGGGGAATTTTTTTAACACAAAATTTCAGGTGCAACTCACGATAGGTGAAAAGTGAAATATCAAATTTTCCGGGTGGAATGTTGTTCGGGCGAAACTCGCAATAAGGCTGAATAACATTACATTCCGCCCGAAATGAATATTCGCAATAAGGGGAATTTTTTAAACACAAAATTTCGGGTGAAACTCACAATAGGCGAAAAGTGAAATATAAAATTTTCCGGGTGGAAAGTTGTTCGGGCGAAACTCACTAAGGCTGATTATGACTTTTTCACCTAGAGGCGCTGTATAAAAATAGGAGGAAAAAAGGTCAAATGTAATCAGCCTTATTATGAGTTTCACCCGAAAAATATTTCACTTTAAAATTTTTTGTTCCCCCGAAATTTTTTTTTCGCCCAAACAACATTCCACCCGGAAAATTTGATATTTCACTTTTCGCCTATCTCCCAATAAGGCTGAATGTTAGTTTCGACCGAACGAAATTTTGTTCGCCTGTTAAAAAAAGTGAAAATTTACGTTGTCAATGGCATTACATTCCGCCCGAAATGAATGTTCATAATAAGGGGAATTTTTCGAACTTGAAATTTCGGGTGAAACTCCCAATAGGTGAAAAGTGAAATTCAAATTTTCCCGATGGAATGTTGTTCGGGTGAAACTCACAATAAGGCTGAATAAATGTTGAAGTACAAATATGGGAGTTGGGAGTACAAATATCTTGGTGTTTTTTTTTTTGTTAACTAAAAGTTAGAAGAAGTATAGGATGAGGGACATTTAATTGAGATACTTTTGATGGACAAGATAGAGAGTTGAAGTGATGTTATGAAAAAATAGAGAACAGAAATACTTTACCACAAAAAGTAAAGCTCACAGCAGCAATCTTGTATCTACGAAATCGTATCTAGGTCAATAATTATGAGCCCTACCCATAAAAGCGATTGAATGGGGTTTTAATCAAAAGAATATTGAGAAAAACTTTTGTGCTTTATTTTTCATAGAAAATATATTGATTTTGTCAGAATATAACTCTTCAAACTATGTATACGTTGGATATATACTTCTCCAGTTTCCCTGCTGTTCTTAAGAGCACTCAAACTACATGTTGATTTCGTATAGGAGATTTTATACATAATACATATATAATATTCCTTATCAACAAAAAAAAAACTTCAAACGAAAGCGAATTTCTTATTTAATTTCCATAGAAATAAAATGTATTTATTTAGTGGATGGAGCTGGTCAAGAGATATATATCATTCAACTCACCCAGGACAGGATAGAAGTAAAATGCACCACTGGATCGCACGTCCTGATTTAACAATGAAAAAATTCACAGCGGTGGTTAATATATGTCATTGAATTTGTAAGATTTAGTTTTTTTATTTTAACATACAATGGCATAATTTATGAAAAAATATTAACAAAGCAAAAAAGTAGGATATACTGAAAAAAACATTATTTAATTTTAGAATTTTATTTTAGGTATGTATGGAAAATCAAACTTAATTTTTTTTAAGTTATGGTTGGTAATATTAATTCAGCAGTGCAGTAATTGAAGAGAAAAAATAAATAAAATAATTTAAAAATCAATACGAATTTCCACAGAAATTTATATATATTATTTGAAATTTATTTTAATTCTGCATTTAACATTAAAATTTGTTGAAAACCATAAATAGCTATTTTATTGTAAATTAATTTCGAAACTTGACATTCAAAACAAGTACGAAGTTAATTCAAAGGATGTGGGTTTGATTTGTCAATGTCAAAACAATGTGTTCAAGGGATTACTTGGAATTATACATAAAAAAGCTTCGTACCAAATGCTTTTATTCAGTAGGTAGTCAGTAAGTACGTGTGTGTGTCTCCGTGTACGTATGTAGGTTCGTGATACATTCTATCTTTCACTATATCTGAAGAACGAATAGAGATATTGACTTCAAATAAATTTTATTCTACTCTATAATGTAGAGCAAAAAGGGTTTTCACAAAAATTCAATTAGCGGCTTTCTTATACTATAGCAATTTAAATAAAAAGTTGTTAAATATCGTTTGTCACGAATATCTCGAGAACACGAAATGCCAATGACTTTAGCTTAATTTTATTTTACTCATAATGACGTAATGTAGAATTGGAAAGAATTAAGAAAAATAACAATCAAATCAGAAATTTTTAGAAAATCGTTTCTTGGCTCGAATATCTTGAGAACAAAAAAAGATATTGACTTCGGGCTAATCTTATTGTATGTACGATACTGACAAGGACATTCAAACAGACTACACAATACCGCACATCGATTTTCATCCAGTTGCCCTAACAGATATCCCCACAAGGGAATTCTGGACGGAAAACTGGGTCATAAACTCAAATCATGTATCGGTTTTTACAGACGGCTCCAAGACAAATGAAGGGGTAGGGTCAGGTATCTTCTCAGATAACCCACCTCTAAATAGATCAATAAAACTTCCAAATTTCTGCAGTGTCTTTCAAGCGGAGGTACTTACAGTTTGCGAAGCTGCAAAAACTCTATCCACTTACGAACTAGGAAATAGAAACATCGATATCTTCATCGATAGTCAGGCGACAATCAATGGAATTTCTTAAATTGTCACAAAGTCCAAACTGGTTGAACGATGCCGAAATGAGTTGAGAACACTTAGTGCAACGAATGCGGTTACCCTCCGATGGGTCCCAGGACACCGTGATATACAAAGAAATGAAATTCATGACGAATTGGCCAAAAACGGGTCATCAGTTGATCCGAGCCAAACTGAATCCATCATACATATGCCACTGGCCCAAGAAAAAAGCAGAATCCACCAGAGTTTTCTTAAAGCCGCTAACGACAGATGGTCGGAAATTGACACATGCCGGGTTTCAAGAAACTTATGGCCGGATCTCTCTAAGAAAAAAACTGACTATTTACTTACACTAGGCAGACCTAAATTGTCCCTCTTGATTGGAATTTTAACAGGTCACAACTCAATGGGAACCCACATGAGCAGAATGGGCATCAGCACATCTGACTTATGCACAGGGTGTTAAGATGAAGAGGTGGAAGAGGGCTCCTATCACTTCCTCTGTGAATGCCCCAGCCTAGCTAGAACCAGAAAGACAGCTCTTGGAGAATACTTCTTCGATGACCTGGAAGACATCTCGTTTTTGCCACTGAGAAACATTTCAAAATTCATCCAGAATTCAAGATGGTTCAGGGAGGCACCCAATACATAAGCTCCTTCCCTTCCCTAACCTTCCTAACCCTTCCCTATAACCTTATCTCCTACTCCCTGGGGAGCAGAATGGATACATTGAGATCCGAGTGAGGTAGTTCGGCTTGCCGTGCTATCACCCCTCATAACCTACATATGTACGATGGCATATTTGATTACTGGTAGGCTTAAAAAAAATTCAATTGACAGTTTTTTTTTTCAACCAAAAAAACTACAAAAAATACTAAACATTTTTGAAAAAATTTTTGGCACGAATATCTTTAAAAAAAAATACTGATATTGGAACTGGACTAATTTTATTCTACACAAAATAACATGGACAATAACTGATTGACAATTGACAGTTTTTTATGAAATCAACTAAATTGCAGAACATTTGCAAATCAATTGTTCAAATATGTGTTTCGACTCAAATGTCTCAAATATCTCAAAAACAGACATTGTTATCGACTCTGAGATAATTTTATTTTAGACAAAATTCTGTAACAAAGAATTGATGGGTTTTATAAAAATATTCTGTAGACTGTTTTTTTTTTCAAACAGAACAAATTGCAATATAACACTAATAAAAATGTTATGAAAAATATTTTACCACTGGGATATTTTAAGAACAAATAGAGATATTGACTTCAGGCTGATTTTACTGATATGATTAAAAATAAATTCAATTGGCAAGAAAACTACAAGAAAATATTAAAGATTCTTGAAAAATTATTTTTTTTTTCGAATATCTCGACAGCAAAAACTGAATTCAACGCCACGCTAGGCTAATTTTATACTAAACACAATGGCGTAGTATAACTGATAAAGTTTGTAAAAAGTTTCAACTGACAGTTGTTTTAAACCAAAAACAAAAAATGCAAAACAAAACTTCTAAAAATTGTTCAAAAATGTTTTTCATCTCGAATATCTCGAGAGCAAACGACCCACTTTTTGGCCCCCATTTGATTGCATATTGAACACTCTGATAAAGTCTTCCAAGATCTTGAATTGGGAATTTTATTATTATAAAATAACTTTGGGTCACAAGTTCCCAAGGGCACCAACTGGAAGTTACCAGAGTGGGTTGCACCCAGCCTCTTTTTTTAATTATACAATTATCTGATTTCAATCTCATTTTATTATTTAAGTCAATAGAAATAAAATTATGAATATGACTTATCATGAATATAATAAAGTATAAAATAAAAATATCATTATTGATCAATAATCTCAAGAGTGATTCTTTGAAGAAAATCCCTTCCATCTGCTTGATTTCTAAAAATTCAATTATGTAGAAAATCGATATAAAATAATAATAAATAAACCATAGATGCTAATGTTGAACTTTAAAATTCCGATTTTTAAACTTTTGAGCTACAAAATAACAATTTATCTTAGGCTGCAATAACTTCCTCTTTGACATCATTTCACAACTAGAATTAAAACCTTCTGTTTTTTCTCACAAATTTATACTCATACATTGAAATTCAAATAAATTTTAACTCAACCCATTATATTCAATCAAACATACACAATTGAAAGTCATGAAATGGCTTTTCTTGTTTTTTCTTTCGTACAATTCTGATATGAATATCTCATCAAAATTAAATATTTTTAAATTTTGATGAGATATTCAGATCAGAATTGTACGAAAAGAAATATGTGGATGTATGACAAAATTATTTTATCAGATTTTCAATAGAATCACAAATTTCATCTTATTGAATAATAATTAATTTTATTAATGAATTTTTGCATTTGATTCATAAAACAAATTCAACGACAAAAAAAAATTAAAATAATATGTTCATCTCATACATAATTTTACAATAAATTGAGAGAGACAATTTAATCAAAACATGAATGGAAATTAAAATATGATAATAAGAAATTTGGATTTCAACTGTACAATATCCCGCATGCAAAATATTCAAGTTTTTTTTTTCTGACTTAATCATTTTCCAAAAGAATTTTTTACACTCTTCATAAAAAAAAACACTATATGAAACATAAACAACAATTTGTTTGTCTTCTTGGAAAATCACACTTACACATAACTCTCTTTTTATTTTTGTAATAATTTTGCAAGCTTTATTACAATAATAATTAATCATCGTCTCATAAAGATTAATGTAGCAAAAAAGTATCTTTTCTCTATGTAATCTATTTTGTGTGTAATTTATTGAAATTGAATCAGAGCACTGCACCAGAAGATTTTATTAAATGTGTTTTTCTTTTATGAAGTCTTTGGATCGATATAAATGCATCCAAATGGTGCATTATAGAGGATTATATAATTTTCCATTACTCATGTAATTTACAAATGATTTGGTTGATAGAAATTTAATATTAATATGACGTAATTGTGTGAAGATTTTGTATTTGTTCACATAAGAAAACTTAATACATAAGATGAACAAGAAATATTCATTAATATGATATTCAGCATAAAAAGCAAACAAATTGTTAAAATATAATAAATTAAATGGTGCGACAGCTCGTTAAGAATCAGGGCCTATAGTGACTTACAACTTTCAGCCATTCCTGTTTGCGTGTTTTTAGCAGAACTGCATGGATCTACAATTTTCTGCAGAATGTCTGTGGTCTAGATTTTTTTGTTTATGACAAGAGATACAATACACTCTTAGAGGATTTTTCAATTCTTCACAAGAGCCCGTAACTGTGAAAGTGAAATGTAGGACATAGTTCTCACGAATATCATAAAAAAAAATCATTGCTGGAGCCTTTATTTTATACCATTTGCCAAAAAAATAATTAATTTTTTCAACAAATCCTAATTTATGAGAAAAAATTTTAAAAATCGTTGGAGCGTTTTTTTTTTATTAATGAATTATGTATGTACATATAAATATACATATACAAAAAAATGAATTCCGAAAATGGATAAACAAAATTCAAAACGCGTATCTTAAAAATAAATTATATAATAATTATAAAAATAAAAAAAACACTTAAATTTATTTTTATTTAAGTAAAAAGACAAGGTATATATCAAATTTTGTTAACATTACAAAAAAAAACTGGTAATTACGCCAATTTTAAGCATTTAGGTCCGTTTGCTGATACTACACATAACGATTTAAGTTGAACTTAAATTCTTAAGGGGTACTTTTTCCATGTCATAAAATGATACTTAAGAACTTAAGTTCAACTTAATTCGTTATGTGTAGTATCAGCAAACCTCCCTTAACATAGAATTCAACATTAAATTTGGAAAAAAAAAATCATCCACTCCTTTTTAAAAAACAAACCGATTTTGAAAAAAAAGATTTTGATTTTTTTTTCAATTTTAATATACAATATTATTAAAATTTATCACAAGCTTTTGCATACAAAATTTAATTAAAATCATTTGCATAGATAGTTAGATAGTCGTAAATAAAAAAAAATATTTTCTATTCTGTTAATAATGGCATAAGGACAAATTTTAATCAAAACCCTAAAAATCGTTTTCGAGAAAAATAAGTTTTTCTTTAACAGATTTTAAATAATTTTATGGAAGGTAAAAGTTAATTTCAGCTATAAGCTGTAAGTATAATTTTTGTTTAAAATCAGCTAGATATAATGTTAAAAGTTCTTTAGTTTTAAAAATATTGCGATTTCTAAAAATAAAATATTTCGATATTTTTAAAATATCAAAAAAAATATAGTTGGAAAATTCTAGTGTACAATATAGTTTGTGATCAGAATCAATTAAACCGTTTTAAGATAATCGAACATAAAAAAAAATGGTTCTTTAAGAGGAGATATTAATAATCAATTTTCGGATATTTTTTGTTCACCAAAAAGTTGATAGTCAAAGTTTCAAAAAAATAGTAAGTATACGCCCAAGTGTACTACTAAATAAACACCTAAAAATTTACTTTCTTATGAATATGAAGTTTTAAAAAGTTGGATATAGTTGGATACGTGAACTGAACAATTTAGTCGCGTCTTTATACAAAATAAATAGGTTACTTATTTTTATAGCTTTTGCAGTTGATTTGAAATTAAAAAGTTCAAGATTCTTTTCTTTAAAGAAAATTTATTAATAAATTTAGATTTTTAAGAATACAAATGGCATTATAAAAATATTAAATATACATTAAAAATATTAAAGAATTTTAATTTTTTTTTTGAGAAATACAACCAAAGCTATAGAAATAAAAAAATATACCCAGCCTTAATCGAAGAAATAATGATGTGTCTAATTACTTGTATCAAATATTTTTAATAAATACAGAATAATTTTATTCAGAATTTTGATATTCATTTAACGTTGATAAGAACACTTTTTTTGTATGCCAATAAAATTAATCTATTATTTATGAATTTGAAAACAAAAACCAACAAGCATTTTATTCAAATAAGTTTAAAATTCATAGGAAATTAATGCAATGAATAAATTTCAAAGGTGAGATTTAAAAGAAGAAAAAAAAACAGGTAATGATTGGAAACAGATGTGGTTTTATGGAAAAATTTTCATAGGAGTAGTTACACCTAAAAAATAAAATCAACTAAACGAGCTTATCCGAAAGCTTTTAACGGAAGGAAGAAATTCAACAGAAAACTTCTGAAGGTTTGAAATTTTCTACTGAATTCATTAATTATTATCGAATTTTACGACTCTTCATTTGAATTTTTATTTATGTAATTTTCGTTTTCTTGAATATCTGTTAAGTGCAATACATGGCACAAATATATATTTTTTTTTTAAGTTATAAGACGGGCTAAAAGTCTTGTCATATGGGCGTGCAATTCTATGTAAAAGTAACATTCTATTTGTGAAAAAGGTTATTTTTATTAAACTTAACTGTGTGAGGATAATAAATTCTACGAAAAGTTTTTTTAATTAAAGGCTTTGTTTATGAAGATAAAATGATTATCAAATGGTTCCCAGAAAGATTCAAACATGAAATTTCATATTCTGTCTGTTCTGTGTTTATTAATAGGAAATATGAAAAATAAATTTCAATTGAAAATACTTAGTTTTCCCAACGTTCACTATAAAAGAGGTATAATTTTTAATCCTTGCACTTATACATACATATTATTGACCTACAGCCCGCTTAAACTAATATTATAGGTTTCGTAAAAGGTCACGTAAATAAATAACAACTTTTATAAATAAAAATAAATTTCAAACAATTTAAATAGAATAGCTATTTCCATGACAATTCGACAGACTCTTACAAACTTACAATTTTTTGTTTCCATTTTTGAATTGAAACTCATCGTTCAAAATTTAACTTTAACAAAAAAAAAAACAAAAATTAAAATAATCTGTAAAATAAAATGAATTCCAAAAAAGATATAAAAGAAATAAATGGGTATGAAATAGGTCCCAATTGTTTTTGGAATATTTTATATATTTTATTTTTTGTAATTATGATCAAACTTTGTTAAAAAGGGACAAGTCCTAAGATTTTTGAAATATTTTATAAAGGTATTTTGTTTTTTTTTAATGGTTATCAAACTTTGATGGAAATTTATATTTAACCATTTTTGCATTGAAAAATTGATTTAAGAAATTATGTATAATAAAAAAAAATTCTTAAATATAAACGTACAACGTACAAATAAAGTGTCATAAGTAAGATGCCAATTCTTCTTCAAAAAACAGAATTTTATCACAAGCTATATGTACAAAAATGTGGATCTACAAAATTTCGAAATTCATAATTTTGGTTGTAGATTATTATTTGTTATTATTTTCAAAAAACCTTTTTTTTTCATACAGATTTTTGAAAACCAGAATTCTGTTCCACTTCCTTATGAAGAAGGTTTCTTAAACTATCTTAAATACTATGGATGCAGCCAGCAGCCAAGGTTTATCACCGGTGGGTATAAACCTTAAATACATATATATAATTTTATTTTAGTACACAAAAATCTCGACAGGAATTCTGTTTTCAATGCCGAAATTTAAATAACACCTGAGAGTTGTTCATTGGCGTGGCGGAAAACTCTGGATCTATGGGGCTGTATCCATCTCAATGCTTCTAATAAGAATGTTTTGACTTTGTTTTAGACACATCTGGGGCCTGTTTCACGGAACATACATCACATATGTACATTGTATGAATGTATGTACCTTAAAGTGGTCGCCAAATTTGGCTCATTGTAAATTTTGAATTTTTAAAAAACTATGCATCAACTTAGAAAACGCATAATTTAAAAAAAAAAATTCAAAATTTACGCCCACTCATATGGGGCCTATTTTACGTCACAAACATTTCTGTGATGTATGTTCTGTGAAATAGACCACTGGATCCCAGATTTAAAGACCTTATTCAAATATTATTTTAAGTATTTAAGTATTAAGTAAAATAAATGTTTTATTTCCATTCAGAGCCCAAATTATTTAAATAATAAAAACAAAAATTAAATTAATTCTTAGAGGCAAATGCACGGAGCTATTCAGAGTTTAAATATTTGTCCAAAGAACGATAAGACGATAATTTTTTAACGTAGTCAGAGTAAAAATGTCCTTTTTCCCGTTGCAATGTTATCTCATTGAAATCAGTCAATTATTTATAAATCAGAAGTAATTGCTGTCAGAAAACTCTCGTGCAAGTGGCCCTTAGATTTAAGAATTATACTGATTTATTTCATTTAAATTAATTATTATTAGCCAAAATTTCTAGGTATCAAAACGTAAAACTGAGCGTTTCGCAACTCTAACTGGAAATGGATTTGAAAAATAAAATTTAAGTATATTCTTCTTAAGGTAGAATCACTTGTTTTAAAAGAGTGTTAAAGTAAATCAAAGAAAATTTAAGTTTATTTTTGTCAATCTCTGTGATTTCATTTCTTAAAACTTTAAGTGGAATAAATTTTGAGGCTAGACTAAGCCTATAAAATAATTAAAAATTGAATATGTAAGACATTAAAAACAAAATTTAATAATAGTTTAATAAATATTAAAATTTACTTTTTTTTTATTGAAAACTCTTTTTAGGAAAATTTTGGCAAGCAATATTCTACTTTGATATATATAACTTTAAAGATAATACCTGGATAGAAAATTCTTCACCATCATCAATGAAAAATAGAGAAATGAAAATCAACATGAAGGAATGATATACTCAACACCATATTTACGAAAGCGAAAATTTTAGAAAAAAATCTGAATCATAGTTTTTTTTTATCAATATTTTTGGAAATACCTACGAAGATTTTCGAAAATTTTAGAGCTATTACTATTTTTAGGGAAAATTGAAAAAATAAAAACAATTTTATAAGAGGTAGCACCCAAATATTCTCATTTTTAATTTTTATTCTAATTAAATATTTGTGATTGACTAATTCTGTGGATTTTAAAAGATTTATGAGTTTTATCATGCTTTTTGGTCACACTTAATTTTAATGCAAATAAAAATAATTTTAGTTTGTATTGAATTATTGACCCCAATAAAGATTTTCAATTTAAATTTTTTATTATTTTAGCAAGCGAATTAAAATCTAATTAAATATTGTTTTCATTTTAAAAATACAGAATCTTTTTATTTTTAAAAATTTATTATTGAATTTTGATAAAAGTTTGCCTGTTCTTTTAAATGAAAATGTATAATAGTTCTGCTAGCTTACGTTGACAATTTTCAATTTATTAATTTTTAAATTTAATTATTTTAAGTGTATTAATAAAAATTCCTCATTACCTCAAAGAAAAACAATCAATTAAAATTTATTTTCCAAACATTTCTGCTTGGAAAATTTTATTGGAATTTCCGGCAAAAATATAACTTGTTTAAAAAATATAGTTACGTATATTTTCCTATAATATTACGCTGAAAATATCGAAATTTTGTAATTAAATAACCCAACATTGGATTTAAAGACAAAAAATTGCAACAGATAATTTAAGAACGTTAAATAATAACTTGTGGTTTGGTTTCTGTAAGAATTTTGATTTTTTTTTGGGGCTGAATTAAATTCTTAATTACTGTGATTTGTATATAAGATTTTTTTTGGCACTGGAAAATAAATATATTTTTTTAACTTTTATCCTCGAATACTGTAAGGTTCCTTTTTTTTAAAGTTTAAAATAAAAATAAACTTTTTCATCATTTTTTTCTAAGTTATTTTGGAAAATAAATATTAATTTTAATAAATAGATAAATAAACGTCCACTTTATAAAAAAAAACACTTAAACTAAAAACTTTAATTAAACAAAAAAAAAAATAAAACTTTCACTTATAGTTATGACGAAGTTCTTATATTCCTTCTATGCCTACCTTAAATGCCATTTTGAATGTATTTAATTAATATTAACTTTTTATATCACAAAAAATTTGTCTATATTATGATTTTTTTTTTAAATCAAAACTAAAACGTTTCGTATAGGTTTTTCTTTTAAGCCAGAGATTTGTTATTGAGTAACAAAATTAAACTGATTCAAAGTTGATTCTTACGGTTTTATTTATAGGTGGTTTGGATTAAATGAAAATTGTTTGACTACAACAGCAGCATTGGCACGGCGGTGGTGGCGTTGTCTAGCATTGACACCACGTGGTCCAAAAAGAGGTGGAAGTTTCAGATGCAACTACACCATCTCGCCAAATCCAATCAATGGTAACAACAACAACAAAAAAAAGTCCAGGGAGGTGGTGGATGTGATCACCGACCGACAGAGGCCCGTTAAGTGAAGTCAAATCTATGGGTAGCTCTTGCAAAGAAAATACAAAAAAAAAAAAAAAAAAAATGCACGGATATACGAATGCATTGTATCTAAAGTTATAGTTTAGCTTATATATGTATCTATGTATGGCAGTGCATGGAGCTGTTCCAATTGAAAAAGTCGATCTTTGGGAAAATTGCGATTAAATCGACCGGCGTGCCTATGGTGTTTGATTTTTTTCCTTTATTTTTTTTTGTGTGTTTTAGTAAGAGATTGTTTTATTATTATTTTTTAACAATTTTTTTTTTGAATACACAACATTTGTGTGTCCATTGTGTGCAGTATGAAAATGGGGGTCTTAATGGGCTCATGACATGGTAAATAAAATACAAACAAAAAAAACAAACAAAACTCTGGTTAGTATATATCTTGACATCATAAGATTGTTGGCCTACAACTTTTTGCTTTCGGTTCAGTTTTAGGCCTATATATAACTTGATAGCTATAAATCAGTCGCAGTTTTTTTCACCAGCTATATCAGACACGATTTATTTTTAATTCGATTGTCTAAAAAATACAGGCAGCATAATATTATGTATGTACGGTATTTCATATAAATATGTAGGTATATGTGTTTAATTAATGCAAATTAAACTTGTATAACTTTGTGAAAAGTTCTTTTTAAGCTAAAACCACATACTTTAGTGGGGTGAAAATTTTAGGCTGGGTCTCTTGTCAAAATAAAAGTGATAACTTGAAGAATTTTTATAGATAAAGTGACAGTTTAAGAAAAAAAAAAAATTAGAGAAGAAACCTGTTGAAGGAGATTTGTTTTTTTTTGCTTTTGGAAGGAGTTCTTGCGTTAAATTTCGAAAGTTGTTTTTAGGCCTATATTTTTCGAATGCGTAAAGCATTTTGGGTCTGAATCAACCCAAGAAATCTATCTAGCATACAAAATTAATGAAAGAAGTAGGTGGTACGCAGAAAAAAAAGAAGCGTGATTAAGTCAATGAGAAACTTGTTCAAGTTGGATGGATGGAAAACCTCATTTTATGATATTGAGTTAAATCTATAATTATAATTATCTTAATTACACTTACTCTATAACCTTCAGATAAATTGATTACATTCGAGAAAAATATCGAAGTATTAATTAAATCTAACATGAAGCTTGACAAGCTAATCCAAAAAGTAGTGTTTCATCATACCTGTCAATTTTATTCATACACTTCTGTATGCCTATCCGTTCATAAATCAATAACCCAAACCGATGAAAGGATTCACTACTAATTAACAGTGCATTAGACAGCAAATGGGGAATACATCACAATAATTTGTAACCATGTTAGACTTTGCGTACTATTGTTCCTCAAATTCTAAGGAATAAAGTAAAATTTAGGAATGTAATCCCTCTTCCAGAGCTTCGCACAATTCAATCACTTTTTATTTTTCAAATCAAAAAATTTTTAGTTGAAAAGAGTGTAAAAGATATTCAGATTGGATTTTTGAACATAACTGTTGTCTTAGATTTGGCACTCTGAAATAATCGCCTAAAAAGACTGAAAATGGCAAAGTTTCGGAAAATTGAACAGGTCAAAAAAATAACAAAAAAAAATTGGTGCACGACTGGGTCGCACGAACTTGCTCTAATGTGCGATCACACTGTTTTTTTAAGCTTTAATATTAAAAAAAATTATATTTATCTTATAAAAGAAATAAATTAATTATGGGAGCCTATAATATTGTATACCACCTGCTTAAAACTTAGTTAAGTTTAAGGTAGTATTATACGAGTAGGTACATTTATTTATGAACAATATAGCCCCGTCATACAAATATGCATCGAACTTATAGTTTAGACTGAAAAATTGTTAAAAAAAATGTAATAAAACATAAATTGATTAAACCACCTCTGAAATTGTTTTGACACCAATGCGATGTACGTCATCCGATTTCTTAAGGAAATCTCAATTTATGAGAAAAAAAATTGAAAATCGTTGAAGCGGTTTTTAAAAAAATAGTTTTTTCTATATAAAATTTTGAAAAAATAAAAAAAAAAATGGTACGCAATTTTTTAGCTTCATTAATGTGGAGTTAAAAAATAAATTGAAAAAAAAAATCATCTAACCATTTTCGAAATTTGGATTTTTCAAAAAATAATTTTGAAATTTTTTTTTTAAATCAAAAATGTATTCCTTTGAAAATTTTAGTATGCAATTTTTTTAGAACTTGAAACTTTTGTGCAAAAAAATTCATTAAAATCAGTTCAACTGATAATGAGATAGGCGAAAATCAAAAAAATGGTTCTCTGAGAGATACCATTTTTAAACGATAGATAATTTTTTTCCAATAATATGGTAGATCGTACAGATATAAGTTCACACAAAAATTTTAAATTAAACCGTAGGAGCCGTTTTTGAGAAAAATGAGATTTTCAACACCGGTTTTTAAACATTTGTATGGGAGGTGCCGTTATTTTTGGCTTAAAGAATAATTTTCTTTTAAAATCTGCTAGATAATGTTAAAAACCTGCTGGGTCTCAAGTTTAATAACTTAAAATAGTCGTTTTCGAATTTAAGTTCTCAAAAAAAAATTTGAAACTTTTTTAAAAATCAAACAAAAATTTTTTTGAAAATTTTGGTATTCAAAACTTTTAAAACGTTTTCAAACATTCTCTATTAAAAAAATTATCAATATCAGTTGATCTTTTTCTGCGAAAATCGAAAATCAAAAAAATATGTCCATCAAGTTAGCAGACCAAAGTCAGCAGAACAAATATTTTGTGACGTCATCATTAGGCGCTTATTAAGTGCTAATTAAGTACCCAACAACAAAATTAAGTGCTCCAGTACTTTTGTTTTAAATTAATGTTTTGCTAACTTGATTTCAAGAATCGAAAAAAGTTGAATTGTTCGAGAAAAATCGAAATTAAGTTAGCAGAACATCGTTTTGTATGCGGGAAATTAGAAAAATATTTTTTTTTTGAAAAAAACTAGTTTTTTGGATTCCTAGAGCACTTAAATAGCTCCTAAATACTAGACTAAATTTTTTTAGCTTGTTTATTAAGTATTTTCCGGGAATTTGGTCTGCTAACTTGAAATCAAGTTAGCAGAACATTAATTTACAACAAAAGTACTGGAGCACTTTTTGTTGTTGGGTACTTAATTAGCACTTAATAAGCGCCTAATGATGACGTCACAAAAAAATTTGATCTGCTGACTTTGGCCTGCTAAGTTGAGGGACATCAAAAAAATGGTTCTACGGGAGGTACCATTTTTAATCATTTTTCGGTTTTTTTTTTTGTAATAAAATGGTTGCCGCTTTGTAAAAAATTACAGAATTTTTTTTTTTTAGTTGTGGGCACCTTTTTGAGAAAAATAAGATTTTCATTTTTTTGCTAAAAAGGATTGCACGGCATGTACCGTTATTTTTGGTCTTAAAATCCCTAGAAACGCTAGGTAACAATTTTGAAGAAAATCGACTGACCCGTTTTGGCTGTAGCCGAAAGGACAGACAGACGGACAGAATTGCAAGACACACTTTTTTCGACTTCGCTATTATCGTTATGTCAACTTTGATCAAAATCCCAAGTTCACCTTTTTTTACCAATCCATAACTTGCCATATAGTACCTATGTATATATCGCAAGTAAAAATCAGTGCTGAAAAAATTTTCCCTAACCGCTTTCGAAATTCCCTGACTTTCCCTGAATAAATTTTCGATCCCTGACTTTCCAGTTGGTTGGAAACTATTTTATGTATTGGTGAAATTAAATTCAAATGTTTAAGCTTTAGATTAAATAAGGTCGATAGGTTAAAGAACCATAACAAAAACCTTCAGGTCTCTCCAACAACATCGTTATGTTACTTATATTTCCTATTTGTATCGCTACTTCTATAAACATTGTTCCAATGAAATAGCTTTTTACATTTATCCCTTGAAACATTTTAACCGTAATACTCGCGCTTCAATAAATACCCATTAATTTACCCTTGAGCCTAATTTCGGACGTTGTTTCAAGTATAGAGATTCTTACTTTAACCGCACTATTCGAATGTGCCATGCTTTACTATATACTCTATTTTTCCCACTCACTCCATTGGTATCTAATTTTAAACCCTATCCTATTTGCCTGACGCTCGTACTGTGTTTTTACATGTCTAGGGTAGACAACCAAAACAAAAATATAGAACTGTCGGAAACATCATCATAATTTTTTGGGAATTTGGAAACAAAAGGTATTGCATATAAATATTTATAGGAATTTATGTAATAAGTACCTTTTGGGCAAGTATAAAATATTTTTCTCTTCGAGTATAAATCTTCTCAAGGTAATATTCGATAGCAAGTTGTGATGTGGGAATTATTCCGCACTAAAACTACCTTAAAATCAGGACCAATCTAGGAAGTTAAAAT
The DNA here is from genome assembly GCA_929447395.1 of Epistrophe grossulariae. Classification (NCBI taxonomy): domain Eukaryota; kingdom Metazoa; phylum Arthropoda; class Insecta; order Diptera; family Syrphidae; genus Epistrophe; species Epistrophe grossulariae. The sequence continues at coordinate 47,558,948 of OV839568.1, forward strand.
GAGATATTTCGTAAAATGAACATCATAGCTCTTTGCATTTTCAATGAAGTAACTGTGACATTCAAAATAGTTTTCAACTTCTTTATTTATACTATCAAAGGACCAAATGTCGAAAAACCATCAACTTCACTGAAGCATACAAATTATTTGATTAACACCGACACCTCATACAGATGATGTTACATACACAAAGTCCATCATATAGTACCTACATATACGAGATATCAGTATCATTGTCTCACATAAAAGCATCCATAGCTGTCATACACCATATCAGCTGCTGTCAAAACTGTTTCAGTAAACAAACTGGAATGACATTCCGCTTGCTATGCAATGTCCACATAGACGACACCACCCCACACAAACAGGAATCACATCAAAAGGTAACATATAAACTTTACCACAAGTTGTTATCGGCAGGCTGCTGCTATTTATTTTGACCGTTCACTGACTTTCCTCTGTGTATCCATAAATTACTGCAAATTGGGTCATAAAAACTAATAGCAACAACAACAACAGCAGCTACATATATCCGCACAAAACATACATCAGCATGTTGTATGCAGTATATTTGCATTTAAAGTTGTCCTTTCGATCCAGACTGCATTTACCAACATATGTAGATTATATTATATGTAAGCCCCAAATGTCTCTTCGAAAAGTGTTAAAGCGAAACTCCGCATAAAGTTAGTCCACTGCAGGCATCCACAATCCACATCCCCATCGACATATACATACATAATTAAACTGACCTCTCCACATGATACAGTTCAGAGAACTCTGAATTTGTATTTGTATTAATTATATTTTTGCTTCTGCGTCATGTCGAGAATTAATTCGAAGTACATACTTTTACTTTGTCATTTGAATTCTTGATGTACTTTTGATTTTTGTTTAAATCAAACTGGTTTTGAGAAAAGTGCATCATAAATAACAATTTTGATGAATTTAACCAAAATTGCTTTTTATATTATATTTCTGTTCTGATATATGCTTATGCAAGTTCTAAAGGAATAAAGCTAATGCATTTTATTTGTGTTGACTTTGGAAGTGTTTCAGAGAGGGATTACATTAGCTTAAGTGTTAAAATTGGATAATTCCATCTTAACTTACATCGTTATGATAATATTTTAAAAATGTTAAAAAAAATTATCAAATTCATTTAATTCTTTTGAGTTATGTCGTGAGGGGTATAAATTACAGTAGACGCTCGATATAGTGAATCTCGGTAGAGTGAACTATCCAGTATAGTGAACACACAAAATTTTATACAAACAACTCTAAATAGTGAACAAAAGGTATCTCGATATAGTGAACTTAATTTTTTTTTAATACATATTTAACAAGATAATGCCAATAGCAATGCCTTTACAGCATTGTGGACATTTTTTTAAAGATACATATTTATGAAACATTTACAAGAAAAAACACTGCAAATCAATCTAAAGTTGAGAAACAAACAAACTGAATTGATTATTTTATTTGTAATTTTATTCTTATTTAAAAAAAAACTAATTTGTACCGGAAAGCAATAAAGTTTTTCGTTTTTATGAAATATAAATTGTATTGTATGTTAATTATAATATTATGAAATATTAATGTTTTTTTTTTTACACAATTTAAATTATTTTACACTTTAATAAATAAAATAAAATAAATTTTGTATCAAAATCACATTGGAAAGCCTTTTAGTTTCTCTCTCGAAATAGTGAACAGGCCTGGTTTTAATTACTTCACTATATCGAGGGTCTACTGTATATATGTCACTATTCACTGACTGATTTAAAAAAGTGTTTATTCTACTAAAGAAGTCGAAATCGATGTTTGACAATTAAAACAAAATTCTCAGTGAAAAAAAAGGGAACGTAGGGATGAAGATAAATTTTATTTTTTACTTAATAGGAAAGGGAATACAAAAATTATACCTATGTATCAGTAATATTTGGTTGGGGTTGTATTTTGAGCAAGGAGAATTTTTGAAAAATTATATTTTGTATGTGATTTTTCAAGAGAATTTTTCATTTTTATGAAATGAATGAATTTTAAAAGGTGGTGAGGATTTTAGATTTTGATATTTTTTTTAATTCCTAAAGTACCTAAAGTTAAGTGGAGTGTTGGTTCATCGCCAACCATTGTCTACCAGTGAAGAAATTGTAAAAGTCCGAGTTGCGGCCATTTTGGAAAATTTTTAAAATTTAAAATTAGTATTGGATCACACGATTTTTTTTTCAGTGTGCTCTCATAAGGATTGAAGTAGATTTGATCAAAATGTTATGTTATCTATTAACTTTAAGCAAAATGGATCAAAATATAAAAAAATTATCTTACTTTTATCCAAAAGTGCAATAATTAAAAAAAAACAATTATGGACTGGGTGACCAAATATCTAGTTAAAAGTATGTTTTTTTTTTTAATAAGAACCCATCATTATTCGGTATGAACATGGACACTCAATTTGAGTTGGTTTGGACCATTGATAATGGGTCGCTTTGTATAATTGACACACATGGATATTATACACTATTTCAATTTTTGTAAAAAGAAATTTTGATGCGTCGATTTTAAGTGTTTATTTATTTGCAGTTAAAAATGAAATTTAAAGTAAAATCAAACTTTTTTGAAATATCGAATTTCCAAAACTAATTTGTTATTATGTATTGTGTATAATAATATCTAATCTAAAATCTAATAATATGCAATATTATTTTAACTTCTCATTGAAACTTCTGCAAACAAAATTAAATTAAATTCGATGATAAGAGACAAAATTTAAAAATCATTACCGCTCCAACGGTTGTTTTTTTTAAATACAATATTTTATATACAAAATTTTTAAGAAAAAAATTGGAACGCAATTTTTAACATTTTTATTATCAAAAAAAAATGTATCACCCATTTTTGAAACATCGAATTTTCAAAAAATAATGTCGACATTTTTTTTAAATCCAAAATTTGTTTTTTTTTTAATTTTGATATGCAAAATTATTCAAACTTATTAGATGATCTCATGTAAAAAATTTCATTAAAATTGGTTCAATAGATAATGAGATATTAGAAAACAAAAAAATGGTTCTATAATTGTTCTATACCATTTATAATCAATAAATAACATTTTTGTTCAATAATATTGTAGATCGTACTGATTTCACCTCACGTAAAAATTGTAATCAAAATCGTTGAAGTAGTTTTTGAGAAAAATAAGATTTTCATTATTTGCTATAAATAAATTTGTACGGCAAGTAACGTTGTGGATTATGGATTCGTAACAAAAATGGAACTCTAGATTTTGATCAAACTTGACAACACGATTATAACGAAGTCGAAAAAAGTAGGTAGCATATAATTCTGTTTGTCTGTCTGTTTGGCTACAGTTTAAACGGGCCGGACGATTTTCTTTAAACTTGGTACATAGCGTTTTTTCCTCCGCCCCTTTTTTTTCTTTTTTTTAAAGACCAAAAATAACCTGCTGTAAAATTTTTGTTAACAAGTAATGAAAATCTTATTTTTCTCAAAAACGTGCCAACAGCTTTTAAAAAACAAAAAATTCAGTAATTTCTTTTACAAAAAGGCTACTATTTTATAAACAAAATCGGAAAGTGGTTATAAATGGTACTTTTTGATGTAAGTGAACCTCTTAACTATAAATTGTTGTTGAATGGGCTTTATGTCTAAAAATTGATGTTAGTGACCTTTTTAACTATAAATTGTTGTTGAAGGAACTTCAGGTCTAAATGGTACCTCCCATAGAACCATTTTTTTCTCATTTTTTATTTTATCAATAACGGTTTAACTGAATTTGATCAATTTTTAGAAGAATGTTTCATTAAGTTTTAAAAGAATTGTATAACAAAATTCGAAAACGACTTGATCAATTTTTATTAAACTTAGTACCAAGAAGTTTTTTAATATTTTTTTTATAGCAGATTTTAGATACAAATTATTCTTATAACTAAAAACTTGTTCAGGTAAGGAGAATATCTTATTTTTTTTTTAAATAATGACTCCTACGATTTTGATCAAAAAAAATGTATTGGAGTTAATATTAGTACGATCTGACCAAATCTTGAATGTTTAAAGTCCAAAAAATGACCCAGTTGTGCACTTTATTAAATTTCGTTATGGCTAACCCACCTATGGCGTCTATCCAGTCTTTTGACTCGATTTTAATCCATTATATTAGGAGATGTTACTTACCAATTACGTCTAAAATATGAATTTCCGCGGCTTAATTGTGTGCGTTACTGTAATAAGGTTCACATTTTAGACGATTTTATTGTTCATACTCAGCCGTAAAGAAGAAGTCACACCAATTTCAACACCATTTTCTATATCACCATATTTAATATCTTATTTTTAATTAATATCTTTACGCCGTTAACAGTGATTTAGGATATTTACCTGTATTTTATGAGCTACATTTGAGCTATGAACAAAAAAAAATGTAAAATCGGTTAAAATCACCCAAAACTTGATTCAAAAATACTAACTTCCAATCTTCCATGCAAAACGAAAACAAGAATTTGGATTTAAATCCCATTAAATCTATAAATTAATTAAATGATGGTGAAATTCACTTGAGTTTTAAATCGCTATTTAGGCCATGATGTTGCCACTCAATGTTTGTATTTCCTCTCTTAAAAGTTTAGTTCAATGTTTTAAATATACACATGGCTATACCAGACCTAATACCAGTTTCTATTAACAAAATCATAACATTTTCCGGTTAATTACTTCCTTTCATTGATAGAAGTATTTCCACAAAATGGTGTCAAAGGCAGCAGTTCCGGAAAGTGAAAACAAAAACGGAAGACATTTCAGAAATATTAACAAAAAAAAAATTTTTAACTTAATTGTTTCGTTAAAATCCAATTAAAAGATTGAAAAGTTACTTAATTTTGTATTTTCGTTGTTGTTTTTGTTGTTGTATTCGTAGAATCCCATTGAGTAAAATACAACAAACAACAAAAAGACACACCCCACTTAATGATTATATATTGTATATAGATATACCTAAGTTCAATTGGGTGCGGAAAATATTTAACATTCAAATGCTTAAGATAGATTTTAAGTTTTGAACATTTCTATAGATCTATCAGTCTTCATAACAAAACTGACAAAAAGTAGGTCTCCCCTTTTTGGTATAGTAATATTATGGCAGTCAGGAAGGGAACAAGGCAAGCAGGCAGGGTTTGTAGACAAAACATCAAAAGATTGTTCATTCAAAACATACAGCATCACCTCCTATATTCATACCTTTTCGAACTCCTACTCTAATAATAATATTATAGCGAGATGTGAACGGTCTTGATGGTGCAAGAATAAAAGGCCATTAAATGTTTGTGTTGATTTTTGTAGGATTTAAGATAAAGCGCCCGCCACCACCGCGTCGTCGCTCGCTCATCACCGCGGTTTATGTGAGTCAGGGCTATTGCGGATTTGGATTTAATTGGAATAAGTGGTAAGTGGATAGCAATTTATGGATTTGGAGAAAATTGCTGGTATAAACGGTTTTCTTAAAGTTATCTCTATTCTATAGTGCGCTCGCACAAATTATACAATGGGGGTGTATTTATTGTTTCATTATTTGCCAGCCGTTAACACTGATTTAGGATATTTATTTTGCCATAAATATTATTTAAGGTAAGTTTATACAAAAAATAATAATTCACTTTGCTTTACAAATAACATGTTATTTTTTTTTGCTGATACTTGGGGAAGGTTCTGTATAGAAGACGGGTTCTTAGGTGGTTTCTGATTAAACGTTAACATATTGTACTCGTATTTGTTGAGCAGAGGAAAGAACAACAGAAAGAAAACGTGTTAATCTTCAGTATGGTTTTTAATGCGAACTAAATTTTAGAACTATGCATATAAAGAATAAAGTGAAAGTATTAAATGATTTAGGGTTGCCAGAATACATTTTTCTGACAGTATTTTTTTTTTGTGTTAATATGGGATTTTGTAAATATGTTATGTTATGCCATACATGAAGTACAAGCTGGTAAGCATACCCCTAATTAATATTGAAAATTATTTTAATTAAGCAACTTAGGTACTTGGGCTATAATGTTGTTATTCCTTCGATTTCTTACTTTTTTCTGATTATATTTTTTGGGATTATATTACTAAGCTTATTATAAGATTACATAGCGCCATTTTCAAAAGAGTTAAGCGATAAATTTTTAAACAACGAAGATGAAGCAAATTTGAAAGATAATTTTACACCTGTTTAGATATGGAGCAATTAAATATAATTCAAGTGACTTTAACTCCAAAATGTGTATCGCTCTGATATGAATTATTAAATTCACAAATCAAGACTTAAACGCGTGTAAACGAACGATAATTATAATCTTGGTGAGTTGGAAAAAATTTTTTTTTTAATAACTATTGCTAACTAAACAAAAATGTGGTTGAAAAATAAAATGCAAAAATGAATTTCTGGGTCTTAAATAAGCAAAAACAAATTGTAAAAATTGTAAGTATGTATTACCATTGTCCTTTAACATTTTTTTTTTTAATTATACACGGAAAGAATTCTTCAGCTCAAGAAAAATAAGCTACAAATCACGAAAAATGAATCCAGTTTTATACCTTGGCTTGAAAATTAGTAAATTAAGACATTTTGTTTACAATTTTAAAAAATGAACAAAATGAATATATTGACACTCAAAATCATATTTCAACACTTTTGATTATCAATAATTCGATCGAGGAAAAAAAATATTGCCTTCAACGAATTGCAATTTGATATCAATTTGTATCAATTTCATGTTTTTCTTCATTGTAAATTTTGAAAGGAGTTTGTTGATTACCATTGTTTTGTTTTAGACCCCATTCCCAAACGAAAGCTTATTTTTTCAAAACAAAAAAGTTGGATGGTTTAATATTGTTACTTACAAGTAACAGCCAGACTAACACTGGGATACAATTGTATCCCGGATGGAAGATTCCTTTTTCGGTACGATTCGGAGATACATTTTTTTTTAGAAAGGACACATTTGTTCACAATCATTCTAACTCAAAGAATGTTAAGTTTTTTTTTATGAAAAGTAAAACTTTACTGTATTATATTACAATATTTGTTTATATGTATATTAATTAATTAATTAATGTATTTAATATATGTTTTACAAAATAAAAAAATTTGATTTATTCATTTTCAAATGGATTCATTTATTTTACAGAGTCCGTTTAACCGGAGAAATAGAAGCTAATAAGCTAATGAAATCGTAAGATTAAAAAAAAAGTAGGTACAGTCAAACTAATTTTTTAATTACAAAATTCTTAACAGGCTGAACCTCACAGTGCAGATCATAGGAAAGGAGGACGACTGGATTGTACAAATTTGCTCTAGTGGTTCAAAACAAAAATATGTTATAATTTAAAATTTAAGTGTAATACATAGTTCAATAACGGTTTTATATAAATGAGAAACATATACGTTATCCCCGAAAAGCAATATCTCATTTGAGAAAATCACCAAAAAAGTAGATACAATCCAACATGACGATATTCCCATAGGAAAAGCACCCTATATGGACAAAATTTCCAATAAATATTATCTTTTGCCAAAACCTACAAAAAATCCCAAAAATTTTATATTAAATAAATAAAAAACAAAAAATAAAGAAAACATATACGTAATCCCCAAAAACCAAAATCTCAATTGGAAGAAGTCCCCAAAAAAAATGACAAAATCCGCATGGGAAAAGGCGCCCTATGTATAAAATCCCCAATAAATATTTTCTTTTGCTAAAATATCCAAAAATTTACAATATGTCCCCAACATATTAAGTAAAATATATGTATAGCAATATAATTTTTGTTTTAGAAATAACACCTATCCATTTCAGATCTGCATTCCGAAGATGATAAAATGATGATATTGCTGTACAACTTTTAGACTTAAATTTTTTTTTTTAATGATCACCTTTCATGTTTCTGATGAAATATTTTGCAACACTGTTTTATTTTTTTTTTTAAGCTTATATTGATTTTTCGTATTTTCATTTATCTTTACAAATACAAATTATTTTGAAGTTAAAAGGACATTGCAGAAGAGTTTATTTGTATTTTATTAGAAATCTAAAATGTTCAACAATGCATATATAAACAACAAACCTATCTATATTGGCCCAAAAAGAATATATATGCAAGTATTTTTGGGATTTTATCTTGGGGATTTTTTTTTACTTACATATAGTTTAAGTTTGGAGATACTTTGGGGATTTCCGTTTCGCATTTTGTTTGTTTAGCATTTCGTTATTTTGCATTTAACGTTTTGCAAATCACAATTTTTTTAAATGATTTGACAAATTTTCATTTCGCATTTTTCATTTCGCAATTTTAATTCAGTTTTTAGTCCGATTGGATTTTTGAATTTCCACATTTTTTTACTTGGAATTTTTTATTTAGCCATTTATTATTTCGCTTTTTTTATTTGGCATTTTGTTGTTTCGCTTTTTTTTATTTGGCATTCAATTGTTTTGTTATTTTTTGGCTTCCAATTAATTACATGTCTTAAAATTTCGATCGAAATTTATTAACAGTTTATTAACAATAAGGTATGTACGGGGGGCATGCTGCCCCCCTGCAATCTCCTGCTTGGGCACACTATAAGATTTGGGGCAAGTGTGAGGTTGGGTGTAGTTAAAGTGTTGGACAAAAATATTTGGCTTTATTTCAAAACTTTATTTCGTTTTCGAAATGGAAATAAAGCCAAATTGGCCTTATTTCCATTTTCAAAACGAAATAAGGCCAAATTTAAGATTTGGTTTTATTTCGTTGGGCCTTATTTCAAGGCACCGAAAAATACTTAAAAACGAACGATTTTCCATATCAAAAAATTACTTCTCAAAAAAACATTAATATTATCAAAACAACTAAACGGCGAAATGATCTATGAGCGAAATAATGAAACGGCGAAACTTTATTTTGCGAAAAAAACAATTGGCCAAATATCAAATAACGTAACTCAAAACAAACTAAACAACAAATTGCTAAATGATTTTTGCGAAATGATTGAAAATATTTTTCAAAAAAAGCGAAATAAAAAAACGCCGAATGTTAATTTGCATAATGATTGAAAAACACAATGAATAAAAATCCAAACGTAAATTGCCAATTGTGGATTGCGAATTAAATGAAATCTTTAACGACTAAAGCGAAACAAAGAAATGCCAAATGAATTTTGCCAAACAATGGTGACACGTTCAGTACCTTGGGTGGCCCGCATACCAAACGCACGGTGGTAAAAGTCCAATATGATTTCTTGGGATTTTACTCTTGGCGATTTTGTTTTAACCAAAGTTTCATAGACTATAGCTTTTAGACAAACATCATCCGTACAAACAACACGTACGAAGGAAGTTACATAACTCAAAATTCTTGAAGCAGTTTTTGAAAAAAAAATTAAAACAACATCAAAACCATTGCATGACAGCTACCCGTGCAAATGAGATTTACTCGTAAAAAAATTCGAATCTATTGAATTACGTAAAGACGAACGTAAGGTTTTTTTGGACTTCTCACTTCGCAATTAAAACCTCGATATTTTATTGCACATTGTTGTAAATTTTTTGTGCAGCATTTTTTCATATCGAAAGTATTATTTTTCTTTGCTAATAATCAATTCGAATAGAAGTTTTCCTACCATGTTAGAAAATAATAACATTTCAAACAAACCCTGACCATTTTTTACGAACAGATTTCGTGATGGGTTGATATAAGGCTATTGTTACCTATATTTACATTTTCCACTAAAAAATCCCACATCGTGTTCCCATTAAATCTACCAATCTACAACTTGAAAATTATTTTCTTAGAATATTTATGTAGTTGAGTTTAATTATATTTATTATACCAAAACTTTAACATTAACTACTCTTGTAAATTACTTTTAGTCTTTATATAGCATCTTAATTTAATTCTGGGGTAAATACAATTTATGGCACTTAACCCCAGACATAGACAGCACCCTGATTTCACATGATTTTACTCAATTAGAATAAATCTACATACCTACATATAAAATCAATGCCAATCCTCCTGAGACTCCTCTTCAGGCAAACAAAAAGAATTATAATGTATGTCTGTACAACTATACAACACGTATCAAAGAATAATATGTATTTTGCAAAACTATAAGCTTGCAATTGAATAAATTTAAATAAAAAAAAAAATAAACAATTCTCACAGAACCACACCTGTGTGCTCCAGCACGTTTCTCAATTAATCTTGCCCCGCTGTTTTAAATTTTCAAACAAATGATATCAAAATGCCTGCCTCTATATAAGTAGGTAGTTAAGTTGTGTATACGGTTTGAAGAAATCTCTACTTAATGCAAGAAACCACGCAAATCAAATTGACTGTTTTATTTTTGGAGGCACACATATGAAACAAAATAGAGCGTCAGTAAGACAGTGGGTATGAAAAATATTTGTACCCAAATTTGTACCAAATTTTATAACAGTAAATTTAGAACTATTGACAAAAAAAAGTTGAAAATATTGAGACATTTTTATTGACAAGTACAAACCTCCACTGAAAATCATGTGTCAGAGCTAAGAAAAGAATTCATATAGTTTAAATTTGAACTTAAATCTAAGTGGAAGAAAATCCACCCTACAAGATCAGTGTTTGATAAAAATGAATCAAATTGACTTAAGAAAAAAAGTTAAATTTAAAATGTATTTACCCCTCTGGGCGCTCTCAGACAAGTTTTGATCTATTGAGTAAACGAAGAAAACGCTAAAGAGTAGCTGATCTTCGAGATAAATCTGCAGAGGAGGTTCTTTTCGCTATGCTCAAATGAATTTTCGAGCTAGTGGAGATACAAAAAACTGCAGTTTTATTAAAAGAAACCTTGTCCCTTCCACCTAATACGTCAAAAAGTTCGACATTTATGCAAAAAAAAACATTTTTTTTCTAAATTTTACCTGCTGCCGCTTTTCCCTAGTATCATAAAATCTATAGGTCTTTTCACAATTTTGCTATTGATTTTTCTTGCTACTATCGTTACGTTCACAAGAAAAAAATAGTAAAAGGTTATGTTTATTAGGCATTTTCTAGAGAAAATCGACCTCAAAGTCGAAAAATTGGCATGAGCAGGAAAAATAGAAAAGGCTAGAAATTGGATATATTATTAAGACTGAGACAAGATATCAACTTTATTTAAACGCAGTTTTAAATGTTAGTGTTTCTTCTAAAAATAAAGTCCCAAACGAAGTTTATACCACGAGAATTAGCAGAGCAAGTTTTGTTAACATGGGTCAGGGTATTTATTTATTTATTGGAGACCGTTAATTACTAACGTTACACCAAAGTAAGTGTTTTCTTAAATCACGATAAATAATGTCAAAATTGGAGATAGACCTTTACTGAACTAGAACGATATTTTTCTTAGAATATACCCGAGAACCACAGCCTTAAATAATGCCAACCAGGTCCGGGATACCCTGTATACACCAAAAAATACCTACCAAACAAGCGTATTAAAATTTTATAACGGGATTATCTCAAAAACATGAAGCGGTGGAGTTTTTTTGACTTTGGATTCAAACTCAGCATACAAAAAAACTTTAGAAAAGTATACTTTGGTTTAGGCAACAAAAATCTTTATAATTATCGCCGTTAAAAAGGCAATTCTGCCCCACTGTGCGATGGACAAAACTGCAAAATTTCTTGGTACTACTTAGCTGCTTAGCTTTAAGTTTTTGATTCAAGCCACGCTTTTCAAAAACATTAAATTTGTTTCTAGAAAAAGTTACCCTGATTTTATGTGATTTTTTTCTCCAACGTCTATTTTCACATTTTTGCTGTCAATCGTTTTTATCTCGAATTTTAGATTTTTTTAAATTTTCTTTTGTATGTACGACTTTCTTGTATTAAAAAGATCTATCGATTAAGAAAAAATTTCAACTCTCTATCATTTTTGGTTAAGAAAATAGAATCTAGACCTTTTTCTTTGTTTACCCTAATTTACCCTACGGAAATTCCGATTTAAAAAAAACACATACCCATTTCAAAATTTTTAAATACAGTTTCCTTTCACATTAAATTTGTTTTATAACACTCAACTGTACCACATGAGCTGGGTCATATAATTGAAAAAAACCCAAAAATGCACCTTTAAAGCGTGGCAACCCTATGCCTTGACCATATTTCGCCAAGCAACCCATGCACAAAATGTTAGGTCAGACAGTATCTAAAAAACTGTATACTCCTTATCTGGTACCTCGATTAAAGTAGGTCGTTCTATGGTGGGATCTTCTACCATCAGGCTCACAGTATCAAAACATATCAGATGGGCATGAAATTTGTGATATTTATGTTACAGTAAAACCCGCTTAAGAGAAACGGTAAAATATCACAGTTTTTTTTTCACCTAAGCGGGCTTTTCACTTAAACGAACCCCGCTTAAGTGAAACAAAATTTTACTTACGCAGAGTCCGGATAAGTGCAACAAAAATTTCACTTAAGCAGATTTAAAAATTCCAAAAACGGTTGTGACATATCAGAAATTCAGATATCTTTTTCGTGGTGAAAATTTGGTGAAGGTGAAAAATAAAAATGAAGTGAAAGTGTTCAACAAATTTTTTTTTGTGTTCGATTCAATTTTTTTTTTTAAGAAGGGAGTTTTTTTCAATGATATTTTCAAATACTCGGGGATGAAAAAAGTGTTTCAGATAAGCGGTTTTTTCTTTTAAGCGGGTTTTACTGTACTAAGGCTTTGGCAACAAAAAAAAAAAAACGCGCATACATCTATTGGGCAGGATCGAAGAGCCTCTGTGGTGCCAAAGCTATAGCTGTTCTTTGAACCTCCTTAAGTCTATCGATAATATACGGTTTGTCATTTGTCAAGTGCTGACTACCACACAGTAAATAAATTCTTATAATTAGCTAGAACATTTAATACGTTCAAAAATTCATATCCACATTCAACAAAAATCCAAGTACAGTAGAATCTCTGAAAGATGAACGGTTCTATAAGATGCGAACAGCTCGGAAAGATGAACGAAATATTTGCACTTTTCAGTGTTCAAAAAGATGAACGGGTTAAAATATTGTTCTCGAAAAGATGAATACTTTATTTCCAATATAATTTTGTACTTCTTCTTTGCCTTTAGTTGGACCTGAACAGTAATTTTGGGCTTGTTTTATCTTGTTATTTAAATAATATTTAATATTTTTATTTATAAATATATCTTCTTCCTCAACAAAATATTGATGCTCGAAAAGATGAACAATTTGAAAAGATGAACGGGCCGTGTTTTATATCTGTTCATCTTTTCGAAATTCTACTGTACTATCAAAAGTAGTTGAGCATTTTCTCTTCGGAGCGTTCTGCCAAAAATGAAATTATATCATTCCAATCTTTGCCTACCTTATACGACATTTACAGCTCGATTCTTAAATTCTAACTGCACTTCTTAGTGCATCATTATTTCATACACAGACTGTCTTTTCAACTTCACTCTTAATATCAACCCAACCATCTCTCATTTATACCGCACCATCGTGTACTCCTCATTCACATCCAGCACCATTGAGCTGGCTCATGAACCTACACCAAGTAACACACTGGCCTGAATCAGTGCAGCATGCCACACCTTAACTATTCACTCTGTGCAGTCTTTGATGGCAATGGAGTACTGCAGGGTTACATCATATTATAGCAAGCAACCTGCCTCGGGACATGCGACTGAGAGTTCAATGATTGATTTAGGCCTCTCGATTTGCTTTTCTCAAATCCTCGCCCCATAAAAACTACATATTATATTTACCTGTTCGCTCTTCAATGGAGCTCTGTGGAACCGAAAAGGTTATCTGGGCAATTCAAGACGTCAGCGTGTAACCCAAGACGAAGCTTTGAAGTGTTTTTTTTTTTTTTTTGGTGCGGAGTTACCTTGTCTATATATAAAGAGGTTTTATTGGAAGTCGTTAAATGCAGTTCCGTGATCGGATTCAATTGGAAATTATTTTAGCTATAAATTTTCATGGAATCTCTAAGGCGGACAAGGGTGGTGGGTCTTAGAGGTGTAGTATAAGTTATGATATAGGAAGTATATGTTATAGATATGTGTAATATTCTCTGTATGTACAACAAGTTGTCTGATTGAGAGGATGTCTTGAGCATTGACATTCTATTGACTGAAGTGCTAATTGAGAAATGGTATAAAGTTATTTGTTGACGGCCAATTAACTGGTGTGGTGGCGCGGCACCGCGCCCTTGGTTATGGTGGTTGATGTTTACCATTCTGAATGCAAAATGCTGAATGATTTATATGTTTGTGATATGAATCCTCTTCTTTTTATGGATCAAGTACTTGATGTCTTGTGGGCTTGAAATGGAAGACAAAGTTTATTTAAGTTACAAATAAAATGGAGAAAAAAAAAACAAACAAAAAAAAACTTTTATATTTGTTTGGGAATGTTGTGAAAAAGTTTATTTATACCATCAAAAACTTTTCAACTAGAAAAATATACAAAAAAAAAAACTTTATGAAGATTTTAAGATAACGATGAGAATTTCTATAAGATATATACAAAGATGTAGCTGATGAAAGACAATTTATATTAAGAAGGATCTTATAACTTTTCTAGCATCAGTTTGATATCGTAATAATTATCATTAAATAATATAATAATGAAAATGGTGTAAAAAGATCATAGACCTTCTTTCCGCATATAATTATTGGGCATCACGAGTTTTGACAAAGTTTTGGCTTGATTAAATTACAAACTCCATTTTTATTATTGCTTATGATAAATATCATTATATCTTATCAAGTTTAATATTGCCTGTGGAGGAATCCACACTTATTACGGCTTCCTGGATTTGAATTAATTTCGCAGGTTAATTAATTGCGGATGTTTTTTTTATTTTCCAATAGATTTTGTTTATAAATTGGCAATATTGTTTCTAGTGATATTAACTTTGAAAGGAAACAAAGTTTATAGTGAATAGGTTTACGCAAGAAAAACGCTAGCAAATTATGAATATCGATATGCAGCCCCAGATTCCCGGAATAGTGGACATATGACTCCCAAGTTGTGCTTTATTCGAACCAACCACAGTAACTCTGGAAATGACGACAGATTAATTATGTTTTCATCTTAAAATTCAAAAATTCTTCATACAAGCTTAAGTCGATTTTAAACATTTTTCAGGAAAACAAATTTAATTTGCAGAGTGTAGAGTGCGGAATACAGAGTACGGAGTGGAGAGTGCGGAGTGTGGAGTGTGAAGTGTGAAGTGTGGAGTGTGGAGTGTGGAGTGTGGAGTGTGGAGTGTGGAGTGTGGAGTGTGGAGTGGGGAGTGGGGAGTGCGGAGTGTAGAATGCGGAGTGCGGAGTGTGGAATGCGGAGTGTGGAATGCAGAGTGCTGAGTGCGGAGTGCGGAGTATGGAGTGGGGAGTGCGGAGTGCGGAGTGCGGAGTGCGGAGTGCAGAGTGCAGAGTGCAGAGTGCAGAGTGCAGAGTGCAGAGTGCAGAGTGCAGAGTGCAGAGTGCAGAGTGCAGAGTGCAGAGTGCAGAGTGCAGAGTGCAGAGTGCAGAGTGCAGAGTGCAGAGTGCAGAGTGCAGAGTGCAGAGTGCAGAGTGCAGAGTGCAGAGTGCAGAGTGCAGAATGCAGAGTGCAGAGTGCAGAGTGCAGAGTGCGGAGTGCACTTTATAATATTTTGAAATGACATTGATTTTAGTCTTTGTGGCATTTTTGGGAGAAGTTTTTGTGCGATATATCTATTTTTGTGACATTTTTATGATTTAGGCGTTATTATATACCCTGACCAATAATTGACCAACCACTGATTTTAAATTTGAACTTCATAAAAACCAAAAAAAAAAGAAGCCATACCTTATATTTTAACAAAAATATCACCCAGGCCAAGATGTGTCCAATTCTATAAAAAAGTTTATCCTTCACCAGTATACTGCTTTTAAGTCAATATATTTTGTATTTATTAAAGTCATCAGGGATTAATTATAAGAATAAAGAACTGCTGTATTTTCACATTATGAATAATGAAATATTTTTCACAATCATTACACAACATTTTTATATATTAATTATTTACGCTATCTTAAATATGTACAAGGCTATATGCATAACTTCATCCATGCAAGCAGTACGCACGACGCAAGTACATATTTGTATGCATGTATGTGCTTTTGTTGTTGTGATATAAGCTTGTTCGAGTGCAAAAAAAAAAAAATTCGACTAAGTAAACAAGAATTTAAATGAAAATTAAATAACGCCCCATTGATTCGTCGGATTATATAGACACATTATTCTGTGTCCTCTGTGACTCAATTGTAACTGTATAATGGCTTGGCACCTTACATAACTCCCATAAATACCGTAATTCCATGCCAACCAAAAGCAATTAATAAAATTAATGACAATTCCCTCGTTCCTCACGCGTATACATATAACTTAATTGCATTAAAGTTTTTTTTTTTGTTGTTGTTGTTGGCGTGGCTGGACAGCCGATGACGACGACAACGCGATTCAGCGAAGTTTGGTATATTTTGCACTTTGGTTCTGGGAACTACCGGGCACTGGCCATGGTGGAGTCGTGTCGCCATCTGCCCATCTCGCATATCGACTTTATTCTCCACTATCCATCAAATGGCAATTATCTGGGTGATATTTTAAAATTGGGCTATTAAATCGATAAAGCAAAATACTATATAGCTGGCAACCGTATGGTAAAGAGCTCTATACCGAGTATAGATGGATACCAATATGGGTGGTTGGAAAAAATAAAAAAAAAACCGTAACACAGCCAGAAGCACTCATAAAATAGTCAGTAGCCAATCGTGACATAACAAAAATGAAAGTCTAAACTTCGTCGCACTCTATATACCTAGATCTGGAGACCTACTAGTGGTACACAAAAATTTTCCGCTTTTTTTTTTCTTTCTTCAAATATCGACCAAATCGATCGAGGGAGAAATTTTTTTTTAACAAATCAGGGTGTTTCTGGGGATTTGAACAGCTCTAAATTCCGCCCACTACCCAAGTCTAGTATAACCTCCTTGCTAGATAAAAGTTAACTTGTTGCATTCACATAACTCTTTTTATGAGCAAAAACTATCTTATTGTGCACCATAATAGATAGTAGGCCTACTTTTAAGTTTTATTGCATCTCATAGATCAAAGCCAAAGTTAATGATTCATCTGTTTCTATAATTGTCATTCCAAAGAAGAAAAAAATAAATAGTCTGGAACTACATGTTGTATAAATTGTAAAGTTATTTTGGGATTTACGATTTTTGTTTTATTTTATTGTAACGGGTCATTCATTCCGTGGTTTCAAGTTGGTAACGCTGGCATTGGACAGCTGTCAAACTCAGCTGTCATTTAAAGTGTCATAATATTAGTTGAATGTTTGCCATTTACGATATTGGATCGCTTAACAATCGAACAACGCGTTAAAATTGTTAAAACTCACTAGAAACGTGGTGATTCAAACGCAGCCACTTTTCGCGCATTACGCGATGATTATGGTCGTCATTATCGACCGTCTACGTAAGCAATCGGTAAAATTGTGAAGAAATTTCAAGAGAGTGGAAGCATTACTAATGTCAAAAGCCTGTGCATCATCGTAATGCACGCTCAGTCGAAAATATTTCTGCTGCAAGTGCAAGTGTTGCTGATGATCTGAATTTATCGATTTCCCAGTTACAGTCAATTTGGAGCGATATGGTCGAATAATAACCAATTTTTGTTGGCTGGAGATTTAAGATCACGACTTGGACGATATGTGATTCCAATAAAACGGCGCAACAAGCCACACAACAGAACTAATTAGGGCTTTATTACGTTAGAATTTTCCTGGTCGCGTAATTTCACGTTTTGGTGACGTCAATTGGCCACCACGATCATGCGATTTGACACCGTTAGTTTTTTTTTTCATGTGGAGCTCAAAAGACCGTGGTTACGTGAATAAACTTCGAACTCTTGACGCATTAAAAGCCAACATTACTCAAGTTATGGCCGAGATACCGCCCGAAATGTACGCAAAAGTGAAGAAAAATTACCTCAAAAGAATCGCATGCTGCGAATCTTCCCGAGGTGGCCATTTAAATGATATTGTTTTTCACACTTAATGGCAAAGTCCAAACTTTATATTGAAAAAAAATTTTCTTCAAAAATGTATCGATATAAATGTTTTATTCAGCTTTACTTTCGAAACCGAAAATGAAGGACCCTTTATTATATGGCAAATTATGTAGGTATGTATTTGTAAAAAAGTAAAACTCGATATTCTTATCCAACTTGACATTAAGATGATGGGAAAAACCAAAAAAAATAGGGTCTCGCAACAGTTCGGATTTATTTGGAAATTTCGGAAAAATATCTTTTTATATTATTCTTTGTCCTAGTTGGCCTTTCTATTGCCTGATTGCTGCTGGATTTGCTATTCTGTTCAATTGTTTTCTCTTATTTAACTTACTAATTTTTAAATTACTTCATGCATTTTTGTAAAATTAAATTTTTAAAATTGTAATCCTTAGGTTCTATTATTTTTCTTCTTTAAACCTTTATTTTTCTTTTCACTTTTAATTTAATTAATGATCATGTCCTTATATATGTTAATCCTTAATTTATACATAATTGTAAATAAGATTCACATCTTAAAATTAAGTGACCAATAATAATAAATACAAATACACTTTCGTATTTATTTGATAAAATTGTACATAGTTTTCAACTTTTAGTATAAAAGTAATACAAAAACTCACACTTTTACATAAAACTGGTAGGACGCTTGGTAACAACTAGATTGAAATTGTACACATTGCGAGAAAAATATCATGGGAGACATATAGGTATATCATGAGAGATATATTATATCATGCGAGAAACATATCATGTGAAAAATATCCCAAGTAACATCGTTGGAGCTATTAGATGCAAAACTGTTCTCTTACAGCTCTTAGCTAGCAAAATTCGAAAGCTATTGCTCTGTAAAAGATTATTTAACAGCTCCTTTCATTTTATTTAAAAATTATGTTCTATAATTGAAGTTTGAGAACACTTTTAGCTCTATTAACTTTATAACGCATCAAGATTTAAAAATATGCTCCATAACAAACTTTACACGTCTACTATCGTGCAACCTGTCAATATCAGACAATTTAGAGACGTTATACAGCTGCTAGCAACACATCCCCAAAATACTAACGCATTATCTTCTGAAATGTAAAAATTTAGCATTTACAGAGCTGTACAAAAAGCGGCTGTAGAGCCGAATTACTAATATTTGCACTCAAATACTTAGTGAAGCGCATGCGCATTTTCAAGTTTTAAAAAAATTCTATAACAGCTGTATATGAAACCTCTCTAAAAAAAATTCTATAGCGCTCTTGTTATAGGGTGTTCCATACTAGAATACGAAGAAATTAATTATTTCAAAAGAAAAAATTAAACCAGTTTAAAATAAATTAATTAATTTCATTCTGCATGATGTGTCGTTCTCGTCATATTGGTTGTTTTTTTCCAAATGGCGGGTGAGTTATAAAAACTTTATTTGATGACAATTTCGTTTCTAAAAATACGCTTTGAAAATTGTATTACGTACATATAAAAATATACCGAGGACCTAAAATACATTTTTGGAATAAAATATTCTTCAAATAAAAATCTTCGTTCATAGAAATAATTCTTTTTTATTTATTATCCACTTGCCGAAACTTTCAATTTCTGA
The DNA here is from genome assembly GCA_929447395.1 of Epistrophe grossulariae. Classification (NCBI taxonomy): domain Eukaryota; kingdom Metazoa; phylum Arthropoda; class Insecta; order Diptera; family Syrphidae; genus Epistrophe; species Epistrophe grossulariae. The sequence continues at coordinate 47,578,665 of OV839568.1, forward strand.
AACCCCCTTTTTATTTCATTAAAAAAATATAAAAACCAGAAAAATGCCATCTTGTTAACACTAGCTCCAAAAGTACAAAAAGCAAATCTTTAAGTGATATAAGAGCTAGATATCAACAGTAATCAATATTGCAGCTCTATAACAATCAAAAATATAGCTCCAAATGATTTTACAGCTGTATTGAAGAAACCTTCTTCCCTTATGAACACATGGCGGCGAGAAAAAAAAGTAATGCAATATTTTCTTTTATTCACTAAAAAAAGAAATATCTATCCCCGCGCTCTCACTCAAAATCAAACTAAATTGTATTTTTAACCAAAATAAATTTATTTCGAATTTGAAAATTTATTTTTTTTAGAATTTTAAATTTTTTTAGTTATTATTTATTTTTATTTGACAGCTTAAAATACAAAATTTCGAAGGCGCGTTGTAATTTAACAAAGTACCCGCATAACATTTGAGAAAAAATTTAATTCGCACTTAAATTAAGCTAACATTTCACCGAAAAATATTAAATTCCTTTATTATTTATTTTGGTAGGAAATTATAATTGGTATATCTTAGAAAATTATACATTATTTATGCAATCAAACGATTCACTTATTCTATATAAGTATTAAAGCGTGCCTGCATTTATGTTTGGTTTAATATTTATTACTCAAACCAATACGAACAAACATCTTTCAAAAGATGCTCTTTAAAGGTGTATGACATAGACATTCAGAGTCACTTGCCACTAATAACGTGCTTCTTTAGAGAAAAAAAGTGCTCTCAAACTCAAAGAATTAGCTGCAAATGCGCTTGACTTAAGTTCTAAATGTGTTTCTAGAGCTCATTATTAAAAAAAGGAGCTTTAAGATTAGCTCTAGAAGCGTTGCTAAAGCCTTTAAAGAACTAAAAATGTTACTTGGGATAGCATGCTATAAATATTTCATGCGACTTTCTAACTAAATCTACTATACTTACTTACTTAATCAACGAATTTGAAGTCAAGTTCTAGGGAAACTTATTTTTTGCTATTTTCAATTTTCTCAAAAGCTAGAGGACATTTAAGCATGTGGTTTATAGTGTTTCACCAAAAACATTATAAATAAATTTTTCAAAATTGTTCACTGAAACAATTTAATGGATGGATGGATTTCTGACTTTGAAAAAACGTTTATAATGATATTGTTGGTATTTCCGTTGATTTTAAATATTTTTGTTTTCTATTTTTTATAAAATTGACTTTTCTGGCTAAACTGAGAGGAAAAGAACCACCAGGGAAATATAAACGCACACACGCATTCCTCAAGCCCTCCTCCAGCATTAAATCCAGCATTAAAAAATACCTTTAAATTTTGTATTTATATTAAAACAATTATATTATTTTTATCATCTTCTTCTCTCTTTAAAAAGGAAAACAAGCCTAACACCCTAGATCGATTGTACGAACTCTTTTGAGACTTGATTGCCATGACAAAATTTAATATTTTTGGAAAATATTATTAGTGTACAAATTTTTTCAAGGTTATATTCCTACACTTGCATCTGCATATCAAAAACTTTACTCTCTTATCACTTAACCTAATGTACACTCGGGCGTATACGTACTATTTTGTTTAAAATATTATATTGAATTATTAACTTTTTTCTTCTAGTTTTATTTATTTTAATATAAACAAGTATTCATTTATGTTAAATGTGTATTAACATAAGTTCAATTTTAACACAACTAATTGACTTTTGCTCTTGCAAAATATACAAAAAAATATAAAATCACCCCACGCAAATGGAATAAAATGAAATTCGGTTTATCTTTGGAATTTATAGTTTAAACAAAATATTTTGAAGTCAATCATTTCTTATTTCAAATCATTTCCTTAGAACTGGGTAATCATAATTGAGTTTTAAATACTATCCAACAACCTGCTAAGATTTGAACTTCTTCATAGAACTTACTTCTGGTATACATGAGGCTCTTAACAGAGAGCAAGGTTTAAAGTTAACTCAGCTTATGGCCAGTTGCACCAAAATCCACTAAAATCAGTTTTTGCTAAAATTCTTATAAAATTTATCGGCTTGATAAAATTTTTGGGTTGCACGAATGTATTTCTCTGTTTTTTAGCTAAAATGCTGTTTGCGAACCATCCCTGGATTTTGTCAGCTAATTTTTGAACTGAACGAAAAAGCTTCATTAGTGTAAGTAAGATAGCGATATGAGAGATGACACCTGGTTTAAAATGGAAGTGAGTGACTACCCTTTTGAAACTTGTATTGTAGCTGAAGAAGAGATCTATCCTTTTTTATTTCACCACACACATTTCTTTTGCGGAAAAAAATTTTTGTCGCCGCCATTTTTTTGGTTTGTTGAAAGTATGTAGGTACTATAGGCTTGAATAGAAAATAATTGAAAAGAAAAATAATGGATTTTACTTGTTCATTTTTGTTTTTATTTATTTTTAACCTCCAACGATCTATTTAATGTTGAATATTTTATTTTAAATGTAATTTTCAAATGTCCTATCAAAAGTGGAATATTTTTTTTGAAGTTATTTTAGTTAAAACTAGCTTTGAAAATTTAACTGGAGGAAAATGGCATTTTAGTTTATTGGCTTGCTTATCGGCCTGTTAAAACTAAAATTGGTTGGTGGAACCGATAAATGCCATTTGAAAAATTTAACGAAGTAGTAAATATTTAAAAGCGTTTGGTGCAACTAGCCATTAAAGTCTTAATATTTTTCTTAAGCTATTTTAAAGAAAGTTTTCGTCTTCACAAATTTATGTTTTGTGCAATATTCACAATTATAAATCTTTATACCTCATTCAAATGATTTTTTTTCGTATTTTTTTGCATTTTTTTTACATAATGTCATTATTATCAAAGTTGTACAAAATTGAATTATTTTTATATAAATATATTATTCAAATAAACAAAACTTAAAAAAAATGTGGAGATGTGGGAGATGATGCCCAGCTGATTGAAAACATCGAAGACTTAGAAGGAGTTGCCATGCCAGCGAACGCTCAAACTGAATAATAAAGCGCTTCTCAAACTATTTTATTCCTAATTATTTTCTCATTTTAATTATCCTGTATATTCAATATTAATTATAATTAATTTGATTCCTTTTACTTTATTATTTTGCTTTTCAAATATATTCAATATCTAATTCTTTATTATTCCTTAAATTTGTTTTTTCTTATATTTTAGTATTTTTGTTTTTCTCTTATATAATATATTTTCTTCTTATTATCTTCTTTTTTTTTCTCTTTTGTGCTGCTTTTCTTTTAAATTTTTGCTCTGAGTGGGATAAAAGTATAGTCAACTAAAATGGCTTTTGATGTAATCAACGGTTTTTCCACATATGAGTCCAATCATGATGTTCTACGATCAATGGTTAATATTTTTACTGCACAAAAAAACGGTTTTACAATCTGCCATTTAAATGCTCAAAGTTTGTTGCCCAAGATTGATGAGTTCAGGGATATTTTTGTGGGAAGCAAAGTTGATGTGATTTGCGTTTCCGAAACATGGCTTAACAGTAATTTTAGTGACGTAATGTGCGGATTGGATGGTTATAAGCTTTTCGCGTAGATAGACAAGGACGAATAGGTGGTGGTGTGGCGATGTTTGTACGAGAGTTTATAACAAGTAAAATCAAATATCAATCAGACGCTAGTAGTAGAATCGAATATTTATTTGTGGAGGTAGTATGTGGTGAAGATAATCTACTTATTGGTACAGTGTACAGACCAGTGATGGAAATCGACTTTTTTCGATTGTACTGAACGCTGAAACAAAATAGTACTGAAAAAGAACAAATAGTATTGCGCTCATTTAAACGGCTAAAAACTAGCAAACACACAAATTCAAAAATAAAATTGATTTATTAACAAGAACAAGAAAAAATTCATTTGTTATAAATATTAATGCAACATAGTAAAGGAACTTCATTATTATAGCTAAATAAATAACGGACGGATCCCGTATCACAATAAGGAGGTTTCATTGAATCTTATCATTGAATATTTAAATTTTTAGTTTTGAGGTTTTTAAAATCCTGAATCATTATTAAACTGTCAGGTTTATTTTGCCATTAAAATAATCACTGATTTTGCTTCCTAAACATCTGAAAATTAAAAATAGTATTTTCAATGATTATAACGTATAACTGATGCCTTAGATAAGAAAATAATAGTAAGTTATGTAATTAACATTTTTTTTACTCTAAGTGCCTGTTTACATAGGCAATTTAATGAAGGGCGCATCCAGTGAGACAGGTAGATTTTATGTGCCTAGAAACGAGAAGGATTTTGGGATAGAATTTACCCTTCTCGTTTCTACGCACACATAAATCTATCTGTCTCACTGGTTGCGCCTTTCAGTAAAATGTCTATGTAAACAGGCACTAAAAGTTTTACTTCTAAAAGTTTTTGGTTTCTATCAGCATTCATTTTTCAAAAACCAAATTTTGCCCAAAATTCCGATACAGATACATTTCTCAGTTTCTTAATATATTCGCATTCAGCTAGAGCTCTTTATTCGTTGCTTATAGCTTCAATATTTTTGTGTTCATTAGGAAAATACTTTAAAACAAATTGAACGATGGAGTTAACTTGACCATACAATACTGCGCTTTGTGAGAAATTTTGAAGTGCGTTTAAGAAAACGTCATCGAAATCCAATATTCTTCTGATATCTTAGCAGAAATGTTATGTAAAACATTTTAGCATGATTTTTGAAGCCCTGTATAACTTTTTCACTGAAATTTTTAAAAGTGTATAAGATTTCACATTCGGTGACGCAATATATCTCCATAACTGCAGTAGGTGATTTTGCAAAAGCCAATAAAGGCTTTTCATCAAGAGATTCTCTTCCTATAAAATTTCTACATAATTGTTTAAAAATTAATTTCATTGTTGGAAGCAAAATAATAACGTAGATGAAGATAATTAGAAAATTACTTCTGTTTAAGTGGAGCGATTGAATATATGATGAGCCCAACTGTCGTACCTGGGCGAAACGCAACTTTTGGAGTTGAGATCACTTGAACTGAAAAATTGGAAGCTATAAATATGTACTCTTAAATATTCAGTTCAGTATCTAAAAGCAAATGAGCGCCTTCAGCCCAAGTGGGGATTGGTTTTGATATTGGGTAATTGGTATGTTCGCATCGCACATAGATTTTTTTAATAAAGATAAGAGAAAATTATCAATTTTGTACAAACAATTCAAAATTGTACTGAAAATGGCAAAGATGTACTTACGTACTGAGAAAATCAAATTGTACTGAATTCAGTACAATAGTAAGGCTTTTTCCATCAGTGGTACAGACCAAATATATACATAAGTCTGGCCTCATTTTTCTATTTGATGGAAGATATATCTGTTCAATCTTCTTACATAGTTGTATGTGGTGACTTCAACAGCAATTTGTTACTGGAAACAAATTTAATTGATGGAATGAGAACTTTTAACATGTTTCCAGTTAATATTACTGTTCCAACACACTTTTGCGAAAGTTCACAGACTCTATTAGATGTCTTTTTTGTGAGCGATATTAATAAAGTACTTTTTTAAGATCAACTTTCAGCAGCTGGTTTTTCAAAGCATGATCTTATATACATGACTGTTGACTTTGCGGTGCAAGAATCCGACTTTCATTATAAATACAGGGACTTCAATGCAATTGATTACGTCAGACTTGAAGAACATACTAGAAATATAGATTGGAATAACGTTTATTATTTAACAAATCCGAATGATCAAGTAGCATTTTTGAACTCTAAAATAATCGACCTTTTTAACAATTTTGTTCCTCTACGTACAAAAATTCGAAAACCTTGCCAAAGATCATGGTTTACACCTGAAATTCGTTTGCTTATTAAGCGTAGAAACGAAGCGTTTAATAATTGGAAACGCTATAGACTCCAGGAATTTAAGCAAAATTATCGAGCTCTTCGTAATCTTGTTGTAAGCAAAATACAATCTGCTAAAAGGTTATTTTACAGCGCCAATCTCAATTCATCTCTGAATTGGCGAAATCTTTGGAAAAACTTGAGAGAGTTAGGAATAGGAAGCAAAAAGAGTCTAGTAGTCTCGGATGACATTGACTGTAACATATTAAACCAAAAATTTGTTGCACTACCTTTCCCTTCACTTCCTGTTTCTTCTCCTTTTCAATATGAAAATTTGCCTTTCAATGAAAATAATTCATTCGAATTTTCAAGAATAGAGAGTACAGATGTCGTTAAATGCTTCTTGTCGATCATATCGAATGCTACTGGAATAGATGACATATCCCCGAAGTTTTTGAAAGTTATTTTGCCGATCTTATTGCCACACATCACATATTTAATACAATTTTACTAACTGTGTTTTATCCTAATGAGTGGAAAATGGGTAAGATTCTACCTATTCCAAAAAATGCGCATGACTTTAGACCAATATCAATACTTCCTTTTCTATCAAAGGTTTTCGAAAAAGCTGTACAAAACCAAATAAATTGCTATCTCTGATATAATAACTTTTTATCACCAAAGCAATCTGGATTTAGACAAAAACACAGCTGTTCTACAGCACTTATTAATGTCATTGAAGACATAAGAGGGGCTTCAGACGAAGGTAAGGTAACATTTTTAATACTACTGGATTTTACAAAGGCATTTGATACAGTTGATCATTTGAATCTTTGTAAAAAGCTATCGCAATTGTACAACTTCTCAAACTCTGCAGTTAAACTGATTTATTCCTATCTAACCGAAAGAAAGCACGCTGTAATGGTGAATAATAAGCTATCTGATTTTCTCTCAATATCAAGAGGCGTACCTCAGGGATCTATTCTTGGTCCCCTTTTGTTTTCCATATATATAAATGAACTGCCTCAAATTATTTCACAAACTAATATTCAAATGTACGCTGATGACGTTCAATTATATAAAAGTTGTCCTCTTGGGATGATTGAAGATTCTGTCTCAGTCTTAAATGAAGAATTAAAAAGTATCTCATCTTTCGGTAAGAACAATGGTCTGTTTTTAAATCCAAGCAAATCTTAATGCATTATCATTTCCAAAAAACTGGTAGACATTTCATACTTTCCACAAATCTATCTCGATGGTCTTATTTTAGAATATGTAGATACCGTGAGAAATCTAGGTATGGTTTTTAATCGGAAGCTATTGGGATACACATATCAACATAGCTGTAGGTAAGGTCTATGGAGTGCTCCGTACGTTGTGGGCCACCCAATATTATACTCCACTCAAAACTAGAATAATGCTCTCCAAAACGTTAATTATTCCTATGTTGATTTACGGATGTGAAATTTACGGAAACTGTGACTCCATCAGCAGAAGAAAGTTAAACGTCGCATATAATCAGGGTTGCAAGTTTGTGAATTAAAAAAATCATTAAGTCATAAGTTAGTAGATGACTTGTGAATTAAAAAAATTTAATTCATAAGTTAGTTAGTTACTTATGAATTAAAAAAAAATAATTCTATAGCTAGTTAGTGACTTATGATTTAAAAAAAGTTTAATTCATAAGTCAGTTGGTGACTTGTGAATTAAAACAATTTAAGTCATAATCTAGTTGGTGACTTATGAATTAAAAAAAATTTAATTCACTACCTACTAAGTGACTTGTGAATTAAAAAAAATTTAATTCACTTCCTACTAAGTGACTTATGAATTAAAAAAAATTTAATTCACTACCTACTAAGTGACTTATGAACTAAAAAAAATTTAATTCACTACCTACTAAGTGACTTATGAATTAAAAAAAATTCAAGTCATGAGCAAATTAGTGACTTATGAATTAAAAAATTGTAATTGATGAGCAAGTAAATGACTTATGAATTAAAAAAAATTCAATTCACAACCTAATAAGTGACTTATGAATTAAAAAAAATTTAATTCCTAAGCTAGTTGGTATATTGGAAATTCCTAAGCTTGTTTTGACTACATAATTTTTTCATTATTAACGTAAGTGGTTTTCAAGCTATTTAAGAATTTTGTGTGAGTTTACGTCTATGCAGTCCCTATAACCCAATTGAATAAAAAAGCAATATCGATAAAATATTTGTGTTGAGCAAATGATGGGTTATCATTCTCTCTCTTGGAAGATTTTATGAAAATAAAATAGAAAAAACTATTTTAACTTACAAACATAAATCATTCACCCATCAATTGTTCAGTGACTAGTGACCAGTGCGCATTAAATTTATACATAATTGTGAAGTGAAAAAGTGAAAAAAGTGAATATTCAATATTAAAAAGTTTAAAAAATATACATATACGTTTATTAGTACGTTTTTTATAATCTTTTTACCTTTAGTATTTAAAATCATAATTTTTTTAATCAGAATTCATCCATTAGCTTATGAATTAAATTTTTTTAATTCATAAGTCACTTAGTAGGTAGTGAATTAATTTTTTTTTAATTCATAAGTCACTTAATAAATAGTGAATTAATTTTTTTTTAATTCATAAGTCATTTACTTGCTCATGAATTACAATTTTTTAATTCATAAGTCACTAACTTGCTCATGACTTAAATTTTTTTTAATTCATAAGTCATTTAGTAGGAAGTGAATTAAATTTTTTTAATTCATAAGTCACTTAGTAGGTAGTGAATTAAATTTTTTTTTAATTCATAAGTCACCTACTAGCTTATGACTTAAATTTTTTTAATTCACAAGTCACCAACTGACTTATGAATTAAATTTTTTTTAATTCATAAGTCAGTAACTAGCTGCTGAATTACATTTTTTTTAATTCATAAGTCACCCACTAGCTTGTGAATTAAAGCCAAGCTTAAGCTAGAAAGTGACTTAAGCTTTTGCAACCCTGCATATAATAGCATTGCGAGATATATCTTTGGTTTAAAAAGATTTGATAGAGTATCCTCATTTTCAAAAGCTATATATAATCTCACATTCGATAATCTCGTTCGTTATAGGACATTGATATTGCTGTTTAGGGTAATGCAGTCACATCAACCTTGCTATCTCTATAACAGATTGCATATGTCTTCATCAGTAAGGTCACCACAACTACTACTATCTCGATTTACGTGCTTAACCTCTGAGAGGCAGTTTTTATTTTGCGACTCGGTTATGGAACGGACTACCTCGAAATTTAAAACGAATTAATGATATAGATATCTTCAAGAAAGAGTTAGGGATACATTTATCCTAAAACTTAAAATATTAATTGATTCTTTTTTCTTAATATTTTGCTCAGAGTAGAAGGGAAAGGGAGTGGTTAAGAGAGAGGAGGATACCTGAAGAAGTTCAATATAGTAATGAAATTTTTTTTTGTTTTTATAAATCAAATTAAAGTAGGTAATTAAAGTTCTCTAACGGATTAGAATAAGTAATTTGAAAAGCTGGTAAAATATTTGAATTTAAATTAGCTTAAAATAAATATTTCATTATAAAATTTGTATTAGTTTATAAGATAATGTATCTTAAAATGCAAGTATGCAAATAAATAAAATAATAATAATAATAATAATAATAATAATAATGTTTAGAATTTAATCAAATAATAAAAAATTACTCATACGCTCCAGTGAACTCTGTAATTTTTTTAATATATTTAAAATAAAATTGTATACATCTTCCTATGTGCTTTTACTATATTTATATTTATTTATGTTTGACAAATCACCACTAGAAAGAAGAAAAAGTGTGGGCAGACAATTAAAACGCTCTGGAAGGATGATACCCGCGCATCATCCCCATTCAGTCGTTGAGATGTGCTTGACAGAAGAAGATGGAGAATTCTGAATTAGGCTTATGCTCATATTTTTATATCAAAACAAAACAATTAATTAAATTTTTCATGAAAATTACCCTCACAATTATTGTAATAAATAAATTTGTAGTTTAATTAATGTGTGTAAAAGCAATAAGAATAAAATACAAAATACAAATGAAATAAAAATAATTTAAAAAATATAAATTTGAATTCAGGAAAACATAAGAAATATATTTTTCTTCCTCAAAAACACAAAAAAAACTCGACAATACTGGGACGATACAAATTTTTTTCAAATTTAATGATATCGAGAGATTCATCAAAATCGATCGTTTTGTCTCGTACTGTTCTCAAGTGAACTTATTTCCTATTAACTGATTGTGATTGTGTTTCTTTTTCGAATATCACTCAAATAAAAACATAACGCTTCTAACAAGCGTATTTAATGGACAGTGGCAAAATTTTACAAAAGGATTTTGCATTTACAGAATATTGGAATGCAAAATTATGTTCTTACAAAATTTTAGATTCATTTAGAGAATTTTTAGTCAGTACAAAAAGAATTTTTAAATAAAGAATAACGAACGTTCTCTTTTGATTCTATTTCTGTGGAATCTATGGCCGATTACTTGCTGCTTTTACAATTTATTTCAATGCCGATGTGTTATTTCTTCTGTATTTTAATTGCTTACAGGTAACTACCCCTGCCACGCCAACAAAAAAAAATTATTTTATATTAAACCTTCCGATGATATAATCACAAACAAAGCCGATGCCACATTAACTATATGTTTATCAATCAAATACCTACATACTTTCAGAAGAATAGTAACCATTGACTATTATAACATGACCGAGACCGGATCTAACTAAGTCGAGTTCTGCATGTATAGTTTGCATTGCCACTATATCGTGAGAATTTATGTGCAGCAAATAATATGTACTACATTAATCAGTCCGGTATAGCCTCTGCCTTCAAACAACCATAACATCTTTACCGTCATAGAAATTCAAAGCAAATTGATGTAAATATTTTTTCAAAGTTACGCTGAAGTTTCGGTTTAAATGATGTGGTGTTTTTATTTTATTTTGCATCAACTGAAGTTGATTATTCTCACTTGCAATTAGCACATATGTATAATGTATATACATGGTAGTGTATAAGGGCCAGTTACGGGTTCATAACCAAAATTGAGCTTCAACAATATTGGATAAATATTTTTGTTTTGATATTTTAAAAAATTAAAATTTATAAAACGAATTGCAGATATTATATTGCTTAAAGCTTTTTATCGAAATGTTATGGAATATCATTTTTAGTATTCATATTTTCTTGATTTTCCTTTATTTTTTGTTTTTTATTTTTTACTCATTTTAAATGTATTTTAAGGTAAAAAATGTTAAGTATTTTTAAGAAAACATATTGGACTTTTATAATGAAAAGAAATTATACTTAATTACGTGTTTTTTAGAAAAAAATCATATCGAAGTCAAAAAAAAAACAACTTTAAAATTCTTAAAAAAAGTGTTTGATAACACATAACAACAAAGATTTTTTTCCGGGAAAATAAGTATATTATATGAAGATAATTGGCATCCTGAATCTGAAAAGGAAAACCCATTTTCGTACATGAGCTTTAGTTTTTGAGGTATGACACACGGATTCTCAAAAAAAAAAAAAAAACAAAATAAAAATAAAAAACAAAAATAAAAATTTTCTTCAGAATCAACCAAAAATGATCTTTTTCATGAAAGTTGGTCGTTTGGCAGAAGGTACATTAGAATAAATCCATTTATTACGGTTATTTGTGTTATTACCCAAGTTACATTTTTAGTTCTTTAAAGGCTTTAGCAACGCTTCTAGAGCTAATCTTAAAGCTCCTTTTTTTAATAATGAGCTCTAGAAACACATTTAGAACTTAAGTCGAGCTCATTTGCAGCTAATTCTTTGAGTTTGAGAGCACTTTTTGTCTCTTAAGAAGCACGTTATTAGTGGCAAGTGACTCTGAAGGTCTATGTCATACACCTTTAAAGAGCATCTTTTGAAAGATGTTTGTTCGTATTGGTTTGAGTAATAAATATAATACCAAACATAAATGCAGGCACGCTTTAATACTTATATAGAATAAGTGAATCGTTTGATAGTATAAATAATGTATAATTTTCTAAGATATGCCAATTATAATTTCCTACCAAAATAAATAATAAAGGAATTTAATATTTTTCGGTGAAATGTTAGCTTAATTTAAGTGCGAATTAAATTTTTTCTCAAATGTTATGCGGGTACTTTGTTAAATTACAACGCGCCTTCGAAATTTTGTATTTTAAGCTGTCAAATAAAAATAAATAATAACTAAAAAAATTTAAAATTCTAAAAAAAATAAATTTTCAAATTCGAAATAAATTTATTTTGGTTAAAAATACAATTTAGTTTGATTTTGAGTGAGAGCGCGGGGATAGATATTTCTTTTTTTAGTGAATAAAAGAAAATATTGCATTACTTTTTTTTCTCGCCGCCATGTGTTCATAAGGGAAGAAGGTTTCTTCAATACAGCTGTACAATCATTTTGAGCTATATTTTTGATTGTTATAGAGCTGCAATATTGATTACTGTTGATATCTAGCTCTTATATCACTTAAAGATTTGCTTTTTGTACTTTTGGAGCTAGTGTTAACAAGATGGCATTTTTCTGGTTTTTATATTTTTTTAATGAAATAAAAAGGGGGTTTCAGAAATTGAAAGTTTCGGCAAGTGGATAATAAATAAAAAAGAATTATTTCTATGAACGAAGATTTTTATTTGAAGAATATTTTATTCCAAAAATGTATTTTAGGTCCTCGGTATATTTTTATATGTACGTAATAAAATTTTCAAAGCGTATTTTTAGAAACGAAATTGTCATCAAATAAAGTTTTTATAACTCACCCGCCATTTGGAAAAAAACAACCAATATGACGAGAACGACACATCATGCAGAATGAAATTAATTAATTTATTTTAAACTGGTTTAATTTTTTCTTTTGAAATAATTATTTTCTTCGTATTCTAGTATGGAACACCCTATAACAAGAGCGCTATAGAATTTTTTTTAGAGAGGTTTCATATACAGCTGTTATAGAATTTTTTTAAAACTTGAAAATGCGCATGCGCTTCACTAAGTATTTGAGTGCAAATATTAGTAATTCGGCTCTACAGCCGCTTTTTGTACAGCTCTGTAAATGCTAAATTTTTACATTTCAGAAGATAATGCGTTAGTATTTTGGGAATGTGTTGCTAGCAGCTGTATAACGTTTTTAAATTGTCTGATATTGACAGGTTTCTCGATAGTAGACGTGTAAAGTTTGTTATGGAGCATATTTTTAAATCTTGATGCGATATAAAGTTAATAGAGCTAAAAGTGTTCTCAAACTTCAATTACAGAACATAATTTATTAAATAAAATGAAAGGAGCTGTGAAATAATCTTTTACAGAGCAATAGCTTTCAATTTTGCTAGCTAAGAGCTGTAAAAGAACAGTTTTGCATCTAATAGCTCCAACGATGTTACTTGGGTACCATTTAAATCAACGAGGCAAAAATAACAATCATCATGGGGATTTTTTGATTTTCGCCAGTTCATTGGGGTATTGAGCTCCAAAGAACATCTTGTTCTACTTGACCATAGTCGCAAACTAACAACAGAGTTTCGACAAACAGTTTAAGGCACCCAGAGCTTATCTAAATTACACACTTGCATTTTAAAGTAACCAAAATAATCTGTTTTCACGAATTCTGTCACCAATTTTTAAAAAAATTTTAGCCTCATTCACCGCAAATATTAAAAAAAACAGTGTGGGATATTAAAACAACTTCTCCGTGATGTAGATATTGTTATAATTTCTTCATAATTGGATATTAACACTGTACGAAACTGCAAAATGTGCGACTAGTCTAACTAAAACACAATAAAGCTTTGTAGGCAAAACTAAAGCTGATGGATTAAAACGGATGGTAGATTTAAATTTACCGTTTTTGAATATAAGAGAAAAAAAAAATTCCGGAAAATTTTAAAAAGTTAAATTTTGTAGGTATGTGTAATGAATTGCAGGAAAACGTTATCCACAAAGCAGATAAAAATTTCTAGCTGTTTTTTGTTTAAATAAAAAAAATTCAAAAATCGGTTGTAGTTTGGTAAAGTTAGAGCCAGTCGAAGGAAAAAAGAATACAGCTCATAACAACCGTTATAAGTCGAAAACGAAGCGAAAACGAGAAAATTACATCTTAAGTTTTTCGACTTGAAATGCCCTCAGGAATTCATGGTTTGCTTCTGAGACGGTGATTTCGGGATACCCTGTATATTGGTTTTTTCGATAATCTTGTACGTTGATATAAAATAATAAAATAAACAAAAATAAGTGATTAAAATGTACTAACTTGATGAAAGTTATTATGATTGTGTTCTATTCGTTCACAATAAATAAATAAAAAAAATCAGGGCTACAATTTTTCAACGAATTACTCACATCATTTTTACTTGCGATATACATATGTGTGTATATTGCACGAAGGTACTACATATATGGCAACTTATAGGCTAGTAAAAAAAAATCGAACTAGAAATTTTGATCAAACTTGACATTATGAAGATATCGAAGTCGAAAAAAGTATAGGTCTCGCAATTCTGTCTGCCTATATGTTCTTTCAGCTGCAGCCTACGTGGGTGGGTTGATTATCTTTAAATTTGCTACGTACCTTCTGTTTTTTTTGGGCATTCCCCGAAACGCTTTTTTTATTATTTTTAAGGACCAAAAAATAACGGTACCTGCCGTACACATTTTTTTAGCAAATAATGTAAACCTTTTTTCCAGGAGATCATTATGTAAAGCTATTAAATTTCATATCAAATTTGTTCTTGTAAAAAGGGTGTTGTGCCAGAACTTGGCTGGGCACTACCGTGCCCTTAAATATCTTTAATGTTGATATATATTAAAGATAAATGTTAAAGGTTCATTGATTTAATGACAACTTTAACGAGAAAATGTTTAAAAAAAATATGATTTTCAAAATTTTTAAATGCAATATTATTTGAACTATTAATAACTTCACCAGAGCCATTAAAAATACAATAATTGAATAACCCAAAAATAAAGCATTTTCTCAAAAAAATGTATAATCTTATTTTCGTTTTGCAATTTTTTGCCCAAAAACCTGAAATGAAGTGTTCTTATACAAGTAATTTAGAAATTGAAGTTAGAGACGTTTTCGGGAAAATTTGAAAAAAAACCGAAATCGTTTTATGTCAGTAAACTGTGTTAAATAAACTAAAACAAAAATTCGAATTTTTTCCTATCACACAAAAATTTTATAGCTTTCACCAATCAAGACTGTATATAAAAAATAACAGTGGACGCACAGATCACAGATGGACTCTATTGTGAAACCCACTTTTGCGTACTTTTCCATCATTGCAGCGTTAATTTTGATTAAAATCTCTATATTTTTGTTTACATAAAACTAATAATACTACTTGCTCCAATACATCCGCAAGTAAAAAACAACTTATAATTAAAAAAAAATCGATTTAACAATAAATTGTGGAAAAAGCGTAACCTGCACAGGAACAACTTGTTCATTTGTTTTTAATTTCAATGGTTAAAAATTTTATACTTAAAAAAAAAGTCATGAGTCGGTCAAGAAAGAGTAAATTTAAAGTTGGGTTCTAATTTTATTGTCCTCAGAATTAATAACATATTTTTTTTTAATAAACACATTTAAAATATTTTTCCACGTTGTAAAATTTATTCATAAAAAACTTTACTATAAACAAATAAATATTTGGACTCATATCACTTTGTTTTTCAAGCGACGATATTAATAAAATGGGTTCAGCGGAATTTAACTAGATTTTGAATAATCGGAATTTTAAGAGAAAAAAATTAAAAAAAAAAAAACTTGGGTTTTTCAAACTTTTTTCGGGATTTTATAAATCAAGATTCGAATACATTTCCAAAAAATTACTCAAGCGAAAAACAGTTGAAAGTTGATAGTATGATATTTGACGTGCTGTAAAATACACGAATGAAAAGTTTACTCAGTGTTGTTGTTTTCTGTTGCAACAGTGTTGTGATATTGTTTAAGGTACAAACGTATATTTCTATACTTTAATTATTATATTTCATTGGTGTAGGTTAGGTTATGCAAACGTCGAACTTATATACAGTTCCAATAATTCTATACCACTTGCATCGAATCGTATAATTCATAGACTTTCTGAATATGTATAGCGTCTGTTTGTTCATAGCTTATATTATGACATTATCAAAAATCTGCGGCATTGTAATTATCTAGAATATGAGAGTACTGAAGCTGTGTTATTTTTCCTCATGTTAAATTCATTTTCTAACAATTTGATCCAAATGTAGAAATTAAATGACATAAAAATCACCACGCAATTTCCATTACATTGGATACATTTTTTGCCATAACACGGGATTATTGCAAGAATTACCTTTGAAATTGCAGAAATAATTTAATTTTTTTTTCACTCGTGTCAACAATAATTCAATGAATTTGACATTCCACATTTTGTTTTCCTTTCGGCAAACTGAATTTCATAAAATGCATCATGCTGTTATGTTTCTATGTTTTGTTTGATGTGAGTTTCACGGATTCCGTTTTGGTATTTTATTAATAATAATGCATTCAGTCTAGAGTTCAGTTTATTTGCAAATATATTATTTTCGCTTTAATATTTTCAATTGTTTTGCTTAGAGTGAAGTTAAATAAGGATAAGCATTAAGCAAGTATATGTAATTTGTAGAAACCATCTATCAACAACAGAACGACATGATTTAGTTGTTTATGAAATTCTGTGTAAAATAAAACAAAATGATGAATTTCAAACATCATTTTGGTACTTTAAAACGAATGAGTAGTGTATACATACGTTTTTGAACGAATTTAGCAGAGCATGAAGCTGATTTAAAAAATAAATCTCTTGGAAAACATGTATATAAACTAAACCACTATATCAAAAAATTCATATCAAAATTGACGGCGCGATGTGATAAAAGTTTTAGCTTTTTGTTTCAGTGTTGTTTAATAAAAAACAATTTCTTGCATATTAATAAAAATAAAATACACAACTGGGTCCCACGTTAGACCCAGGGATATAAAGCCAAAATTTTATTTTTTGGGCTTATGTCCCACTTAAGTAGGACATAAAGTGGGGGTTATGTCCCACTAAATAAAAACTACCAAATGAATCTTTGCATACACCCAATCTCGAACCTACCCAAGTGCCCAAGCAAGGAGGGTTGCAGGGGACAGAATGCCCCCCATATATACCTCGCTGTTTATGCGCCGTTACGCTAGGTGCTATCAATGTACTAATTTTCTTTCAAATAAATCATGAACAAATGATTATTATCTTCTATGCCTTTAAAAAATTTGGAACTTATGTCCCATTGTTAACAAAAAATATTTGGGGCTTACGTCCCACTTGGGTGGGACTTAAGGCCCAAATTTAATTTCGGCTTTATGTTTCACTTACTTGCTCTTGTGTATATATCATGATCATACTGTAATTTTAAAGTCTGAATGTAAACCCATTCATCTGGTTTTTAAAAGAAAGAAATATGTTATGGAAGTCTAAATTGATTTAATACCTTCCGAAATTGTTTTCACAAACTAAAAACTTTGGCCTTGAGCTTTGTTTACTGTCATTCTAAATGCTGATCTCACTAGAAATTGATTTTATTCCATAAGATATCTGTCAAACTGTTGACATAGGTACTGCCTGGCGAGAGAATATTAATTAGAGAGTACAATTAGAAAATTAGAAAAGTGAGCGTGGTAGCTGATTTTCTGAATTTTTTCCCGTTCATCAGAACACTCCTTGCTCATTTCATTTAAATCGTAAAAAAAAGATTCCACAACCCAATATATTAAAAAGAAGGCGTGGTAGAGGGCGAATTTAACTGAAATTGCGAATTTAACTGAATTCCAAACAAAATGTTTCTTGTTGATTTCAACAAAGTCTGCATATATTTTCATTTAAATCATTGGAGCCGTTTCCGATAAAATAAGAAACAATAAAAGTGGACGTGGACGTGGACGTGTAAGTGGACGTGGAAATGGATGTGGAAGTGGACGTGTAAGTGGACGTGGAAATGGAAGTGGACGTGGAAGTGGACGTGTAAGTGGACGTGGAAGTGGACGTGGAAGTGGACGTGTAAGTGGACGTGGAAATGGACGTGGACGTGGACGTGTAAGTGGACGTGGAAATGGAAGTGGACGTGGAAGTGGACGTGTAAGTGGACGTGGAAGTGGACGTGGAAGTGGAAGTGGAAATGGAAGTGGAAGTGGAAGTGGAAGTGGAAATGGAAGTGGAAGTGGAAGTGGAAGTGGAAGTGGAAGTGGACGTGGAAGTGGAAGTGGAAGTGGAAGTGGACGTGGAAGTGGACGTGGAAGTTTACGTGAACGAGGAAGTGGACGTGGAAGTTTACGTGAACGAGGAAGTGGACGTGGAACTGGACGTGGAAGTGGACGTAGAAGTGGACGTGGAAGTGGACGTGGAAGTGTACGTGGAAGTTTACGTAAACGTGGAAGTGGACGAGGAAGTGGGCGTGGAAGTGGAAGTGGAAGTGGAAGTGGAAGTGGAAGTGGACGTGGAAGTGGACGTGGAAGTGGACGTGGAAGTTTACGTGAACGAGGAAGTGGACGTGGAAGTTTACGTGAACGAGGAAGTGGACGTGGAACTGGACGTGGAAGTGGACGTAGAAGTGGACGTGGAAGTGGACGTGGAAGTGTACGTGGAAGTTTACGTAAACGTGGAAGTGGACGAGGAAGTGGGCGTGGAAGTGGACGTGGAAGTTTACGTGAACGAGGAAGTGGACGTATAAGTGGACGCGGAAGTGGACGGATTTTACTAAATCATTTTTCTTAGTTTTATATTTATATAAGTAGCTTACAATCTTATATATCACATGTATCAAATCAACCATTAATGCAAGTACGTAAGACCAAGTTGAGCATTAAATTTCTAGAAGTCAAATTCTTAAGCTTCTTGTCCTTTGATTTGGAATTAAAGTTTCAATTATTGGTTAATGTGATGTGAAATTAGAAGGTGCAAATATTACTTTGCTGTGTAAACGACTTAATGTGGAGCACATTAGGTACGTTGTTTTGAGAATAGATTTTAACTGACAATATATGTACATAAATATATACTGAAGTGCGTTTGAACTGAAAATAAGAAATTTTGTAAATGATACAAGAGAAAGCATCTGGAATAATTCTCTTGAATTAATCAACTTAAATCGTTTTATTGCTTTATTAGATTTAATTTAAAATGTTCGTTAGAATTTATCTTATTTCCTTCTTTTATTTATCTTATTACTTTCTTTTTATAAATGAATGTTAAAATTTTAGTTTTTGTCTAAGGTTGTATATGTATCTACATTTAATAAAATAGATTGCTTTAAATCATCTTACACCTTCGACGTCCATATGCTTCAATTATTCCAGTCATCCGTAGTTAAAGTTATTTATAAATTAATACATACATATATCTACTTAAACCCAAAATCACCGGAATTATTTTGTCTTGAAAAATATTCCAGCATGTTTACACCTGATTCTGATAATACAGAAGAATGGGATGATTAAGGACCATAGTAAAGAAAGGAAACGAACTTCAGGGATCGTATTCTTCTTAGCCCGAAGAAACCAAAATAGGAAGAGTAATTCATCTGTTGATAAGTGTAGGCGTGATTCTTCAAGGTTATAGCAGGATTAATGTAGACAAATTCTTCGAAGTTATCTGTTATAGCTGTCCAGTGTCCAGTCTATCATGATGTTTTGACATCTCTCACCTCCGATTTGCAAATCTCAACTCATATGGTAGATAATAATTAATTCGAAGAAAGAAAAGAGTTTTTGTGAGTATTGAGACGAAGCGAGGAAAATGGGTCAATAAGATGTTTATGCGATTTTTTTCTTAGTGTACAACACTATTCTTTCAAAATTTTCACCCGGAAACTGTCATGGTAACTAATGAGCGGATTTATTCACACACGGTTACGCAGATGTAGATTTCAATAAAGTATAAAATTTGACAGTTGTGGCAGGTATAACCGCGAGGGAACCATTAAATCTTTAGCTGCTGTAAAATGGATGCGTGGCCATATTTTAAATTATGTATAGAATTATCAGAAAAGCAGATGGTTTCTTCGATTTAAATGTACTATCGGTAACTTATACACTTTTATTTGGAATCCTCACGGTTGTATAAGGGTGGGTTGACATCCTAGGGCGATAGCACCATTGCCCAAGGGATCGTGAAAAAACAAATATTGATGTTATTTCTGAAAAGTAAAAAACAAAACAAAATAAGTTGGTGTATGTTAAATCGGGTGGTGGTGCAATTAATGTGGAAGAAGTAGATTATAAATTGGCGTCTTCCTTCTCCAGAACCATGGCAGATAAAAGCATGTATCATTTTGTATTCTTCTAACACTCGTCTCAACTCACTCGTTACGTTTATCTCTTGACAAACGAGGAGATTTCCAAATTCAATTAAATAGTTATTATATTCGTCGGTTGACAAGTAAAACTCACTAAGTACGTTTGGAGCTATTTGGAGTTATTGAGCTTTTAATAAATAATTTAATGTTAAAAAATAATTTTGTTTTTATAATAGACCTTATAGTTTCGTCCTAAATGTCAAAATTTTCGAGAAAATGCCAAAAAAATCACTTAATGAGTTTTTCCCGCCGGATTTGCAAGGATTGAGGGAGATAATGAACAACAAAACCTAGATTTACTCAGATATTTTAATGTTTATTTAAAAATATTGTAGTATTTGCAATTTAAGAGAACGTCAAGAAATTTTCCACTTTCTTGGAAGATGCCCGGTACTACAAGAAATTAAAAGATTTTACTGAAACAAATCATTTCTTCAAGAAGACGAAGCCAAACAAATCCACCGATATGGGATCTACTTGTAAACTATTGTAGAGATGCAACATCGTATAGAAGAAGTATTATAAACGAATTATTCTAAGTTATTCACATATAATTGGTTAATTAAGTTTTCGAGTTTCATGAGTTTCATAATGGTATAAAAAATAAAAAAAAAAATGGAAAAAGATATCATTCTATAAAATAATTTATTTATTTATGTATTTACAGTGAAAGCTCTAATAAGCGGGCACTCATGGTACCTTAATTTTTGTCCGGCTATGAGAACTGTCCGGTTAAAGGAAGATATTGAAAAACTTTTTTTTTAACTTCATACTAAATTTTTATTAATAAAAATTGACATCAGTTAAGATATTTCAATTTTAGAGGTTTCTGGCTCTTGAAAAACCATTCCATACACATGAGGGCAATTTTGTAACCTTCAGTTCTGAGAAAGGTTTTTTTTTCTGATTTACATATATTGGATCGACCTCACCATTTTCCAATGTCTTCTTTATTTTTTTAAATCTCTGGCGTGTTTTTCCAATATTAAATCTAAAAAATATATCTATACAGGAAAAAAAAAATAAAATCATTTATGTCGTGGCTGAAAAAAAAAAAAACTTTCTTGACGAAGCGCGAACTTCCCTAAATATCACGAAATGGCATTTGTAGTAACGGAACGCGATGAAAGGGAACCATTCACTCTCAAAATTATACCAACTTAGTTACTCGGGAAATCCCTTAATAAGCTTTCAACATAATATCGCTCTGTCCGGTTATTAGAGTTTCGCCTCCGGTTATCGGAAATTTTCTATGGATTTGCTTACGTCTTCAAAATAAAACAGAAACTATATTGAGAACGGGCCTTCTGTTTTTTTTTTTTTTTTTTCATTTGTTGATACAAAATAATCCCTAAATAAAACAATGTGTCTGCATATGGGAGGTTTTCTATCTAAAATGAGCAAGACCAAAAAGTGTCCGCGTCCGTTTATAAGAGTGTCCGTTTATAGGAAATTAATTTGTATGCGAAATTCGAAAAATAAGTTTGTTACCGAAAATGTGTCTGTTTAAGGGAATTGTTCGCTGTATTTTATTTGTAATGGGCACCATATGAAACGTCAACAACGAACGAAAAGGGGCGCTCAGCGCTCGATGCTCTGGGCTAACTAAACCCCCATCGTCCTGGATGGAGTTTCTCTGTTTCATGTGATTCCCGTAGCATATAATATAGTCATGTTTACAATTTGTTAAGTCAAGATAATTGTTACCACTCAGACAGACGGCTCTCGACCATGTGTTATTTATTGTTTGTAAAATAGTATTGTAAAAAATGATTTTTTATTTAAATAAATCAATTTAAACTAACTAACTTGTGATTATAAAATTATTATCTATAATTAAATTAATTAGACGGCTGTGTTTTTTTATTTAATTTTTAAAAAAATTGCTTACACGGTGAGTTGCTAATTTTGTTTGTATTTAAATTTTCTTAAAGTACCAACTTACCCTTTTTTTCTGAAGGTATTTATAATTTGATAAAATTTACCTACGTTTACGTTTCTTATAACAATTTAGTATACATTTCTCTTGTTTTTATTTGATACTTTGATTGTTGAAAGTGAATTGTAATAATTTTCAAATGAACGCCTCTTCTCAGTGGACAGCTGTTTTTGTGATATTTTATATTCTCCACAACGCTTTTATGTCAAAATTTAACTAGGGTTTTAATTGGTGTTTGCAGAAAAAAGTGGGAGCTGCTAAAATTTAGCACGATCTTCGTACTAGGTTTAAAGTTAAATTTTTCAATGTAAATAAAAAGTCTAGATTCAATCTCTATAATTTGCTATTTCTTCTTCCACAAAAACTTAATGAGACTAAGATAATACAAAAAACTAATACCGAAAGGATACTGAATCTTTTCGTTTTTTGCAAGAAAAACGCTTATAAACCTTATTGATTAATTCAAAACAGTCTCACTTAGAATCATCAGTTGATTACATAGTTGGGGCCATGTCAGTACACAATTTATCAAGTTCAGTTCATATTATATAGATTTCATGACGAATAACTGAAATTCTAAAATTGTGGATAAGCACATATGCTCGCAAACATCAGCTATTAGCTATAATCAGCTACCAGAAGTTAGATAGATCGATTGGATTTTTTGGGATCAAGAAATAAGAAATGCAACAAAAACTGTTTGAAATTTTGTTTGTTTGCACTTGATGCAATATAGTACAATATCGCTGGCTTCCTTATTTTGATTCTTTTTTAAAATCTTTTAATTCTTAAAATTTTACTTTATTATTTTTTTTATCTCCTGAACAATTATTCACTTCGACGAGATTGGGCAACAAGGCCGACGATCACCAATGTTTATCCTCGCAACCCATAATGCTTTAAGTAATCCCCCTCCCTATCTCCTTTTTACACGTACGCCAATGGGTGTATTGAATTTCTGTAGAACTATGATACTCAACTGAGTTTAACCATCTGTATATGACAACTTTCATAGGTTTATTTCGAACTTAGCATAGGTTCCAATCTATTTTTTTTTTTCAAATCTTGTAAGAAATACAAATCTTTTGTCGATCTTTTATAGATTGGTGCTGATATCCCGGTGGTTTTAGTGCGGTACAAGTCTCACACTACTTGGTACCGAATATTACCAAGTGTCTTTTGAAGATTCCCACCTGTAGAGAAAAAAAAAAATCTTGCAAGAAATAAAAGGAAAAATATTTACCTACTGGAAATGGGTAGGCTTTCTCAAAAATTGATAAGCTACTAACTGACTTTTTAAGACTTAACATAACTCGAAATATAGAATTTCGTAGATAAATATGTATACCTTACCTATGTACATATATCAAGTATTTACTATCCAATATACAACCATAAAAGTCAATGATACACATGTAATCCTCATATAGTCATATACATATATGTTATTTTAAAATAAAACAAGTTTCGTGAAAGTAAACAGCTCCAAACAAAAGCAATTTTCTGACATATGGGTGATTATCTGCCAACTGTGATTTTTTAAATAAAAAATTTGCTAAAATTAAAAATCATTAAAAATTTATTTTTTTATTTTATTTGTCTTTAAATTGACATTTTACTAAAACTTTTAAGGAACAAAAAATATCGTAAAAAGAACTAAATCTCGGAGACATGGTGTTGACACTGATTTTTAATTTTTTAATTTTTATACGTTCTAACTCTTTTTGACAATATTTTTGGTGAGGTTCTAAATTCTCTTTACGTTTTGACGTTTTCAACTTTGAAAGGCAATGTTTTATTTAAAATTATATGTTTTTTGAGTTTTTTAAATCTGTTTTTTTTTCAGGTTGGAGTCTTTATTTTTATGCTTGGTTATAATGTTTTGTCCGAAGTATTGGCACCATTCCTAGTAAAAAAAACTAACAATATTTTTAGCGAAATTGCTTGAAATCATTTAATTTAGGTTGGGTATACTTTTTCAAGTCAATGGGAAAGGGTAGCAAATTTTTAAACAATCTGTAATGTAAATTGTAGTACAAACTCATTTCCACAATTCAAACCAGAAATTCATAAGAAAATTTTACATTTAGTTACAAATTATGCCCTGGACACAAAGAATCACAGTTGGCAGAGAATCACCCATATATACCCTTATATCAGATTTCAGGAAACAAAAAAGCCTTACAATGATCTTTTGTACACCTTGTATATGGCTGTTTGTTTTATTTGTTCAAAATATTGATCAAAAACAAAATTAAAAATACCATTATATTTTCTCAGACACTTTTGGCCTATTTTGATGTTTACAAATAAAAAAAAATATTTAATTCAAAAGACTTCTCATAAAAACAAAATTAGTTTCTTTTATTTGCGTTCAAATAAACAAAAAATATAGACCAATTAAAGCAGGAAAAATATTTATAATCATTTAATTCATTAAATTAAAAATGTCATATAAGAAAAAAATATGCCTTAAATGGACCAAAAAGTTCCTGTTAGCTCATTTAAACCCATTTACTTTCATAGAAGACCGTATATATCGAAAAAAAAATAACAAAACCCAAACAATTAAATTCCCAGCAATCTTGCTCCGGAATAAAAATCATATCAAAACAAGTCATTTAAAATGGTGACAAACTAACAACAACAACAACTCGCATTTCATTCCCTTTTTCATCATCGACCGACAACCGATGACGACCGCGACGCTACGCTGCTGGGTAAATTAATTCCATCACCATCTGCTATGTTTTTTTTTTGTTTCATTTAAACTATGTTTGGTCACTTCCGATTTGAATTCCTATTCAACTACGCGACGAAAAGAAATGATAAAAGTGGTACTAAACCATTACAAATTCCAACAAACGTGTTAAGGATTTCCTGTCAACTCGACGTATTTTTTTACTGAAATCTGTTATGTGGAATTTTTTACATATTAAAGTGTGTATAAAATATGTATGTACGACAGTTAATGAAACTGAATATACCTATACTGATACAACTAACAACGAAAGTAAATCAATATATAATGTGTGTGTATAAGTAGAACTGACAGCAAAAAAAAGGACACAAAATCTCTAACTCAACTACATGTATGTATACAACAGCATATTTTCACAAAAGCGACAGTTTTTGTTTTCTACTTTTTACCTTCGCACTTTGATTGGCCTTTGAACCTTTTATGTTTAGACATGATATGTGTGACAAATTATTTATGAAAAAAAAAGTTGATCAAAGCTTTAGAACTCATGAATATTTAAATAAAAAAAACTTTTTATTTTACATATTAATGAATCTTCACATTAGTAAATTAGTGAATATAGACTAATTTGACCAATAAGTTTGTATGAAATTACGAGCAAGTACAGTAAAACCCGCTGAAAGAAAGACTGTGAAATTTCACAGTCTTTCTTTCAGTTAAGCGAGTTTTTCACTTAAACGAACCCCTCTTAAGTAAAAAAAATATTTTACCTAAGTGAAGTTCGGATTAAAAATCGAAAATAAACGGTTGTGACATATCAGAAATTCAAATTTGATTTACGTGTTGAAGATTTTAAGGAGGTGAAAAATAAAAAAGAAGTGAAAGCGTTCAGAAATTTGTTTGTTCTATTCGATTCATTTTTTTTTTCCCTTAAGGATTTTTTTTTTGATGAAAAATGTAAAATTCAACTGAAAATATATTTAATTTAAGCGGGTTTCGATTAAGTGGATTGTTTTATAGGTAATTGGTCGACAAATACTGGGGGTTGAGAAAAGTGTTTCAGAAAAGTGGGTTTTACTCCCAAAAGGGGGTCTCTCAAACGGATTTGAATGTATCCCCATTAAAGTGGACGAAAAACATCAAAGTTAATGATCCTGAACGTTGCAGACAATGCGTCCGCTGAAGTTTGAACAACCACCAAAGTTGTAATATTTGTTCGATTTTAAAAAACTAAAAAGCAATCGCTTTGTCTCGACAAAATCTAGTGCTAATATTTTTTAGTTTTTTTTTATTTATTTTCCTTAAAAAAAGTTATGGCGAAAAGATTCAAAAACCACCAAAAAATTTACAAAAAAACCTTGGCCTTCAGTCACCACTGTAATTTTCGCCGCATTTTCATAAAAATTACGGCAATTGCTTTGTCTCACTAGATTTTGCCGAGACGAAGTGATTTCCGTAATTTTTATTAAAATGCGGCGAAAATTACAGTGGTGACTGAAGGCCAAAGTTTTTTTTGTTAATTTTTTGGTGGTTTTTGAATCTTTTGGCCATAACTTTTTTTTTAAGGCAAATAAAAAAACTAAAAAATATCGGCACTAGATTTTGCTGAGACGAAGCGATTGCCTTTTAGTTTTTTAAAATCGAACAAGTATTACGACTTTGGTGGTTATTCAAACTTCAGCGGACGCATTGTCTGAAAAGTTCAGGATCATCAAAGTTATAGCTCTGGAAAGTTTGGCGCTACACCATATTGTGTTGATAAGGGGTGTTTGAATCTGATGCTTTAATTAATTTTTACTAAAATTTGGTACGAATCATCAAATAATGTCAAAAGTTATTGAACATTTTCAAAAATAGGAACTACCAAAAAAAGCACTCATACGCCCCCATGTAAATTGTAGAATTAAAAAAAAAATAGAATTATCAATTTGTTTTGGAAGTTATTAGGGGTAGAAAACTAGAGAAAAGGAGGGGTACAATTTCCACTAAAGAATTTATCTTTTGATCTTTAGTTGGCAGTGGCTTTCTTAGTTGTGTGAAGCCAGAACCCCGATCTCAGAATTTTGGGTCCAAATATATCAGAATCGTTTGTCCACCTTTGTCCAGGCAAAATTTTCATTTGTCCACCGCCAGGAAAAAAGTTATTAAGCTTTTCTTTTTTATAGAAACACCCCCACAAATTAAAAAGTCGCCTACCCCCCGTAAATGATAACTTATATGGATGGGACATGGTAGCACAAAAAATTTTTAGTTTCCCACCATTAGTTCAAAAGTTATTCAACATTTCTTTTTTACCCCACAAATTAAAAAAAAAGTGTGCGTACTTATGTACACTACACGCGCTAGAAGTAAAACTTCTTTCACGACAACAGGGCAAGTATTTTTCAAGTCCTACCACTCAGAGCACCCGATTTGAAACTCAGAACCGTTGCAAAATCGTGACGCTGAATTTTGTAATTCGTGACGGGAATTTGTATGTCGGTTTGACATGTCACTCACAGCTCCATAGAAAAATTTTGTACCCCCATGCCGCAAAAGAAGTTTTACTTCAACAACACCCAATGAGCAAGAGACACAATAGATTGCAGAATATTTCCATGCAAAACCAATAAACCTACAACTATACATAATTTATGCTTCCTCGCATTAAATCGACCAATGGCCGAAAATCCAACACAACAGAAAAAAATCCTCAGAAATAAAATTCTTCCCACAAAAAACCCTTACTCGAATTCACTAACCATCTTAACGAATATATTAAATGCACGAACCATTGCATTTAACGAAAATATAATATCGTGACGCTGAATTTTGTAATTCGTGACGGGAATTTGTATGTCGGTTTGACATGTCACTGACAGCTCCATAGAAAAATTTTTTACCCCCATGCCGCAAAAGAAGTTTTACTTCAAAAATCGTCTACCACCCACAATTAATAACTTAGGAGGATGGGACCAATTGGATTCGTTTGCCCACCGGCTGTTAATGATTGTCCACCAAAAATTTTCGTTTGTCTACCCTTAGGTCAAAAATTTTTATATGTACAGTACAGACTAATTGACTTTACTGCGGGGCGAATGTGGTATAACTGGTAGATATAGTACACAGAAAATTCCCAAATTTCAACAGTTATAGTAGTAGTATAGTAGTACAGTACCAATGTACACTCAGCGGCATGGAATCTTGGCCACACTTGATTTTTGTTGTAACTAGCCCTCAAATATACATATAGAGAATATATAGGACATGCTAAAAAGAATGATAAAGTATTCATCCCACCCCCTAAAAACACTGGACGAGCTGAGGAATGGTGCACTAGCCGCTTGGGAGAGCTAATTGTGAAGGGAAATTAAAAACATTATCCAGAGTATGCCAGATATAATGCAGGCTGTAGTATGGCCAAGAGGAAATTGTGTCTGTTTATTTATTTATTTATTTTAGCTTAATACAAGCAATGCTTAAATCTAGTCTTAAATCTATTCTTAAATCTATGGTGGGTTTTTCGTTGTTTTTTTTTTTTTTTTTTTTTTTTTTTTTTTTTTTTTTTATTATTGTTGATCTGGGCCCTTGGGCCCACCCACCAGTTTTTTACATAAAAAACTTAAAAATAAATGATAAAAGGGGGTTTTGTATTAGGACGTGGTGTAAAGGGAGTTGCGGAGAGAGGAAGAACTGATATGGAAGTCGAAGATGTTTTGAGAGTTATTGACTAAACGCAACATTCTAGATATAGGTTCAAAGAGGCCGTAGTTTGTTCGATGATGTGGAAGACGGAAGAGGGGAGTGGATCTGAGGTTACGTGGGTTAGTATAAATGGGAATCATTTCTAAAAGGTAGGAAGAATCAATAGTCCCAACGAGGATCTGATGCATAAAGAGAATGTCAGCGATTTCACGACGCTTTTGTAGGGTCTGTAAGTTGATCAATTTTAATCGATCTTCATAGGGGGGTAAGATGAGATTATCAGACCACGGAAGACCACGAAGGGCAAATCGCAGAAATCTGCGTTGCACGGCTTCAATTCTTTGGGAATGAGAGTTCTGATATGGCGACCAAACTTGGCTAGCGTATTCAAGGAGGGGTCTAACAAATGTTATGTAAAGAGACTTAGTGACATAAGGGTTCGAAAATTCCTTAGACCAGCGTTTTATAAAGCCGAGTGAAGAATTGGCCCTGTTAATTATCTGATCATAATGGGCACGAAAGTTTAACTGAGTGTCGCAAATAATTCCCAAGTCTCGAATAGAAGAGACAAATGGAATAGCAACATCGTGAAAGTAATATGTTCGGAATGGTAGGGGTAATCGCTTACGGGAGAAAGTTATGGACTGACATTTGGCAACATTAAGTTCTAAAAAATTCTTGTCACACCAGGTTTGGAATAAATTAAGGTCGTTTTGAAGTGAAATAGAGTCGGTGGGAGTAGAAATGACTTTAATTATTTTCATATCATCGGCGTATATAGAGATATTTGATTCTTTGATTACGTTGATAACGTCGTTAATTGTTAAGACAAAGATCAAAGGTCCAAGGTGACTACCTTGAGGAACCCCCGAGGTAGCAAAAATGGGTTCAGAGATTGAGAACCTAAATACAACTTTGTATTTGCGGTTCTCTAGGTATGATCTGAGCCATGAGATGAAAAAAGGTGGAAAACCAAGGATTTTAAGCTTAAGGTAAATGATTTGATGAGAAATTTTATCGAAGGCTTTACTAAAATCTGTGGTGATAACGTCCACTTCATGCCCACTTTCTAATGCATTTAGAGTCTTAGAAACGAATTCCGTGAGGTTTGTTGTAGTAGATCTTCCTTTTAAAAAACCATGTTGTTGTGGAGAAAAAATAGATTTGCAGTGAAAGTACAGAGAGTCGTACACAATGCTTTCCAAGAGCTTGGGAATGGAAGAGAGTTTGGCTATAGGCCGGTATTTAGCAATATCGTTCTTTGCTCCTTTTTTATGAACAGGAAAAATGAAAGAATCCTTCCATAATTTTGGAAAAGTGGCTTGAGATAGTGAAAGACGGAATAATTCGTTGAGAGGCTGAGAAAGAGAGTTAGCACATTTTTTTAGGAATATTGCAGGTAAGCCATCCGGACCAGGAGAGAGGTCATCTTTAAGTAAACTTATCTTTTTAATGATAATATCTACACTAATGTCAACTGAAGCAAAGGAGGTATGAGGGATATTTTTAAAGTTACTAAAAAAGAATTGGTCGGGTTCTTGCGGGAGGTCACTATACGATTGGCTGAAAAAGGAGGCAAAAAGGTTTGTGATTATTTTAGGGTCGGCAGATATCGTGTCCAAGAATTTTAGAGTTGAGGGAAAGCCATCAGACTTCCGTTTAACATTGATAAATTGGTAGAAACATCTAGGGTCAGAAATTAGACAGTTTTGCATTCGATCAATGTATTCGAGGTAGAGAAATTCGCATAGGGCAGAGAAGTGGCTTTGAGCTTCCTGATAATTTGAGAAGTCAGTAGCAGAATTGGATTTCAGATAATTGTTCCATAATTTATTACGGACATTACGAAGCGATCGCAGTTCTTTATTATACCAGGGAGGGGAAGAGGAGACATTTTTACGTGGTACATAGGGGACAGACTGTACGAGACAGTCAAAGATAGACACGTAGAAGGATTCCAAGGCCGTATCAATTGAATTCTTACTCTGCAAGAAGGAACCAAAATCAATGTTTTTGATTAGTTTATTAAGATAAACGAAGTCAGCGTTGCGGAAATTGAAAGAGAAAGAATTTTCAAACAATAATGAGTCGTTGGCGAGTTCAAAAGAAAAAGTGAGGAAAAGAGGAGGATGGAAGTGGTCGAGTTTAGAGAGTAGATGAGAGCTTAAAGAAACAAAGGAATTACTGGGATCAGATGAAAATATTAAGTCAAGCTGTCTACCTAAGTTGTTGGTAATGCCACTAACCTGGAAAAGACCTAAGTCAAAAAATCGGTCAGAAAGCAGGAAATCCCTTTCCGAAGAGGAACTAACAGGCATAAAAAAAGTTTCATCTTCAGATGGATCCCATCGTAGTTGTGGAAGGTTAAAATCACCGACAATAATGAAATCGTCTAAGGGATCAGCAACTTCAACCAGGGCGTCGATTTCATCAATTGCAGCTTTGTATACTTGGGTGGGTTGCAAAGGGCGAATATAGCAGCAGACAAAAAATATATTCCGTTGTTTTAAGCAAATTTTAACGCACACAAATTCAAACGAAGATGCACAAGACTTTTTAACTAAGCAAGCATCAAAACGATTGTGTACCGCCAAAAGAACACCACGGCCAGAGATATCAATGTTGTTACTAAGACCATCGGCACGAAAGACAACAAATTCGGAAGAAAAAAGTTCTTCGTTAAGGATAGAGGGGCAAAGGTTTGTTTCCGTTAAAGCAAAGATTTCATATGGAAGTATTTGGGAGTTCAGAAAAATGGACGCCGTTTTTGTGCGAAGCCCCCTTACGTTTTGGTAATAAAGAGACGAAATATGGGGGATTAGTTAGGGTCGATAATATTTTTTAAAGGTGTTGCGAGTGTTTTGGAGGTATGATGTTCGTTTAGAGCTAATATGAGAAGCGTAAGTTGTAAGGTCTTTAGAAACTGTACTAGGAGAAATATTGAAGCCTTCATGGAAACGGATATAAATCTTACGAAGGCATGCATGGTCTGTTGGAAGGCCTTCTTTTTGAATGGATACAATAACATTTGTTTTTGTTTTGCCTTCAATACAAACTGAGTCGGGTTTGTCATATAAGTACGCAAGATAAAGCCGAACATTATCAAAAAGTTTACTGTCTCGTAAGCGAGCCATCATATAACGCCCATCTAGGTCGTTAGGAGTGGGAGATGGAGCAGCAAATCTAGAAGTAAGTTTCACAGAGGGAGGAAGCATAGGGTCAAAAATCGGGGGATGACAATTTGCAGAAGCGGGATCAGGAGATCTCCTAGGAATAATATTGGGTTGGTGATGAGCAGGAGAGTTGGAAACTGAAGAAGGAGCAGAAGGGTTTATGGTATGGGAGTGAATAAAATTTGGATAATGGTTGTTAGTGGAGAAATGATACACGTTTTTGTTTTGGTAATAGAGGATTAACTGTAGTTTTTGGACAGACAAGTGGAGAAAAATTAGGAAAGATGTTAGTTTTAAAGCTCCAATTAGATGGATTTTTTTTGGTTGGATGGGTTTTTTTTAGTGTTAGGCTTTATATTTATCTTATTATTGTTGTTAGAATGGTTAATCCACTTAGAGATTTTAGCTTTGCCTATACAAGCGGAGTGGTATGAAGAAAACAACCATTCATATTTAGAGGGAATGAAGATCTTGAAGCTTGAAGGAGAAACTTTAGTACATTCTCCTAGGGTGATAGCAAATTTCTGAGAGAAAGCAATTCGAATCCAGGGGACCTCTGCATGTTTAGGGGAACCTTTAATGTAAAAAGGGGTGAATTCTGCATTTGCATTAGGTTTTTTGATCTTGTTATTCCACTCGGGGATGGTCCATGTCGTTCCAAGGCGATTGATAATTGGCTGGTCCACTTCAGGAGATGCGATACGGTTCATCTGTGGTAAACTGGGGGGTGAAAGAGGGTATGTAAGCCTATCGGAAAGTTCGTTCATTTCCGCCAGGATAGATGTGTTATAGATGGAAGTGGTGGGTTGGATGTGATCAGGGATTTCATCAATCTTGTAGGAGGCTGTTCTGATATCTTCTGAGATTTCACCAATGGAAATACGTGCAGCGGCTAGGTCATTACTAATTTCATTAGTCTTAGATACTAGATCAAAAATTACGGGAGCGAGTTGACAAGAATCAGTAGAAGAAGTTCGAGAAGTTGATTGAAGATGAATGTCCAGGTCTGTGCGAATAGAGCTAATATTGTTGCATAAGTCCTCGAAAGGTTTTGACTTGGGTAATGAGGCCAGAGTGGATTTCATAACACGTTTTAGTTCATCGAAGGCACAAGTGCTATCATCCAAGGAGGGAACACACGATGCTGATACGTCTCAAAACCCCCCAAAAATAAATAATTTTTTATTTTATACTGTTTTTAATTTAAATATATTTTTCTGAGAAAATTTAAAATTTTAAATTATTCGTTATTAAAAATGAAGTTTCCTTTGAATTATCATAAAAGTTTTTAAAACAATCAAAATATGCACATTGAAATATGCACAATGAAATCATAAATAAAAAAATATTTGAGGGCGAGTTACAACAAAAATCAAGTGTGGCCAAGATTTCGTGCCGCTAAGTGCAGTATATATGGGTGACAGTTTAACAATTCTTTAATTTTTATTTTATTTTATTTTATTATTTTGTTTTTTTTTTTTTTTTTTTTTTTTTTAAAGAGCTTCATGAGACAAGTGGGAATAATAAAAATATGACCAATTTAGTTTAAAATATTAATGGATAGTGCAAATGCTCTGCAGCCTATAAAGCACATAAATTTTAACCACTGTCGGTGCTTCCTATGAGAATTTTTCTAAAAAAAAAAACAAAAACTCCCCAGATAAATTTATCTTATGCGATTTTTTATTCAAAAACATTAAAAGTTTGCAATTTTTTATAATCCCTTTGAATAATGCAGAATTTTATTTTTTAATTGTTACAGATTGGAAAGCACGATTTGAGCAAAAAAACAGAAAAATAATATCTTAACTTTTATACATCAGAAAAATTGCGTGATTTCAGTCATTTGAACATGAAAAAATTTATTCAGCGTTCATATTATGTATAATCGAATTTTGGTTCGTGTTTCTATATTTGGCAAATATATTTCCTTTATTAGCTGATGTTACACTTGAAATCATGTTGTCATATAAAATGAAGTCTTAAGGACTGACATTTCAGATATGTATATCATTTTTCTTTCCTCTTCAACATAGAAGTATGTATATATCTCTTACTGTCATTCCATAATAAATGAAGGAAATAGTTTCGTCTATTTGTGTTTATATGATGTAGCAGTAAAACGAAACAAATCCATCATTCATCACAACAAATCCGTAAAAATCACAACTTCTGTCCTCTGTCATCATCATCATCATCATCATCATCATCTACCGAAAGTAGAGCTAAATAACCTCAAACAGAAATAGCCAAGAAAAAAATGGTCAAAACTATTATAGTTAGGGAGGTAGAGTTGTAAATCACCCATATTAAATTCTTCTTTTTTTTTGGGGGGTAGGTACTTTTTGCCATTTGCTTCTACGTAAGTCTCTTTTATGACTGGATCGAATTTTTTTTTAAAGGTGTATGTAGGTACATATTAAAATGCATTTATAGACGCGCAAACATATAAACGGTTTTAATTGAAATTAGACAATAAAACATCATTGCCACTTAGAAAAATTAATAATATAAAAAATAATTCCTGAATAAAGTCGAATTGATGTTTTCCTTAAAAGCCCTTCCACACTATCCCATCGAGTATTAACACATGTCAAAAAAGTGGGTAACAAATCATGTATAATAGTGTGGAAACAAAATATAGCAGCCCATCTTACACAGCATGATATTCCAGCCTACACGATTTGACATGTATTAATACATGAGAATTTTTAGAAATGGTTCTAATTCTATCATACATTTCATCACATTTTTATTGAGGTTAAGTTATAACTATTTTGTGTGGTCAAAAAATGGATTTCTTTCCCAACTTCAATTTGACATGTATTAATACTCAGTGGGATAGTGTGGAAGGGCTTTAAGGAAGATTTTACTTTGCTCATAGGACAAGTATTTATTTCAAGTAAAAAGAGGAAATGGATAAGTCCAAAAAAGCTGTTTTTGGAATTCCTTTCTCGACGTAGCGTCGTCAGTCGTCACGTCGGTCGGTCTGTTTGGCTATGCATCTGTTCGTCCAAACTAACATTGAGATAGAAAATAAATTCATATTTATTTGCTTGATTTGCTTGAATTTTAGAAAACAGTATACTTTTATGTGCTTATAGGGGAAAAATTCAGATTCTTCTTTTATCACATCTAAAAAGTGTTACATATGCGAAACAACGATTTTGATTTTTGTTTTCTTTAAATTTTCTCGAAAACTGTTAAAACGGTGAATGAAATATAGGTACATACTTTGTTTCTGTAATTTTTTTAAAAAATTTCCTTGATTTTGGCAACAAAAAAAAATTCTTATCAAATTTTCAGTTAAGTGGGCCTTCTTCAGAAAATAACCAAAAACTATTATATTCGTTGGACATCACCAGAAGCTGACTGGGCTACCGGGAAACCGGGATTTTGCCCGGTGGGCCCCAGGGAGAATACAAATTATATGAAAGTCTCTGCAGTACTTTCTGTTCGTTTAAAAGAAAACTTTCTTATAAAATTGGAATTCTAAGGGCCTTACAGTAAATATTCGGCTTTTGTGGCCCAAAAAGAATCTCAGGAAGTCCACAAACCTCATGTTAGAAGCCCACGCAATAAGCACAAAGTATGTTGGATACCAAGATTATTTTAACGAAAACTGTAGTTAAGCTGGTGGGGATCCATACACTTATTATTCTTGAGTAACTCTGGCCCCATTGGTAGCCCCCATATTACTCTTAGTAAACCTTATATTCAAGTTTTTAAAGTATGTACTTTCAATTCATTTAAAGGAAAGCTTTCACAAAAAATTTCAGGACCGCAGAAACAGAAAAGTATGTGAGTATTTTCGAAGTCTCGGTAGAAGTAGAAAACATCAGTTAAAAAAATTGCATTATAACAGTAAACAGGACCTTTTTAATGTTTTCAAAAATCTAGTTACATTTTTTGTAAACTTGAACACATAACACAAATTTCGGAGCAGACTATATTTTTGGCTTCAATTACACCACGATAAAATTTTTTTTTGTCGTTTTCGAAGCTTATTCTTTTTCACTCCTTTTGTTAATTTTACTATTTCGTGGCCCTTTTGTTAAAGTCCTTATTCTTATTCACTTATTCTTTTTCACTCCTTTTGTTAATTTTACTATTTCGTGGCCCTTTTGTTAAAGTCCCGGGAGGCCCTTTGACTCCCAGTCCACCTCTGATCATCACTGGCACAATGAAGAGCAGCATGACGTGATGTCTATCCCTCTTTTAATGTTCGATTATGCTGAGATAAACGCCTGGCATTTACTAATGATTGCATCATTGGTTATGTGGAATATGAAATAAAATGAACTCTTCGACATTTGCCTCTGCCTCTGCGATTTACACCAATCCGGGCGTTTACAGTAACACAACCAAAACAGAAAATAATTACTTTAGGCCAACATAATATGACAACTTGGCCTAAGAATTTTAAATTTTTGTTTGAAGATTGATTACTGGTCTAAGGGCTTGTTTCACAATGTCTGAGTAAGTTCTGATTAGTTACTCGACACATTCAATACTGACACAAGTCCACAAACCAAATAAAACGACTTTTGCATTTTTAACCCATTCAAGTCGGCAATTTGTAAGTTTTTTCTTTACGGAAATTGTGACCCTGTTTCAATATTTAATGTGTCGAATAACCAATCAGAAGTTACTCAGACATTGTGAAACATGACCCTAATTCTGTTGATTTAATTTAAACAATATCTTGAATAAAGTCAAACTCAATTTATTATAAAATATTTGTTATCCCTTACTAAAATGCAACCCTAGTTCCCAAACTATATGCATATGAATCAAACCGTTGTTGAAGGTCCGTTATTATAGTCCATGTCCATTTGAACAAAATCGAAAGTCCTAAATTGAGCTGATACTCTACTTATGGGTTTAATCTCAGAAAGTAAAACAAGTTTCTTTTCCATATACATAAACATACATGGCTATCTATATGTATATATTTTTTTTTATATCTAGCATGTGCTAAACTTTTCCCCTTTCCTCTTAATTTCAAAGTTACGCAACCAATAATTGTGTGCACGCAATATTTCCCGCCTCACTTGCACAGCACAGCACAGCACACTCACCGAAGTCAAAGAAATTTATTTCTCAAAGGAAATACCTATCAGACAACCTTTTTTTTATTAAAAAACAGATTAAAGTTCTGCGAATTTTATGTTGGTTCAGCCTTTTGAGGCAACGAAAAAAAAACCTTAAATTGTTTTGGATTTTTTGAATTTATGTTAAACGAAGGTCGTAGCCAGATTTGGGGTGGTCTTAATAATTGTGTGGCAATCGCTGGAGATAGTTGTCGCACCACCAAGTTAGGATAGCAAAAAGAAGTATATAATCACACACCACACAACACAGTGACAGATCAAGAGCTGTCATGAAATTTGGTGCAGCAAAGGCGTTCCAAAGACCCATGCCGCAGATTGTCACGCAATATAATATATGTAGGTACGGTACATATATGTGATTAAATTAGTCGTCGTCGTCGGGAGTGGTTCGACGGGTGTTTGCTGTTTTAGGACTTTGGGCCACACGAGACATTTCAGACGCATGCTGAATGAACAAATCTGTTAATTAATCAATTAAAGATTATAAGTTTACTTTTGTCATCAGGGAGAGGTTGTTGCCTGTTGGTAATATAATTTATCTCGAAGACATAATCGGACAGGCAAGGTGAAGATTTTCACAAGAAAATCTTACTAGGCTATTAGCAATAGGTATACACTATGCGTACATGTAGTTATGAATTATGATCGTAGTGGGTAATTGAAGTGGGCTGGTGATTTGTTAGCTTTGATTTGTAATTATAAATAGTCATGTGCGTGTTGCGTAGGTATAGGAAGCGAGTTCAAGAAACTTTATTAAATTCGCTGTAAAGAAATAGATAGAATTGCGAAGGAAAATTTTAGAAAACAAAAAAGTATAGTTATGCCTAAGTGAAAAGAGTTATTTTTAAGGAATTGGAAGAATTGAACGACTAATTTCAATTTGTTTCAAAAATTTTTTGTTTTAAATTTTGTTCTAAAAATATACCTACAATACATATCTACATAATTTTTTGTTGTTTCAATCAATATATAAAAGTTATCATTAAATAAAGTAATTAAAATTGGATTTAGGTAGAAATACAGGGTGGGGTGGGTGGAGGGCAGTGTTGCCTTTTGGCCCCAGGGCCAAATGGCGCCTTTTTCAGACACGGGAACCGTGGCCCCCACTTTTTCAAAAATGATCAAAATGGGCCCCTTTTTCTGTTTAAGTAAAATTTTATTCTTTATTGAAAGAAAAAGAATAGAAAGACTTGCGGTTCTATGATATCTGCACTAAATTTATTAGAAATAAACAAAGATTTGGGAAGTTGGGTACCAATTAAAAACCTGATAAATACAAAAATAATATTTTAAACAATTAAAATACGAAATTTTTTTAAATTATGTATTTAGAATACATACATAGATATTATTTTATTTTTTATTTTTTTTTAATGAATTTGTTTTGTTTTTATTCTTTATGCTATTAAAAAAAGTTTTTTTTTTAATGTTTTTGCTGCAGTTATTTCATTTTTTGCCTTAATAGTTTTTTTGGAGGCCCCTTTTTTGGCGTGTGTCCCTTTTTGGGACCCGTTTTGAAATTTTTCAGAAGCAACCCTGGTGGAGGGTAGTGAATTGAAATGGAATTAAGGACGATTTAATGAGAATTTTTTTGTACGTATTTTTCAATATTGGAAATTTAAGTACCGGCATATTATTATTTATATAAAACTTACTGGCGATTGAAGCATAGCTTCCGAATGCATTTAAGTATAAAAATAAATAAAATAAGTTTTTTTAAGTTATTTAAAATAATATTTTTTAATTAACGACATATGGTTTTTAATAAAGTGTAAGTCAAATGGCGTGCCATGGACTTATGTACCATATTAGGTATATACATATATTCAGCTTAAACCTTTTTTCAAAGTTTTCGTGCAATATATCGAGCAATTTGAAAGGAATTTTGGCGAATTCGGTCTGGATGTTATCATTTTAAGACTTAAGCTAAGTATACACGATTGGAAGATCTTCCACTATTGGCCCAACTGTCAAAAGCCTGCCAATAGCATCCAATGAGTCGACAATTGCCAATTTTCTATCAAGTGAAAATTGTCCGTTTATACTGTTGTTAGATTTTAACCAAAAATTAGACAAATATTTGATAGAAAATTGGATGACAATTGCCGACAATTTTTTGTCTTCCAATTAAAAATTGTCTGTTTACACGGTTGGAAGACTTTAGAGATAACAAAAATTGGTAGAGTCATTGGAAGACCATTTTCTTGGCAGATGACAGAGAATTTGAAACTTTATTTTAGAATGAAGTATAAAACATAAACATAAAACCATTCGGTTTTTTTTTGTTCGATTTAGAATTGAAATTAACATTGACCACAAAAAGCCAATTTAGCACTTCATTTCACAATTAAAAAAAAAATTGGTCTAAACTTTTTTTTTCATTTTTTTTATCAAAATTTTGAGTTTGCATGCGAATTTTTCAAAAACTGTTGACATAAAAATTTGGTTTAAATTTAGAATTATAGATCAGATTTCTGGCTTACACAACCGGTATAGTACTTTATTGTAAGTGTTGCAGTTGTTTTTTAATATTTTTTTTTTAATTTAAGTCATTTTTTTCTAAAATTGCCCCTACCTCCAAAATTTAAAAACACTCATATTGTACGACACATATCGTCCCCTGTCTCACAAACTGACGTAAGTGTTTTTTTCACATTTAAAAAAAATAATTTTTAAAGTTATTGGTTCTGGTTCCAACGATTTTCAAAACAATATTTTGTAAACTACAAGTTTTCTATTTTTGAATTTAATGATCGATTAAATGGTTTAAAGAAGAACTATAGCTAAAATATGGGTTTTCCTAAGATTTCAAAAAGGCAGTTACGCCAGTTCGTGAAATGAGAGACGTCGTGTAGTTCACGAACGAACTAGTTCAAAGAGCAGTTCCTGCAAGTGTACTAAGTGAACTAGTTCACCATATCTCATAGTTCAATTAGTTCCAGTAGTTCAATTCAATAACGAAATAAATAAAAGATAGTATTTTAAATAACTTAAAAACACTTATTTTATTTATTTATTTATTTACAAACTAAAGATCACTTGTGAAATTCTTATCGCATATCAACAAACAAAAAATAGCTATGGGAGGTCTATCTCGCCCCGTTTAGGAGGTAGGGACAATTTAAAAAAAAATTGCTTAAAAAGGAAAAAAAAAATATTAAAAAACAACGGCAACACTTACAATAAAGTTCTTTACCGGTTAAATGACTCAAAATGAAAAAAAAATATTAAAAACAACGGCAACACTTACAACTAAGTCAAATGGTTTTGAAAGCCAGAAATCTGTTTTTTAATCCTTAATTTAAATTAAATTATTTAAATTATTTAAAAATTCGCATGCAAACTTAAAATTTTGATAAAAAAAATTAAAAAAGAAAAATATTAAACTAATTTTTTGTGTTCGATTCAGAATTAATATAAGCATTCACTACAAAAAGCAAGTTTAGCAATTCATTACAAAATTTTGAAAAAAATTGGTTTAAACTTTTTTTTTTTTTATCAAAATTTTTAGTTTGCATGCGAATTCTTCAAAAAAATATTGACATAAATAATTCAATTTAAATTTCTGGCTTTCAAAACCGGTAAAGTATT
Organism: Epistrophe grossulariae; assembly: GCA_929447395.1. NCBI lineage: Eukaryota > Metazoa > Arthropoda > Insecta > Diptera > Syrphidae > Epistrophe > Epistrophe grossulariae. Next base: position 47,619,116 of record OV839568.1, read on the forward strand.
TCATTGTAAGTGTTGCCGTTGTTTTTTAAATAATTTTTTTTTTCATTTTAAGTCATTTTTTTGTTTCTAAAATAGCCCCTAACCTCCTAAACGGGGCGAGATAGACACCCAGCCATAGCAAAAAAAAATGCTTGTTTTTGACCCCTCTACAAAAAACCGTTATGAGTTTTTGGCTCCAAAGTTGTCGTACTCTCCCCGGTTAGTTCTTACTGCTGTATTGCCAAATTGTTTTATTTCCTTTAACAAGTTTTTTTTTATTTTATCCTATTTATCTATTTCCACTGAATTTGGGATAGCATCAATAATCGTATACCTCCGGTGAAATATCGACATAAGTGTTTTTTTCCTTAATATTTAGGAATCACGTTTAAAGTTTTCTTCCTTATTTAAAAAACACTTACCTACGTCTTAAAATAGGCCTACAGATCTGACTTCGAGAGTCCTAAAAATCACTTACTATTATTATTTAGCACCTGGGAGACCGAGCTACGCTCGGTATCTTTAAAATTTATTTTGAGAATTTTTTTATTATTTTTGGTTTGACTTTATTTCATAAGAAAAATTTATTTTAAGTAGTGAAATAATAAGCAATATTAATTGTTTAAAAGTTTTACAACAGATATTATTTTTACGCATGATCCAGTGTCCTAAAAATGTAAAAAATTCTAGTTTAAACATGGTCTAAGTTATTTACCTTTCACTTACGTACCTACTCTTATCATGGAAACATTAAGGCCATCGGATAATTATCCGAGATGTACTTATAGTTTGGTTCCAAACGTTTGAAAACTTGCTCCTCAAAGCCAAATTTATTGCGACTGCAGTGGTGTCAGTGGAGTGTTTGAGCATTATGTTTTTTTTTTTAAATAGGAATAACGATGTGAAATAAAATCCAATAAAGCCCTTGCGAGAAATAAGAAAAGTATGCGTGAAAGTGGACGATTTTTTATATATATAATTTTAAATTTTTTTTCACATTCATAAGAAAAAATTCAGAAAATTTCTTGAAATTTTCGGAAACGAAGTACCTACATAATAATAAAAATGGGCATGGCAGTGGGAGGATTTCAGTAAAACAATTTTTCAAATTTTTTCATAAGAATAATCTAAAACATTTATTCAAATCGTTTGAATTAGTCCCGTCAAACTAAGAAATATAATAAAAGTGGGCGTGGCAGTAGGCGGATTAAATCCAATTTGAAAATATCTGTTTTGTTTATAAGAATAAACTCTGAAAATTTCATCCAAGAGCCGTTTTCGAGAAACCAAAAACTAATAAAAATGGGCGTGATAGTGGGCGGATTTAAATTTTATTTTTTTAAATTTTACTATTATTCAGTAGTTTCCAAAAAATAGAGGCATTTACGATCGTTTTCGATAAACTATGAAACAATAAAAGTTGGCGCGGCAGTGGACAGATGTTCCTAAAACCGTTTTCTGAATTTTTTGTTTTCTTAAACTCCCTGCAAATTTCATCCAAATCCTTATAGCCATTTCCGAAAATTAGCTATATTAGAAAAATGGGCGTGCCAGTGGGCGGATTTAACTAAAATTACTTTCAAATTGTTTGATTCGGTGATCTGAACGAACTGTGTAAATATCATCCAAATCGTTGGAGCCTTTTCCGAAAACCAAAAAACAATAAAAGTGGGCGTGGCAGTGGGTGGATTTTCTCAAAATTTTTTCAAATTTTTTTTGTCATTCATCAGTATACTTCCTCCTAATTTCATCCGAATCGTTACAGCCATTTCTGAGATCCCATTATATTAAAAAAGTGGGCGTGGTAGAGGGCGGAATTATTTCAAACTAATTAAAAATTTTTATCTCGTTGATCTTAACAATCTCTGCAAATTTCATCAAAATCGTTAGAGCCGTTTCTGAAAAACGAAGAAACATTAAAAGTGGGCGTGGCAGTAGGTGGATTTTCAAGAATTATTTTTCTTAATTTTAACCTCACTCATCAAAACAAACTCTGAAAATTTCATTCAAATCATTTGGGTCGTTTCCGAGAAAAAGAGATGTTTCCGACCAATTCCGAGAAACTAAGAAATAGGAAAAGAGGGCGTGGTAGTAGGCGGATTTTACAAAATCAAAATTTTAAAATTTTTTCTCATTCATTGAAATAAACTGTGAAAATTTCATCTAAATCGTTAGAGCCGTTTTCGAGAAACCAATAATATATATACATATATACAAGAATTGCTCGTTTAAAGTAATAAGATTATATCACAAATGCAGAAAATTCTATCATTTTCAATTTCTCGAATAAGCTATGTCGCTTTTCTTTTTGAATTTGAGTAAATGCTCTACAACATTTTGCACCTTCATAATATTATTTAGGGGAGCTTATCCTTAGATTAATGGTAATTTAATAGTCCAATCACATCAGCAATAAAAACAGCACAATCTCCGGAAAGCTGGATTTTGGTATAAGGACTCCTCATATACTTCATAATGTTCTTAAGAAACTCTAAAAACCTCATTGATAAAAGCGCCGCTAACAATTTGAAGGGGGTTAAAGTCCCCCAAACTGGTTTATCTGGAATATCTCCCTAACGGTAAGTTATACAGAACAAATTTTTAGACTAAATTGTAGCTTAGAAAATTTCCTATAAAAACATCATATTATAAATATTAAAAAGCTTTTCAAAGCTAGTTATAGCTTGGTCTTGAATATTTTTTTCAAATTAATTTATTTTAGTAATTAGTGCTTACTTTTAAATACATTATTTCCGAACTCAAAATTTTGAAAATAAAATTCGAAAAAAACTTGTAATAATTTTGTTCATAAAGTTTTACGTTATTAAGTACCTATGTACCTACTTATTTCGGTTATAATTTTCGATGCTCTTATTAATTTTTAATCGAATGCTACAAAAGAAATGGCTTAAAGTCTTTCAGAGTCTTTGAAAATTATAAAAACTACTAAAAGTTCTATGGTAGATACAAATTTCTAACTGTCCTTGTTTAAACAAAAAAAAATTTCAAAAATCGGTTGTAGTTTGCCAAAGTTAGAGCCAGTCGAAGGAAAAAAGAATAAAAATCATAAAAACCGTTATAAGCCGAAAACGAAGCGAAACTGAGAAATTACTTCTTAAGTTTTTCGACTTCAAATGACCTCAGGAACTCATTGTTTTCTTCTGAGGGGTTGATTTCGGGACACCCTGTATTATGTAAGTTTTATTAACATTTCATAAGAAAATTTTCCGGAAATTATATTTTGGGTTTTGAAATTTCAATTTCCTACCAATAAGTCGTGAAATTCAGTTCCGCTGAAGTGCAGCTCCGCCGGGTGGAGTCTTACCTTTAGCATTATTTGAATTTATTTTATTTGATTTGATTATATTTTATTTTATTTTTTTTTATTTTTATTTTATTTTATTTTATTTTATTTTATTTTATTTTATTTTATTTTATTTTATTTTAAATGTGTATGAAGCTTCTAAAAAATACCGTATAGGTACTAAGCAAATGAACTATCCTCAGATACAAGACTAATTTTGAACCTAGAAACTCTGATACTATCAGAACCATATATAAACCATTAACCCATTGAATATTTTATTTTCGAAACAAACAGATCTATCCAACTAATTTCATCAGTTTCGTTTGCCAACCCACACAATAAGTCAATGCTAGCAACATGAAGAAAATAAATTGTTTGCACTATCCGGCCGGTATGAAGAAAAGAATATCATGAAAAACAAACAATCCAGTGCACACAATATTCACGAATGACAACACATAAATGACGTAAAAAAAAGCTTTCACTCAAAGCATTTTTTAAATCCAAATTAAATAAATAAACCAAATAATAACAAACAAATCAAAGCTCTGCATTCACATCCATATCCATTAGAATTCGATATCAGACACAAAATAAAAAAAAAAAAAAAAAACGTTATTTTGGTTTTTGTTTTGCTCTTTTCTACTGCGACTGCGTCTGTCAGCAATATTTAGTTGTCATTTCAGCAGTTTCGGAGAATTTTTCTTTTCTGGTGAATTGTGAAAACCTTAAATCATCAATCCGTTTTAATCTAATTTGAAAAAGTTAAATTGTTTTTATTTTTTTAAATCGCTTAGCTAATTACCAACAGTTGACAAGTAGTGTTGAATTGAATTGAATAAAAATTATAATCAAAATTCCCATTGGGTCATCAAAGTGTTCATAAACTTAACCAGTTTTATAGAAGTCATCATCTTTGTTTTTGGACCATCTTCATCCTCGATAGGTACCTATTTAAGAATTTAATGCGCTTTCCATACACATGTGATTTTGTTCTTCTTGAGCCAAATAAATCTCTTTTTTGCTAAAATAAATGTACAAAATTATCCATGAGTGTTTCTCCAAAGTGATATGAATATAGCAACGTTATCACGTTTTTCATTAGGCTAAAAATAGATTTTGTGTGATTTGGAAAAATGTGAGTGTTTTGGCCAGCAGCTGTTTATGCAAATGATGTGTGTTGTTTGAAAGAATCGATAATCATATTGACGTTTATTTTATCATAGCGGTGAATTCAGGGAGAATACAGAAAGCAAACACAAACAAAATAAGTATAGCTATTGACTTTGGAAACATTTTGTAGGTTGTTTTCGATCTATGGAAGCTGTCAAAACTAAGTTGAGATATAATTAAGTTCTTTGAGAAGCAAACACAACAACATTTTGTCAACAAAAGAATACAAATTTACCTAAAATTCAAGATTCAAAGATAAAGATGTTTTTTTTTTTTTGTTAAAGCTTTTTTTTGTTTGACTTTCTTTATTGGAAATGCATACTTTTAGGTGTTCTTCCAAATTTGAATTTATTATTTAACAGAGTTATTGAGCTATTCGATTTGATTAAAAAATTTGATTCATGTGAATATTTCATACAATTTGATTCAAATTATTTTTCTTAAACCTATCTTTTCAAACAGATAGAAGAAAAAAAAACTTTCAGGAAAAAAAACCAGCTAACTGAATAAACACGATGTAGCTGAAGCACGTAGCACTGTCAAAGTTGTAATGTGCGAAAATAGTATACAATGTGAAGTGAAGCATTAGCTGTAGCAATAAAAGTAGCTGCAGCAAAAGTTGACTAAACTATAAATTTTGCTTTATGCTACAATCTGCATATGGGATCGTTCAACACTTTTTTCTTCCTAAGGGGAACTATAGCGATACCTATGGGAATCGCGCTTCACTATTGAAGACAGTTTCTTTGAGACGTCATGACTCATGACTCATGAAGGAGCAATTTTAATGATAGTTTGCTAGGTATTAGACAGAGGCGGATTGGTAGTCAACAAAACAGTATAAGTCAACAAAACAGGGCAACAAAAAAAAATAAATAAAAGGGGTGAAAGTCCCCTTTTACACGAGGAAACAAGTTGCCAGAGATTTTTTTGACGTTTTCTTTTAATTTCCTTAAAAATCTCTTGTAACTTTCACACGAAGAAACAAAATCGTGGAAATTTTTTGTAGTTCCTTTATAGGCATTTTTTCTTTTTTAGCCCCGAGCGGGGCACAGAGCGGGCTCTGAGCGAATAGAGCTCACTCCGAACAGAGCGTGACCTGAGCGCACCGATCTATTTAAGAAACTCAATTGAGCACTGAATTCTCATATCTGTCAAATAACATGAAAATTGTATGAAGCTAGCCGCGCTCAACTCTGTGCTCGATGTGCTCGGTAATTTTTTTCCGAGCTCATCGAGCGAGCCCCGGTCGAGTTCTGAGCTAAAAAAGAAATGCAAGTTGAGAGCTCGAAGCGCTCCGAGTTTAAAAGTAACATAGTTTTCTTTTTGACAGATCAGTGCCACGCTAGGGGCCAAAAAAGAAAAACGCCTATAGAGTAGCTTGGTTGAACAAACTCTACTGTGTATGAGAAGAGGAATGTCAAAAAAATCACCTTAAATCGTTGACCGGGTAGATTTCATTTTCCCCTCTTACTTCTTGCCCTTCTCACCTATAAACTGAAAATTGCTGGAAACTCATTTTCCTCGTGTGAAAGGGGACAAAAGGATTAGCTCCGAAAACGACGATAAAACAAATTGACGCATATTCATAATCGTTCGATAAACTCATGTTTTACTAAATTGCAGTTCAAGATTTATTTAACGATCCTCTTCTTCAATCAAATTTCATTCTGTATTCATCAAAACAGAGGTTTATTGAATTGTTTAAACCTCATATATTGGAATGACAAACCACAACAGTTAAAATTAATGTCATTAAATTCAATTAAACCTACTTTTAACTTAGCAACAGTTTAAAAATTACTATGAACACGGCCCATTATATCGTTGTGTACATAATTACATAATATGTGTACCTTGATTTTTGAAAACTTTTCTGCAATAATAGAAATTTTATAATTGATGTTTTCTACTTCTACCGAAAATTGTTAAATATCGTTATCGTTCATTTCGATTCTGTTTCTGATACCCTCAATATTTTAGTGTGGGAGCCTCAACAATAGATTCGTTAACGTGCCTGAAAGTACTTTGCAGCCCCCAAACAGCTCAATATTTATTCTAAGGGTCATCAATACAGTTTTAAAAGCCTTTTGTCGCTTTAAAGGCTACAAAAGCTCTTTTTTTGAAATTGGGGACCTCTCGAGAGTCCAATTTGATCCAACATTTTGTTCGGCCAGGGACCCATCGGCCTAGTACAAAATTCGATAGCTCTTCAAAAAAGTTCAGATAAAAAAAAAAAAAAACAATAGTTTTCCAAAAGTGTTTAATTAATAATTTATTCTTTGTGGGTTTTCTTGTCTTCATCATTATATTTTTTTTTTTTTATTTTCAATAAGTAAATTTAAATATTTTTAGCCGTCAAAAATGTCATGCAAGCGATCCAACTTTTCCAACACTAGTCTCGTGAGTATTTTTAGTTTTTTTTGCATGAATTATGTAGTGTTAATTGAAGCCAACTTATTTATACCTTTTATTGATAATTTTTGAACGTTGGCTACTATTCTACTTCCTTAGGTATATGATTTAACTGGATTATCTTGCCAATACTTTATGTTGGTCAGAATGAACAAGACTCTAGCACTAGACGAGGTTCTATTCTAGCAGCTGGGTTCTATTGGCAGCTAAATTCTATCGTATATAATATAAGGGCCTAGATATTATCGGCTAGGTTGTAGCACCTACGAATAGATTATTGCGCTAGATTTTAGTAAACACGCAGATTGCTAATAAAAACAATCAAACAGAAACGAAGAGCGTAATAAACTAGACTAAATTCCTGGCGTATTAGAATATGCATAGAAGAAGATTTACAACCGTAGGACACAGCAATATATGTATTTACAAAAGTTTTAGGACTGCCATTAAATTTTTGGTCAAAGATGGAAATAATGAAATTTAAAAATGTAAAGGACTTGAAACCCAACTTTGTGGGACTTCAGTTGCGAGACTTTACTTTACTTTATCTGCAATTAATTTTAACAATTTGTTTTGTGTTGTATTTTTTTTTTTTCAAATATAAGCACATATTTTAAATAATATACACGTATCTACTACATACATACATACATACATAAATACATACATATATTGTCAAATCATATTTTATACCTCCCTTAAAGTTGTTGACAATGTTTTTCTCCTTGAATTGCTTGTAAATAAAAATAAAGTTTGTTTTTAATTATCTATACATAGACACTACAAGCAAAAACGAAATTATTTACCTTGCAAAAGCTATACTGTATAAGAGTATATAATAAAAAGAGGATATAGTCAGTGTTAATGAGAATGATAATTTTTTTCGTAGTTCGTTTTATTGTTTTGCATATTTTTCAACTCGTTAATCAAAGTATAATCACTGATAATTAAGTGTAGTTAACACCCTTGGGTGTCTTACCAGCAAAGCAATACGGATGATAATAATTTTTGTTTGATTAAGGTATACAGTAATTATTTCGAGTAGCCCATTAAGAGAATTGCGTTGTTGAGTCCCATGGATATGGATAATACCTATACAACAACCACATTAATTGTTGTATTTGTTTGCATTGAATACCCACAAAATGTTGTGGCTAAAATAAGGCGAATATACCTATAGACTACCATCATAATTATTTTCATGTAGGTATCTACCTTTTATTATAAAAAATGTACCCGATTTGCCATTCCAGCATAGAAATGAAAAAAGCATTTATGTAAAACTTTGAATGAATTCTTTTTTAAATTTGCTATTCTTCACATACAAATCTGGAAAGCCTACGAACAGGGTTGGCCGAATTAACTACACTACATTTTCTACATCATTAACTACGCGTAGGTAGTTAATTTAATAAACTACACATCTTACTTTCTACAAATTGTTACGTTTTCATATACATACAAAGTAAATTTAGAGAAATAATAAATTTGAACATTTTAACTCAAAATTCAAGCTTCAAAGTTACTGACAGATCATTTGATATATGAAACTAAGTTTGCTACAATTTGTTTCATTAACTACATTTAACTACGTTTAACTACATAAACTACGTAGCAAATGTGAAAAATGTAGTGGCCATCCCTGCCTACGAACACTTCTCCTTTTTTTGGTGTCCGTTTTATCATCTTCTTCGTATTCTGCTTCCTCAGACCAGTAAGAACCACTGATGGAAAAAGCCTTACTATTGTACTGAATTCAGTACAATTTGATTTTCTCAGTACGTAAGTACATCTTTGCCATTTTCAGTACAATTTTGAATTGTCTGTACAAAATTGATAATTTTCTCTTATCTTCATTAAAAAAATCTATGTGCGTGACCTGCAATTACCCAATATCAAAACCATCCCCACTTTAAAATACTGAACTGAATATATAAGAGTACATATTTAGCTTCCAATTTTTAAGTTCAAGTGACCTCAACTCCAAAAGTTGCGTTTCGCCCACGTACGACAGATGGGCTCATCATAATATATTCAATCGCTCCACTTAAACAGAATTACTTTTCTAATTATCTTCATCTATATGTTATTATTTTGCTTCCAACAATGAAATTTATTTTTAAACAATTATGTAAAAATTTTATATAAGGGAATCTTTTGATGAAAAGCCTTTATTGGTTTTTGCAAAATCGCCTACCAGTTATGGAGATATATTGCGTCACCGAATGTGAAATCTTATACACTTATAAAAAGTTCAGTGAAAAAATTATACAGAGCTTCAAAAATCATGCTAAAATGTTTTTCATAACATTTCTGCTAAGATATTAGAAGAAGATTGGATTTCGATGACGTTTTCTCAAACGCGCTTCAAAATTTCTCACAAAGCGCAGTATTGGATGGTCAAGTTAACTCTATCGTTCAATTTGTTTTAAAGTTTTTACCTAATGAACACACAAATATTGAAGCTATAAACAACGAATAGAGCTCTGGCTGACTGCGAATATAATAAGAAACTGAGAAATCTATCTGTATGGGAATTTTGGGCAAAAATTTGGCATTTGAAAAATTAATTCAATGAGTTTATGTTTCAAAATATTCATCGAATTATTCCAGGTGCCTTTTGTGTTCCTCATTCTTTAGCAAACGTTGAAAGAATTTTTTCATATCAAAATATAATAAAAACTAAATTAAGAAATCGATTACAAATAATTAATTAAAAAGCATTATAAATTAATTCGTATAAAATTGGTGGTAGCACCTTTAAGTTGTTGTTGTTCAGAAATTCAATGAAATTGACGGAATAAAGAATGGTCAAGTCTAGTAAACTGACATTCTAGTATGAATAATACAATAAATAATAATAATAAATTAAGAAATCGATTACAAGTTCCAATGAGTTCTACACTGTAGAAACCGAAAATCTTTTAAAAAAGGAATGTTGTCACAGTTTTCTAATTAATAAATATCTTGTGAATAAAAAGGTGACAAACAATCCTCTTCAAAAAGAAGAACTTTTAGAGTTAAAACAAAATGTTAATTACCTAACTTACTATTATTTTCTTATCTAAGGCACCAGTTATACGTAAAAATCATTGAAAATTCTATTTTTAATTTTCTGATGTTTAGGAAGCAAAATCAGCGATTATTTTAATGGCAAAATAAACCTGACAGTTTAATAATGATTTAGGCTCCTTACTTGATAAGGGATCCGTCCGTTATTTATTTAGCTATAACAAAGAAGTTCCTTATTATATTGCCTTAATGTTTATAACAAATGAATTGTTTTTTTTGTTCTTGTTAATAAATCAATGTTATAATTAAATTTGGGTGCTTGCTAGTTTTTATCCATTTAAAAGAGCCCAGTACTATTTGTTCTTTTTCAGTACTATTTTGTTTCAGCATTCAGTACAATCGAAAAAAGTCGATTTCCATCACTGGTAAGAACATATCATGAAATGAACGCAATAGTTTTGTCTATTCCCCTGACGTTTCGCCCTCTTTCTCTACTCGGCGTTACACTTTTTTGAAAATCTGTTGATTTTTTCACATTGTTAGTAGGTATGCCTCCGCTTCAACATTTCTAATATTAAAATATTTGTGCATTGATTAAAGATTTTTGTTCTATGTTAATAGTGCAATAAAAATTATATTTTAGGGAATAATTATAGAAACAATTTTTTTTAAGCAAAGTTTTTAATCTGCATTTAGAAAATACTTTTAAGTTTCCTTTACATAGTTCAATTCACGTAAAAAGTAGTTTTTATAAAAAAAAAGATGGGTTCTTATTTAAAAGTTTTATTTTTTTATTGAATCATAAAATATACAGCATATAGGGTAAGGTTATGTGCATTATGTACAGAAATACCGGTAAAGATGCCTCCTCGGCTTCGATGGCACATATAGGTACTGTCTTTTTCCATGACCGTTCTACGTGTTGATACAGCTCTCAATTTCCAAAATTTGCACCAAAAAGTGACACGTTGTTTTTCATGAATTTTGAAAATTAATGAAGCCATCAAGGTCACAATGATTTTGTTCGAAAAATCATTGCTAAACTCCCATTATTTTTTTTAAATTGTTACTTAAAATTGAGAACGTGGTTGTTCTTTCGTGTATATAGGTCTCCATTGTTATTACTCTCAACTGTCAGTAATTGTCAAGCTATCCTTTTTTTTCGATTGTAATAACTTACAGCACATATGAGGTGAAACTCAAATATTACATGAATTTTGGGACACCCAAAAACTAATAAAAAATTTTATTTTTACTGATTTATTTCCAATTTTTGTATTTTAATTAATATCAATAATATTAATAGAATAAAAAAACAAAAATCATAATTTCAACTCAGACTATCTTCACAACACCTTAAACATTTGTTTTTCTAAAAATAAATAAAATGTACGACTGGGTCGCACGAGATTTCTCTTATGTAGCGATCACACTGATATTTTAAAGTCAGAATATAGTTTAGATCTATTCTAATTTAGATTAAGGTAGAATTTATGTGAGTATGTACATACAAATTAATAATATAGCACCATGTTGTACATATGTATGTACATTGTACATAATATCTGCAATATGCATGCATGGAAATGGAACTCATATAGTTTAATCCGCAAAAATGTTAAAAATTTGCTAACATTTTTACGAACGAAAATTCGTACGCAATTTTTTAGAATTTAATAATTCAAAATTAAAAAAAAAATAAATAATCTGCCTATTTTCGAAATATCGAATTTTCAAAAAATTACTGAAATTTTTTTTTATCAAAAATTTGTTTTTTTTTCTTAAGTTTGATATGCATTTTTATTCAAATATATTAAAAGCTCTTGTGTAAAAAAAATTCATTAAAATCGATTCAACAGATAATGAGATAGTAGAAAACCAAACAAATTGGTTCTATGAGAGATACCATTTATAATCGATAAATACATTTTTGAAATTTAGATCCACATAAAAATTTTAATCAAAATCGTATGAGTTGTTTTTGAGAAAAATGAGTTTTTCCTTACCGATTAAAAAAAAACTTGTTTGGTAGCTGTACCGTTTTTTCTGGTGATAAGGATAATATTTATTCAAAATCTGCTAGATAATCTTAAAAACTGCTAGGTGCCAATTTTAATAAAAATCGATCAAGTCGTTTTTGAATAATTAAGTTCTCAACAAAAAATTTGAAACTTGCTTTTAAAATCTAAAAAAAGGAACTTTTTGATATAAAATTCTTTTTAAACTTTTTGAAACATTTTTCATTAAAAAATTGATCAAAATCGGTTGAACCGTTTTTAAAAAAAACCGAAAATCAAAAAAATGGTTCTATAAGAGGTACCATTTATGTATAACCATTTCGAAATTTTGTTTTTATAAAATGGTAGCCCTTTTGTAAGAAAAAAAAAACTGAATTTAAAAAAACAAAAGTTTTGGGCAGTTTTTAGGAAAAATAAGATTTTCTTTTTTTGCAAAAAAAAAATGCACAAGTAAAAAATTCTCCTCAAAAAAGAGGATTAAATTCACTTAAAGAGCTTATAATGGTTATAATGATTTATTTCGAGGTATACTTTTTTTCAAAAACAAAGTATAAAAACTTCAATTTTATCGGATAATCTTTATTCAGCCCTATCACGAAAGAAATTTCCCCGGAGTTTTTTCCCATTTTGGGAAATTCGCTATCACGAATCATCTTGGGAAAATATTTCTTTCAACAAAAAAACTATCGTGAATAATTTTTCCAGGGAACTTTTTCCTAATGTCAATGCAAACATTTCCCCAATTAAGTTCATGGGGAAAAATTATTTCGTGGGAGATTTGCGCTGGAAATATTCTTTCCCCGGTATTTTTTTGTTTTTTCCGGGGAAAAAGTTCCCATTTAGTTGGCGATAAGGCTGATTATATCACACAAAAGAAGCATTAGTTAAATTTGTTTTGTTTATTTGATTATTTCTTTCAAATGTAGTCCGTAGCTTATTACAAGTTCATTGAAAAAGTTGTATTTGGCACTCCGAAGTCTGAGATCAAAGACGGGAACGGATACGAGGTTAGTTTTTCCATTATGGACATGTCAAAAAATATTGAACGATGATACTATTACAGTTTAACACAACTCACACCCGTTTCCGTTATATGCCATTAATCCCTGTTTAAAAAAAGTGGCGCAAAATTTTAAACAACCTATTGTTAAGGGCTTAGCATATTACTAGTTAGCAATTTCCTAAAACATTTAGTAATTTACTAGCTGTTCCAAAATTTTAATCCTTTTTTTCGTTTTACTAACTAGTAAAATATTAATTCCCTTTTATTAAAAACGGTGCTGCTGAACACGTCCAAACAATGACAGTTCGGAAAGAAAAACAAAGCAAACAAACCTAAACCTAGGGAACGGACCTAATAATTTGCAATGTCAGAACTCAGAAGTTAAAGTGACAACCTACAATTTATTTTGTTATTTTTTTTTGTTTTTATTTGTGAAGTTTCAATAAAGTGAAATTAAAAAATTGTTATTTTATTTTGTGTTGTTGCTGTTCCTTATTAAAGGTTGCAGTGAAGAAAACATAGTACGAGCAGCCGCAGTCAGGGCTTTAGCAGTTTATGTGCTTTTCCCATCCTTACGTGAAAATTGAGTTTTTGTTGCAGATTCAATTGTACAACTTATTAAAGATTAGAATCTATACCTGGAGTAAAATTCTACATCGTCCAGCTCTTCAAAGGGATTTTCTCGGGACTTAAGACATCGCACTTTTTTGCACAAAGCTGAGTCTTCGAACATATCGAAATCTTCATCTTCCGAAAACGTTTTTTTTTTTTACTTTGAAAAGAATTAGCACACGAAAAAAAAAATACAATTTAAATCTTTCAAATAAAATTGCCAAGAAATTATTTTCGAGGACAATGACAGATTTCATATGGATTTAGCAAATTACTAAAATTTAAAGTAGCCATTTTCTGATTTTAACTTTAGTAAAATGTTAAGAGTTATTAAATTGCTAAAATCGTTTAAAATTAGCAAAATCCTCTTTTTAACTTAGTAAATTACTAAAATAGCTTTAACATTTTACTAAATCGATTAAAATTTTGCGCCAGTATCTCTAAATGAATACATAACTAATATACATAACTAATTTTTGAATTTTTTAATAAAAAAAAGAGTTTTAGAACTCTTATCCATCCATTCCCAAAACTTCCTTTAGGCTATTGGTCAATAATAATTTATTTTTATGGGTATTTTTTTCGCAAGTAATAAGGAATACCCTTCTAGAGAACTTTGTACCTTTCTATTTCATATAATATGAAAGCATTCAAATTAACGAGAGTGTACTTTATATCTGCACTGTACCTATACTAAAACTTCCAATGTTTTGTATTTAAAAAAAAAAAAAAAACTTCAGTATGCTTTTAAGTTTGTTTGACATGATAGAATATACTGTCGCAAAAACAATGCCAAATGAAGTTCTTTTCAAAATTCATTAAAAAAAAGCTGTTATAATTTCAATTTAATGAAGTAAGTGAGCGTCCTTTAAACTAAAATATTTCCTCTTTTTTATTATTTTTGTACAAACACAAAACTCCAAAGTTATATCATTTGGCTAGCGTACATATGTATGTACTTTTTTTGTTTTATATATGTATGTAGTGCATAAAGTTGTAGCTGTAGTTTTGATGAGATAACACTATTCTTTCTGAAACAGAATTTTGTTTATTGTAAGTAAAGTTAATGGAATTTTCTTTTGTTTTTTTTTTTCTTTTCTTTTAGATAAGCTTTACAATGAGTGATGCATCATTTGAAACGAGTGCACCCACGTCTCCAGGTCAAACTGCAGTAAAGAAGTATTACCGTAAAACTGCTCATAGGTGAGTTGCATGAAAATTAAAAATTTTTAATATGAAACTCGTTACCAATGGACAAATATTTATGTTAAGATTCTCATAGTTTTACAATTTTTAATTTCATACCTGAATACACTAAACAGTAAATTTTTTAGTGAACAGGGTGCTCCGAAGTTATGTATCAATTTAGTTTGGAAAATCATTCCTGGGTATAATGTTCGAAGTAAAAAAAATAGTTAAAAGGAAAGGTCTATCTCCCACTTTTGTGCGGGCCGACATGATTAAAATATTCACTTGAAATAGATAAAAAATTATTAAATAACAACGTCAACATCTAACAATATTATGCTATTAATTGTTTTAAAGCCAAAAACCTAGGACTTAATTTTTTTTGAATGAATGAAGATACATAGAAGATAATAATAATTTGTTGATTTTTTATTTGAAAGAAAATTAGTACCTACAGTGCTAGCACCCAGCATTACGGCATATAAACAGTGAGGTATGTATGGTATGTATAAATGGGGGCATGCTGCCCCCCTGCACCCCCCTGCTTTGGCACACTATAGGATTTGCGGCAGGTGGGGAGTTGGGTGTATGCAAAGTTTCTTTTTATCATTTGGTAGTTTTTATTTAGTGGGACAGAACATCCAAGATTTTTATTTGGGGCTCACGTCCCAATTGAGTGTGACATAAAGCCCAAATTGAATTTGGGCCTTAATTAGCACCCAAGAAATACCCAAAATTAAAATTTGGGCTTTATGTCCCTGCGCCGACTTTTTTCTGCTTTAAATTGATGGCCGGGATTTTGACAGCATTTTGTTCCATCAAGTTGGTGCTATTCTTGTCATAAACCTCGAGAAACCAATGGATTTATTGCGAGCACTATATACGACGAACAGTTAATTTCAGGCTTTGGACTGTTGAATTGGTCGCCTAGATCATGTGATATCACACTTTATAGAATATGTCCCTCTGGGGCTATATAAAAAAAAGAGGATTTTCTTTCACTATTCGTTAGAGGAAGTTATTGGAAGCATATGTGTAGTTTTTCGGAAAAATCGGGCCAAAGATTAATTAATTAATCTTGAATTTTCGAAAAAATTTAAATTGAAAAAGAAAAAAAATTTTAAAACAACGCAAAACACTTACAATGTGATATTTTATTTTTGTTTTAATGCCAAAATCCATCGCCTTCTTGGATTTAACGAAGTACGGCAACACTTACAATTTCAATACATTGGGCCCTATCGCGAATCTTCCGGGGAATTTCATTTCCCACGGAAAGTTTCATTCCCAGGAAATATTTCTAGTTATCGTGAACTTCCCTCGGAATAAATTTTTCCTACGGAAAAAATTACCAACATTGAAAAACAAAATTACTTTCGGGAATCAATTTCGAATTGTGTGCAGTGTTATCAATTGATCTTAATTTAAAAAAAAATTAAATTTAAGTTGAAATTCCCTAAAATTTCCTGTACAATAAAATAAAATATCCCAAACAAATTCCATCTATTATCGATTTGCGTTGTTTTTTTATTCATTGCGGAACATTTTAAATGCATTTTTTTACTCCATGTGAAGAAAGAAAAAATGGTTGCGTTCATTTCAACTAAATTGACAATTGCATAAAATTTTCTCTTCGACTGACAAGAGAAGGCTAGGGCCGACAGTGTTTTTTTAAATCTCGTGCACAAAAAAAAAACAAAATAATTGAATTTTTTCATGTTGCCAATAAGATTTTTTGGTTTGAACGAGGTGTTAAATTTCGCAGTCCTCAATATTTTATTTTATTTGAAAATCTGAAGAAAAACGAAATCCCTCCATCTGAAAACCCTGTTTTGACATTAACATTTCTTGTTGTTTGGAATAAATTTTGTTTTGGTTGGATCGAATTCTAAATATTTTATAATTTTAAGTTTAAATAGGATAGGATAGGATTGGTATTACTGGCGGTGGAGTAGGAAAAAATAAAAGAAAAATTAAATCAGGTCAATAAGACCCGAACAAACTGATAATTCCAAACCCTTGGAGTTACCACAAGAATTGTGAGTAAAATTTAGCAATGCACCAAATTATCTTTTTAATTCTTCTTGTTTCAGATTTATCAAGAATTACCGAATACATAAAGTTTTATTCAAATATTTATTGGACACCCTTTCCGATTCCTTTCTCATGGCAAAAAAATCATTTGCTGTGCCTAAAATCTTCTTTTTCTCTGTAGGTGGTAAATCCAGTCGCTACGTCTGTATTACTTTCCATAATACTGACCAGCAGTTTTACTTGGTTTTGATTTGTTGAGTTCGTCCTATGATAAAATTAAAAAAATTGTTTTTATTTATCAAAAAAGTTTCAATTTAACTTACATTGCTCCGTTTCGCCTTAATTTCTCCACCAAAATAAATGCGGAAAAATTCCAGAGAAATCACAACAAATTTCCCATGGAAATATTGTTCACGATAGCAATAAATTCTGAGAGGAATTTCGAACACCATTCACAATACGAATTTTTCAAACGTGAGAAATATTTCCAGGGAAATCTCGTTTGCGATACCTTTTTTTTAAGCCAGAAATTTTAAAATGAATTTTTAGAAAATTAATTTTCAAACTCGAAATTTTGAAAAAAAATAAATTAATACATACCAAGTAAAATGTTGAAACTTTTTTTTTTAAAACTACGTTATTAAGTAGCATTTTTTTTTAAACTTTAATCCTCTTATTAATTAAATGTATGTAAGTGAAACGCTTAAAACTAGGTGGTAAAACATTTCCTAATTTTTGAGAAAATTAAAAATAACAAATTGTACTTTACTACTTACTAAGTGAAAAAAAGATTTTTAAAGCAATTTAAATCAAAGATTAAAGCCAAATTAATGGAAACGTTCCTATATACTTTTCTTTCACAATTGGCTGGATCATGGCTAGACGGGGTTATAAGAAGCATATTTGTGGTTTTTTGGTAAAATCGAGCTGGAACTTAAACCGCCATCTTAGATTTTCTAAAATATTGATTTAAAATTAAAAAAAAATGTTTAAAAACAACGGAAACAATTACAGTATCATATTATATCATTTTTTAAATCCAGAAATCATATTCTTTAATTATAATCTTGAATTTTAAATCAAATTATTTAAGTGAATATTCTCTTTGGAAAATCAAAACTCAAAATTTTGAAGAAAAAAAAATGAAACAAAAAATGTTGAAACTATTTTTTTTTTTCAAAATTTTACATAAGGTGTTAAGTAGTTTTGTTTTTAATATTCAAAACAATATTTCTATCAATTTTTAACCAAACGCTAAAAACCTGTGCCTACGTTCTGTAACTCTCGCATCGATAAAATCAGTCGAGAAACGATGAAATTTGAAACAAATCATATAAGTTTTGTTCCATTTTCCACCGTTTCTCGACCAATTTGATCGATGCGAGAGTTACAGAACGTAGGCACAGATTCTAAAATATCTTATAGTTTTTGAGAATTAATACCAAACGTAAGTTTTCATTAATTTGGCTTCAATCCTTGGTTTAAATTGCTCTAAAAAAAATCTTTTTTTCTAGTAAGTAAGTAGAAAAGAACATTTTTTTATATTAAATTTTCTCAAAATTTTGAATTTGAATTTAAAAACAGAATTAAAGAATAGATTTCTGGCTTTAAAAAAATGTAATGTATTGAAATTGTAAGTGTTGCCATTCTTCGTTAAATCCATGGCGGCTTCATTTTCTATTCTATATATGTACATACGTAGCTATATGATTGAGGAAGCCAACATTACACGCGTCATTGGCCAAATATCACTCGGAAATCGGAACACTCAATTCGGAAGCATTGAGAATTGACACCGCACGTTAGTTGACGGGATGGTCAACACTTGAAACAAATTATTTTGTATACAAAAAATTATTCTTCTGTTATTACCCGCTAATAATTAAATTTTTGAATTATTTTATTTTTTTTTTAATGTAAAAATGGAAGAAGCGCTTCCAGACGGAAAACCCTAAAATTTTGTTTTGTGCCTTAAGCAGCCCATAGGCACTACACTTGTGTCTGCACCGTATACTGACACCGGTGTGGCATTCCGCCACACACTCCACATCGATCGAGACACCGACACCAAAAATCAAAAACTTTTGATTTTAGGTGTGTTCAGAAAAATGAGATCTCAGAGATTTTTCCAACTCAAAAAGTGAGCAAGCGAATCTAAGATTTTTTTTCCTCAGAGTTTTGACTGCAAAACTGAAAAATTTTGGTGAGGAATCCTGTTCAGGTAACTGATATTTATTTATTTATTAACTCAGCTAATTGCTAGCTTTAAAGGTTATAATTATATGTACATGTTACAAAATTGAAAAAAAAATTGATTTAAATTTAATTGAAGTATTAACAGTTTGGTTGAACAAATTAGTATATTTACTGTTGAAAAAAATAAATAATTTAAACATTTTATTGAGAGGAGAAAATCGTTCGTAATTAGTCCGATAATTTGAAATAAATATGCATCCGAACAAATTCCTCAAGCTCCTTTGGGGAATATTAAAGTTTATGTGAGACAGAAGGTGCAAAGAGTCTATGTTTCCGTTTATAAGTTTCACAATGAAGACAAAAGATAAATACAAGCGTCTGCTCTCAAGACTAGGCATGTCTATCAGTTTCAGTCTGTTGTTATAAGGCGGGAGTTCGTAAGGATTTTCCCAACCCAATCCTCTGAGTGCAAACCTCAGAAATCTTTTTTGCACTTGTTCTAATCTGGCTATGTGACAGTCATAGTGGGGTGACCAAACCTGACAAGCATATTCAATAATGGGTCGCACAAATGTCACAAAAAGCTGTTTGATAACAAAAGGATCAGAAAACCGAAATCGGTGCAGACACAAGTGTAGTGTCTATGGGCTGCTTTAGACTTTAAGGAACAAAAAAATACCTGTTGCAAATTATTATAATGTCAAAACCTACTTTGATTGCATACTTTAATGAACAACAACTTTTTTAAATTTTTATTATAGGTACAATACAGAAATTTTCTGAGTATACATTCCTTTTACATTATTTGCAAAACACTTAATGTGTTTTTGAGATACAAACAATAAAGTAAATTTGTATAGAATCCAACGCCATAAAGACATGATTTTCTTAGAAATTGTTTATTAAATATAATTCCTTAAGTATCGCTTAGGGCTTCCAAACAGAGTACCTACCTTTAGTTACAACGGCGAAAGATACGATCGAAGAAATATAAAATAAGCTTCTCGAAACTATTTTTTATTCATGTACAAGCCTTTTAGTTTGAAATGGGATTAAATATTTAACTATGAAGCATTTTAGATACCCACAACGATTTGCAGAAAAAAATCTACTATGAGAGCAAACCAAATCCACTCTGACATTTTAGTCAACCCCTTCTAACAATAATTCACTTAAAAATACCTTAAATTTTAATTGGATTATCTTACCACTTATTAACCCTTAAATTATAATGTAGCATCTCCTTTTAGCGACTTAATGGTTAACCAATTGTGGCTGATTTCTAAAATATCACGAAACTGATACCCCCTATATATATGGACCCAAACCCAAACCTAAATCAAATCAAATTCGCTTTAGACATAAATCAATTAACTTTCCAAGAGATGCTATTCAAATTTCCCTTAACAACATACACCGCACGAAGATTATTGAGCATGGCTTTCAGGTATTAAGTTGAAGTAAAGTGTCTTATCATCGCCCTTAAGAGAAATTGACATTCCCATGTTAAAATAGAACACGGCATCTTCATCATTCCGATGAGTGGGTAGTGAGTAGCGAAGGTATACATATATACTACTACAAAGTATGTTATTAAATCTGACGTCAGAGAGATTGTCAACCCCCCATGAACTGCGAATTTATTTTTGAAAAAAAAAAACATCTTAATTGTATTTTTTTTTCATAGTGAAATAGGCAAGATTCACAACAACAACAACATTTTCATCATCAGGATAAGGCTCATCTCATATCGCAATCACATTTACCCTTGTTGGCATGGGGTTGTTTGTTGTGATAAGAAATAAACAGCGTTGTGCCAATCAAAATTGAAATTATGGTTTTTTTCATTATTTTTTTATTTTTTTATTTTTTATATTTTCTTTTTAACCGTTCTGGTATGGGTGTAGTAAAGTAAGTAGTTCATTTTTCATTTTCTTGCTTTATGTAGATGACAGTGACTTAACAGTTTTTTGTCGGAATACTCAATAAATCAGAATATTTGTCAGAAAAAAATAGCAACAAAATTGTTTTTGTTTTGTTTTTTATATTCCTACTATATTGCTATTGCTATGCTAAAGCAAGATGCTATAAAAACTTCAAACCAGAGGTGGTACAATCTCAACACCTGCTTACCGACAGAACAAATCTGGCCAATGCTGGATCTGAAGCGCTCTAAGGAACTGATATCTTTAAGCAGATAACACATTAGCTCCGTTATAGGCAAAGATACTGAATTATAAAGATTGGAATCTTTCGTACGTTCCATCCCCCGAAACCCATTTGTTTACATTGTTGTTTTTGTAATTTCATCTCGTGTCGATGAATAGATGTGAATTGCAACAACAATTTATGCAGTGGTGAATTCATACTTTTGCACTAGTGTGCGTTAAAACATGGAACACTAGTGCAAAAATATGAATTCACCACTGTCCGCCATTTTGTTTAGCTTGTAGGCAAACCAAAATGACAGCCGAGGATTCCAATCTTTATAATTCAGTATCTTTGGTTAATGGTGTCATCACCGGACACTGTCTAATAGGTTATAGACACGCCAGGCGACTATGGCGTCTACTCAAACGATTTCTGCACAAACTGCATGGATGAGGAGGAGGAGAAAACAATTCCTCATCTTCTTTTTACTTGTCCTGCTCTGTCTCAGAGACGTAGACTCCAATTAGGAGATTTCTTATTGTGAATTCACATAACGAAATGGAATTCCGAATTTGAGTGTTCTACAATTCGTTCGAAATGATACATAAAGCGAAAAACACAAAGCTACTTTTGTGTTAGCGTTGAGTGACGTCTAAAGTTGAACCATAGGAATTGCTAACAACCTATCACAATATAGCTTTTTCGCTCAACCTCCTATTTGGCATACACAAAGAGAACGGAACATATGCGTAACGTGGCAAAAGCAGTTGTTAAAGTTGAAATATTTTCTACTTTTTGGGCGTTTTTCTTTTTTAGTTCAGAGCAGAGCCTGAACTGTCAAAAAAAAATCGTGTTTCTTTTTTAGCTCAGAGCATTCAGAGCTCCAATTTTGTGTTTCTTTTTTCGCTCTGAGCATGTTCAGAGCGCGTTCTATATGAGCTCAGAATAAATTGATAGAGCGGGCGGAGTTGAATAGCTGAACACAAAGAAAATGACAACTGTGAACAAATAAAAAAGTGACAGCTGATGAAACATGTTTCTTTAAATAAAACTGAACTCTCAGAGCAGAGCACGCTCAGTTTAGAGATCGCTCAGAGTATGTTCGGAGTGTTCAGTCTCTGTTCAGAGCTCTACTCTGAACTAAAAAAGAAAAACGCCCTTTTTGTTGATATGGACATGTTTTCTACTTTTTTTTGCTACGGATATTTTAGTTGGTTTTTTGTTTGCGGGAATTTTCCGAAATTAAGTCATTATTTTGTGAAAAAAATTGTTTTAATGATAAAAAATAAATATTTTTGCGGGTTAAAAATGTAAAAATGGGTAAAAATGTGAATTTTCCTATTTAATTAAATTTTTTGTATCTATTGGGAAAATTATTGATTTCAAATAATTTTAAATGAAAACAAACAAATTTTCTAACCGCTGATTACCAAAATGACAGAAGTCAGTCAATTACAATCGAAAGTATAGAAGCGTAACGGAGTCAGCGCTAACAGAAAAGTAATTTAGTGTTTTCCGCTTAATTGTCAATAATTGGAATTTCGAAAATGAAAATTATTGTTCTGCATTTCTTTCGTTTTCTAAACGTATTCAATTCACTTTGATTATGTATGTTTTGCGAGATTTTTTTCAAATTCATGCCGGCCGTCAAGCAAGTCTAATGTATTAAATTTTCTCAAAAATTGTTCGGCTAATTTGTTCTTTAGAGTTCCGCTTTCTTTTCCCTCATAAATGTCAATAATAATGAATCTATTTGTATCTGCAGTGTAATTTCACTTTAAAAAACCATTAAAAATGGATGCACCTTACAATTTTGACAGTTCAAAGTTATTGCGAAAAAGTCAAAAATGGAGGAATTGTATAACATGGAATTTCATTTCACGTGAAATTTAAATTCGCGCCCATGTTCTGCATTCCACTTATTGTGAATTCACATGGCGAAATTGAATTTAGGTGTTCCACAATTCGTTCGAAATGCTAATAGTGATTCTAACTTCGAACATGAAAATTGATGCTCTGCATTTCGGTCCGTTTTCCGTTTCTAAACGTTTTCAATCGACATTTTTATGCGTTGTGAAATCGGTGCATTTGCAGATAGTTTTGTATTTCTTGGTACAAAATGTAAGCAAACTTTATGTTTTTGTTTGTTTATTTATTATTATTTTCGTAGGAAACATAAGAACATACGAATAAAAAAATACAAAAATCATCAGAACCATTCATATTTAGGTAGTTATATTCACGCCGTCGCGTCGGGCAGGTTTTTTCTTACAAAATTATTCGGCTAACTTTTTCTTTCGAGTTCCGCTTTCTTTTTTCCCTTATAAATGCCAATAATATAATATTAATTTTCATCTTCAGTGTAATTTCACTTTAAAACACAATTAAAAATGGAGGCATCTTGCATTTTGACATTTCGAACTAATTGCGAAATTTTCGAAAACGAATGAATTGTAGAACATGGAATTTCAATTCATGTGAAATTGAAATGCGATTTCAATTCGATTTCATTCGAAATGCAGAACATGGGCGTCGATTTCCATTTCATTCAGAACGTGGGTGAAAATAAAGGTTTTGCTACAATGTGCCCAACCTGTGCTACCATTGGCCGTATTTAAAAAAAATAGTAATTGTAAGCATATAGGTTTTAGAGGCTATTACTTTTTTAACGTGGCTGTGCTACCATTTTTAATACTCAAAAAAAAATAGCTCAACTTCTACTGCTTACTGTCGTATATATTTTTATTTTTTTTTAATTCCTAAATTTGCAAATTTTACGGATAACTTTTTGTTCAAATTTACGATTTTCGTTAACATTAAAATATATTGTTTTGTTCTCAGTTTTAATTGCTGACAGCTGAAGAGATACAAATATATTTTCAAATTTGAAACTTTTACATTTGACAGTTAATTCTACGAGACGCCTTATAGCTTGAAGTTAGCACCGCCATTTTCAATTTTCAAACGATTTTCGAAAAAAAAAAATTAAAAATTTCAATTTTCTTATATTTAAAGTTTATTCAGCCACGCAGCGAATTGATAAAAAATCACTTATTTGGAACTTTTACGGAAAAAAAATAATTTTACGAAACGTTAAAGTTAGCGTCGCCATTTTAGAAATTCAAAAATAAAATTTGCAATTAAAAAAAAAAAAAATATATTAACTTGACATATGACAAGGCTGCACAGGTTGATCACGTTACATAGTCCATTTTATTTGTTTTTAAAATCGAAAATGGCGTAACCAAGCGCTAAAAAAATGGCTAGCCTCTTAAAAGCATATCGTCGGCTAAATACGTAAATCTGCTAAGTCCACTTTGGCATACCTACCTTAGGACAACAAGGTTCTAATTGACATTTTTGACAAAATTGAGTTATACCTATATTGCGTCGTACTAAAAAGGATATGCTCTTTCGATTGCCGCTATCCACATCTCTCTCTCTCTCGGTTTGGGTAATGATAATGGTCCAAATTATTTAAAATTGAATATTTAAATGTTAATTGTTTTTGAAGGTTTGAATGAACCTTGAAAAAACAACAACAACAATTTGAAAAAAAATTTAAAAAAAAAATGGTTTGAATGAACAACAGCACTTCAGTGAGCTACTACCAACTTTTTATAGGCTGGAGTTATAGCTATTTCACGACTGCCAGGCCGATCATCAAACTCCTTTTAGTGGTGCTTGGTCAATTTTAATTGGGATTCCAACTCGGAGGAAGCTCCCTCAGAGCCATTATGCACTTCGCATTGCGCTACTGAGGTCACTTGATCAAGTCGATCCCAATTTTAGGTTTTATTGTTGTTGATAATTGCATTTGAAACCAGCATTTTTACTAGCTACACACAAGTTGTTGTTGTACATTCGGTTTCTTTCTTTTATAAGTCAACAATTCGTTGAACATATTTAAAAAGAGGAAGAATGTATGAAAGATTTGACGCGGGGCAAGAATTAATTTCAAATTTATAAGGGGTTTCGAAACCCAGCTGGGCATAGAAAGTTTTTTTTAATTAAAATTGAAAAAAAAACAAACACCACTAAAAGGAGTCTTTTTAAAAACATCTGTTGAGCATATAAAAGCAAGACCCTCTTTATAGAGAACTAAGATATCTCAGGACAGAGTTCCTCAGCTTTATTCTGAAAATACTGAGGAAAGCAGATGTATCAACCACTTGCTCAAAATTTTACTATTTACATATAAGATAAAAAATAGGGCAAAAATAACAAGGTAACGCTATCTTAAAATTCCATTTTGAAAAAGAAGGTGAAAATATTCATTCTAAGGAATGACAAAAGGCTCAGAATTGATAATCAGATTGCTACATTTTTGTATAAAAATGATTGAAGCGTGCCAAAAAATTCATTCTAAAGAGTTGTTTGAAGCCCTTATGCATTTTATTTTCACTTTATAAAATGCTAAAATTAATTAAGAAGTCCGCGCCATGCTGGGCTAGTTTGTTATAAAACGATTGTTATAAACTAAAAATAACTTGCCTCAAAATAATTAAACGATTATAACAAAAAAATTATAAATAATAATAAAATTAATTTTTAAGAATAAAATGTCTTTAAGTTATTTAAAATAATATCTTTTATATAAGTTACCAGATTGTGAAAATTTAGTCCTAAGCTTTTAAAATAATCCCCAATCGATGCATAAATACAAATTAGTGCGGACTAGGCGACTTTTAAGACATGACGATTTGACAGGACTATAACTATACAATCACAATTATTTAGTCAAAAGAAGTTAAAATGGGTAAATGTCTGATTTAGAAAACAACATTTTTTATTTCTGTATAATAATTAAGTCCATCGTATGATTATAAAACTAGCTCATTGAATGTATGATACCCAAGCTCACATCTTTGCATTTCTGTGACGTCACAATCACCTTTTATTAAATATTTTTTTTTTATTTTTTATGTGAAGACTATAATATTCAATAATAATGCATTTAAACAAAATTGAAGTGATAAGAAGGTAAAAATAGAAAAACTAATACAAACAAAAATCAAATTTAATGAAATAACAAACAGATGATTGTGTGTGACGTCACACAACAGTATACATACTTTGTATTTGTTTATAATGGTGTAGCAATCAAATTTCTAAAATTGTTCATGCTTTTTTTTTTTAATGAAAAAATACCCCACACCAAGTTGATAAGCACTAAAGTATTTGAACCAATTGCATTGGGTAGAATCAGCTGATCTATTTTCGTTATATAGCTCAAACGATTTTTTAAAACATTGAAAAAGACTGAAAGTGGAATACATTTTTAGCTATAATAAAGCGCTCGATATACAAATCTAACTTTAAAAATTTTCCAAAAAAATATTGCTTCCATTATTTTTTTTTCTTCCATTATTTTTTTTCCTGAAAAAATTAATTGTACATCATTTAGGTGTCAGCATTACGAAACAACAATTTGAATTTTGCATTTGGCAAAAATTTAATGGACTGGGCACTTTATCCCTGGTATGTTCCTAACCAAATTTTTTTTTAGGATTTATATCCTAGGTAAAATTTATTCTGGGATAAAATTTGTATGAGAAATTAATTTTTTCCCAACTACGTACTTTTTGTTGTCTTGGTTTATTTTTAGCTAAATCCATTTCGATTGGATTTAGCTAAAAATAAAAATTTCCATAGGATTTGCTTTTTTTTTTATAATAATATATTACCTAAAATAATTCGTAAATTTGTGATTCACTGTTAATCTTTAATTAGAAATTAATCAGAAAATAATTTTTTTTTGTTGCTATTTTGATACAAATATTTTTGGGGCAGGTCATATTGTGTAAACTCACAAAAATGCGCATATATTGTATAGGAACATACATATAAATACCTATATTTTGTTGACACTAAAACTAGTTGATATGAAAATTTTCCATTTGAACCCGAATAACAAACAAGTTTCAATTTTCTATGCTAGAAATAGCTGCAGTGCATAGATAATATTATTATTGTTGACAAACAATATATGAATGCAGAAAATATTCCCAAACTTCTGTTGACAGTTGTTGTTGAACTATGTAGTTATTTATGTATGTGGGTTACTCGTTTGAAAATTTCCATTTAAAGATATAGTTTCACGTGTGAATGTATAAATATGTACATAGGTACTTTTCTTCATTTTCATTTTATGTTTATATTATGCAGGGTCATTCATTTCGTAGTTTCAAGTTGGTAGCGCTGGCATTTGACACCTGTCATTTGAAGTATCATAATATTAGTTGAATGTTTGCAGTTTACGATAATGGATCGCTTAACAAATGAACAAAGCGTTAAAATAATTAAAACTTACTACAAAAGTGGTGATTCATTCGTAGCCACTTTTCGTGCATATTTCGAACAACATTTTCTTCAGCAATGAGGCACTTTCTCACTCGGTGGGTATGTAAACAAACAAAATTGCCGCATTTGGGGCTCAGAAATCAAACAAGTGGGCTCAGAAAACCCACAAGACTGAAGAGGTGCCGCCCGTTGCATCCAGACAAAGTGACTGTTTTGGTGTGCTCTATGGTCGAAAAGTGTCATTGGTCTGTATTTCTTCGAAGATGCAAATGGGCAGACGGTTTCAGTCAATTCGGAGCTATATGGTCGAATGATATTTTTTTTTTGGCTGGCGATTTAAGATCATTACTAGGACGATATGTGGTTCTAACAAGATGGACGAACAAGCCGCACAACACGACCAATTATGGCTTTATTGCGTTTCCTGGTCGCGAAATTTCACGTTTTGGTGATGTCAATTGGCCACCATGATCATGCGATTTGATCCCGTTAGATTTTTTCTGTGGGGCTATGCGAAAGACCGTGGTTACGCGAAAAATTCGCGAACTCTAGACACATTAAAAATCCAACATTACTGGAGTTATGGCCGAGATACCGCCGGAATTGTGCGAAAAAGTGGTTAAAAATTACGTCAAAAGAATCGCATTCTGGGAATCTTCCCGAGGCGGCCATTTGAATGATATTGTTTTTCACACTTAATGGCAAAGTCCAAACTTTATATTGAAATAAAATTTTCATCAAAAATGTATCGATGTGTGCGATTTATTTAGCTTTACTTTCGAAACCGAAAAATGAATAACCCTTTATTATAACTTGCAATCTTAAACTCTGGTTTAAGGCATTTGTTTAAAGAATTGAAAAGACTGAACGAGCATAAATTAATATCTGATAAGGGTTCTTGTTTAAGCAATTATTGAGGTTTTGTTGGTGGTGAGGAGCTCTTTTCAACTCCGAGATTTCTTTTTTCACACACGAAACCAGCTTCATGGCGGGCGTATTGAAAGTCGCAATCCAAATAGGGACGAATGGATGAAAAAACGCTTGTGTGGTTCAAGGCTACAAATGCAGTTGAAAATTTTTTTTTTTTTTTTTCGAAACAAAGTTAGGAAATTATTTTATTAAAAACTGTAACTTTATACATCAGACCAAACGTCTGATCCGGTAGTTCTGATTTCTTGCTGAGTTGTTTATGAAATTTGCTGAATAAGCCAATTTTTCGACTTCAAACGACAAACGGAACATTGAAAAAATCCAAAAAAACGTGAAATTTTCGAGCTCTTTCAGTTATTGATGATTTAAACCCTATAAATGAGGGCCTAGTTCTCGATTATAACTTCGTTTTACGATTTTAACATAACTAAAATTTAGTCCTGTAAAGTTAGCAAAAGAATTGTTTAAAATTGAATAAAAAATGAGAGTTCCCGATAGCAAACAAAGAGTTCTAGAGTTCCTCATACTTTTTTTCAATAGTTCTGGCGAATGAAGTGTTAAAATTCGATGGATTTTGAAAAATTTTGGTTCTGTCAATGGGCACCTAAATTTGCGAATAACTTTTGAAAAATTAGTTTTAGAAAAAAAAGGTACATATTGGGAAAATGTTTAGAACTCTTTGTTTGCTATCGGGAACTCTAATCAGAACTCCTTTTTTTTGATTTTTTTTTGAATTTTGAAAAATTTTCGTTCTAAGTCAATGGGAACTTTAATTTGCCCTAACTTTTCCAATTTTGCAGAACTCTTTCTAAAACCCATCAGGAACTCTAGAACTCTTGCTTTTAAGTTGAAAAACATACTCAGAACTCTTTTTCTCAAAAAAGTCTTTGCTGCGTGAAGTTAGCAAAAAAAAACTTTTTTTTTCGAATTTTAACACTTCATTCGCCAGAACTATTGAAAAAAAACTATGAGGAACTCTAGAACTCTTTGTTTGCTATCGGTAACTCTCATTTTTTATTCAATTTTAAACAATTCTTTTGCTAACTTCACAGGACCCTAAAATTTTTCTTCAATTTGATGTCGAACTAATAGTTTTGAACAAACAATGCATTTTGACTTTCTTAAGAGTAAATCTTGAAAATGTGTTTATCATCTTAGCCATTCGGATTCGGCTGAAAATTGGTGGTCCCCTTCATTTCTGCCAATAACACGGACACGGAAACTTTTGAAGCCCTGATTCTATACGAGCTGTCGCGACACCAACTTTATAATTAATAAGATTTGTAGATGAAAAAATAAAAAAACAAATTTCCACCACCACGCCCCATCCGCCATTTTAATTGTTTAATGACATATGAAAATGGTTTGAATGTTTCTGATAAAAAAGTAGTTTTTGTAATTTTCAATTTTTTTAAAAACTAAAAAACTAACATCCATCTAGTTTTTAACATTCGATTAAAAATTAATAAGAGTGTCGAAAATCATAACCAAAATTAGTACGTAAAATTCTGAAAAAAAAAATTGTTTAAAGTTTTTTCGAGTTTTATTTTTTTTTTTTTTAATTTTGAGTAAAAATAATTTATTCAAAAACCTACCACTTAAATAACTTAATTTAAAAAAATAATTAAAGAATGAGTTCTTGGCGTTGAAAAAAGCTATAGCATAATATTTTGAGTGTTGCCGTTGTATTTTAATATTCATTTTCTATTTTATAAATTTTGTTTATCTACCCCTCCCACCTTATAGGTGGCGGACATAAAAAGTGGTGAACTCATGTTCATATAATGTACCAACAATGAACAAAATTATATTCTTTTATCACAAAATACACAATTTTTTAATTAACTCCATACCGATTGGTTTATTTCGAAAACGGTAATTTTTATGAAGAAAAGTAATTGAATTTTTTTTGGGATTTTTGACATTTTTTCTGTACCTATACAAATATATTCCTGAAATATATTAGTGAAAAACATTTTTGAATGGCCTTTAACCCCCCTAAAAATTGTTAGTGGCACTCATATCGATGCGGACTTTCGACTATTGCTTAAGAACACCATGAGGGGACTTTATATACAAGAAAAAAGATCTCCAGAAGTTATTTCCTATATTGGGTTGTTTTTATCGCTTAAATAACTGGGCTGTTAAACGAAACTTAAATATTAAAATTCAACATATTATGTACGAGCTTATGTGATATTTTGACTGAAGAATAAGTAGAACATAAATATTTAAGTTTCGTTCAGCTCTGTTAATTAAAAAAGTACATATAAAAAACAGAGGATGATTTTAACGATTTTCCAACAATTTGCACACCTTTTTGGAGCCGGAGCAATTACCTATCTATTTATTTTTCTTTGTTTAAAGAGATAAATTGTTTTTATGATCGAATCCCACAAAACATTCATGACATGAAGCAAGAACTCCATCCATATATTAATAGGTATACCTAGTGCTCCTGGCTTATTAAGGGAATAGGTATGTGGAAATTGGACACTGTGCCAAACTGAGCAAGTGATGTGATGTGGCAAACAAAATTTGAGTTACTTAATTTATAGACCACTTTAGTGAAATCTACTTAAGAGACTCAGGTGAGAGAACATAAAAACCAAACGATAAGATGTAATATTTAGGTAATGTAAATACAATTTGACTATAAATGAGTAACTTTTTATTTAATGAATTTTTCTAAGATGTTTTTTTTTTTTGACAAACATCATCATTTAAATTTTTAAAATGTAATGAAGTGAATGAATAAGTCAGATGTACTTAACCGATATTAATTTTATAAAAAGACGTTTTAAATTCTCTTTTATGATTTTCATAAGAGACTTTAACTTTAAATATAAATTTTAAAATTATTTTGAATAATCTGACAATAGTTCATATTTCTAAGTAGTGTAGTAAAATTGTTGAGGGCTGAGATAACTTAGGCCCATTAACTGAAACAAAACTTAAATATTTAAGTTCTATACTTAAACTCTTATATGTTCTACATTTTTTTCTCAGCGTATACTGACATACATATGTTAGCTCTTATATGTGTAACTTAAATTTCCGATTCAGCAAATTGCACCTAAATGCTTACATATGTATTTTAAGTGAAATATTTCTTTTACTTTTAGCCTGTTTAAAAACGTGCTAGCTAGCTATATTTTAAAAAATAACAATATTCATTTAAATATAATTATTTTCATTATTAAGCTATCTTAGCAAAATAACATTAACATCTCACTGTATTTTGAGTACTATATGGTTGAAGCTATTTAAAATAAGAAATAGGGCTGCTAAGGTTATCAGTAATCGTTTCCAATCCACATGATAGATAAGTATATTATTACTAATTAAGGAAATCAAAAAAAAAATTTCTTGACGTCATATTGTCAGTGGTAAAAATCTCGAAAATATGTTTCGATTTGAGAATGAACAATTATATTTATTGTTACGCATTATCCATTAATTATTATACTCAAATAAAATCTTCAAAAAAAATATTATTATTATTATTATTATTATTGTTGTCTGCGTTTTTCTTTTAATCAAATATGCGAAGAATGTAAACAAAAATTTGACTAGATGTACTCAATAAATTTCATTTGTTTTTTGTGTCTAATCATCATCACAAAATAGTTCTCATATAAATTATAATGTTGCAAAATGTTTTAAGAAAAAAAAAATTGGTACAGTATTTTTTTAGTATTTATAAAGTTAAAAATCAATTTCAAACAAAAATCATCCACCTATTTTTGAAAAATCAAATTTAAAAAATAATTTGGAATTTTTTCAAGAAACTTTTTTATTAGAAGCTTTTATATGAAAAATTTAATTAAAATCGCTTAA
Organism: Epistrophe grossulariae; assembly: GCA_929447395.1. Classification (NCBI taxonomy): domain Eukaryota; kingdom Metazoa; phylum Arthropoda; class Insecta; order Diptera; family Syrphidae; genus Epistrophe; species Epistrophe grossulariae. Next base: position 47,651,277 of record OV839568.1, read on the forward strand.
CCAGATAGGTACCTACTTGAAAATCATGAAAACATGGTTCTATTAGAGCTATACTTAATAATGGTGAAATGTAAAATTTGTCATAATGATATTACTATACAGACAAATTTTAATCAAACTCATAAAGGTCATTTTCGAGAAAAATAAGATTTTCTTAAGCGGTTTTCAAACAACTGTTTGGAAGATATGTACATTTTGGTTATAAGAATAATTTCTGCTAAAAATTATGTTAAAAAACGAAAAATTTAATAAATGAATGTTTTTTTTTAAATCCCTAAAATATTTTTTTTTCAAAAATTTTGGAGTAGGTTTTCATACAAAATTGTATCTAAATCAGTTTAATCGTTTTCGAGAAAAGCGAAAATAAAAACATTGTTCTATGGGATCATAACATTAATAATAACCATTTTTTGAAATTTGTTTTGATTTTTTCACTAAAAAGTATAGCCTTTTTACGTATAATTTTAATTGATTTTTTGTTTAAAAAAATATGTGGACCCATTTTCGAGAAAAATAACAAAAAAAATATAAATACATAATTAAAAAAACAAGCTAGGTACTATGATGTATCAAGAAAATCAACTTATCTGTTTAGATCTAAGTCCAACAGACAGACCCATCTTTCATCGTAAGCTTTTTTTTATATGTAAAAATAAAAAAAAATGTGGTATGGGAGGTGACCAATTCTAGAAAACCTTAAACAAGAATTTGAATTTCTTTTCTAGGACTTTAATGCTATTCTAACATTTTACTCGTTTACCATAAATCGACTAGGTTGGAGGCTATTTTAAATAAAATTCACGACTGAGTTGTATGCACTTGATTATATGTGCAATCACACTGTGGTTTTAAAGTCTGAATAGTTAAGATCGGTACATCTGATTTAAAAAGAAATAAATTAGCTGTATTTTAATCAACCTGCTTATAACGTAGTTAAGTTTAAGGTATACGACCAATATAACCGTGTTGCACATGGAAATTACAATTAAGACTGAAAAATTGTTAGAAAAAAAATCAATATAATTAGAAATAAATTAATCAAACAGCCTCTGAAATTGTTTTGACACCAACGCTATGTACGCCATCTGATTTCTTAAATAAATCTCAATTATCGAGAAAAAAATTTTTAAATCGTTGGAGCTTTTTTTTAAAAATTTCTTCTTTCAGTTTTAAGCATTTATTAATGCGGAATTAAAAAATAATTTTGAAAAAAAATCATTACCCATTTTTGAAATATCGAATTTTCAACAAATGTTTTTGGAATTTTTTTTTTGAAAATCCAAAATTTAGCTTTTTTGAAAATTTTGATATGTTTCATTATTCAAACTTATTAGAAGCTCTTGTGTAAAAATTAAATAGAAATCGGTTCAATAATTATAATAATGAGATAGTCGAAAACCAGAGAGAGATATCATTTTTAATCTATATAGGTATAGAAGTTTTTGTTCAAAAATATGGTAGATGGTAATGACATAAGCTGACATAAGAAATTTGATCAAAATCGAAGTCGTTTTTAAGAAAAAAAGAGATTTTCACTATCGGTTTTTAAACACTTGTATGGGAGGTACCTACCGTTATTTTTAGTTTTAAGAATAATTTTTATTTGAAATCTGCTAGATAATTTATAAAAACTTCTGGGTGTTAGGTTTCATATAATAATCGATCAAGTCGTTTTCGAATTTTGAAACTTTTCTTAAAAATCAAAAACAAAAAATGAAAATTTTGGTAAACAGAACTTTTAAAATTTTTTAAAACATTTTTCATAAAAAAATGAATAAAAATCAAAATCTTTTTTGAAAAAATCAAAAATCAAAAAAAAAAGATTTTATGTGAGGTACCATTTTTCCAATTTTTTTTTTATAAAATGGTAGCAAATTTAAAAAAATTATTGAATTTTTTTTTTAAATTGCAAGAACGTTTTTGAGAAAAATAAGATTTTCATTTTTTGGTAAATAAAAGTTGTACAGCTGGCGATTTTAACCCCACCCTAATTTTCCCGAAAAAACCACACAATATGCTGGCGATTTTAACCCCACCACAATTTTCCCAAAAAAAACTACACAATAATATGCTCTTACGAATAGAGAAAGAAAATTGTATAGTTAAATTTTGTCCATGTCAATTGTTTATTCCACCTTGGCTATGGTGCAGTTTTCTCTTAATTTTTTTCAGAAAATCTGATTTGTATTGGAAATTTTATACAAAGCAAAAAATCAACAAAAAAAAAGTTTCATAAAAAAACTTATAAGGCTCGCTTAAAAATCTTATATCTTGAACTATATTTATCGGATCGTCCACTTTTAGATTAACACATAAAATGATAGATAGAAACATATAGGTATACTGAAAAAATAACCTTATAAAATCAAAGCTTTTAAGGTATAGTAAGCAAGATTAGCAAATTAAACTTTCGTTCGCATTGTTTCTCTATCGTAAAATTTTATTAAAATTATTTTTTTCGATTTTTCTCACGATAACGAATGTCTAACGTTCATAAATAGGAAGTACATAGGTATGTATTTATAATATAAACAATTCAAAACTTTGAATCAAATCTATTGTAAATATACGAAGTGTATTTCAAAGTTAATTTAATCTTATCTACATCACAAAAAAAAAAAAATAAAAAACAAAACTTTCAGATTAGCAGCTTTAATCATAATAAAAACCTAACCAATCGTTCCCTTTTGTATAAGCAAAAAATTATATACACACCGAAGACAAATAAAAAAAAAAGAAAATAACAAATAAATCATAATTATCATAGTGAATCTCATAGAAATCACAAAGTGAAGAAACAAAGCCACAAAAAAAAACAAACAAACAAACAAATTAACACAAAATCAAGAAAATTTAAAATTCACTTTTGTTTTTCATCTTAATACAATACAAACTGCGAGTGGGAAAATAGTATGCTTGATGGTTTTTGTTTTTCCCCTGGTTAAGACTTGTCATATTATTATGCCTATTGCTTCGTTTTTGGATATGACGTGATGAACATGAAGGATTCCATGCATGAGCGGTCTCAGGTGGAGGGAAATAAACATTTTGATTTCCCTTATTTAAGGTTCCACCAAAATTCGGATTTCTATTGCAGTTCATCAATATAAATTTGAGCTTCCTATTACACGGATATTTAAAAACACGGATACACGTGTTCTTATAATATCCTGATTTGAATCCGTTTATTTCGTGTATCCGTGCATCCGTGCGTCCGTGTGTCCGTGTATCCGTGTATCCGTGTATCCGTGTATCCGAAAATCCGTGTATTAATCCAATCATCACTGGAGAGGGCCAAATTTATGGGATTTTTTTGATAAAAATACGACAACGACTTGGTAGTCGAAGCTGTCAGTGGATTTAAATTTAGAATCATTTAATTTTTTCTTTAAAAATCGATTTTTCTTTTAGAAAATCACCAAAAAAAAAAATCTATATATCCATTATCCCTCAAAATTTTAAGCTATATGTATATGTAATAAGTTTTTCACATTTTCTCGAAAACAAATTGTAGCAATTTTAATAAAATTTCCTATAAATAATGTATAAGACGGAATTATTTTTTTTTAAGAAAAAAGGACATATTTTTATGTTACCTACGTATATCTTTTTAATGGCTTAACCGATTTTGGTATAATTTTGCAATATGGTGCTTTTTAATAGTTTGCAATATATAAAAATATTTTTTTATAAATTCAAAAAAAATAATAAAAGAAAACTGTAAATTTTTCAATTTGCGATTTTCAGATTGGCAAAGAGTCTGAAATTATCGTTATTTTACTAAGGCTAACCCGATGCGATCATCAGACTCATTTGGTGGATTTCAATATTCTTCTTGTGTGTTCTTACTTAACTTAACTTAAAAATCAGTGTTCATAGATTGGTGGTTTTTCCAGCCAAAATGGTAGGAAAAAATCAGTTTGGTAGCAATTATGGTGGGAAAAAATTCATGGTAGAATTTATGATGGGAAAATATTTCAAATACTTTTTTTTAGGGGGGGGAAATAATAATTTTGTTATTATTCTAACTAAGTATACCTTGGTACCTCCCACCTACTTTCCCCCAATTCTGTTTAAAAGGAGAAATGAACAATTTTTCATTCTTTCTAAAAAAAAAAACAAATTTTCTGTTCACTAAATTTCAACAGTGATTATTGGAGTGTTTTTTTTTTTTTTTGGAACTTTGCGGTCATTTTGGTAGGTTTTTTCCGTCCAGAACAAAAATTGTGGGTTTTTTTTCGAACCCAGTGAATTTTTTAAAATCTCATCTGGCATCACTCATCTACTGCAGTGACGGCCTTAGGGTAGGCCAACGTACGTAGTCGCCTGGGATACTAGAACCGGAGGGCGCCAAAAGAAAGAGCAGCGTCCAATCAATTTTAAATCGGGGAGGAGAACAATTTAAATTATTTTAAGATTCCTCCCTTTCGTGATATTTGCTTGTAAATAAGCATGTTAATATTGCTAATAATGGGAAGCCAAGCAAAAAATATGGCCCGCCTAAAAACAATATGCCATTTTGTTTTTGAAGAGATTTGTTTAAGTAAAATTTAAATTCTTAGATTACTTCGACTTTTCAATACCTGGCAATGGATTCAAAAAAGGGCCATATAGACCCTGCTTTTCTTATATATATTCATTTTCGTTTTTTTTTTTTTGCATTCTAAAAAGGGTACAAAATAATATAAAATATAATATTTGTTCACTCATGTTGAAATATACAAAATTTAAAAAATAAAATGAATTCATTTACTAACGAATTTTTCAATTGTTCAATATTTTTTTAACCAAACAAATTTTTCAAATGTACTCAACAATTTTCCTTATAAAAATAACATCTGAGAGAAATCGCACTGAAAAATATTTCAACCGAGACTCCTGAGTGGCTAAAGCCGGCCCTGTGTAACTGGAAATTTTTATCAGATCACACTAGTATGGTGTTGTGAGGGGTATTTTTTTAGACGTATACATCAATTTAAAAATGCAAAAAAACAGTAAAAATATTGTAAATACACATTTACTTTAATATAGCGCAATCTGAAAGCCTAATTTTTAATCACTAATCTATATGGAGCAGCTGGTCCAAATTTTGGCAATAACAATTACTTTAAGCGTTGTTCTGGTATACCTAAGTTTACTCGTAGTAAAATCCCAAAATATGTTAAGAACAAATCATCTGTCAGTTGTATAAATGTATTGTCATTAGAAACAGTGTTGCCAATTTAATAAATAAAAAATATTTACAAAATCAAAATCAAAAATGAGAGTTAAGGATGATAATTCTTAAAGTATGATGCACAATGCGCAATTTGCAAGCGTTTTTGTAGTTTAAGGTAAATTATATTCTTAGAGAAAAATTTGAATCTGTACTGAACTCAAATCACCTATCAGCTGTCAAAATACTACCCTTGAAACAGTGGTGCCAATTTTAAAACGAAACTTCTAAGGAACACACTTTATTTCTTTTTTTGTTTTCCATATAACAGATTTATTAGAAGGAAATTAATAGAAAGTTTAATAATGCGTCCAAATCCTATTTTTAGTATAATATGTATGTGTAGGTACTACTGAAATTAGATGATTAGATTTGCATGGATGAGGAGGAGAAGGAAACAATTTCTCACCTTTGTATCGTATTTGTATTTATTTATTAATATTCGAACTTAATATTAAGATAAAAATCTTTTAGATAATCAATCCTTGATGTGGAGCTACATTTAAAGACACCTTCTCTGTACTTGTCCTGCTCTATCACAGAGACATAGACTCTACTATATGGGAGAGTTCAACTGTGACGATCCGAGTGATCTAGCAAATATTGCTATAAACAATTTTACTTGCTTCATAAGAAACGCAAAATGGTTTAACGTCGTAAAGCTTTGCTAGATCCAATGTGGTATCACAATGGGCCATCAATTGATCTAAGTGTATCGGTCTATCCGCTGACAGCCACTTCTAGGTACCTAAGTCCTAACCTAACCTAACCTTTAGGTACAACTGAAATAAATAACTTAAGTTGAATAGACCGAGAACCAACAGCAAATTTTGGGTGTGAATGATAGCAAAAATTCACTGGTATTTTTATATAGATCTTAACATTTCATAAGCAAATATGAAAGTCTTGCATTGCCTTTGTATGGTGCATTGAAAATGCATCCAGATGAAAAGTATAGCAACTAAATCATTATATTTAATAAATGATCTGAGTGCCCTAAACATAAAAATGGGAGTCCAAGACGTCTTGGATGGGGTCTTCTGCACCTAACACGAACCCAAAGATGAGTATGAAACCGGTCTCTAAATAAAATGTCATAGCATTTAGAACTATGTTCTCACTGATAGAAGCTTCCCCTCTGATAATATAATATGGTAATACAAGCCTTTTTCCATAGGGCGACTTATGGTATCTACTCTATGGTATCACTCTACCGACAAAGGCCCCAAATACGGCATGCAAGACCTTCATATTTCGATAATAAAAGAAAAGACCTATCTAAAAAACCAGTAAATTTTTGCTATCATTCCCACCAAAAAATTGCTGTCTAAAAGACTAAGCAATATTTAATTGAACTTTTTTAATTTTATTTCAAAATAGCTATTAACCGAGTTTAAGTTAAATATGTATTGCTTTAAATTTATTTTTCGAACTGATCTTTCCTCCTAAATTGATCGTTCCTCCTGAACTTTAAACTTAAATTTGGCACAATTGATATAGGATAATAAGTTTTCTTTTTAGAAAAAAGAGGAACACTTCTCAGAGAGCTACTTTTCTGTCCAAACCCCATCTTGAAATCAGTACGCGTTAAGTTATCTTGTAATTCCTAAAATAAAATTTACACTAATTCCTATTACAGATTGAAGACAAAAGTGCGTTTTTCTCGAAACCTGGTTTTTTAACATAAGCTATACTCTGTCTTATTGCCACAGATATTATATTTCTTATTCACAAAATTCCCCTCCCAAACAAAAAATCTGACTCCGCCTATGGTTACCTTGTTGGCATTCGGCAGCTACACAAAACAGAACTTCACTTTGCAGTTGTATCCAATACGTCGACCGAAACGATTGTCTATATAGAACTGCACAACAAACAACCATAACGAAGAACAAAGAAAATTAAAAAAAAAAAATACAAAAAAAAAGAAACCATCTGATCCGATCGAGCTTCAAGCTCTTCAAATCCAATAACAAATCAAAAGTAAACAAACTATAAAACAAAAACAGAAAAAAAAAACGAAAACGAAAACAAAACAAAAATTTTATCCAGTTTCACATTCTAACTATTTGGGCAGAAGAAAAGGCGTAGTGGAATCTAACCTTGTTTTACACTTCCGTTGAAAGAATCTGTCATTTTATTTATGCATCCAACACACTTTTATGAAAATAAACTTTTTGAAAATGAGTGAAAAATAAAAAATATTCCCAGCTAAATAAGTATCTTTGGATGTTTATGCGGTTTATTTATCTAAAAGAATCTAAAACTATTCGAAATGTATCTAATATTTTGCATTTGGAACTCTAATTATGATGTTATAAATTCATAAAACCTATCAGAGTGCTTTTAACTGTATATTAACACTGTGCAGTAAATGTTTTATTTTGAATTTTCACCCACCGACGACGACGTATCTCTCTCCCTCTCTCTTTGTGTAAATATAGATTTATGTCTGGCAGAAGTTGTTGTTGTTGTTGTTTTTTGTTAAAACATTGACATCTAGGAAGTTTCCATTGATACGTGCCACTGAGACTATTTCTATACAAAAAAGTTCAAAGGTAATCTGTATTACAAAACAAGTTGACGATTGCCGGCTTATCAACATTCGTCCAATAAACCATCATCGGGAAGAAACAAACAAAATCTATGAAAGTTGTCATCGAAATTTCGTCATAATACCTACTCACTTTGTTATTTAGATTTCGAAGTAGTATAGGTATAAAAAGCTAAAATGTGAAAAATTTCTATACCTACATACCTACTCTCTGTTTAATTTTGGTATGTGGTGATAAGAAAACGCAGAATTCCTGGCGTGTCACGTCACGTCATATCTTTTCTATTATACGTACTTACGAGTACTTGTTTTCTTGTTTGTATTCATCAGATCGCGCTACCTATATGAACAAACCAACTTACCATGCTCATTTAGTTGATCGAAGAGAGTTGTTAGAATCGGAACAGCATTTATACTTTTCGTTAAGTCTAATCTAATTAATATTTTTTTGACACGCGTTTTATGTCAAATTCGTGAGAGTTGAGTTTTCTTTTTATTGTTTTGAATTTTGTATTTTTATTTGATTTTTTTTTTATCTGACAACACTTCTATTATCATTCACATTCGTAAACAAATTGTTTTTTATCCAGATTATTTTGTTTTTTTTTTTTTAATTTTTTTTTTCTGTGGTGGCTCTCTTTAAATTGTTGTTTTCTCTGACAAAGAGACTAAAAATAGATTTAAGGCACATTTCAGTGAGCAGCAGTCAATTAGTTGGCAGTGATATTATTATAATGCCAGAGATATCTCAAGATAATTTCGAAGTGTTAAATCCAATTTCACAACCTGTCTCAGCAATGGAATTGCGTGCGCGCTCAAATTCAACAGAACGAAAAAATTCACTTAGATTAATTGCACCTTTAACGCCAACAATTTATGAGAATAATCCCTTTGTGATGAACGATGATAAGAATAACAGAATTGGAAGATCAAGGACATGTACTATTGGAGAACAAGATATGGATTCATCTGTTATAAATGGATTGCAGGCTGATCCTTTTCAGGGGCATAAAAGAGAATTAGGACACAGGTAAGGTTAATTAAAGCTTATAAGTGCATCAGCAATCAGCATATATAGGTAGAAATAGTTTTAAGAGTAGTTGTGATAAAATAGAATAATTGCTTAAAACTCTTAATCTTGGACGAATTTTTTTGAATGATATACCAAGAAGAGTCGACAACAAATTATCGAGAGTGGATTTAAAATTCAAAAGAGTTTTTCTAGCATTTGGTGTGGGGGTTGAGTTGAGATTTAAATATCGGGTTTTAAAAATTGGCATTTCCGATATTTGTGTGAGGTGTACAACAGATTTAAATCATAAATTAAATAAACAAAAATAATGGCTAACACGTTTATATTGAAGAACTCTATCCGCCATATTATTCACTCAATTCATCCAGACTAAAACTTAAATCCGGATGTAAATTATATAAATTCAATGTAAATTTGTAGTTATATCCGGATTTAAGTTTTAGTTAGGATGAATTGAGTGACGGTAAAAAAATCTAGATATAGCTTTAGCCTATTTGGTATTGGTGGTATTACACCATCATATAAATATGACAAATTTGACAAAGAAATATAGCCCAAAAGTGTCATATAAATGTCATATTTATTATTATGTATAGGTACATAAATATGTAGCCATATTTACCTACATTACAGCTTTGGTCATATTTATGCTAATGTAATACAGATTTCTTAAACATAATCAGATCGTATTTTTATTGAATGTTTTGCTTGAATAGTCAAGGTAAAGGTTAAGGTCTGAAGACGTTGGGAAAGAAAAAACGACGGAGCATCGTATGAAATATGTAAATTTATGTCTCTCACAGCAAAAATCGTGATTTTTATTCTCCCACTAAATTTTAAGAAAAAAAGCTACCATATAGTTTTTAATTCTATATATAATCGACTACACCATAAAGTGTCTTGTCATAGATACCAACGAATTTCATCATCATGAAGTGACGATTTCTTTTCACCTAACTCTCGTCGTAAACAAAAAAATATTTATAATTTTTAATCAACGTCACACGTTTTTACAATGTTATTGACATTTCACCAAAATGTTTAATAATTATATTAAACTCTACGCCTACCAACGGACGGACGGTGCAGTTATAGGATACTATACGCCCAGCGGCGGCGGGCTTGTTGCGACGAATACATATTATGTGCAGCTTATGCGGTTAGCTATATTGAAATTAACGTGAGCTACACACAAGACCCAAACAAGTGTAACCCACTGATATGACGAGACCATTTGTGGCCAAAAGTCTTATAAAACGCCCGTAACTCCTATTGGTCATTCATTTACTATTAAAATTTGCTTTCGGTTCTTATAGACTATATAACAAGGTTTGTAAAATATAACTCGCGAATTCATTCAAATATACAAATTTTGTTCGATTTTTTTTCGATCTTCTTACGAACAATAAAAAATATAATTTGCGAAAATATTTATATCACTCGAATTTATCGATCGATTCTGTAAGAGTTTTTTTTCGAGTTTCGCGTGGAATTTGTGATAAGGCTGTAAATATTTTGTTAGTTAATGTCAATGCGTTTCGCGTGGAATTTGTGATAAGGCTGTAAATATTTTGTTAGTTAATGTCAATGCGCTTATTTTTCATAGATTTAGAAAAAAGTGATAAGAATTTGTGTTGAGCACAAGAAGCTTTTTAAATACAGTAAAACCCGCTTAAGAGAAACGGAAAAATGTCACAGTCGTTTTTTTCACTTAAGCGGGTTTTTTAGTTAAACGAAACCTGCTTAACTTTAAAAAAAATTCATTTGAGCGGAGTCCGGATAAATAAACAAAAATATAAACTGTTGTGAATTTTAAGAAATTCAAATGTAATTTTCGTAGTGAAAATTTGGTGGAGGTGAAAAATAAAAAAGAAGTGAAAGTGTTCAGCAAATTGTTTATTCTGTTTGGTTCAATTGTTTTTTTTTCACTTAAGAGAGTTTGTTTTATTGAAAAATATAATATTTAACTGAAAATATGTTTCAGGTATCCGGGTTTTTGACTTAAGCAAGTTTCACTTGAGCGGGATGTTTTATAGGTCGACAAAAATACTCGGGGATGAAAAAAGTGTTTCAATTAAGTGGGTTTTTCTTTTAAGTGGGTTTCTCTTAAGTGGGTTTTATTGTATAAAAATTTAAAAAAATCCAATCTTTTGATTCAATGTTTTTACTTAAATAAATTATGAAAAAACATTTTTTTGTATTTAATATTTGACATGTTCACGAATGGTTCCCCGCTCCCGCGTGCTAAATTCGCGAACCAATCATATTTTTCACATCCAAGCAGATTTGGTTCATTCCTAAAATCTTATTTTATTTTAAAGAAACCGATCCAAAAAAAAATACTAAATGGTTCCTGAGAGTACCAATCGAATTTGATCGTTCAAGGTCGTAAAGGACCTTGCTATTAAGGCCCTATACCTATGAACTTTTTTAAAATTAATGATTAATATTAAAAGATTAAGGAAAATTTTAATCAGTGCCCAAGAGTAGTGGTGTTGAAATCGTTCAATCGAACGTTGCAGCCACTTATAGGAAACACGTCAAAATTCTGATTCCATTTCAAAAATACGCCATAGTTTTTAAGTGGTGCTCAGGAGACTGCCAAATTAGTTGCTATAAATTTCAAATATACATACATAGGTATTGTAAATTATGAATTCGTATAAAATCAAACTCGAGGTTATTGGTATTTTTCTTTTTTACCTCAGAGCAGATCACTGAGCTGTCAAAAATAAATTCTATGTTTCGTTTTTACCTCAGACAAATCAGAGCACATAAGTCGTGTTTCTTTTTACCATCGGAGGTAGCTCGGAGCATGCTCTGTATACTCAGAATAAAATGACCGAGCAAATGGAGCAAAACGCTGAGCGAAGCCAACTTGAACTTCATACAATTTTTATGTAATTTGACAGATTACTAAGCGTATGACAGTTCAGTGCTCAAGTGTGTTTCATAATTAAATCTGAGGGCTCTGATCATAATCTCATCAGAGCTTTGCTCTGATCGCTCAGCCTCTGCTCAGAGCTTTGCTCAGAGCCAAAAAAGAAAAACACCATATGATTAATAGTCCAGTCAATGAAGTATTTGACTCGGAAAAAATCGCCGGAAAGCTGGATTTTGGTATATAGCTTCCTCATTGTGTCCTTAAGATATTGTCAAAAGTTCCTATCGATATGAGCGCCGCTAACAATTTTACGGGGGGTTGAAGGCCCCCAAAATGGTTTTTCAAGAATAACTCCCAAATGGTAAGTTATACAAAAAAAGTGTCAAAGACTAATTTGTAGCTTGGAATATTTCCTACAAAAACGTAGAAAATACTTTTTTCATACAAATAACGGTTTTTGAAATAAACCAATTAGAAGAGTTAAGGGTTTTACTTTTCTATGTATTTGGGCGACTTAATTCCAAAATTGTGCATATTGTGATAAAAGCATCAATTTTATTTTATTTTTTATTTATTATTGGTACATTATATGGAAATAATTTTAAGATATCGGTCCACTCTATTTGTCCACCCCTTTAGGTGGGAGTGGCAAATAAAAAAAAAAAATTCTAAAATAGAAAATGAATATAAAAACACAACAGCAACACTTACAATGTTATCTTATAGCTTATCTCAAAGCCAGATTTTCATTCTTTATGTATATTTTTAAATTAAGTTATTTTAGTGCTTAGTTTTTGAATAAATGATTTTTAAACCCAAAATTTTAAAAATAAAATTTGAAATTCGGAATTTAGCTATTTTTTTCGCTTCATTGACTAGACTATAAACTCAACATTACGATCGTGCCCGTGGCTAATGTTCAGTGCATAGAACTGTTACGCGCCGAAGGTCTGCCCCTTGCGAAGAATTGACAAATCCTCGGAGAGAGCCGTTCGGATATGGCAGAAAATTGTAGGTCCAATGCATTTCTGTAAATAAGACGCACACAGGAATGGTTGAGAGCTGTCAAGAGCTGTCAAGCCACCCAATTTATTTATTTTTTTAACATAACATTGATATAGAAGACGAAACAAGTAGGCATCGCAGTTCTGCTCGTCCGTCTGTACGTCTGTTTGGCTACGAAAAGGTTGATTTTTTTATCTTGGTATCCAATGAATTTTGAAAATTCCCCAAACAATTTTTTTTTTATTTTTTTAGGACAATGAATAACAGTACTAACCCGTTGAGGGAAATTTTATTTTTCAGTCACAGATTTTTTTTTAGATAATCAGTGGAGCTTAAGCCACCATCTTGAATTTTTTTTTTTTTATTGACTTAAAGTAGTAAAAAATATTTAAAAACAACAACAATACTCATAGTGCCATAGGTATATTTTATCTTTTATAAAGCTATAGGAAATTCATTCTTCAATAATTCTATCTTTAAATCAAGTTATTTAAGTGAATTAGTTTTGGAAAATAAATTTTTAAACTCAAAGTTTTGCAAAATAAATTGAAATATTTTTTTTTTAATTTAACGTTAAGTAGTATTTAAGGTTTTCATATTCAATGCTCTTATCAATTTTAAGTCAAACGCTTAAGACCAGATGCTAAATTTTCGTCCTGTTTCTCAGCAAATTGAAAATAACAAAATGTATAGGTACTTTACTTTACTTAGTGGAAAATAGGATTTTTAGAGAAATTTAAATTTAATCATTGGTCAAATTAATTATCTATAAGAGATTTAAAACAAAAATTATTCTTGCATACAAAATTAAAGTTGTCTGCAATTACAATTAATGAAAAACCATTAAGGAACAATTTTTTTTTTCTCGAAAACGACTTCTACGATTTCGATTGGAGTGAGGCTCATAACCTACACAGTTAAGAATAACATAACTGTTTTTTTGGCGTCCAAATTTTGTAGAAATTATTATTTCATTCCGAATTCTGGGAAATGAGATAGCTGTGTGAAGCCAGAACCCCGAGCTCAAAATTTTGGGTCTAAATATATCAGATTCGTTTGTCCATCGTTTTTCCAGGCAAAATTTTCGTTTGTCAACCCCCAGGAAAAAAGTTATTAAGCTTTTCTTTTTTATAGGAACACCCCCACAAATTAAAAAGTCGTCTACCACCCACAATTAATAACTTAGGAGGATGGGACCAATTGCATTTGTTTGTCCACCGGCTGTTTATGATTGTCAACCAAAATTTTTTTTTTGTCCACCCTTAGTTCAAAAGTTATTTAACATTTCTTTTTTATAGCAACTATCACACCCCTAAAAACCTTAAAAATCGTCTACCACCCACGATTTTCAACTTAGAACGTCGAAACAAAAAGCTTTCGTTTGTCCAGCGGCCCATACTGATTGTCCACCAAAATTTTCGTTTTTCCACCCCAAAGTCAAAAATTATTCAGCCTTTTTATTTTATAGCAACACCCCTACAAACTCGAAAGCAGGGTTTGTTAAAATGCATTTTTTGAATGCATTTTTGGTTGCATTTATTGTAAAAAAAATGAAATAAAATTTTTTTTTAATGCAAAAAAATTTCAACTTGCATAAATTTGCCTGGACAAACGTGGACAAACAATGGACAAACGATTCTGATATATTTGGGCCCAAAATTTTGAGCTCGGGGTTCTGGCTTCACACAGCTAAATGAGATAATTTGCAATGCAGTAGAAATTTTTGTTATTTGTGGTAACGAAAACGTTATTTTTTGCATATTATAGTAATTTCACATACAAAAATTATAAAAATATTTCTTATTTTCGTGCAGGAAAATGTACTTCTTGTAAATATTCTATATGTATGTACTTAAATATATTCTTAAGAGTTTGTTTATGTTGTAGCTGCGATAAACAATGCCAGCTGCGATAGCAATTCTACCAAAGAAAATCATCGCTTCTAAATATTTTCGAAGCTCTTATCGATAACTTTCGTTTAAAATTTATACAAAAAATAAAAACAAAAATATATAATCTTTGGTTAAAAAAAAACATCGCTTATCGAAGCACCAATATAAGCACCAGATAAGAACTGCTTAGGCTTACTCAAGCTTTAAATTTATCGTTACTCTCATCACTGCTAGAATCATTTATCACAGTTTCAACCTAAATGCACCCTAACTGGCAACAGCCTGAACACACAATGGAGACGGAGCTGAAAATAACTGCAGCTGGAATAGCTTACAAATTTTGAATACACACAAATTCAATGTTAGGAACAGCAGCATTCAGACGAACCTTACTCCAATCGCAATAAATGTACTACAATTTTAAGAACGAAAATCATTTTGCTCTTTCATTACACTTTTTTTAAAGGTCACGAAACAGGAATTATACTAGTTCATTTACTTTAAAACTCTGTGCATTTGTGTGAATTTCTACACAAAAGTGTGTCAAAGTTGTTATGAAAAAAAAATAAAATGTGTAGAAATTCACACAAATCCCCAGAGAGTTTCCAAGTACAACTTTTGACGTTTATCAAAGGCATAAGTTTTTAAAAATTCAAAATCTAAACTTATTCATCTGGGGCATATTTTACTGCACATACCTTCATTGTAAGAAGATGAACATAAAATGCGCCGTGAAATAAGGCCCAGATCAGCACAACCCAACATCGAAAATCGAAATAATCTGTTTTTGTATATGTCTGTGTACCTATACCTATGTAAGTTTGTACATGAACATTAGGGTAGAGCGCGGTTGAATGGAAAAAAAAAATAAAGTTGTTAAAATGAAACAACTTAAAAACACCCCCGCAAAGGTTGCGTTGGGTTCTTACATGAATTTCGATATTTTATTTATTTGTCAAATTGTCGAATCTATGGAGCAGTTTCCGAGAAACCAAGATATAAGAACAATGGTCGTAGCAGTGGGTGTATTTTAATAAAAAGCTAATTCTAAACCTTTTTTTTTCATCTATTAGAGCAAATTCAAATTATTTCATGCAAATTGGTGGAAACGTTTCTTAGAAATAAGGATATAAAAAAGTGGGCGTGGCAGTAGGTGGATTTCACTAATAGTATTTTTTTCTTACTAATATCAACAAATTTTAAAAATTTCATCCAAATCATTGAAGCCGTTATTGACAAACAAGGATAGGAAAAATGGATATAAGAAACAAAGATATAAGAAAATTGGGCGTGGCATTGGGCGGATTTTACTAAAAGTATTTTTTGTATTTTTTTCGTGCTAATATAAAAAATTTTTGAAAGTTTCATCCAAATCGGTGGAAACGTTTCTTAGAAACAAAGATATAAAAAAGTGGGCGTGGCAGTGGGCGGATTTCACTAAGAGTATTTTTTTTTTACTAATATCAACAATTAATGTTGAAAATTTCATCCAAATCATTGAAGCCGTTTTTGAGAAACAAGGATAAGAAAAATGGATATAAGAAACAAAGATATAAGAAAATTGGGCGTGGCAGTGGGCGGATATTACTAAAAGTATTTTTTTTTATTTTTTTCGTGCTAATATAAAAAAAATTTGAAAGTTTCATCCAAATCGGTGGAAACGTTTCTTAGCAACAAAGATATAAAAAAGTGGGCGTGAAACAATCGTTGAAAATTTCATACAAATCATTAAAGCCGTTTTTGAGAAACAAAGATAAGAAAATGGATATAAGAAAATTGGGCGTGGCAGTGAGCGGATACTAAAAGTATGTTTTTAATTTTTTTTTGCTAATAACGGGTGATTTTTTAGCTGGTTTGGTTTTGGCAACACTGGGTTTTGACAGCTGACGTGTGTTTAGTACCTTGTGTCACTGTCAAACAGCTTCAGATTGGTTTGCAATTTAACCATGGATCGTCTTACAAATGAACAACGCTTGCAAATTATTGAATTTTACTACCAAAATTCGTGCTCGGTTCGAAATGTTCATCGCGCGCTGCTTCCATTTTATGGTCGGCATTCTCGACCTTCTGAGCAGTCTATTCGGAAGATTGTGACCAAATTTCGCACCAAATTTACTTTGTTGGACATTAAACCACCAACGCGTTTACGTACTGTGCGTAGTGAAGAAAATATTGCGGCCGTATCAGCTAGTGTGACAGAAGACCGCGAAATGTCGATTCGGCGCCGTTCCCAGCAGTTAGGCCTTTGTTACAGCACTACGTGGAAAATTTTGCGGAAGGATTTGGGCGTAAAGCCTTTTAAGATACAGCTGGTGCAAGAACTAAAGCCAGCCGACCTACCACAACGCCGAATTTTTGGTGAATGGGCTCTTGGAAAGCTGGCCGAGGATCCGCTTTTTTATCGAAAAATTGTGTTCAGCGATGAGGCTCATTTTTGGTTGAATGGGTACGTAAATAAGCACAATTGCCGCATTTGGAGTGAAGATCAGCCAGAAGCATTGCAACAGCTACCAATGCATCCCGAAAAAGCCACTGTTTGGTTCGGTTTATGGGCCGGCGGCATTATTGGGCCATATTTCTTCAAAGATGATGCGAATCGCAGCGTTACTGTCAATGGTGAACGCTACCGAGCGATGATAACAAACTTTTTTTTGCCCGAAATGGAAGTTCTTGACTTGCATGATATGTGGTTTCAACAAGACGGTGCCACATGCCACACAGCACGCGAAACAATGGCGCAATTGCGAGGCGAGTTTGGTGAGCAGTTAATTTCACGTTTCGGGCCGGTCAATTGGCCGCCTAGATCGTGCGATTTGACACCATTAGACTATTTTTTGTGGGGGTATGTCAAGGCTAATGTCAATAGGGACAAGCCCGCTTCGATTGACGCACTGGAAGCCAACATCCATGCATTCATTCGTGAGATACCGGCCGATATGTGTGAAAGAGTATGCCAAAATTGGACTCAGCGGATGGGCTACCTGAGACGCAGCCGCGGTCAACATTTGCATGAAATTATCTTTAAACATTAAATTGCAAGGTTCAAACTATCGATTCAAATAAATATTTCATTCATTTTTTCGAATTTTTTGTGTTTTTTTTTTAAAAAAAGTTCTAAACCTCTTAAAAAATCACCCGTTATAAACAAATTATGAAAAATTCATCAAAATCATTCAAGCCGTTTCCGAGAAACAAGGATATAAAAAAATGGAGGTAAAAGTAGGCGTAGCCGCCTAACTTTTTTTCTGCAAGAGTCTCGAATACGAAAATTGAGATTTAAGTTCTTTAATATCACCAGATCAACCCTGCAAAATTTCAGCCTGCCTCTAATTTTTTTTATTTGCTCCATACAAAAATCTCTAGATTTCCTGGAGTAGCCATGCTTGCTATTCAAAACAATTATGACATTTGTCCTTAATTTCCAGTTGGGCTTTCATGTAGATTTGTTTGTTTGAATTTTATTTTTTCGTCACAGTATTATATTTTTGTTTGTTTGATTTTCGTAAGAAACAAAAAACTGCTATATATTCTATTCGCATAGAGACTCCATACAAACCAACGCGAAACATTCGGAACAACGACAAAACTTTCAGCTGTCAAAATATATTTACAGGGCGATAAATGAGAGTACCCATACACCAACGCAACGATGCGATAAAGCAAATCTCATGTAAAATATATTGACAGCCGAAAGTTTCGCTGTATGTCGTTCCGAATGTTAAACGTTGGTTTGGGCGGCCTTGAA
Organism: Epistrophe grossulariae; assembly: GCA_929447395.1. NCBI lineage: Eukaryota > Metazoa > Arthropoda > Insecta > Diptera > Syrphidae > Epistrophe > Epistrophe grossulariae. The sequence continues at coordinate 47,669,605 of OV839568.1, forward strand.
ATCGAACGTTTTTTTAAAATCTTTCTCATATTGATTAAAAATAAAATAAATACTCAACGTGGGAAATTTTTAAAATACGACGTTTGTATATATAGCTACCTTTATTTCCTCAAAAGCTCTGTCTAGATTTATTTTTATACTTTTGTTAGAAGCCTCTCATTTTTGTTGTTTGTTTTTTTTTTATCATATCATTAACTGTTAATTATGTACATTGTACATAGTTCTGTTCATCTAACATGTTGAAAGGTTTCGCATTTGAACATACATACATTCGATAGAAAGTTTATTTTGAACAGGTAAAAAGTTTCTGTTTTTTTTTTTTTTTTTGTAAAGAAAGAAGTTTTTCAATTTATAATTTTAGATTAGAGTACCTTTGTTATATGTATATATTTATACTTTTCAAAGGTTTCAGGAAGCTGTTGGTGAGTTTGTTTGTTTAAAGCAAATAAATGACTGAGTGTTGTTTAGTTATTTTTTATTTGTAGTGTTTTAAATTAAGGTAGATATAGGTTTTAAAACTACATATGTTTACACAGGAAAGAGAAAGTTGTATGAATGTTTTAATGAGATAGGTTTTTAGTTATATTATGTAATTAAAAACAAGGGTTATATTAATTTTTGTTTCTACATCATTGTTTTGTTTTTTTTTTTTTTTAATATCTGAAATGAAACGGAATACTACCTACAGGAAACCAATAAAAAAAAAGAAAACCATAAAATTCAAAGGCATTTTGATAAAATTTTCAACTTTTATTTACTTTATACCTACTTCAAAGATTTTATCTCTGTTTTACAATTTTTTTAGAGATTGCTTAGTTCAATAGGTATAGCTTTATTTTAAATGGAGAAATTGGTATACTTAGCATTAATTTTCAAGTACCACTTCAGTTCGAGTCTCAACTGCACTTCTATGCCTTTATAATATGAAATTCCAAATGACTATTTTAGGCAGAAACTAAATATAAAATTCATAAGAAAAAACAAACCAATCAATTTTGATTTAAGGAAATCTCCAGAATTTTTCACTTTAAAGTCTAACACTCATCTATTGTGAAATTAATAAAATGCACAACTGTGTCGAACGAACTTGCATTTATGTAGATCACACTGTGGTCTGAATATTTTAAACCTATATTTATTTAAATTTAATAGAAATAAATATGTTATGAAAGCGTAAATTTCAGTGGCGGATCCAGGATTTTCTCATGGGGGGAAGTCCAACTACAAATAGAAAACTTAAAGATAAATAAAACTTGCGTTGGTTTTGTGCTTCATTATTTCTGTGTGTGAAGTTAGCACCGCCATTTCCGATTAAAAAAAAAAACTTTTTAAAAGATCGTAAATTTGAAAAAAATCAAATTTTCGAATTAAAAAAAATAGCGGCACAATAGCAGCACGAGTTGACCACAATACAGCGCAACTTTGTTTTTTTTTTTTTTTTGAAAATCGAAAATGGCGGTACTAACTTCACGCTTCCCAAAATTTATTTGTGGCCCTAAAAGCTGTAAATATGCGAATAATTTTTTGAGCAAAATAAAGCACAACTTCGATATTTTTGAAAATCGTAATTTTGCAAAAAAAAAATTTCATCCCCAATAATTCCCCAATTTACGAATTTAAAAAAAAATATTTACGGCACATGGAGGCACAAGTTGAGCACAACACAACTTTTTTTTTTGAAAATCGAAACATTTGCGTTCGGTTCTAAAAGTTGCAAATATGCGATTTCATTTTATCTCTTGTTTTTTTGAGCACAAAAACAGCACAACTTTTTGGAAAAACTTCCATTCTCAAAATTTAAAAACCAAATTTAAGTTGAAGAGAAATAAATATTTATTAAATATTTGGTTTAAAAATCGAAAGATTATTTTTAAAAATACATTACATTTTTTTTTATTTTCTACAATTTCAAAAAATATTTGTTTTGAAATATTGCGCTTCCATAAAAATTTAAACTTTTTTAAAAATTCAAAAAATACTGTACAATTAAAATTGATCAAAATCAGTTGAAACATTTTCTAAAAAAATCCAAAATTTGAATTTGGAATTTTTTAAATCAGTGCAGCCATTTTTTTTAGAAAAATAAGATTTTTCTAAAAAGCTTAAAAACAATGACAGGTACACCGTTTTTTGGTTCTAAATAAATTAAAACTGTCCAAAAAATAATAGGTACCAAGTTTAAAGAAAATCGGGCTATTCGTTAAGGCTGTACCCGAACAGACATTTCATTTAATTATTGATAATATTTTTTATGGGGAATTTTTTTTAAATAAAATTGTTCAGCAAAACTTTACACAAATATTGTTTTGAATTAAAAAAAAAATTTCAAATTTGAATATTTTAAACAAAGATTTTTTCTAATAAAAAAAACGCTACCTAGTACCTGTAAAAAAACTTTTTCATAGAACAGTTTTTTTAATTTTTAACTACATATTATGCAGGGTGTCCCGAAATCACCGCCTCAGAAGAAAACCATGAGTTCCTGAAGTCATTTCAAGTCGAAAAACTTATGAGGTAATTTTCTCGTTTTCGCTTCGTTTTCGACTTATAACGGTTTTTATGATTTTTATTCTTTTTTCCTTTGACTGGCTCTAACTTTGCCAAACTACAACCGATTTTTAATATTTTTGTTTTGTTGAAACAAGAATAGTTAGGAGTTTGTATCTACTATACAAGTTTTTTCTGTGTGGATAACGGTTTTCCCGCAATTTATTATCAAACACACTTTTTAAGCATTTTTAGGTTGTTTTTTTTAACTTCGATATGATTTTTTTCACAAAAACACGTTATTAAGTATAATTTTTTTTTATTATTATGAAAGGCCAATATGTGTCCTTAAAAACAATTAACAGTTTTTACCTAAAAATAATTAAAAATTATTTAAAAAATAAAAACAAAAAATAAAGGAAAGTCAAGAAAATATGAATATTTGATGAAAACGAATAAAAAACTACACTAAGCGTTGAGTGTTGAATGTTAGGATGAGTAAAGTAAGAGTAAAACCGTTAGAAATTTTGTAATCGTTTTTATTCAAATATTCATATTTTCTTGATTTTCCTTTATTTTTTGTTTTTATTTTTTAAATAATTTTTAATTATTTTTAGGTAAAAACTGTTAATTATTTTTAAGGACACATATTGGCCTTTCATAATAATAAAAAAAAAAAATTATACTTAATAACGTGTTTTTGTGAAAAAAATCATATCGAAGTTAAAAAAGCAACCTAAAAATGCTTAAAAAGTGTGTTTGATAATAAATTGCGGGAAAACCGTTATCCACACAGAAAAAACTTGTATAGTAGATACAAACTCCTAACTATTCTTGTTTCAACAAAACAAAAATATCAAAAATCGGTTGTAATTTGGCAAAGTTAGAGCCAGTCAAAGGAAAAAAGAATAAAAATCATAAAAACCGTTATAAGTCGAAAACGACTTAACGTTTAACGTGATAATAAAAATGTTATAATATACCTAGACCTTTAGCTCACATTTCTTTTTTATCTTATTTCTTTGTAGTCTCTTATCATTAGAACAATTCATCGATAACACTCTTCCTATCTTTATGTACCTCCACATTCTATAAATATATACTTAGACAGCTGTTTCTATTTTCAGCATTTGATGCATTTTATTTTTATTTCGATATTGCTTAGGCATTTTCTTACCTTAAACTGATTTTTGGATTTCTGCCAGAATAAGACATTTTCCTATAAAGTGGTATACATCTTACAGATACTCTCTGCAAACGGACATCTCCCATAAGCGAAGACATATTTCAAAGAACAGAATAAAATTCATGATTTTTCACAGTAATAACTCTCACACAAGCGGACTCTCTATAATAACCTGACGCGGACACCAAATTTAATAACCGCAAAAGAGTTTGGCTCTCTCATAAGTAAAAAAGTTTATATGGAGTACTACTTTTCAATTTTTATAAGGTCCATTTCGGTATTTTTGGATAGTAAATTACATAACTTGTAGAAATATGAAGATTATAGTGGTGCAATACTCACAAGAAAAAAATCGCAAAAATTTTTCTTGGACAGAAATTCATTCATAGGTGAAATTTTGTTGTATCTCGCAAAGTATATTCTGTTTTTAACAGGGTTGCAAAGGCTTAAGCTATTTTTTAGCTTAAGCCCTCGTTCAATTCACAAGTCAGTATAATGGACTCGTGAATTGAACAAATTTAATTCATAAGCTATTTGGGATTTGTGAATTAAAAAAAATCCAATTTAAAAGCTAGCTTAGGAGAATTTTCAATTCATAAGCTAGCTTAAGCTTGCTTCATAAGCTAGCTAAAACTAGATTAAGCTAGCTTATGAATTGAATTTTTTTCGATTCACAAATCCCAAATAGCTTATGATTTAAATGTTTTTCAATTCACAAATTCCAAAAGGCTTGTGAATTGAATATTTTCCAATTCAAAAATCAAAAACAGCTTATATAGGCTTAATGTTTTTTTTAATTCATAAACTCACAACCCTGGTTTTTAAAGTTAATTCCAATTTTTACAATACGAGAACGAACTCGGATTAAAATAGGAAAATTCTAGAATATGAATATGCTTATGTCTTTTTTAAAAGGTTTTCAATTTAATTTTTTTGTTTTCCCATAAGCGGACACCTCATATAACCAGACAAATTTCTGGATACCATCAGTGTCCGGTCATGAGAGAGTTCACTGTATACACAATCCACCTCTCCTCTCAGCCTTATGCTACAGAATTAACATAAGTATCCATAAAATAGTTTTTGTAATAAATAAAATTGAGTGAAATTAAAAAAAGGGGTTAAAAATAATTTTAGTCTTAAAAGTTTTATAAAAATTTGTTTTTTTTTTATAAAAAAATACTATTGAAAATATCGGAATATGAGGAGAAGAAAAGATACACTGCGTTTAAGGTTATTATTTACCTTAATTACAGAATCTGATCAATGAGCTTCACAGGGAACCAGACTCAATTTTGACATTTCGCTGGTAGTAAAAATGTCAAAAATGAGTCTGATTCCCGCAGCTCATTCTTCGGATTCTGTAATCGGGGTGATTATAAATTAATAAGTTTGTGTTTTGACCTTTGAAGAAGAACGTAACCACTTTTGAAGCGTCATCAAATGTGAAATAAAAAGTTACAAACATGATCTGAAGCACACTTAAGAGTATAACAATTTATTATTTAAAAAGGTCAGGAAATATGAAATATTAGCAATTTGTTACAAAAATTTTAAAATCTATGATTTTTCGATTTTTATTAGTTTGCGGATTGTTTCTTTTGTTTTAAATATGCTTAAGTCTTAAACATCAATAGCAAATAATAAAAAACCTAAAACAAAATTGTTTCAACCCATTTCCGGCGGCTACAAGTTCCAGTTGACTTAGAACCTTGAAATTTCACATATACTGTCTATTTTTTGTGCAATTAGAGGAAATCTGTAAAAAAAAATTTTTGAAAAGGTTTTGGTTTTCCAGAAAATTCACGTAGCGTTTTCGCAACGCTCGCCGAAATGGGTATCAAAATTATTGAAAAATTTGCTCCTTAAGCCTAGTACGCAGATCGCGCTAAATTTAAGTTTCCATACGAAATTCTCTCCAAAATTTAGCCAAGCTAAAATTAAGCAAAGCATTTTAGCTGAGATAGGTACGCAGTTCCAGCTAAAAAATCAAATGTTTGTTTCTTACTGTACATCACTAATCTGTCAAAATGTAGCGCACGAAATAATTGTCTGGGACATTATTTTTGAGCTAAATTTTGACTGGTTCTGGTATTTTTTAATTTTGTGTGAACTTTGCTTTGTTTTTACAGCTAGATTGTTGCTGCCTTCATGCAAAATGGATTCCGATTTGGAAGAATTTTTACAAGAATTACCACAACCGAAAAAAAGAATGCGTGGTAAAAATAAAATTACGTTCAGCATGGAAGCCAAAAAAAAACTGGCTACTCTGGTAAAGGAACACCCTTCTATATGTTGTCTGGTCCATCGCTCCTATTGCCACAACTTATGCTGCTGCACAAATCACCAAATCTTCTATTTCCCTTGCATCCATTTTGTTTCTAAAATGTAATAAAACATGAAATTTTTCAAACAAACTTTCTTAAATTTGAATATTTTTTTTCGGAGAACAGGTGTTTTTGACATATTCTACACAATGCCCTTATGCCTGTTTGATAACTTTTTGTTTCAACAAATATCCCAAAACTGATTTTTTTTTTTCTATTGGTTTTGACAGCAAATTCTGAAATTTTGTGAAAATTTGTGCGACCACTTATTTCAATCACATATTCTCCACAACTCTCCTATGTCAAAATTTAGCTAGGGTTTTAGCTGATGTTTGGAGAGAAAAGTGGCAGCTAAAATTTAGCGCGATCTGCGTACTAGGCTTTACATGGAATATGAATCAACTTTATTTGAATACTTTTATGAAAAATGAGTTAAATACAGGGTGGCGCACGAATCGTGCTACAAAAATAAAACGTAATAACTTTTTTTCTGTGTGAGTAATCGGCTTATTTTTTTTTTATTTTGTAGGTTACTATTTAGATTTATAAAAATGGATGCTTGGGATACGGAGAAAAGAATTTGGATAGTGCAACGGTACCATGCTTTGCAGTCCGTCATTTCCGTCCAAAGGGAATTTAGGCGGGAGTTTGGCGGTAATCCCCCGAGTAGATGGACCATTATGAGGTTTGTAAACATGTTTGCCGAATCTGGAAGCATCGCACGAAGGCCACGTACCATCGAGATGCCAATGTTCGGGTTCAGGATACAATCGCAGCAGTAGCATCTGCAATACAGGCCAATCCGAACGTTTCGACCCGAAACTTATCGGGGCAAATTGGAATTAGTAGACGGTCATTACAACGGATACTTCATGACGATTTAAACTTGTTTCCGTACAAAGTCCAAATTACTAGCAAGTTAAACCCTCAGGATTTGCCTGTTCGCCTGGAATTTTGCCAAAAAATGATATCAATGGCCGAAGAAGACAACACATTGATCAATTGTTTGTTCATGTCTGATGAGGCCCATTTTGATCTTAACGGCAATGTAAACAAGCAAAATTGCCGTATATGGAATGAGTCTAATCCAGAAATGCTCCATGAGACGGAACTGCACCCAGAACGAGTCACTGTGTGGTGCGCAGTTTCATCAAGGTGTATTGTCGGGCCGTACTTCTTTGAAGAAAACGGTGTAACCGTTACTGTCAATGGGGACCGTTATTTAAAGATGTTGAAGGAGTTTTTTTACCCAGAACTGCGCCGAAGACGTATACCATTCAACAGCGTTTGGTTTCAGCAAGATGGAGCAACTGCACATATAGCCAGACCAGTTATGGCGGAGCTAAACAAAAAATTCGCAAACAAATTAATTTCTAGGAACTCCACTCTTCGCTGGCCCCCAAGGTCACCTGACCTGACTGCACCAGACTTCTTTTTATGGGGTTATGTCAAGCAAGAGGTGTATAAAACGAAGCCCAGGAATTTAACTGAATTAAAGCAGTCCATAACGACAATAATTGAGGCGATCCCAACTTCAACTCTTCAGGCCGCAATGAATAATTTTTTGACCAGGTGCCGCATATGCGTGGGACAGCGTGGAGGTCATTTGCGGTCTATAATCTTTAAAAACAACTAACTATTTAAAATAAAATTTAATTTTCTAACCAATAAAAAAAAAATAAATGAAATACATCGATTAAAAAAAAAGTTATTTGAATTTCTTATTGTAGCACAATTGGTGCGCCACCCTGTATATGTAGATACACTGGGTTAAGAAAATATTGTTGAAAATTAAAAATGTAGAAATTCATAATAATTCATAAGAATTGGTTTTTGTGTGGGTATTCATCGAAGCATTTTGGATGAACCGGGATATTACAGTTTGCATGAAAAAAAAACGGTTTGGCTGGACGCTTGCGACATCCAACACGTTTTCCTGTTTTGATGGCTGTATATGCTTGGTGTCATTGAGGTTTCTCTCCGTTTTTTGTGAGTAGTAGTAGCCCGTGGCGTAATGATTAGTGCGAAGGACTGTTACGCCTAAGGTCTTAGCTTCGTTTCCAAGCCTATACCACCTAAAAACAGAAATGTTTTTGCACGGACATCTCATCTTGGCCGTTCGGATTCCACAGTAAATTGTAAGTTCCCTCAATTGCTGACAACTCTCTATTGACTTGAAAGTTGGAAGTCACTAGGCCCTGCTTCTATACACGAGCTGTCGCACCACCCAATTAATTTATTTTTTTGTCCTTCCGTTTGAATCACAGGTTGAATATTTATTTCCAATCGCAAAATGGAATCTACAACAATGTTCTAAATTCTAGCTGTGGAATTGGTGTTTCTTTAGCAGTTTTTTTGCAAATGCAAGGTATCTTCCCTGCATTTACTAATGCTGCGTCCAGTAAATTTGATAAAAGTGGCCAGGACCACTTCTTCTCCCCGGATTCGAATGCAATAGTTGCTTGTAGCGTAACTATCAAATCATCTCCGCCCATCGTTATGTTATTCGCGCTCACGAATTGCATTTGGCATTGGAATGTTGACGTGTTTTCTTTTATTTTTGCAATAGCTTCTGAATTATATAAATATTATAAGGTTATTTGGTCTTAAATTGCTCATATATTTTAACTTAACTAACACGTCTATTGTTTTCTTTTTAAATTCAACTCGATGAATTTTTGACCACTTTGGCAACTCATAATGCAGGCATGTTGATTCTTTGTTAAAATGTTGAAGCTACGTTTTCGGATAAAAAACAAATTAAGTGATTGTTATTGTTTGTGTGTATAAGGATTTGATTTAGCATAATATGCTGGCTCTACACTCTCACCAAAAGAAGGCTTATGTTATTTTACTAGCCAATTTTTCAAAAAAAAAAAACCATTCAATGATTTGGCATTTCATAACCTTGACTAAAATGATTAAGTACCTACATATGTCTGTGTATGCATTTCAGTCATGCATTTTATTTAAAATAATCTCCCTCCTGATAATTTCGTTCATGATTCCCAGATGGCCTTTGTGATAATTACTATGTACATTCATACATACATCTATGGTTGTTACGAGTATAACAGTTTCAACATTTTTTATTTGGTTTAAGTTTTTTCAATTGGAATTAATTTATCAAATCCCCTATTATTTTTTTTAATGTACAGTACACGATTGTGTATTCATTCACTAATCTATTTGGGAACTGAAAATTCAACATTATTATTATGTATCTACATAAGGTAGAGGGAACACTTGATGTACATATATGTAGAATCAAGCATAATTTAAATAGAAAAACCAAATTGTGTGTTGTGTGAATGAATACTTGTATGAATATAATTCAAAGATAAATATGCATTCGACCGCTGATAAGTTAATTGAGGCTTCCGAAACGTGACTACCTATAGCTTCCGAATTAGGTTAAACTATAATAATATTATGCTGTTTGTATAGTTGGTTTTATACTCATTAATTTAGTCAAATAATAATCATTTTTGTACTCAATGTATAGATATATAAAATTACATTAAACTCATTAATGTTCTGTTCATATTTAACAAATTGAAGTGGCAAGAGGGCAAAAATGATTTTTGAACTAGATTTTATTTTAATTAAAAGTTCAAGTGACATCGCAAATCGAAAATATATTTCGCCCACAGGTACAAGAGAGTGGGAGACCTGAGTGGTTAGATGATGTTCTATAAGGCGAACATTTTGGTCGATAAAAATCATAGCATGAATATACTGTACCTACCATTAATTTTTTAGGGAAATTTTTTTAACTCAGAAAAAAAATGCCCATGGGTAGACTTTTTATAATAACGAAGATGAATTTTTTTATTTTCTTTTTTTTTTATATTAAATGTTGTTTTTTAACCTTACCTTTATTTATCAGTTTATTTAAACTAGAACTTCATATTTCAATTCAAAAAATTCCAACAGTGCTGAATTTTGGCGAAGTTAGACTGTTTTATTTTTGTGTCTTAAGAGTTTCATAAAAATAAGACTAATTTTTTTTTTGATAAAATGTGTATATAGTAGACGCTCGATATAGTGAATCTCGGTAGAGTGAAATATCTTACTTACTTACTTAAGGTGGCGCTACAGTCCTGTTTGAACTTGGGCCTCACCCAACAAACTTCTCCATCTAGATCGGTCCCTAGCTAGATGTCTCCAGTTGCGCACTCCAAGTTGGGTGAGGTCACTTTTCACTTGTGTGCGCCACCTGATCCGCGGCCTTCCTCTACTGCGCTGTCCTGTGGGCGTGGATTCGAAGACTTTCCGGGCCGGAGCATTGGTTTCCGCTTTTGTCATAGTCCATGCTTCTGCACCGCATAGCAGGACTGGAATGATGAGGGTCTTATATAGAGACACTTTTGTTGCTCGAGAGAGGGCTTTGCTACTCAATTGCTTTCTTAGCCCGAAGAAACAGCGGTTGGCAAGAGTAATTCTTCGTTTGATCTCAGCGTAGGTGTTGTTTTCAGCATTCATAGCGGAGCCCAGGAAGACAAAGTCCTTAACTACCCCAAAGTTACATCTGTCGATGGTGACTATCCAGTATAGTGAAAACATAAAATTTTAAACATACAACTCTTAATAGTGAACAAAAGGTATCTCGATATAGTGTGAACTCACATTATTTTTTTTCAATATTTAACAAGATTATGCCAGCAGCAATGCGTTTACAGCATTGTGGACCGTTTTTTAAAGATATTATGAAATATTTACAAGAAAAAGCAGTGCAAATCAATTTAAATAAACAGAATTAGTGAAGAATGACTTATTTAAAAAAAAAAAATAATTTGTACCGGGAGCTATGAAGTTTTTTCGTTTTTATGAAAAATAACGTTTATTGTATGATATTTATAATATTATGAAATATTTATGTTTTTTTTTTTACCCAATTGAAATTATTTTACGCTTTAATGAATAAAAAAATTAATTTTGTTTCAAAATCACACTGGAAAGCCTTTTCAGTTTCTCTCTCGAAATAGTGAACAATCTCGAAATAGTGAACAGGCCTGGTTTTAATTACTTCACTATATCGAGCGTCTACTGTATGTAAGTAATTTTGGCCTATGAAATTTTGGACAAAAGAATTATCAAAATGTTTTTTTTTGTATAAGTGCAAAAGATTTTGAGAAAAACGTACGAGAGACCAGCAAAACAATTTACTGGCATTTTTTTTTGCATGCGAAAAATAACAAAAGTTTTCTGTATGCTAATAAAATAAATTGCCATTTCTAGTCCTTTAAATTATTTATACAATGTGAATTAAGCACTACAAAGCTACGATTAGACAGTTAACGCAAATAGTCAACGCGTTGAATCTCTGAAACTCGATCTCCAAGTCCACAGTAACGAACCTCCTTGACATTCCAAGAGATGGTATGATTAAGAAATATAACTTCGTGAAAAACTTCCAAACGGAGTTAAGTAGCAAGAAAGAGTGGGTGGGCGAATCCAGTGAACTACACTCTTAAAGAAAACACCATCAAGTGGTACACTAATAGATCGAGAACAACAGAGGGGACTGGGGCAGGTATCTTTGGGCCTAGAGAACCAAACTTTCCCTGCCGATGGGTCAGTCCACTAGCATATTCCATGCGGAAGTTAACGCCATAGAAAAATGTGCAGAGAACAAAATCTCGAAAGGAAATATACCGAAATCAAAACATTGCCATCATGTCAGACAGCCAAGCCGCACTCAAAGCGCTAAATTCATACACTATCAATTCTAAACTGGTATGGGAACGTGTGGGCAAATTAAACGAACTATAGGCAAGAATAATAATGTAACACTTCATTGGGTACCAGGTCACGTTGCAGTTGGTGTCCAGGGCAATGCAGAGGCAGAATTCTTACCAAAAATAGGAGCAACAACACCCTTAACGGTTCCAGAGTCCTTTTGTGGAATAAGAGAAAACGTGATTAAAAATAAAATCAAAACAATAGAGGACCAAAAGACAAAAAAAATTGGAATGAACTCCCCAAGCTAAAACCAGCAAAACAGCTCGTTGGGAATTACAACTAAGAATGTTTTACATCCTGCATCAGTTTAAATAGGAACAATTTAAGGAAAATAACGGGCCATTGCAAACTTAAAAGGCACCTCAGCATCGTTGGCTTGGTGAGCAATGCCATTTGCAGATTCTGCAGTACCCACGAGGAGACACCAGACCAGATCTTAGGTAGTTGTGAAGCACTTGTGCGCATCAAAGACATATAGATATATATAGGGCGCCACCAGATAGAACAGAGCGAATTAACCTCTCTTAAAAATACTCAAAATACTGAAGTTCCTCAAAGAAACAACTTTGAGGGAAGAGCAGTAAATGAGCACTCTCATCTAGCTCTAAAAAGGGGGCACTATAGATCTTAAGGTCGCAGTGCAATTCTATGGAGTCTGGTCACAATAGCATAAGTCAATTTTTTGAAATTGAGTTATAAATGCAGAACTATACAAAATAATCTATTTTCGTTGATCTTACTAGTAAAAATCTAAGTGAGCTGAACCGATTCATAAGATATTCCATAGTCCTAACAACACAGATTTGTTTTTTAACTGGATTTAGAGTCAATTTTTTAACTTTAAAATGCATTTATCTCAAAACAAGATTTTGGACTTATGTTGTTATGATCAGACTCCATAGAATTAATACCCCAAAATATTCATTCATTCAATCTCTGATGACACCAACAAAAATGAATTACATACTGTCAACAAAATTTCAATTTGTACACAGTCATGAGTCAACGCAAAAAAACCATTGAAGGTTATACGAATAACGCTAGTCGCTCAATGCTGACCCAAAATACGTTGGCGTTTTTTATGCAAGGTGGCGCAAAATTAATCACCATATCGGAAGATGTTATAATTTTTGGCACAAATGTGTATCGACACTGCAGGTGGCAGCCACTTGGCGGATATCATCTTTTCCACTTAATAGACAAAATTTTAAAAGCCCAAATAAAGATTTCCATCACTCAAAATCTTTTTTTTATTTGGTAAAAAAGAAATTCAAAAACGGATGATTAATTTTGAGCCACCTTGTATGTATCAAATCAATGTGATTTATACCCTTCGATGTCAACGGGTTGGCACATAAAACTTTTACAATTTATAGCCGCGTTTTATTATCTACGGGTCTGGGACGGGGTTATCTTCTAACACGTAATACAAAAACAAATTTGGATCTAGGTTTTTGTGGGGGTTTGCTCTATGGAACCAGAAATAAGTTCTTACACTGTCGGGTAGACGGCTCTTCAGTCAGTAGGGAGGAAGTATCTACATGAAAAATAAACAAACAAAAGACAAAAAGAGATGAGCATACAGCAGTGTTTTCATTTGGATCCGTATCGTTTTATTATATCGGGGTGAACCGTATGGGTTATTGGCGATAATAAAACGCGGCTAATTACATAGTTACAAAAGTTATATCTTGTTCAATAGACCAATTTTGGCAAAATAGATTTAGGTATGCAGTCATACTAATTTGCGGACCCTCTTTCATTTGGTGAAATCCGTTTTGTTCTATTTCTTTTGGTTTTTAAGTTATAGAGATCTATTTTGTTCAATAAACTATTTTTCTGAGAACTTTGAATGTATTTTTTGTTCAATAAATCATTAACAATAATTTTTGTATTATATTGGACAAAATTTAATACAGTTTAAAGAGAAGCATTTTTTTCTACATATGTTCAATATCAACAAAAGTAAGTATTCTATCAATAGTTTTGTTCGATGTCAGCCCTGGGGCGCACTGGGTCGCCCTGAACTCGCTCTGAGGTGTTTTATGTAGCACTTTTTTCGACCTAGTTTATTTGAACTGTGTTCGATGTGTATTCGAGGCGACCTCTGAGTGACTATCCCGAGACCTAGGTTTTTTCTTGGGCCAAGAATTCAGAGCTCCAAAATTCAAACCAGCTGTTGCCTTTTAGGCAAAAACAAGTGTTGATAATAGATTTCTTGGGAAATATGAGATTATTTGTTGATAATTTTTGTTATTTATTTGTTTTCACGTATAATTATAGACGAAATGCCAAAATATACAACAGTAGTTTGTAGCACTGAAGCGTTCGATGTAAAATAAAAACTCGAGCAGCCCTGAGTTTTTTGACAATTGACTGACATTCCCTAGGTCGCCCTAGGGCAGAGAATATCGAACAAACCTATAATGAATGACAAAACCATATATACCGGCGATTTTCAAAAAATGAAAGTAACTAAAAATATGAGAACGACCCACGACGAAACTTTCGACTGTCAAAATATATTTAAAGGGTGATAAATGAGGGTGCCCACTCCACACATTCGAACTAACTTTTACTCATCCAAACATTCTTGTCAGGGGCGGACTTGTGGTCCCAAAGGAATCTTAGAAAACCCACACAGCTCTTTTAGGGGCCCCCACCATAAAAATAAAGCTGTTGGGTCCCTATAAGATTATTTTAACGAAAACGATAGTGAATCTGATGGAGCCCTCACCCTATTTATTATTATTGAACTGTTGTAGGCCCAAGGGGGCCCAAGGCGGCGACAGTACTCTTAGACCCTTTAAATGAAGCAATAATTGGGTCATAGTATTTCTGTAGATATTCGGCATCCTGAATCTGAAAATGAAACCCATTTTCATCCATCGCAGCTTTATATTTTTAGTTATGACATATTGATACTTCTATAGAATAAAACCTGCCATACGGCGCACAGTGCGGTATTTTGGTCTAAAACCTGGCCAAAAATATCTGGGCACATTTTTCACATCAAATAGGTACCAAATGACCAAAAACTTATTTGGAAGGATAAATTTTCATTTCTTGGGTAAACTAAAACCCACTTAAGTGCTTACCCACTTATCAGCCGATTAGCCGAGAGAAAAAAAATATTAAAAATCAAAAAAAGCACGTACAATGCTTCGCTATAACTTTTTTTAAAGCTAATATTTCATTCTTTATTTTTTTTTTTATTTAAGTTGTTTCATTAAATAGTTTTTGAGAAAGTTTTAAAAATGAAATTTAGAAAAACAAATGTTTTTTTTTTCGTTTTTTAATAGATTTTTTTATAAAATTTTGCAATATTAAGGATATTTTTTTTTGCAATATTCAATGGCTCTCATCCCAACTATGTTGCGTACGTCAGTTCATCAACAGACACGCTTTTTCGAAGTTTCACTGTTTTTCGATGTTTTGTTCGGTCACTTGATTCCCCGAATTCTTTACTTGGGTGACCTTGAGACCTTCCGGGAAGTATGACAACAGGTAGTTTTATTTATCCAAGACACGCCTTTCTATGCTATTGCAGAGTTGCCATCTTCGTTTGTAATTTGGTTTGAATGCCTTAATAATTTTTAGAAATTCATCATTTTTCTCTGGGGGACACTTTGTTATATCCATAAGTTTTTTATCCAAATCTTCGAATTTATCGTCAAAGAGCCTTTGTGAGCTTCCTCTTACCAACTCATGGAGCTGTTTTCTGGTCATAGACAAGCTGGAATTAGAGTCATCTGGAATAATATAAAAATCTATTATTAAGGGTTGGTCGTTTTAAAGTAGTGTTTTCAAAGGCTCTTTTTTTTCTTAGATGAAAACTTGTGAATGGTTTTGAAATCTAAGATTGTTCTATATATCCAGCAGTTAAATAAAATATATGATAAACTATGTTGCGGGATGTTGCGCTATTTTAAAAACACTAATGTTTTGAAAAAACAGCGAAAAAAGTGAAAATTTTTTAAGTGAATACTTTAACTCATCGATATGAAAAAAATAAGTTGAATATACAAATAAATTTTTCCTTAAAATACTATACATTCCTTTACTAACGATATCCATATTAAATTTGTTCACTAAAATCACTTTTAAGACTAGAAAAAAACACGCAGAAAATACACTTATTTTTTTAAAATCGCAAAAACAAACGCTTCCTCAACTAGTGCTAGTTGCAACTGATGGTGTCTCGAACGGGGGTGACCAATTAATAGATAGACTTCACTAAAGAGTAGCCTAGTTATTTACCTGTTATGGGACAAAAGCTTAATCCTGGGAGGTAAAATTGAGAAAATTGATTTATGGCCACGTTTCAGGTCAAAATACCCCACTGTGCGGCGATTCTTCAAAACCAACCAAATATGATCTTTTCCATGAAATTTGGTCGTTTTGCAAATGGTTCACTATAGAATAAATCCATTTATTGCGGTTATTTGAGTTAATACCATTTAAATTAACGAGGGAAAAATATTAATCATCACGGGGATTTTTCGGTTCTCGCCAATTCATCGGAGTTTTGAGCTTCAAAGAACATCTTGTTCCACTTGACCATAGTCGCAAACTAACAACACATGTTTTAGGCACCCTGCACAGTTTATCTAAATTACACAATTTACATTTTAAAGTAATCAAAATATTTCACGAATTCTGTCACCAATTTTTTTTTAATTTTTATTCACCTCATTCACCGCAAATGTTACAAAAACAGTGAAGGATATTAAAACAACTTCTCCGTGATGTAGAAATTTGTGATAATTTCTTCTTAACTGGATCTTAACTGCAAAATGTGCGGCTACTCTAACTAAAATACTATGAAGCCTTGTAGGCAAAACTAGAGCTGATGGATTAAAACGGATTCACCCCTGTTCTGATTTCCGTACGGAATCAAATCCTTGAACGCAATTGATATTTCCGCACGGATTCAAAAAAAATTCCCGTTTTTGAATATAATTTAAAAATTAAAAAAAAATTCCTGAAAATTTTAAAAATTTAAATTTTGTAGCTATGTGTTATTGATAATTAATTGTTTGATTTGGATTTATTTCTAAAGTGCATTTCCTATAAACAACAAATGGAAATCCTTTACATATTTGTATTTGTGTCACAATCTACCTATTGCATTTAATTTTATTTAAAATGATTGTTGGAGATGCAAAAAAAAGTCTTAGATATAAACAATTTTGAAGAAAATTTAACATGAAATGTAAACGTACCTAAACAAGAAAGCTATTTTCGGAAAAAGCAATTTTGATGTCTTTCCACCTTCAAGTCAAATTTAACTGAGCATGAATCCTTCTTGCCATCAAACTCTTTTTGCTGATTTCTTTTTATAAATTACATTTTTTTTTATTTTGACACTGACAGGTTTGTTTTTTTATTTTTTTATCAAAAAAAAGGGAACATCAGAACACATTACCATATATATTTTCGATGTACCAAACGTTAAGTGATTCATTTCCCACCTCAAATGGGTATGAGGTACTGAATGTGTTTTACTTTTCAAGACACGGAAAATCTGTCAATCGCAAGAAGTTAAAGTAAAAGTTCGTTTGAAAATTTAAAAAAGTTTTCTTCACCTCAAATGTGAATGTGTCAAAAAAATACAAAAAAGGATGAGTTACATTTTTTTGATGTATTTTTGAACAGATTCTAAAATATTATAATCTCACCCTTTCGATTTTGAATTTTCCAGAATAGATTTATTTTTTTTATATTAAAGCTTCTATAAAATATTCATAAATGTAAAAATTTTCTTAGACATCATCAATCATGTTGGAAGAAAAATCTACCATTGTCCAAAGTGCATTTGCGTTCATCGCATGTTCTATTATGACGAATATCTTTAAATTTCTATGCACATCAGTTCGTTCTTTGTAGAATTTTATTTTTTTTATTTTTCTTATTTTTGTTGAACTCTATATGACTTCAAGGACACCGCATATATTTTATCCTTGAAATGTGTTTCCTCCATTTTGTTTATCACAATTCTGTAGATGCACGCGTGTGCACAAAATAAAGCGCATTTATTCTTTTTCGATAAACTTTTTCACCATAGCAAGCATTAATATGTACATTTAACTGACAGTAACAGCCAACACTGAAGGCAAGAAAGGATGAACTTTAAATTATTGCAGTCAATCGATGGCGCCCCAGGATCTCTATATATATTTTGGAAATAAATTATAATGTCCAAATGAGTTTACTTTTTACAGAAAGTACATATAGTTGTTCCAATTTAAAAGAAGACCATGCACAATCGTTTAAAACATTCAAAACCAGTTGAAATCTTTTACGTGATCAGAGGACAAAATGACATAAAAGGACGACCAACAAAATAATGTCATTTCGATCAATAAATTGGAATAAAAAGTTTTTTTTTTCTATTTTTTTTTTATCTCGAGAGTAAACACAAAGTGATGATGCTAAAAGTTAAGTTGAATTTTGTCTTTCTTTTGAAAAAAAAAAAAAAGGAAAACGTGAATGAAATTACGAATTACGAAGCTACAGCTGATGATGATGATGGTTAAACCGACGAAAACGGAAGTAGATATAAGTTATAGGCAAGACGTGCTCGAAAATTGGTGAGATACCTTTTGTGTCTTGTTTGCCGATGTAATTACCTAACTTATAGACTTTATAGACAAGAAAGTTCGAAAAAGTGTTTGCAAAAAGGGAACACATCATATGGAGCCCTGAGATTTTTTTTTTTCACACATAACATATGGTTATATGGTTGCACGTAATTGGTCTCAAGGCTATATACTTAGGAGCTACACATTTTAAGTTGATTCATTAAACATTTGGAAGTCGTTTTTTTTTTTTCTTCTTTTGTTGAAAACGTCATACCTTACATGACTTTTTTTTTAAATAAATGGGCTACGATATTCTGTTTACTTAAATAAAATAAAATTTTGGTGGCACCATATATAGCTTGTAGTGAACCAGAGCCTATTGTGACTTACATTTTTCGTATTGTCTGCCCTTTTAAATGTCAATGTGACACACTTACAGGATTTTTCAATTCCTCATAAGGGGTAGTACCGGTGAATTCGATAGAAAAATAGGTGTGTTTTGATTATTCGTATAAGGAAACCGTGATTAAGATTTTAATCAATCGTGATGATATACCAGCATCTATCATTCTGTCTATGATACATATTATTTATATTTGTATGTTTGTCGTTACCAGTAGTGGTGTGGGCTGTATATCTCACACTATAATTTTTTTTTTTTTTTACGTTTTACGTTTAAGTCTTTAAATAAAGGTGATTCCTCATGAAGAGAAATAGAAATTTGCCAATTTTTCCTCCAAAACTCGACGCAACGCACGATTGAAGGTAATCGAGTCTTGATAACTGATTTGGGATTTTGACTAAGGTTAGTGTTTCGTGCAGCAATATGGAGCTACGTGGCATACAAGGAGTCCAACAATATATTTATTCCACACTCAGTTCAATAATCGTATTAAATCACTCGTTTTGATAATTTTATTTGGCATAGCCAAGAAACTGTGATTTGATGCCATTGAATTTCTTTGTGGGGTGTTATAAGAAATCGATGCTTGTGAAGGCACTTAAGACTAGACAAAATGGTAGAAAACTTATTTAAATCAATGTTAAGATACTAACATTTGCGTTTAAATAACTAAAATAAGAGACATTTGAGAAAATAAAATAGTCGTCACGAATTGCAATCTGTTCGCGGACCAACTTATTTTATCAAATTTCTCTTATAGTAGTAAAAAAACGAAATTTTTAGTATCTTAACATTAATTTAAATAAGTTTTCTACCATTTTATTTAGGTTTTGTGAAGAATTTAGGCTTATTAAATGTTTAAAATCCCATCTGTTCTTTTATTCGTCGGTCGTTGTTCGCTCTCATGTGAACACTCCAGTCCATTGAAATGTTACAAAATTTGGGCCGAACCTTGCATTTAGTATAGGACAACGTTTTCTTTTTTAAGGTGTAGAATGCATCAATGTGAGTATAGGAAATCATTTTCTGGGCTGGAACCCCCCCCCCCCCCATTTGGCCGCTATCTTGAAAAAGGGGTAAGAAGCCCCTTTTCTCAATAACTTGAGAAATAAAGATAGGACAAAAAAATTTGCAGACCATTTTTGTAGAGAATTTAAATATCTACAATTTTTGTTAAGAGACTTTTTACCGTTAAATTGAAAATAAAAAAGATATAGCCAATAATCGAGGAACATTTTCAAAAAAAAATTACTTTAAGGTATACAACTTTTTTTCTAGCAGTTTTATTGAAAAAACATTCAAGATGTTTTTTGTAGATCATTTTATTGCAAAAAATGTGGTATACCCAGTTTTTAAATTCTATCATTCTACAATGGGTGCACACCAAGAAGTAACAATTTTTTTTATTATTTTTGTTTTTTTTTTATACACGGTGATCGGTATAATGTGCACCAAAAAGCTAGAGCAAGTAGGTTAAGTTAAGACAAGAAAAAAATCTTATGGGAGGGGGAATCCACCCGTTTATACGGGAGGGGAAATTTTCTAAAAAATTGACTAAAAACTGAAAAAAAAAATATTTAGAAAACAACGGTTGAACTTACAGTGTAATGCTATACGTTTTTGAAAAGCCAGAAATCTCTTCTTTTATTCATTCATTTTCATTCATTCATGAATTCATTTTAAATAAAGTTGTGTTAGTGAATAGTTTTTGAAAAATTAATTTTTTTTTTTTTTTCAAAATTTCGAGTTTGAAATTTATTTCGCAATTTTGAAGATCGTTTATGTTAAACGAGTAGATTGCTTAAATAAAATAATTATATTTATGGCCGATTTCATGAAGGACTTTTAAACATTTAACAGGCTTCTAAACCTTAAAATGGGAGTTTTTTGGTTTCACCAAGCACTTTTAAATTAAACAACCTTTTCAACACCCTTATAAACTAAATGCCCATATTTTTGGCTCATTAAATTTTAAAAGTGTCATTGAAATGTCATCAAATGCAGTTAACAAATGGATTTATTAGCTGACATTTGCAGAAAATTTTTTGAAACATTACAGAACAATATCAATTTCAGCTTTTGTGTAATTTTTGCCTATTTCTCTTCTTTTTATAATATGTGCATTCATTGTTATCAATTCAATTGAAACTCACTTTATAAAAACCTTTTGGCAGTGCGGCCCACTTTTTGGTTTTGATCCTGAAGAAGTTTACCGATTTATTTATCAATTCTTGGCATTTGTTTCGATACATAATGCTTTCTCATTTTTTCTCATACATTTCGCTTATTAGAAAGAAAAAACCAATTTATTTTTCCAGGGATGTGAAGAGAGCGAGAGTCTGGCTAGGGAATGAGTTGAGAGAAAGATGGTAATGGAAATAAGAAAAAGAGAGAATGTGCAGAGTGTGTGAAGGTGAGCCAGACACGTGGTGACGTGGTGACGAGTGGTGATAGAAAGATGCAGGTCAGGCGGAAATGAAGGAAGATCAATAGGAGAAAAAATGAGGGATATAATGGACGAAGGAGGGAGGGAGGAAGAGTGGATGAAGGCACTAGAGGTTGCGAGAAGGAGTAAGGCGAGAGAGATAGAAGGAGAGGAGGTGGGAGACTTGTAACCCGTAGGGGAATTAAAACAGCATTATTATAAATAAAAGGGCGTTCATATGCATACTTTTGTGTAAACTAATTATTTATTAGAGTGAATTGAATTTTATTTGTGTTATGTCCAATTTCATAAACAAAAACTCTAAAAGCACTTTATTCGAAAACCCTCTTAAATTTTATCAGGCCCTTAAATATTTTTAGTTTCACCAATCTATAAAAGGGAAATTTCAGGGAAATTTTTGTTAAAATCGAGTTCCCTTCACATCCTTGGAAAGAGGCAAAAATATCACACAAAAATGGGCTAATTGATATTGTATCTCCAAAAATTGAAAATTAAAATGTTTCAAAATTTTGTCTGCTAATTTCAGCTGATATATCCTCTTGTTAACTGAATCTGATGATATTTTAATGACACTTTTAAAATCTAATGAGCCAAAAATGGGCATTTAGTTTATAAGGGGTTTAAAAGGTTGTTTAATTTAAAAGGGCTTGTTGAAACCAAAATATTCCATTTTAAGGTTTAAAAGCCTGTTAAACGTTAAAAAGTCCTTCGTGAAATCGGCCATTAATGTTTATTTATAAAAAGTGAAAGACATTGCAAGATAAACAAAAACATAAACAATTCAAACTCTAATATTATTTACAAACATTGATTGATACTTGTTACAAACGACATTATTTTTATTTTTTTTTCTTCATTTAAACTTGTGTGCATATATGTATCCTAATATTCTGTTATTTTTTTTTATTTCAGGTGAGTCGAAAAACTACATTTTTCAATTAAAAAAAAAAGATGAACAACTTACATACCTCAATATTTAAGTATGTTGGAAGTTATTATGGTAATAAAAAATGCATAGGTATTTATTTCAAAACACAAATTAAATTTTTACATTCATTAATTTCTGAAAACTTTGATTTTAACATTTCGTTCCCGTCTGAAACTTATACCTTAATAAAATTATGTTGATTATAAAGTGTGTTTTTTTTAACACGTGTGGTATTTAAGAAGAAATAAAACGCATATAATTTAATGTTATGGCCAAGAATTTAGCTTTATTAGCCGTGTTTTATTATCTACGGATCTGGATCAGGATCATCCCATGAAAATAAAACGATACGAATCCATAATGAGTGTTGTATGCTCATCTCTTTTTTTCTTTTGTTTGTTTATTTTTCATGTAGATACTGTCTTCTCTCTTTACACTACAGTTTATAATCCCTACCGAAGAAAGAGCCATCTACTCGCCAGAGTTAAAACTTATGTTCGTATCTTTAAAATAGATCCAGATACAGAGAAAGATGCAAAGTTGTTGTTGTATTACGTGTTAAAAGATGAACCCGATCTAGATCCGTAGATAATAAAACGCAGCCATTATAAATATAAGGGTTTGTCATTATATGTTTTAAAAATGATTTCGGGCAAGCGGCTAGCTTGAATAAATTCTAACCGAGAGGCCCAAGAGGCCCCAGCTCTAATTGTTGTGCGCGATGGTGGATGGACTCATTCGGGTCTTCTTCGATACTCTGCTCCACAGCAGCAATAGCGTCTTCGGTACGCAATGTACGGCGGCGTCTCTGAGGATGCGCATTATCCACTAGAGTAAACGTGTAGCGAAACCGATCCATGGTTGCTCGAATTACTCTGCTGGGCGATTATGTCGACCGAATATTGGACGCCGCACGCGATGCGTCGGGCGAACCGAACCATTATTTTGATAATAAATTTGCACGATTTGCAAACGCTCTTCATGAGTAAGTCTATTCATTATGAAATGGCAAACCAAACTGAGCATAAATCTAGTATCAACTGTCAAAAAGACCAACTCCGAAAAAAGTATTGCCAGATTAAAAACCACACGTCTCAAAAAAAAACACCCTTTATATGACCATTATATTATTCATTTTAAAATTTCAATTAAATCTCTCAACTTTGCCAGAACATTTTTTCATTCAGCCTTAGGCTATTAAAAGGTTAATTGGATTTTTGTCGTTCCAAAAGATTTCATAGAACTAAAAAATACCCTGCAGTAAACTATATAACCAAAAATTATATGAAAAATGCTGTTGGGTATTGACCAAAGAATTAACAATTATTGTAGTTTGATTAAAATTCTACACAACAAAAAATTGCTATATGTACTTTATTTCGTATAAGAGAATTTGATTTTTAGAAAAATGTATGCAAATGTTAACGCGTTCAATACCTATACCTTACGGCTTACACCTTGGTGCTTTGTCGAAATCATGCAATACACAAATTTAACATCCATGGCACAGTAAAATAAAAACAAATCTCATATAGGAAAAAATTATTGACGTTTTCATACAAATTATCGATATTTCTTGGCGGTAATACAGTTTAGACACGAATGTCATCTGGTTTTAAGCGGCCAGTTATAGCACCATCATTGGAATTTTTGTTTTTCAGTTTTGAGGTACTTAAAAAGCGAAATTATTTATTATTTTGATGCCAACATAAAGCTTCAGACTTAATTATTAATCCTTGCCAAAAAAAAAAAATTCATTTTGGCCCAACTTTACACTTGAAATGATTTTCTTTATTTTAGTGATTGAACTACCTTACCATTGACCATTGAAATCTTAGAAATCATTATATGTGAAAGGTTGGGCTAAAATGAAATATTTTTTTGACTAGAAATAATAACTTTGATTAGCTTTTTATTGGCATCAAAATATTCACTAATTTCTCTTTCTAAGTGCCTCAAAACTTTAAATTAAAATTTCCAATGATGGTTTTCAGTGAAAGCTATAACTGGCACCTAACTCTGTTCATGTAAACGGTGTATTTTTTTTCTCCAATCCCAGAAAGTATGAGTTGTACAACAACAACTAACTAAGTCCAATGAACTTTATACCTAAGTCTAGATAGTTCTCGGCACTTAACTCTTGTCTTGATAAAAACTGTATTACCAGCACTAATTAACATTTTGCTATCGATATAGTTTTGTTAGGAAACGTCAAATTATCACAGTAATCGAATGAAACAATTTTTTGGTTGAAAACAAAATGGACAATCATTGTCATTTAATTTAGTTTATTTGCCTATATCCTTGACTTGAAATTTAGTTCTATTTATATTTAATTTTTTGTTCATTGCGGAATAATTTTTTGTATAAGTTTTCTTTTTATTTTAATGTGGCATGGCTGATTAGTTTTGCATGCTTGGCATATTGTATAACAGTGATGGGCTTGTTTGCTGTGATGACTTTTGTTAAGCCGGAAACACACCTATCTTGTGTGGTGTGGTGTGGTGTGGTGTGGTGTGTTGTGTCGCTGACAGTGCATAATTATCAAAGCTCTGTATTGCAAAATGTAATTTTTTGTATTCGCTATTTACTTAATATCTTCCGGCTTCCCCAAGGACAGTCTCACCTTCCCCAAATAAAAATATGTCTCCGATACACAGCGTAGTTTGGTGCAATCGGAAAAATATTGATTCCGACGCAACACACCACACCACAATATAAAATATGAAATACGTTGAAGCGATAGCTACACACTATACTCCACAACACACCACACGAGATATGTGTGGTTCCGGCTTAAGTCCTGATGTCGTATTTTTCGTCAAATTCTATATAGACTTACAATAGGCGTGTTTTTTTGCAAGCACGGGGGGAATTGGATGAAAAAACGACGTCGGTGCTAAAAAACTTACATGTAAAATGCAACAAAAACTAATCCCCTGCGGGCTTAGCTAATCCCAGAGAATTCTCCGGGCTTAACTTAAGCGCACAGAATAACTGTGTTACTGGCATGAGTTACATATATGTTATCGATAGTTTGTATGAAAACTCCATGTTTTTTTCTGTGATGGCGTCGCTAATCCCCGTTGTCGTTTTTTCAACGAATTGCCCCCGGTATTGCAAAAAGCACACCTAATATTTTGTTTCATTTGTGAGAGGGAAATGAGGGAGAGATATTTCTTCAGATAAGCGTAAGATGCTTCACTTCCGTCGTGTGTCCACTTCTGACACATAAAAATTGTACATGACAGAGGCGGTATAACATCTTTAAATTGTGTTAAACAAATCTTTCGGGAGTAACGGTGGAAGTTATAATTGATTTTAAAGCTAAAAACTTAAGTATCATTATATAGGAATTTCGTTTTCCTCAAAAAGAATAATAAGATTTAAAATTAAAGAAAACATATATCTCTTGAATTTTATTACATGCCCTTATAATATCTATATGTACTTCCATTTATGTATAGGTAACCTTTATCAAGAGTAAACATTTATTTTGTGAAATTGATATAATGTCCAATATTTATGTACATATGTCTCTCTTTAAGGAAACATTTTAAGACAACAAAACATTTTCTTTTCTAAGAAATCCTTGAACTTATCACACAATTTCTGAATCATTTATATAAAAATATGAAACGAAGAATAAAAATACTCATTCCAATAGAATATAATACTGTTGAAGTACAATCATTCCAATCGATTGAATATTGAAACATTTGAGAAAATAAGAAAATAACAAACAAATTAAAAATAAAACACCTTATAGTATAAGAAATAAAAGCAATTTTCTGCGTTTGAATTGAAATCAACTGATTTTCTTTTTTAATCAAATCGATTTTTAATCAATTATAAACGATAGCAAAATTTATTTGATAAATAAAAAGATCAAACATAAATAAATCACATAGCTACATACATATTTATGTGAATTTAATGTACTTTAAAATATTTTGTATTTGTTAAAAGCAGCAATCGTATATAGAGTAAGAGTATATATGTATTTAAAACAGGCCCTATTCCTAACTCAACGCCAATTGACAAGTAGGACAGGTGAATGATGACATTTTACATGCATGATATGACACATTAACAATTGTCAACTATGTATTTATAATTTGACACTTTGACAACTGTCATAAACAATGAATTGTCAGAAATTCTCGTCTGGTGTTAAATTGGGTTTGATCGAAGGTGTTGGGGAGTTGAATAAACAGTCCGTAACATTTGAATAACCTCACACTTTAACTTTATTACTTTCAACTGTTTTTGATACTTCTTTGATTTGTACATTAATATTTAAAAAGAAGGTTAGAGAACGGTCTCTGGGATTAAGACAATTTTTTAACAAATTTCTTGAAGTTAACTAAATTTTCTGTGCTTCTTTGTTTGCAGTCACTAAAACGATCATTTTTTTTGTTTTGTAACATTTGAATAGCCTCAATTGATTTTATTCGGGAACGGGTCGTTATTCTGTATTACAAAATTCTGTATGACCAAAAGTCTGGAAATGGATTTTATTATTTTGTAAATCTTTAATTTTGTATTCCACAATTCTGTAAATCCAGAATTCTGTATATCAAAATTCTGTAAATCTAGAATTCTGTATATAAAAATTCTGTAAATACAAAATTCTGGAAAATTATAAATGCTGTATATTCTGAACTCCAAAATGCTGAATTTCAAAAATTCTGTAAATTATAAAAGAAAAATTGAATTTTTGAAATTCAGAATTTTGGGATACAGAATTATGAAATACAGAATAAATGGTTTTACAGAATTTTGAAAAACAGAATTTTAGATTTCCAGAATTTTTAAATACAGAATTTTAAATTACAGAATTTTGAAATACAGAATTTTGGAAACTGAATTTTGGCACTTACAGAATAATGACCCCAACCCATTTTATTCCTATATAATTTGGCAGCGTAGGTCTCGAAAAGTTATCAGGAAGTGACAAAACAGTTACGTTATGTGATTTTTTCAATTTGAAAGTTTAAACGGGCTGACAAAATTCATTAACGGCTATAGAGATTGCCAAATCAGAGGCCTATCGGAATCAAGGACTGACGAAACATTTTATTGCTCAGTATCAATGTGGTATGCAATTTTTTTTTCTAAATCCGTTAATGTAGGCAAAAAACTACAAAAAACGAACTTTTTCAATTCTATCTTATCTATCAATGACGAGAATAGTATGATAAGCTTCCAATTGCAACCACTCTCTGAGAAAATCATGACATGGAACTGGGTTAGAAGTGAGCCGAATGACCTTAAGTCGGGTTTTCAGAAGTTCCGGATACCTACAGCACTTAATTCTGAGGAAAAAACCTCCATTTAACAATAAGCGTAGACTATAGCAGCTTAATTTAGCAAGAAATCAAATGCCATGGAATGCTGAAGGGAGCATCCATTCAAACAATTGACAAAAAATTATCTTTTTAGTTGAAGAGAGTTCAACTTAAACAGACCGGATGAATATAAATACTATTTCCATGATTTAAGAAAAGAAAATTTGAGTTTTGATCGCTATCATAGCCGTGAGCGATGAATAATGGTATTGGGATACAGTACGATTTTATGCCACTGTTCATTAAGATTTTGTATACGGTAAAATGACATCGAAATAATACAATACCCTTTATTGGAAACATTCTTGCTTCACTTTCAGTGTATTTTAAAACTGCTGCCGATTCTTTTTGCAGCAAGAAAATGAGTTGATTCACACAGCTTTTATTAAAATGTCACAAACCTTAAACAATCAGCAATTATCCTTACCTCCCTACTGTCATTAAAAATATGTGGAGTTTTAAATGGAAGAATGTACCCAAAAAAAAGTAAAGTTCAACATTTCGTCAGATTTCTAAGGAATCGTTTGCGATTGTTTAAGAAATCGAACATTGATTTTGTTTGATTCCTTAAACGATTGCTTTTTTGAGTTAATTCAAAACAAGGAGGGCTCTAAAAAGTTCTAAAATATTGTGTTAACCACAGAAAATAAATACAATTTATTTTCTTTAAAAAAAATTAATCAATTGGTTTTTATTTCTACTAAATAAATACTATCAGCCTTATTTATTAGATTTCACTAATACTCGTTTCAACCTCGGAATAGTTAAACCGAGTCGAAGCACTTACTCCGTCATAACGCCACGTCAAACGGTTTTAGCTATACACCCCCCTTATGTCAAATATATTATCAAAAAAAAACAATCTCTCTGGTTATTATAATATGGGATTAAACGAGTTTTGTACTGCAACTAAAGCGTTTAAAGAATTTAAATCATTTATAAATGAAAAATAACTATCCATTTTGCCTTACAATTAGTAACAAACGGATAAAAAAAAACTTCTTCTACACTCCTTTTTAGTTACTAAATGTCATGTCATTTAGATATTAAAACGGCTTTACTACGGCTTTAATCCTGCTATGTACCAGTTTTAGCTTACTCCGCCTCTAATCATCGTTTATTTTTTTATTAATAAGTTTTTCAGGATTAGAGGTGAAGTAAAGTCGGAGTAAATTTACTCCGTCGCACAATGGGGCAAGATACCCCGAAAACTGGAATTAATTCATTTGTTGGATTGTGAGAGCTGAGAGATTTTTTTTATTTAAGAACCGATTACGAATACTGGAAGAAACATATTTCCACTTCTATATTTATCATTATACTTATTTAATCACGATTATGTTCATTTTTCTTTGAATCTCGACGAAATTGTTAAATGTAAATTTTGCCCAAACCTCGCATTTAGTATAACACATGTTTTTTTGTTACAATGTTTAAGGTGCATCAGTTTGAGTATACAAAATGATTTTTGGGGTTATACCCCACCCTATTTGGCGGGTTGGGGGAGTAAAAGGGTATTCGCGATATCTAGAGATCCATAAGTCCTACAAATAAGATTTTACCTCGGATTTGCAGAAAATTAAATTCTCTACAAATTTGGTATTCATATTTTTACCGATAAATCGCAAATAGAAAAGATATAACTAAAAATAGACTATCGTTTTAAAAAAATATCATTTAACTTTTTTGATTGATTAAATGACGAAACGTTTGCATATTTGTAACTATAACTTTTTTATTTTCGATTTCTCGGTAAGAGTTTGCATACCTAAATTGTAGAGAATTTAATTTTCTACAAAACCAACGTAAAATTTTGTTTGTGGGACTTATGGTTCTCTAGATATAGCGAATACCTTTTTACAACCCCCACCCGCCAAATGGGGGGGATTACAACCCCCAAAATCATTTTGTATACTCATATTGATGCACAATCCACATAACAAAGAAAAAAACCTTTTCCTCTACTAAATGCGAGGTTTGAGCAAAATTTGTATCATTTTAGTTGACTGTAAGGTGGTAGTAAAAAAAAAAAAATAATAAAAAATGGAGCACATATGAGCACCTGTTCTTTTAGGAACTATACGTAGATAATATGTCAAATTACATAAAAATACCAAAATCTGGATGTGGAAGCGTGTGGAAGCGTGTGGAAGT
Organism: Epistrophe grossulariae; assembly: GCA_929447395.1. Taxonomy (NCBI): domain Eukaryota; kingdom Metazoa; phylum Arthropoda; class Insecta; order Diptera; family Syrphidae; genus Epistrophe; species Epistrophe grossulariae. Next base: position 47,699,216 of record OV839568.1, read on the forward strand.
TAACTTTAAGCTTAAGATTTTAAAAAAGAACTTAATTAGGACTTATATATTTTACACACCCAACTTTTGATACAAAATTGAACAAAATACTTCCACGATTTTTAATTCCTTATTAAAATATTAAATAACACACCTGACGCTATCGATTCCATGTTCAAACTTAATTTTACCTTTATTTTTAAGAAAGTTACAGCTATTTAAAAAACCAACACTTTTTTTCAACCTTGCAAATCACAATTGGAAGAGAACTAAAGTGGTTAGTTCAAGTATACGCTTTGGAGTAAGAAATCACGCAACATTTTAAAATTATCTCAGTTTAGATGCATTGGAATATTTTATAACGGAATAGTAACAGATAAAACTCATGTGCTTCGTTTCATTTTTTGAATTAATTCCGACTCTGCCATATAGGTGGCCCCACTGTGCGTCGCTAAAACGATTTAATAAATAAGAATTTGTTTGACGCGGCGTAAAGAGGGAGTAAGTGCTTCGACTCGGCTTAACTATTCCGAGGTTGAAACGAGTATTAGTGAAATGTAATAAATAAGGCTGTAAGAGGCTATCTTAATGTTACAGCAAATAATACATATTCTTGTGACTGTGAGCATAACTAGTTGAGAAAATTGCCTTAGCTTTTAGAAATTAGTCAAAACTTCTCTTAATATACTAGTAACCATGTTCTACCTTGCTACTAAGTACAAATTTTCTAATTAGACCTCAAAGAAGTACCAAAAATAGTTAATTATAAAATAAAGTATGTGTGATGCTATCCAAATGGTACGGACTGTATGCACAAATCATGTGATCACCATAGAAAGCTGAATGAGCATAAGAGAGAACAAGGATTTCTGACATTCTAATTTCTAAGTATCATTGACCAAATCGTTGAAATTTTACAAGCAAATTTTAGATACAGTTCAACTAATACAGGGTCATTCATTTCGTGGTTTCAAGTTGGTAGCGCTGGCATTTGACACCTTTCATTTGAAGTGTCATAATATTAGTTGAATGTTTGCCATTTATACGATAGTGGATCGCTTAACAATCGAATAACGCGTACAAATTATTAAAACTTACTACAAAAGTGATGATTCAAACTTTTCGTGCATATTTCGAAACAGAGCTGCCACATTTTGAAGCTGTGTCTAACCTGGGTCTTAAATTTTCACTCCGGTTCAGTTAGACTTGGGTTTAAGATATGACTATGAATATGCCCCAATGAGTTTTGTCTTCAGACTGTAGGTATAAAGGTAGGTACTAAATGTAAGAATGTGTTTGAGGCCTTCCTACATTTTAATCCGCTACTGATTTGAAGCATCCCTTCCCAACAGTTGTATTTAATGAAAATGTTTCTAATAATTTAATGTTTTTTTTTTTTGCCCAACTTATTGAAATAAATATGCTTTTGACAGCTTATTGAAATTAAAAAGGTAAAAAGTGATGAATTTTTGAACTTTTCATTCCCCTGTCGTATATATTGTTTCTTTTTTTTAATTTTGGCATTTCACATAAATTACAACTTTTATTATTCATTACGAAAGCATTATTTTTTAACGGAGAAAATTCATCAAAAAACAACATAAAAACATTAATTTACGGCTTTGGTGGAAATAAAAACAAGTACATGCATATCAGAAACAGAAATACATAAATTCAATAATATATGTCTTTGGGATGGGTTCGTTAAGTTCACTCCTTAAAAAAGAATTTAAAATTGAAAAATAAAAAAAAAAAACAATAATAAGTCAAGGTTGTTTTATATTTTTAAAAACAAAGCTTAATTAGCTATAGCCTATATATAGGTGCAATGGAGGGACTCTTACCAAAATTTAGAACTTCTTAATCAGAGATTAATTAAAAACAATTCAGACGTATTTATTGATTTTTATTTTTTTATTAGGTATTATAGTAGGTCTGTTCTGATATTTTGAATTTTTGTGATTTTTTGTGCATCTGTGTGAGTTTTCAAAAACTTTTACCGTACTCAAGAAATTGTTATTTCTATACAAAGACGATATGCCTTCTGCAGAGGTAATAAAATTTCCCATATCTTTGATTTTCTATCCAAATAATTTTTTTTAATTTCTGTGGAAACACAACAGCTTAATGTTATTATATGAGAGAAAAACAGTTAGTTTCAAACTTTGTTTTGGATGCAATTAGCAGATAGTCTGTCACATTTCGAAGAGTTTGGATGAAATTCTCTCATAAAGAAGTTAAATGCCATAAAGTCTGAAATGGTTAAAAAGAAAATGCTCTGCTACTTTAAGAATTGAATAACGTCAATTGACTAACGACGCCACCGTATCTATTATAAATCACTACCTATCAAAATTTTCAGAAAATAATAACAAAAGCAAACAAAATATTTTTCAAATTTAAACGGTAGGCAAGTACCTATATAAATTTTACTCCAAGAAAACTACTGTGTAATATTGAATTAAATTATAAAACATAAATTTAACACAAGAAATTCAGTAAATTGAAATAAAAGCAACAAATATAAATTATAATAATATAAATTATTATACAAAATGTCCATTAAATTAAATGAAATTAACTTCTTTAATTCCTATTTCAGAATCATTGTCAAAAATTTTTCTTCATTTCAGGCTTAACTCACCAAATTTATTGAATTAACTTGGTATTATCTCAGGAACTAAATTGACTGAAAAACATGTTTCCAGTTATCAATTATCATTAATTGAAATCAATCCTTGAAAATAGGATAATCTCCTAAAGTTGACCTTAATCGTATGTCCTTTTCCATATAATCACTCTTAACATTTAATTTTCACTCCAAAAGCTTTCTATTGGCTGTTGTGTGAGTGTGTTTTGTTTTCCGTTTCTATTTATGGTTTAAGGGGCTACTCATAATATTTTGTATTGTATAATTTACATATGAATGGATTAAGTGGTTAGTGGAATCACTATTTACTTGTCAAAGTGATAAATCCTTGAGGCAAATTATGATAATAGGATAATTATGTACTTTGAAAATTTAATATCATCTCATTTCAGGTACATAGATATAGTTTCAATTATAAATAACGTTGGAAATTGTATGGATATACATATATACAAATCAAATACTGCAATTGATTTTGATACGACCTGCAATAATCAATTATGTATTTCTCTTTCAATGCACTTTACATTTTCTCTCTGGATTTTATGTTATACTACAGTGTTCCCAGATTGGTGGTTTTTTGCAACCAAAATGTTGGGAAAAAATCAGTTTGGTGGGAATTATAGTGGGAAAAAATTCATGGTGGGATTTATGGTGGGAAAATATTCCAAATGCTTTTTATGGGGGGAAAAAAATATTTTTACCATAATCGCAACTTACTATACTTTGGCACCTACCTACCTTTTTTCCTCCATTTTGTTTTCTTAAATCACAAAATTTTTATTTTAGTGTGACCATCAATAACACATAAAACCTGTCGAACAAGCAGAGAGGAACAATCTTTCGTTCTCCTTAAAAAAAAAAAAGGAACCAAGTTTTCTGTTCACTAAATTACAGCAGAAATCTTCCTTTTTGGCTTGAATTTACCTAAAACAATTAGCTTACCCCAAACATTTTTTATCTCTAAAGTCCGACTCTAAAACAATGGAACCCATTCACATGCAAAATCTTGTAAAGTAATTGGGTAAAATCTTCTCCTCACACAGCCAACTAAACAGTTGGGAGGTTCATTTTGTGTGTTTTGTAGATGTAAGGCTATAGGAATACACTTGCGATTTTCATTCGTTTCGATTAAAAGATATGTGATCGCAATAAATTTTTGCTATGAACACACTTATTGTTTAAAGACATTTTTGATGAAAATGCACGCATTTACTACAAATAAATAGGAACGTTTAAAAAAATTATTGTTTGAGTATTTGTTTTTCGAATAATAAGTAAGAAAAAAACCCACTTGCGATTTCAATCACGCGACTATTAACTCGAAAAATAGAAGATAATATAATAAAACTTTTATTCAAATCGTAAGTTTCCATTTGATCTTTTCAATTTCGCAACCAAAAAACGGTCAAAGCGAAGAATCTGTTCCACTGTTTTAATAGTTTTTAGTCTTATAAGCGTCCCTATTCACGAGCGTTAATTATGGTGTTTTTTTTTTTTCCTTCCAATACAAAAATGGTGGGATTTTTTTTCGAATCAGGTGGGATTTTTTAAATCTCATCTGGCATCACTGTTGTACTAGCAGACCGGGTGGCGCGGCGCGGTGCTCGTGTTGCTTCGCAAAGTTTTAGGGATAATTTTTTGTTTAACTACATTAATACATATTACAATATCAAAACAGTATATTTAACCGCAATTTGTACCATAAATATTAATACAAAATTTATAAAAATGGAAAAGCTTGTTGTTATGATGTGTACTTGTTTTATAGAGCAAATTTTAGTTTCGTGTCACATACAAAATTCAAGGTTTTAAGCAAAATTAACATAATGATGGTGGAGATGTCTAAGAAAGTGTTACCCATACCCTAAACGGGTGAACCAGTTTGTATAGAATTTGATACACAGCATTTTTATTTGATTCCATAGAGGAGTAAGTCGATATTTAGTTCTACCTAATACACCTTCTCATTAACGTCCCAAACGATAATTTTTATTTTTTTATTTTAATAAAAGTGGTTTTAAGGTTTGTTTTTGCCAAAAAAAATCTTTCTAATACCCTCGTTTGACGTTTTTTTTAAGAAAATTGCATTATTTTGAGTAGATACCCATGTAAATCTTTTTATCTTTTTAAAAGCTGGACCGATTTTTTTTTATAATTTTACAATCTTATTTTTCTTAAAAATTCTTACATATGTAATTGCAAACAAACATTTTTTGAAAATAATTTTTTTTTTTACTGAACATTTTTTTTTTGCTTTTTTTTTTAACATTTATGCGATCAATTGTACAACTACAATTTGTCCAACTTATCTTATATATTATTTCTATAGTCTAGACTCACTTTCCGATTCTCATACTAAACCGATTTTGACAAATGGGGGGTCAAACGAAGCGAAATTAACTGCTGATTTGACGAATTATAATCATATTTTTTAAAAATGTTAAAAATTTGTTCAAAAAATGCATTTGTTTGTCTTCGTGTGTCTTTTATTTTTATGTAATTGCGAGAATTCTCCCACGGGTAGGCTAGTAGTTATTTTCGACGACACTGGCACAATTGAGTGCAGCACACTCTCAGCCTTAAAATAAGGATATGGATATTTAAAAAAATTTGTCCTACTACTTCTTATGTTTTATCGGTCGAACATAGCTTTTGGAAAATATTCAGAGTAATATTATAAATTATACTACTCAAATAATTAGTCGTGTTAAATTTTATTATGTAATTAAAAATAGCATCCATAAAAAAATGTTGACATTTCATCTCGGTGGATCTTGGTATCATCAGTTGACTACGGAGGCATTTATCATTTTTAATTTTTATATATTTTTTTATGTATATGGCTATTTCCTCAATAATCTAAAAGTCTTACCTATATTTATTTAAGTATGTCAATCAACCTAAGTATATAATAATCTGCCAAGGCATAATCATTATTTACACTCACGCACTGTTTATATATGTAGCTTTTCATCATGCCTTTTATGAATAAAATGACCCGAATATAAATTTTATTATGTTGGTACAAATGAACAATTATTTTACTCCTCCACTTAAGTTTATTATGTTCACTCAACAAAAAAAAAAAAAAAACTCACCCACCAGAAAATTAACAAAAAGAGATTGTTAACCTCTAAACGACAAAAATTAATATAAACCTATTTGAGAGAACCGCCAAAAATTGTCTGCGACTTTAATATATTTATAACCACGCACCACAACAAATGTATATTATATCAACTTAATGCTGAAATAAAAAATACAAAATAAAAATAAGAATAAAGTCATTCTCAAACTTGACCAAGTGCACCACTTTATAAACACTTATTCGTGGGTGCTTGGCTTCTTGGTGTTATAACAAGTGTGACCAACATTTAATAAAAAAAAAATAAAGTAGAACGTCTTTTGTCTTTTTTAATTGTTACAACGTAGCCATATTAGGAGAAGATTTTATATTATTTTTTTTCCTCAAGCTCAAAAATTCAAAAAACCACACAAAATTTATCTAAAAATGTGTGTTTCAAAAGTAAGTGCCTAAGGCGCCCCTCGTTGAAAAATTATATGAATAGACATTAAATAACTTAATAACTCAATTATATTTCGAAAATGGAGTATTTAACGGGAATTTCTCAATCGAAAGAAGAAAAAGAAACAATTTCGATAAAATTTACCTGATTTCTTAATTAATTTAATATGACGCTTGTAGAAGCACGTATACAGGAACAAATGAAGTATCGAGATAATTAATACCTAAAGATAACTAGATAAGTTATTTCAAAGTCAAAGGAAATTTATTTATTATTTATTGAGACAATAAATCGCTCATAAAACAATAGAATAATTTATTCTAAATTGTCTGGGCCAAAGAAAATTCAGTGGCAAAACTAAAATTCTTTTTTTTGTTTAGGAGAGAATCTAGTCCATAAAAATTGTTGCATGAACAAAATAAAATATGTTATGAATGGCGAATTCTACAGACGTGATGTTTTTTATTTGCATCGGTTAGAATTTTGTAAGATCATGGTAACTGACAAATTTCCAACAAAACTTTAGACCCTTACAACACGCTGATAAATATTGATAGACTGAAAAGAAAAACTAGATATAAACGGTGTTTTCAAGAAGAAATAAAACGCATATAATTTAATATTATGGCCAAGAATTTAGCTTTATTATAAAGATAAAGATTTGCCATTTTGTTTTAAAAATGATTTCGAGCAAGTGGCGCCCGCGGCTGGCTCGAATAAATTCCAGCCGAGAGGCCCCAGCTCCAAATGTTGCGCGCGATGGCGATGGACTCATTCGGGTCTTCTTCGATACTCTGCTCCACAGCAGCAATAGCGTCTTCGGTATGCGCACTGTACGGCGTCTCTGATGATTATCCACTAGAGCAAACGTGGTGCGAAACCGATCCATGGTTGCTTGAATTACTCTGGTGGGAGATTATGTCGACCGAATGAGTCGCTCGAACCGACGTAATAAATTTGCACGATTTTCAAACGTTGTTCAGGAGTAAGTCTATTCATTATGAAATGGCAAACCAAACTGAGCATAAATCAGGTGACAGCTGTCAAAAAGACCAACTCCGAAAAAAGTATTGCCAGATTGAAAACCACTACGTCTAAAAAAAAAACACCCTTTATATCGGGAATTTGAAACTCTAAACGTGATCGATTTTCTTCTTTTTTTTTTAATTTACGATATAAGCAAAATTTGTTACAAAACAACGAAATTATAACAAAAAAAAATATTTAAGACTAAATAACTTAGGAACTGACGACTTTTATATGGAGCATCAGTCCGCTTAAATAGAAAAAAAAGAATTTTAATTTTGCCATTTTTGATGAAAAAAAAAAAAAAAACACCACGTCTAGAAAAATTGACGCCCTATACACAAGGCTTTTTACAGTTTTGAAAAATCTTTTCAATATTTCTACAGATTCTCTCCTAACCAATTTCGATGCAGCGATCTTCAGCTGTTCATACCTGTTTGATCAATCGATTTAATTGTTGAAAGACTAATTGCTTTTGTAAGATCAATGAATTCCTGGTCCTTCTGAAACACCAAATTAAAGTGATCTGTAAAGTGCACCCAAGTCATCCATTCTGTTCAGTTTTAGAGATCAGGGTTACGCTGTCATCCATAGCTTTATTAATTTCTTCTTTTTTCATTATTTATTATTATCAAAGTCTAACAGTCTAATAATAATTTCTAATACCTACTCATAGTGTTTGTTTTCACACTCCAACACACCTAATGTGCAATTTAATGGGGAAAAGTGATAGTAAGTGATTACACGAATGAAAAGGCACGACATACATCGCTACACATACTTACTCACAATGTCAGTGAATGACTTGACTCGCGTATACTCTCGTACCGCTTCCCACTGACAATAACTGATGTTGATAAGTAGCACGTATAGAGTAGGTAGATATACCCAACATACCAACTTCTAGTTCTATAATAAATTGGCACATGGTGAATTTCTTTGGCGTACTCACTTTCAAGTATCTAGATACTTATTCATAAACATAATGTAATAATTCTGTTTGTTATTAGCAGTTTTTCTAGACACGAATTTTTTTTTCCAACAAAACCCCACACAGTTCACGCCAGACCCAATGCACGTGCGGACGAACGGTGTGGTAGTGTCGTGTCGGTCTGTTAAACTTTGTTATCGTGTCATTTTTTATCGTTTATAATATCATAACCGTTTAACGAGATTTTAATGAAGAACTCATGTAAATTATTTTGTTTTGTTTTGTTTTGTTTTTTCTTATAAATTGTGTTTTTATTTTTTGTATTTATTGATCGGAGTGAAATATAAATTAAAAAGTTTTACATGCGAAAACATAGGTTAGCACGACTAACTTTGTCATATAAGATCCTTCTTCAACCGTCATTTTATTTGCCATTTTCTCTGTTTTGTATGTAGTCCTTGTTGTTTTAGAATTAATATTGCTTCTTTTTTTTTTTTTTTTTCCAAACAACTCTCTCAGTTAAATTCCGCCCACATTATTATTGAAGTGCTTATAATAATTGCTGTCGACGTCATTGAAGAAGTTTATTATTATAATCTTTAGTGTGAAAGTGGTCTTCAAACGTGTGCATTAAGTTGAACTACAACAACATAAATTTCCAAACGGAAGCCAACAAAATAATGTTGACAACTTACGAAAGGTGAACATAAAAAAAAATAAAAAAAGAAAAAGAAAAGAAATTAATTTTAAATTAAAAGAAAACTTAAATGTTAAACTTATGTACCTACCTATACAACAGGTTTGCATGCCACTTTTTGTCATTTCTTTTGGCTCATATTAATATTGACTTGTCACATTATAATGAGTTATAATATACCTACATAGTCATCGTTTTACGTTAGTTATATTTACATTGAATAAGAAATCAGCTTTAAATTCATTCATTGTTTCAATAACAACACAGTATGGTGCACAAGAAAGACGTGTGTTTTAATGATTTGATTTCAGTGCTGTATTTTTAAGATATCTAATCCACTACTAGTAGTAGAGTTATAAAAGAGATATTTATTTATTAATTTTTTTATTTATTGCATTAATTATGTTTTTAAAAGAACAATGCGTTCAAAATGTTAAGACACATTGGGACTTTTCGGATGAAAGGATTTTGGAACATTGTCAATTCGAATTATTATTTTTGACTTAAAAAAATATTTGATAAATTTTCTCAAATTATTTAAATCCCACTTGTGTTTACTTAATGACTTTCTTTGTTTAATTTGGTTTATAAATATATGTATTTTAAATATAAACCAAATTAAACAAAGAAAGGCCTGGAGCCCACACAAATAGGATTCAATTAGCTTGAATTTAAAAAAGTTACAAAATAAGAATAATTAATTTTTCTCAGAGCCCCCAAAATTTTAAAGTTTTGGTTCTATGGAAGGATACATTTTTTTTGTCACTAAAACTAGCTTATATATGTCAAAATGCTCAAAATTCAAGCTGCACTTTGAAAGTTCTAAGTAAAAACCTTAACCATAATTAACTCGTCTAAATATACATTCCTAGGCGAAATCTTTTTATTTGAATTGAATATTAAAATTTCGTGACAATACAATTCATATACTAAAAATTATGCACATGCTAATTTTAAATCAATTCATTAGTGTGCATTTTCTTAACCATCACAACATTGTTTTGTTGTGTTCTTTTTTTTTTGTTAAGTTATTATGATATAACACAAAAACCTTGACATTCATCCATTTAAACTAATAAATAGGTATATGTACTTTGTTCCATGCATTTCTGTGGCTTATATAGCGGTAAAGGTATATTTGAATTTGTTTATTTGTATAGTTTAAGTATGAAATTTACAAAAGTCAGTGCTGGATTTTACAAATTGACAATATGAACAAATTGTTTAAGTCATAACGTTTATAAGAGGGCAATAAATCAGTAAGACTTTTTTTTCCTAAAGTTAGGAGTCATCAAAAGACAATTGGTAATATTCGATTCACAAGAACTATATAGAACTCTTACAGCAAGAAAACGTTCGGTAAATTAGGATCAATCCATGAAAGATCGACAAATCAATAATTTTTCTTTCTTATTAATCGCATTTAATTTAAAGTTTATTAAAACTTTATTTTATTCCATTATTTTTGAGAATATCAGATCATGAGGCTTGGTCCGGCGTCGTTAGGCCTTTTTGCATAAAGTTAAAATTTAAAATGTCATATCGCTCAAAACATTTTGTTGTTGTACGATTTGAGCAATATTACCGAGGGCTTGGCCATTTTGTTTGGGTATTAAATGCACTTTCAATTTAAAATCAGCCATTGGTCTTATTGCCCAAGGAATAATAACGTCCAAATAATAAAAATGTCGTAGCGCCCAAAATTGGCCTAGTTCATACTTGTGAATCATGTCGTGAATCCATACAAATTTGGATTTTCGTTCACCCGTGATCGTGCTCGTGAAGCCATGACAAAAAGTGGAGAGTTTGCGTTCCCGAGCGGTGAACCATATTCACGCGCAAATTGTACGGGAACTCTTTGATTTTTGATATAGCTTTGACAATTTGACCTGCTGCAAAAGTCAAGCCAATTGTGTCAAAAATTAACTTTCTCCACTGATGGTTATTCACATCACGAGGAAGTATGTACTAGGCTTTAGAGTCCAAACAATATCTCGTACACGTTCATTTAAGACAGTCTCCATTTTGAATTTAGTATGACTTTGAAGTCGCTGATTGTATCATACAGCGTTGTTATCTATCCACTTTTGTAACCATTTCTATTTAAAAATCACGATGTAAATCATTTTTTTCTTACATACCAATCGCCAACGGGGATTTATTATTCCCCGAAGGTTTTTGTTTTGGAATTTTTAGTAACCAGTATTTTCTGTATTTCAAATTTAGTTCTTGTCGTTTCCTTTTGATTTACTCTTACCATTTAAGCTTTAAATTCAAAGCAGTTAAATTGGTGATAGAAATTTAAATTTTCTATCTCACATCGCTTCTGAAAAAATGATCACGATAGGATTATTATCCACTGGAATATCTCTCGTTTATAATTAAAAAAAAAAAAAAAAAGAGTTGGTCCTAGGATACTTCCTTGTGGTACACCTACTTTAATTTTTGTAAGTTCCAAATAATTTTGTTCTGTATACTCTACTGTACTCTAAGTAATTGGTCAGTTATATAAGATTAGTGATTAGGAAGTTGCTATGCAGTTTGTACTTAAGTTCTTAATGCCAAAAGTTGTCAATGGATTGAGCAAGATCTCTTCAGCACAACTATCTTGAATTATAAGTACTCCTTCTATCGAAAAATATTGATTTTCAAATAAAATTTGGTAGTTTGGGACTTGTCTTAGTTCTACTACTGTTTTTCAAAGAATTTTCGAGAGAAATTTTTACTAAAACTTTTGCCATAATTGGTCAGTTTTGCGGATGTGGAGCTATCAAGCTTTTTAGACACGACGATATCCTCGAAACACGGTGGCACGACAAAATGGCACGCTTTTCTTATTCTCATTATTTTACTTAAAATAAATTTAACTTTGCTTCATTAAATTTTTACAATATCAAGTCAAAATATTTACTCTTGAATTAAATAATCATAATTGAATGTTTTGCGCGGATTTAATTTAATTTTTGAATTCAAAAGATTTCTCGGTGAACCGCCATCTTTTTGTTTGTTTTTTTTATGTCACTTGAGTGGTAATCAGGGTTGTGACTTAACTACAATTGCAGTGCATCTACTGCATTTTTGTTTCGAAAAATAAATCTGCTGTCTTTAAATAAAATCTAATGCACTTTTGGTTTTACGAAAAAAAATCATTCAATATGTAAATGTAATCCACAAAATATTTGCGGTCGATCTCATTCTTCTTGATGAAATCCATCGTAACCAACACAAACCTGAACGCCAATAATATACATACGACTTTCGGCTATCGGCTATGTTTTGAAGACATTTAAAAGTAACAAGTAACGACGGACAATTTACCCAAAAAAAAAACAATGAAAATCTAGCTTTTGAAAAAATGAATATATGAATTTTTGTTTTGTTGTGTTATTGTTATGTTTTTTAAAGAGAAATGAATATTTATTTTATTATTTTAAATTATTTATGTTTATTTATGTTATTTATGATTTAAATTTAAAAATATAAAAATCTACTGCGAAAAAGTTGAATCTACTGCGTTTTCTTTCGAATCTACTTCGGACATTTTTTCAAAAAGTCCCATCTCTGGATGGTTGCGTTTGAAAGAGACACTTTTAAACGATTTAGTAAAATGTTAAAGCCATTTTAGTAATTTACTAAGTTAAAAAGAAGATTTTGGTAATTTTAAACGATTTTAGCAATTTACTAACTCTTAACATTTTACTAAAGTTAAAATCAGAAAATGGCTACTTTAAATTTTAGTAATTTGCTAAATCCATATGAAATCTCTCATTGTCCTCGAAAATAATTTCTTGGCAATTTTATTTGAAAGATTTAAATTGTATTTTTTTTTCGTGTGCTAATTCTTTTCAAAGTAAAAAAAAAAACGTTTTCGGAAGATGAAGATTTCGATATGTTCGAAGACTCAGCTTTGTGCAGAAAAGTGCGATGTCTTAAGTCCCGAGCAAATCCCTTTGAAGAGCTGGACGATGGAGAAATTTACTCCAGGTATAGATTCTAATATTTAATAAGTTGTACAATTGAATCTGCAACAAAAACTTAATTTTCACATAAGGATAGGAAAAGCACATTAACTGCTAAAGCCCTGACTGCGGCTGCTCGTACTGTGTTTTCTTCATTACAACCTTTAATAAGGAACAGCAACAACACTTTATTGAAACTTTTCTTTTACAATAAAATAACAAACTAGTTGTATTATTGTCACAAATAAAAACAAACAAAAAATAACAAAATAAATTGTAGGTTGTCACTTTAACTTCTGACATTGCAAATTATTAGATCCGTTCCCTAGGTTTAGGTTTGTTTACTTTGTTTTTCTTTCCGAACAGTCATTGTTTGGACGTGTTCAGCTGCACCATTTTTAATAAAAGGGAATTAGTATTTTACTAGTTAGTAAAGCGAAAAAAAAGGATTAAAATTTTGGAACAGCTAGTAAATTACTAAATGTTTTAGCAAATTGCTAGCTAGTAATATGCTAAGCCCTTAACAATAGGTTGTTTAAAATTTTGCGCCACTATTTATTTATTGTTAACAAAATTCAATCTTTTTTATTATCGTATTTTAGCTGTAAGAGTGAAGTGGTTTTATACTAAAAAAGTTTGTCACAAAATAACTTGTCAGTAGGTTCCGTGGAAGTTGTATCCAAGCGTATTATTATATTTTTTGGGGGCAATTTTTTGAATCTTGTATTTCATTTAAAGTCATATAAGTTAAAATTATCACGGATTTTATTTTTCTGAAAAGCTTTGAGATATGAGGTTATAAGCCTAAATGTCAGTACCGTGGTATTTTAATTTATAATAAACTTAAATTAAATTGTTAACAGTTTTCTAGGAAAAAGTGCGGAATAAATTGTGAAAACAAAACAATACGCAATTTTACCAATGATCCTGAAAAATTCTAAGATTTATGGATATCTAAATTGTAGAATTTCTAGCATTTCAGGGTTTTACAGTGACACTATCTACTGTAAATCCGCCACTGAACTTTCCCATAGTAATCCTTCTGGGGTTATAATTTGAAAACAATTTTGCCTTTTAAGCCTTTACGGTTATCGATTTTCATTTGCATATACATATAGGTACTCATACGTATATGTCGTATACTATGCCATTTTATTCGTGCTCGTGCCATAGTTCACACGAAATAGCTAGCAAAAAAAAAGCAGCACAAATAAAAATAAAACCAAATATAGTGTAGTTGCATGCAATGAATTTCCATTTTATAGCTAATTTTCATCGAGAGGAAATCGTACGTCGTGTTTTAATTGCAGGTGTTAATTGTTTAAAATTTATGGTTATACCTATGGTCTTTTGTTTTTTATATTATTTGCACTATATCACATAGAATATTATCAAACAGGTTGAAATAAATAGCAAATAAAATAATGACAAATTTTTAATTTATCAGTGTTGATGAATCAATTCGATATAAAAATTCATGACATAAAATCAATTGACTTTTAAAAATAATATTTCACATTTTATATTTTCTGATTGTTACATCACCGTGATTATAATGAATCTTGATGTGAAATTTGATACACATATATAGAAAAGCAAATAGATTTTTATCGATAACAAGACAAAGCGTAAAAAACTCAATACAAATATTGTGATGGAAAATCAGTTTTGCATCACATTCCAAAATTATCAGTTTTCGCAATGCACAATCGAATTGTCACGAATTGGATGCATGCAATTCTGCTTAATCGAAATATTATACTAAAAAGTGCATGTTTTATTCTGTGTTCATGACAATTCGAAGATCTAACGAATTGTGAAAGAAAAGCGTACAGTTAAATTTTTTTCAGGTCAGGTCTTTTTTTGGGCGCGTGGGCTAATAATGTTTTACAAAGAATGAGATTATTTTTTATTAAGAAAAAAAAAACTCTTGATTAGAAACCTCTGAACCAGAAATGGAGTTTTCTTTTAATCTCTCATTATAATACCTAATTATTTATATAATGTCCAATAACATTGTTTTAGAGGTTTTCTGGAAGGTTTCGACATCACTAAAATAGAAAAATAAGCATTTTTTTTAAATTAGAATTTAAATGACATAGTTTAAAGCTTTTCAAATTTTCAGGCAATAAACGCCTACGGTTATTCCTAAGAAATTCCTTAAATGAGCAGAAATTCAACTTTTAGTAATAACAAGTGGAACCTAATCTTTAAGACTTTCAAGAATAATGTTTGTTTAAAATCTGCTTGATGATATTAAAAAATCACATGTTACAAAGTTTAGTAAAGATCGACCAATTAATTTTTGAAATAATGATGTCGATGGATTAAAAAACCTCCGAAAAATCAGACATTTTTGCACCCTACGGTGACAAATTCTAATGTGTCTACGTTGATATATAATCAACGCGCTAATGGGCGTTTTTCTTTTTTAGTTCAGAGTAGAGCTCTGAACAGAGTCTGAACACTCCGAACTTACTCTCAACTCTGAGTGATCTCTGAATTAGCGTGCTTGCTCTGAGGGCCAGTTATACAAATATTTAAACCGTGGTTCAGCAATTTTTATCCACCGATTTCGGCGGATTAATTGAGTTTCAACAGTGGTTTACTGTTCAAGTGTGTGATAATAACCAATTTAATACTTGAACCAGCGTTGAACCTTAGTTAATCCGCCGAAATCGGTGAGTTAAAATCTTGAACCGAGGCTGAACCACTATTGTACAACTGGCCCTGAGAGTTCAGATTTCTTTAAAGAAACACGCTGATACTTGTCAAATTTGTGTTCAGCTGTTCAACTCTGTCTGCTCTATCAATTTATTCTGAGCTCATAGAGCGCGCTCTGAATATGCTAAGAGCGAAAAAAGAAAGACAAAATTGGAGCTCTGAGCTAAAAAAGAAACACGATTTTTTTTTGACAGTTCAGTCTCTGCTCTGAACTAAAAAAGAAAAACGCCCAATGAGCAGTTTTTCAATATGTCCCAACTCCTAGTTGCGTTGACAGGGTAATTACACAGTCGGGAAAAATAATCAACGCAATTGTCAACGCAAGTGTCAATGCAAGTGTCAATGCAAGTGTCAACAACGCAAGTGTTAACGCATATGTTTCAACGCAGCTATCAACCCATTGACAGCAGGTATTCTGCGTTGACGATCATCCTCAAAAACATTGGAATGGAATCAAATTAAACGTCATTTTGCCGTCACATAGTCATCGCGTTTCGTCTAACCATAGCTTTAGAATTTCATCTTTCATCTTTTAATAATTCACATTCAACGACGTGTCGGCGTTCACATTTAACGACTGTCGTATACCGACTTCATTTGAAAATAAACTTTCAAAGGGCAAACATGGCGGGAATTTCATTATTTGCACTAATACTAGTGCATTAATTTCATTTGTTTCACTTTTGTTTTATTATTTTACTTTCATTTCAACCTTTTTTCTTTTAATCTTTCGGAAAGACAAAAAGAAAGAAGATGTAAAATTAAATTTTCGGTCATCCGACTGGAGTTTACATTTACTTCACTGGTCGTTCAAAAGAGCAAATTATCAAAAATTCTACAGAGCTAGCTAGATCCACAGTACACAAATCTAAGGTAATATATTGCGCAGGTTGTCAAAGTTGAAAATGTCAAAAAAATTAAAAATGGCTATTTGAGTGCCCACAGGAACTCAACGCGCATCATTGGAAACAACAACAAAATATTAAAATAAGACAAGGAAAGGGGCACTCGATCTATCATTTTACCACCATAATACCTCGATTTTGACAGATGAGCTGAACTGAACAAAAATGAAAACGCTAATGATATTACCTTTAATATGTGTACTGTGAGCTAGATCGACATTCGACAGTTGTTCGACTGTTGTTCACATTACAAAAGTCTAACGACAAGACACGTGTTGATGAACATGTCGTTGAATGTGAACGCCCCTAATGGTGAGGCAGATGCGCCAAAATTATGTAAAATGTCAACTGCGATTAAATTTTTGTACAATTTGATATTTATGGATGTTTGATGTTTCCACGTATGCGTATGTAAGTATGTACAATATACCTATTAACAACTCACTTCTTTCAAGAGTTAAACTACATGTATCAAATTTAAGGCATTTTTAAAAGAATTAAGGTGCTATATATGTACTTTGATTTTTTGACAATTAACCAAACCAAGACATTTATTTAAACAAAATTTGAAAAAAGGCATATTATTATTTATTTATTTACACTGATTGTACATATTATTTATCATATACTTTATTATATAAGTTCGTAATCTATAAGAGATTGTAAAACTCTGTTTTGATGAAAAAAACTAAACTAAACATATTGGGTGTGTTTCTTTATTTTTTCCGGATAAAGAATAGAAAAGACAGAAAAGACAAAATATCTATCCACAATATCCAGAGTGGAATTAATAAAGAAACTGATTTTAATGCAAAGAATATCCAACTATCAGCTGTTTATTTTCATGTCAAGTAAAATAATTTTCATAATTTTTGTGTGTTATCTTGATGACCTTTGAGGCATTTTATATCTCCAGTAGACCAAAGAATTTGCATCTTAAAGTAGAAAAAAAAAATAAATATTTCACTTGGTTGATTTCTTTTATATTTTCTAAAAATATTATTCATTTACTACGCATGTTTTCACTACAAAACACTCGACTTTACAAAAGGCGAAACGCAAAAGAATTACCTACCGAAATATAAAAAGTTGTAATGATATATTACACAAATTTTAGTTTAGTAAATCCGAAATTAATTTTGCGCGTACGCAAAAATATTAATCACAAATATTTTGCCGTTTCTATTTGTTTTAATTGATTTTGATCAATGGCAGACAGCAGACAAGACAACAGTCGTTGTAATGAAAAAAAAAATTAAATGTATCTGTCGAACTAGAGAATATTCCATTTATACTACCTTTTGAGTGGGAACAAAAAGAATGCATTCCAATTATTCTGAAAGGAATAAAGAAACAACAAAAAAGTTTATCCGGAATATTTTAGTGAATAAAAAAACGCAAAAGCGGTGTTCCAGATATTCCGATTATTCGGAATAAATAAAGAAACACACCCATTATTAGAGAAAAATTCCACAGAAAACACCCGTTTTATATGGAACCTTATACTAGAAGGTGTTTTTTTTTAAGTTAAATTGAAAAATGGATTTTAGATAACTTTAAATTCAGATTTTTGAAAAGTCATACAGTCATACCCTGACGAACTACGCAGCCAACTTTCAAGAGCTGTATAACTTTTGATTTTGAAGATATCGCATCGTCTATCAAAAGTAAATCAAAATGTTTAAAATTCTTCATAAAAAACATCAGCCTTCCTGTATTTCTTTTCACAAATATCCCACGAAATAAATGTTCCCCAAACAAAAAAAAAATCCAAATCAAACCGCAGGTGGGGCAGTCTAACAAACTGCATTATTTCTAGAAAGATTTGGCCCACCTATAACAGATCCCGAACAAATGACTTAAATTGCAGACCCAGGCAAGACATAGCCAGGATCGTTGCAACCTGTTCTGGACACTTGGCATTGGGAGAGCATGCGGCAAAGCTGCGCTCACACTACACACTGTCGTATTTGTAGGGTCCAGCAGGAAAAGGAAACGGTCGCTCACTTCCTCTGCAAATTCCCCACTCTAGCCAGAATGAGATTACAGTCATTTGGTAAACGTTTCTTCGACGACCTCAACGAACTCTCCGAAACAAAGATCAAAGATTTGGTCTCTTTTCTCAACATAACGAATTGGCTCTAAGACGAACTTCAAATGCGAATAAGGGGCCGTTGTTTTCTTCTGAAAGTCATAGTTTCACTTTAAACCGGAAATCAATTTACCTACCATACCTCAGCATACTGTGGTTGGGGTGTGTAATGATGATTCCACAAATTCGTTTCAACAATTCGTCGCTACAATGCAGAACTAGTCTAACAGCCCTATTCTGGCAAACCTCACTGATACCTCACAAGTCACAACAACCCCACAAGGTAAGGTGAACTCGATTTTGTGAGGTTTTCGTATTCTGGCAGCACCCTCACAACTGTGAGCCTCACAAAAACTATCGAAATTGTGATCTTCTTCAGAGCAGGTCACAACTCACAAATTTGATATTTGAAATACAATTTTAAGACACTTTTGTTTTTTCTTGTCTGAAAAAACATTTTGTAACCAAATGAATAGGTTAACTGGTGAAAAAAATGTATCCTCTGTCGTGAATCGAACAAAATTTATTTCTCCATAAAAGAAAATTATTGTTCACAAAACAATTCTCGTCGAGTACGATCGACATAGAACAGCAAGTGGTGTACATATATGATATTTACATATGTATGTATGTGGCATCACAATCATCTTCGTTGTCGATGAGTTCAGTGGGTGCGTTCAACAAAAATTCAGACCTTAGCAATCACAATAAAAAATTCACCTTGCTGTGGTAAGTTTTTTTGTGAGGTTTCTTGTGAGGGTTATCGCAGAATACGGAAAATGTTATCGAATCACAAAAACCTCACAAGGAATCAACCTCACAAGGGCTTGTGACTTGTGAGACCTCACAACGCCAGAATAGCCCTGTAAGGCACATTTTCAAAATTTTTTAAAAAGAACCTTAGTGCGCAAAATGATGACTTTCGACATTATGATTATATTATATTATTTAAATTCTGAAGGATTATTCAGAATATGTAGAAAATGTGCGGAACAAAACAAGTTTCCTTATGACGTAAAAAAAAACTCATTTTGAAATTTTGGACTTAGACTAGTTCTGCATTGTAGCGACGAATTCTTTATTTAAACAGGTCAAACGAGTTATGGTATCAAAACGGCGGAATCAAGCGTTAATTGGGTCACGGTGCTAGGCGCTCGTGGCCGCCACTTCTACCTACCTATATACCTACAAAAAAATCCAATGAAATGACAGCCAAATTCCTATGGAAAATTTATTTCCAATGCCAATTTAATCCGATGGAAAATTTCGAGCATCATTCAATTGAAATTTTATTCACGATAACCTCCAAAAATAAAGGTAAAAAAAGAAAAAAAAAAAAACAAAAAGTAAAATACCTAGATACATATATTAAATCAGGAGGACCTATTAAACGGGTTGGCTTAAAGTCGATACTTTATTGTGATAAAGCAAAGTAGATTTACAGCAAAATCCTATCCTTGATGTTGATAAGTATATACCTAACCATCTAATCAACAAATTGGTTTTAAGCTATATAATTTTCCAAGGCTTGCACCTTCGAACATGAACAAAGGTATATAAAAGAGAATAATTGAGTACTTTGGTTTACAACCAAGCATAATAAAAACTAAATTTCTCTACTTTCCAACCATCGCTTCGTTAAGACCTTGAAAATCCCACGCTTTCTAGTCATTGTTAATCCTGTAAAAAAAAAGCATAATCTTTTTGATCGTAAAACTTTAGAAATACCAAAGAATAATGTTTTGCATTTAACTTCTTTTCTTTTGTTTACACCAGACGAGTTATTAAATCCTTCAAGTTTTAACCAATTTGGATCAAGGTTAGATTTTATAATATTTACATTTTATAGTAAATGTGTTTCCCCTGCACAAGAATGAAATATCTAATTTTATATATTTTTTCTGTGATATTATGTTTAACTTCAAGGTGTCTTGGTCTATTGACAAAAAGTGGTAAAATGTATGTATGTATATAAGTAAGCTGCAAAATTTTCGTTAAATTTAATCCCTGCACACTGAGGAAAATAGACAAAGATTTTTCCCTTTTTAATGGGATTGCTTTAAATGTAGCGCTATTATTATTGAAATGATTTTATTATAATTAATAATTAAGAAATCTTTTTCAGTACATATGAAGATACTCACTTTAAAACAGACAGTCACCCATATTGTGAGTTTCACCCGAAAAATATTTCACCTTAAAATTTTTGGTTCCCCCGGAATTTTAAAAGCTATTGGGAGTTTCGCCCGAACGAAATTTCGTTCGCCTATTAAAAATAAGTGAACATTTAGGCTGCCAATAACATTACATTCCGCCCGAAATGAATGTTCACAATAAGGAGAATTTTTTTAACACAAAATTTCGGGTGAAACTCACAATATGCGAAAAGTGAAATATCAAATTTTCCGGATGGAATGTTTTTCGGGCGAAACTCACAATAAGGCTGAGTGAATTTGGTCATTATTTATCTTTTCTTTCAAACAAAATTTGCAAATCCGTTTTAACAAACGAATGAATTTCGCAAAATTCTTTGTTGACATAGAGACATCTAAAAGTTCTAAAAATATCTCTTAAATATGGGTATAGTACCTAAATATTGCCGATGAGGAATTTTTGGGTGGAAAATCGTTTCCCAAAAAATTGAAAAAATGTTTGGAGTAGGTACGTAAAAGAAAAAAAAATTGCAAAATTGCAAATTCTTGATCTGAATTTATAGGAGTACCGAACGAAATTGCTCTTTTTGGCAATAACTAAAGGTTGTTTTAGACGTGTGGTTTTCAATCTGGCAATACTTTTTTTGGAGTTGGTCTTTTTGACAGCTGTCACTTGGTTTATGCTCAGTTTGGTGAGCCATTTCATAATGAATAGACAAATTTATTACCAAAATAATGGTTCGGTTCCGCTACGTCCAATATTCGGTCTTCATAATAAAGCTAAATTCTTGACCATAACATTAAATTATATGGGTTTTATTTCTTCTTGAAACCCACAAGTCCAAAAATAACACCCTTTATAATGTAGCTATAATTATAATCCTTTTTATGTGAACTTTTTGGACTTTAAATAAAATGTTAAAAAACATCTATTTGTTTGATTATTAAATTATTTTTAAGCTATTTAGAAGCCATAAAAAATAAAAAAATAAAAAAATTGGTGGCGTGACATGCTTATGCAGAACCAGGACCTAGTGAATTACAATTCTCAACTATTTCCATGTGCGTGAGCTGGAATGGAGGGGACCGAAATTCCTTAAGGTTTTAGACATTTTTCATGACAAAAGGAGGATTTGTCAATTTATCTCAAGATGCAAGTCCCCTAAAAAAAAAAAACTGTTTTTAGATGGCAGAGGCTAAGATTCGATCCCACGACCTTTTTCACGTCGAAATGAAATTAAAACAAAATCAATCAAGCCATTTTAAATATTTACGTGAACAATCCAACAGTTAGGCATTTTTTACCTGCGACATATAATATAGAGGTACTACGTATATGGCTAATTATGCATTCCAAAAAAAAAAATCTAACTGGAGATTTTGATTAAACTTGAAAACTTGACATAACGATGATAGCGAAGTCGAAAAAAGTGGGTATCGCAATTCTGGCTATCTGATTGTCTGGCCCTTCGGAAGGGTCGATTTTCTTTAAACTTGGTATCTAACGTTTTTTTAGACATTCCCACGAAATATTTTTTACATTTTTTTAAGAGACCAAAAAAACAGAAGCTGCCGTAAAAATTTGTTTAGCAAAAAATAAAAATCATATTTTTCTAAGTAACGTGCCCACAACTTAAACAAAAAATTCAATCATTTTTTTTTGCAAAACGGCTACCATTTTATAAAAAAAAATTCCGAAGAAATGGTTATAAATGGTATCTCTCATAGAGCCATTTTTTTATTTTCTCAAAAACAATTTAATCGATTTTGATCAATTATTTTAAGAAGAATATTCTAAAAAGTTTTAAAAGATTTTTTTTGTATCTTAATAATTTGAAAACGATTTCAGCGATTTTTATCAAATTTGGCACCCAGCAGTTTTTTAACATTATCTACCAGATTTTTAATAAAAATTATTCTTATAACCACAAATATCGGTACCTCCCATACAAATGTTTAAAAACCAGAAAATAAAATCTCTTTTTTCTCAAAAACGACTCTTACGATTTTGATTGAATTTTGTACGTCAGCATACATATACCAGCACCATTTACCATATTTTTGTTGTAAAAAAAAATTGTATCTATCGATTCTCTCATAGAAACATTTTTTTAGTTTTCTCCTATCTCACTATGTGTTTAACTGATTTTAATAAAATTTTATACACTAAAGCTTCTAATAACTTTGAAGAGCATAGAAGAATTTTGAAAAATATAAATTTTGGATTTTTAAAAAAAAATTGAATTTATTATTAAAAAAATAGATAATTTGTTTTCAAAATTAATTTTTTAACTCTGCATTAATAAATGCTGAAATATTAAACGCATCACATTTTTAATCTGAGTTTTTCGATCTTCTATTTTATAAATTTAAGTGATATTTAGTTTTTTCTTAACTTACCCAGAACCTTATTTAATGCACGTACGTCACATACACCAAAATATTATACAATATACATAGGTGACATAAAATGGGTCCAAGATGAATGAGGGTAATTTTTTTTTTAAATCATGCAACACAATTCCAAGGGATAATTCGCTAATTTAATAATAGACCTGAACAGATCAAAGCAGGATAACCAAAAAAAGTGTCTTTCTTGGAAAAAAGTACTTTTTATTTTTTTAATTTCTCAAAAGCTAAATGAAAATTAAAGAAGATATTTCTGGCTTTCCAAAAAGGTAGAACATGGCATTGTAAAATTTACCGTTGTTTTTAAATAATTGTTTTTCTGTTTTAAGTAATTTTTTTTAGAAAATTGCCCCTCCCGCCTTAAAGGGGGGAATTGGACCCCCCTCCCATATGATTTTTTTCTTGCCTTAACCCAACCTACTCGCTCTAGCTTTATGGTGCACCTTATACCGATCACCCTGTATCGAAAAAAATTATTTAAAAAAAAAAACAGTTCCAACGATTTTTTGAAATTTTGTATCATAAACTAAGATTTTTTAAAGAAATCAAATACAAAAAAAAAACAGTCTAGGGTATAAATTAATTTAAGGTAAAAGATCTCCACCGAACATTTGAATAAATAAATAAGTTTCCATTAAAACTCACTAATGATGCTATAATTTTAATTAAAACTTCTCCAAGATTGCCCTTAAACTAAACCAAAAAGGTACATGATTTTCATGAAAAATTTCCTACTTTTAATGCACACATACTTAAAAATTGAGCCAAAAATCGCGTTCATATGATTTAGGTATAGTTGTTGTATGAATTGAATCCTATGAGTAGGAACGAATCATGCAGCTCATGAATTATTCATAAAATTTATGTATCTGATGTTCATAAATCCAATGTTTGTATACTTCAGTTATATGAATGAATTTCATTTAAAGTGAATTTTCTGTAGGTACTATACATACGAATTATGAATAGGTCCATGTATGCTATGAAAATTTTACCTAAAACATATGATCTCAGTCATTTATTTAATGTTTTATTTCATAAAAAATATGAGTCGTTCATTATTTTTATGAATTTTTCATAAAATTTATGAATTCAATTCATAAAACCTATAATTCTGTCCTTAGATAATATGAGTGCATTCCTTAAAATTATGTATAGCTTTCATAAAAAATATGAATGGTTCATTATTTTTATGAATACCTTGTCATACAACGCATGAATTTTTCATAAAATTTATGAAACCAATACATAAAATTTTGCTGCAAATGAAAAACTGCAAATTAAATGAAAATAATTTCCGACTTACCTACAAAGTCTGATGAGCTAGTGAAATTTCAAAATACATACCTCAATTTATAATTTCGAGTGATCTCCGGTCCAAAGATTGTGTTTCGCCCAGGTACGACAGTTCGACTCATCAGGCAGAAGCTGTCGTACCCTACTAAGACGCGAATTATGGTCGATGCTTACCGATGCTTATAAAACTCACAGCATGAATACACTGTGAATTCTATATTTCTAAATTTAATCGAAGAACTTTCTCTAAGACCAGTGATCATAATTTGCATGAACAATTCATGCTCTTGCCGATTTCACTTATTTTTGAACCTAGGAATAAATGCATTAAATGAAGACGGTTCATGATTCATAAATAATAGGAATAGACATTAAACTCATGAATATGATACATGCAACCTAAATCCAGGTTTATAAGAACCATACATAAAATTAAGGACTGTATTCCTATAATGTTTATATATTTTTCATAAAAAAGTGCAAATTTTAGAGCATGAACCGTTCATGCTCGTATGAATAAAATCATGAAAACTATGATCAGTGATTTTAAACGAAATTCTTCCATACAAATTTTTTTAGGAATGGAGATTCATAAAAACAACGCCCGTTCATGAAATTTATGACCGTTTTTTCATTAATTTTCGGAGAAAATCTGCTATTTTAGCTCTAAGATCGCCGTTCATAGATTTTATGTACAAAAATATTTTCAGTGGATCGAGGCATCAGCAGCACCCACCAGAAGAAATATAAAAAAAATCATTCATTTATAATTAACAGGTGTTAAAAATTTTAAACAAAGTTTTTCTTCGAGTGCACACAGAAGAAAAAGATAATATACAAAGGATATCGAATGAAGCATAAGGATAAAGAAGATATTTCCTTGTTCTTTTCTTTTTTTAATGATTTATTTTAAATCTTTTGTTGTAGGGGATTTAGATTAAAAGAAAAATCCATGCGATACCCATGAATAAATGCGCTGTTCTGTTTTTTTTAAATGTGATTCCTTTCAGGATGCTACTTAACAAAAAAGTGATTTTTCTTTCTTGCTTAAAGAATTTATTACATCCACTTTTTCGATAAGTGGAATTCAATGGGGATCGAGCTATAAATATCACGACAGCTCGCAGAATAAACTGAAAATGAAGGTTATATACCAGAAAGGATATCACAATGAAACAAAATAATTTATTTCGAGCACTTACCCAAATTAATTGATTTAAACTATGGGATAGATGCTATAAGAGAAAAGGGTATGATGGTCGGTTTGTAAGACAAAAGGTGAACAATTTTAAATTGTCTGGCTATTTCAATATAGCTGGGAGAATATCCATCACTGGCATGGAATTATTTGCGTTACTATTCCATTGAAGATATTTAAAAAAAATAAATTGATTTTATTTTGTTTGTACTATTTCGAGAAATAAAAAAAAAACAAAAACTGACGAAAGAAAACTTTGAAGGATGTTATAAGAGATCTATGCTGAGGACATCTTTATTGAAGAAAGAAATTCTTTTGAATATTTTAATTGGACAGGATTTGTAGTAGCTTATAGCGGTATACTTTTGAAAAAATAAAAAATAAAAAAAAAATCTTAAGCATTCTTAATTCTTCCTTAATTTTAGCTTATTGTTATTATTTCTTATTTTCTAATTCTGAAAATAAATTTTATAAAATTGTATAAGGTTATTGGTTATAAGGTTGATGTGAAGTGGTATAGCAAAAACGTCGGAGCACTTACACCATTAGTCGGTTCATTGTTGTGATGTAAACATTTTTTCTATGAGACTTATTCCTCTCAACTTATTAAATCATTCTAAGAATGAAGCGTACAAGATTTTGTTTGTCTGTATATTTTTTCCAAATAACTAGGATCATTATAATCAAACAAAAATCTCTTATAAATGAAGTCCACGTGTTTTGATGAGACATATTGTACAGAGAAGGTGGTGACTGGTGAGGACTTAGTTTTTCGTCTTCGTCAATCACACAATACAATACCAAGCATCATTGCGTGCTATGATTATTAAAGAAATCCCGCATACAATCTTATAGAGTATATATTTATAACCACGTGTCAATATTAAAGTGTGATGAAATTTCATGTGGCTATGAAAATTTATGTTGGAAAATTATTTTGATTATTTATTTTTATAGGTACAAGCAATCCTTTAATTTTTCTTCTTAACCCATTTTAAGTTATGTGCGATTAGGGTGACCAGATCTATCGTCAATCAAAAGAGGACATCCGAAAAAATCCCAAACGAAAATAAAAAAAAAAATATTTTTTTGATTTATTGGATCAAAAAAGTCATAACGTATATAGTGAGTTATATAACAAAAGAAAATAACAAAAAACAAAAGAAAGGAAACAAAATTCATAAAATCTTTTAGTTATTTAACATGAAAATAACTTAAAGCAATAAAATTTTGTAATATCACAAAAAAAGTTTTTTTTAAAGAACTATCCAATAATTTTAACTTTTATTGTACAGATAAAATAAAAATAAAACTTGATTGTGAAGAGTCCCAAAATTCACGCTAGGTGTTGCCAATAAAAAAAGACAGCTTGACAGTTGAAGGTTTTTTTTTTTTAAATGGAGTGCTACACGAAAGAACAACGCGTTGATTATTAAGTACCAGTTTGAAAAAGTAGGTAATTAGGATTTGCCGGTGATTTTTCAAACAAAATCATTTTCAGCGATGAAGCTCATTTTCGTCTCGATAGCTTCGTTAACTTTCAAAGTTGTCGCATTTGGCGTTTGTTGAGAAACAAATGCACCCACAATGTTTCATTGTTTGGTGCGGATTTTGGAAAAAGAGTAGGTACATGTACCAGCAAAGCCGAGGAGTCCACTTACCCAGTATTCTATTCCATGCATAACCCTATATTGCATATTTAATGCTTTTATCATAACTACTTCTTGTGTGAATTTTTGGGACACCCTTTACTTGTCATTGGACCTTATTTTCATTAAAATATCGGGGGTTTTTAAAATATAGTTGTAAAAAAGACATATTTTTATTGTGGTTTAGAAATGAGTGAAATCAATGTTCAATTTTTGTTTTGAAAATACTTTTAGGACCGTGTTTACACCAAAATAAATTTTGTATTGTTGTTTTGTTTAAAGAAAAAAATTTAAAATTGAAAAACCTAAAATCGCTTATTTTTTCAAAAAGATACCGGACAAAAGTTTATTAGGTCAAAAGAGGACTTGTCTTCTTAAAAGAGGACGTCTGGTCAGCCTATGTGCGATGATGGTGATGGTTAAGCTGTGTGAAATGAACAAATTCTGTTTTCACAATTTTATAAATAATTTTCTTTACAAATTTTGGATATTTTTGTGAGAATCTGTGGAACGGATTTTGGGATAACAGAAGTACAGTTATTACAAAGCAAATGTACAATCTGCCTAATGTTATCAACTCTGCCTTGTCGCTAGTCACGTTTTGATCAAATATATAATTTGTTGGTTCTGTACCATGTTGCTTTAGCATGAATTTAAATGAGAATACTCTTTTATTATATTATTTAAAATAACGGGTGATTTTTTAAGAGGTTTAGAACTTTTTTTAAAAAAAAAACACAAAAAATTCGAAAAAATGAATGAAATATTTATTTGAATCGATAGTTTGAACCTTGCAATTTAATGTTTAAAGATAATTTCATGCAAATGTTGACCGCGGCTGCGTCTCAGGTAGCCCATCCGCTGAGTCCAATTTTGGCATACTCTTTCACACATATCGGCCGGTATCTCACGAATGAATGCATGGATGTTGGCTTCCAGTGCGTCAATCGAAGCGGGCTTGTCCCTATAGACATTAGCCTTGACATACCCCCACAAAAAATAGTCTAATGGTGTCAAATCGCACGATCTAGGCGGCCAATTGACCGGCCCGAAACGTGAAATTAACTGTTCACCAAACTCGCCTCGCAATTGCGCCATTGTTTCGCGTGCTGTGTGGCATGTGGCACCGTCTTGTTGAAACCACATATCATGCAAGTCAAGAACTTCCATTTCGGGCAAAAAAAAGTTTGTTATCATCGCTCGGTAGCGTTCACCATTGACAGTAACGCTGCGATTCGCATCATCTTTGAAGAAATATGGCCCAATAATGCCGCCGGCCCATAAACCGCACCAAACAGTGGCTTTTTCGGGATGCATTGGTAGCTGTTGCAATGCTTCTGGCTGATCTTCACTCCAAATGCGGCAATTGTGCTTTTTTACGTACCCATTCAACCAAAAATGAGCCGACCATAAAATGGAAGCAGCGCGCGATGAACATTTCGAACCGAGCACGAATTTTGATAGTAAAATTCAATAATTTGCAAGCGTTGTTCATTTGTAAGACGATCCATGGTTAAATTGCAAACCAAACTGAAGCTGTTTGACAGTGACACAAGGTACTAAACACACGTCAGCTGTCAAAATCAGTATTGCCAAAACCAAACCAGCTAAAAAATCACCCTTTATATGTAGGTATAGTATAGCCTGAGGCGTAATTTTCAATGGGAAGGAATGTCACGCTGAAGTTTGGGGAATCGATTTTCAGTCGATTTATTCGTCTGTGCGTCTATATTCGTCAGTCGGTCCTTGCATTCGCGTGCCCACTGGAATTGGAACTATACCCTAAACGGGTGGACTAAAACTAATTGCTTTAAATTTGGTACAGAGCATTTTTGTGTGATTCCCTCCCTAAGTAACATCGTTGAAACTATATTAGAAGCAAAATTGTTCTTCTAAAGCTCTAAGAAGATAAAATGCAAAACTATAGCTCTGTAAAAATTATTTCAACGCTTCCTACATTTGATTTAAAAATTATATTCTATAATTAAAATTTAAGAACACTTTTAGCTCAATTAACTTTATAACGCTTCAAGATTTAAAAATATGCTCCATAAAACAATTCATACATCCACCTAACGAGCAAACTTTCAACATCAGAAAATTTGGAGACATTGTATAGCTGTTAACAACACATGTCCAAAATTATAACGCATGATCTTTTGAAATGTCAAAAAATAGCATTTATTGAGCTACACAAAAAGCGACTGTATGAGTTGAATTACTAATATTTGCACACAAATACTTCGTGAAGCGCATGCACAAAAAATTCTTTAATAGAGTGGATATAAAACTGTATATGAATTAACTGCAAGTGAGGTCGACGTTAGCTCTTCCTATTTTAGTTAAACTTCGAACCGACCAAAATTATTATAAGAAAATTGTGTTTCAAGTTTTTGCCAAAAAAAAAATCGCATTACGGAAATAGGTTTTTTGGGTTTCTACAAAAAATTGCCATATTTCTAAATTATGCAGCTAAAGCTTTTTAATGCGCTTGACTGATTTTTATAATTTTGTTTCTAAGTAGTTCAAACATTCTTGCATTTAAATTTTTGAAAAATATTTTAAAAACATCAAACATAAAAAATCGTTTTTTGAGTATTTCTGACTTTTTTAACATTTAGTTTCTAACCACATATTGAAATTTACTGCAATCCAATGGCTAATCGGCCTTATGGGTTATAAAATTGAATTAACCCCAAAGCCTATTAGGTCGTAAATAGTGGTTTCAGTTGCAAGGAGAGGTGGTCAAATAGATTACTATATAATCTAAACTACTTTTTCTAATTTGATGAAATTTTAAGGCATAATATATAGTAGCAAATATATAGGGTGTCCTTTGAAGGGTCGAATCTACAACTGGGGTTAAAAGAAATCGTTTAAGATTTTTATTAGTAGCATACAAAATTATTAGAGATAATTTCCGCCCACTGGTACGCCCACTATTTAAAAATAAAAAGTTATGCTATTGTCAATATTTATAAAAAAAATTTAGTTTAGTATAATTCCACTTCTAACAGTATTTATCTATACAAAGTTTTATTGACACGCCCAAGTTTTTGTGTTTTCTAACGAAATTTGTGTGACTACCTACTGAGGATTCGATATCATCTGAGTTGAATTGAAACAGGAAATTGTAGATATGTACTAAACGCCATATTTTTCACTCGATACATACAGATTAAAACTTAAATCCGGTTCCGGATGTATTTACATTGAATTTATATAATTTACATCAAGATTTAAGTTTTAATCTGGATAAATCGAGTGAATAATATGGCGGTAAATATGTCAAACTGTTAAATACAGTTTGACAAATTTTACCGTATAGATATACTAAAAACCAAACAAATGAGGCTTCAAATGAAAACTCATTTTTTTTTAAGACTCAACAAATATCAATGTTTTAGTTGACAAAGCAAATCAATTTGTACAGAATGAGTTCCGAAAATATCATCAAAATCTCAATTTTGTCAAAAGTGAACTTATCAGCCTTATACGCATTTAGCGGACCATATTTATTATTTGTCTTACTTTATGTTGAAGACGCTAAAATCAAAAAAAATGACTTTGAATAAAAAAAATTAAAGAACAATGGGAAAACTTTATGCTTTCTTTTTTTTATTATTATTTATTTTTGATAATTTTTTTAAAAAAATAAATAATAATAATTAATAAATTATTTCAATATTTATTTTTTGTACTAATTTTTAATCAAATGTTATACAAACTTAAATGATGTACATATGTACATATGTATACATATGTCTTTAAGTTTTTTGAGAAAATTAAAAATAATTTTTGTTGGTATTCAGTATATTTAAACCAACTCCTTTCTTTTGATTTAATCAATTTTCAGATTTTAATATACATAATATGTATGGAACAATAATCAATTTTTTTTTATTTTGCTCTAAAATTGTAAATCATAAAATACCAAAGTGAGGTATTCTTTCCACCCACCAGTACATCCTCGAATATAAAGACAAATATATTAGTTTATTTCGATTACTCTTGGTTAGGAGATTAGAGTACATAATATGTAGATGCACTTAAATTCAGATAGAATATTTGATTTACGAACATGTATGTATGTATGTATGTATTTTGATGAGGATTAAATTTTAAGTTTCGTTTATTTGGAGAACAAGCACAATAAGAGCATTAAATTTGAGTATTTCTTTGTCTGTACTATATTCTTGATTATTAAAACAATAATACAAACTTTTATTCTATTCTACAAACTTTTAAAGCATATATAGTAGTTACTTACATAAAATATTCAACTCAATATTGCTATCATTGCTAACAAATATATCAAGTAAGACATTTATTTAAAAAAAAACAATCTTCTTTGTGTTTGTTTGCTTTATTTTTTGTTTGTGGATTTGAATTTTCGTATTATCATGTATGGTTATTATTATTAGTATAAATATTTAGTGAAATATAACATCATAATTCTAACATCAATATTTGAGCGCTTTGACGTACTAAAGTACCATCACTTTGTATTGTATAAATCATGTAGACACTAATTCCGTCTTCGTTTTTTATACCCGTGCTGTAAATTGATATGTATATATACACTGAAAAAAAATCGTTTCTTATAGCAATAAATACGGTTTATTAAATGTTTTTTGTATTGTCTCAATAAATTGTTTATTGATATTACGAACATTTTTTGTTTAAAATAAAATTTAAATTCAAAAATTAATTATCGGTTGCTTTTATTGATAAACTTTTTGTTTGACATAATAAACTCATACATTGCACCAAACTATTTTTTTTTTATTTGATAAATGCTTTTACAAGCGCAATAAACAAGTTATTAAATGTCAATTACCATTTTAATTGATTTCACATTTTTTTTATTATCTTATAATCGCAATAAACTGTGTATTGGCCCAATAAACTATGTATTGTCCCATTAAAGTTCTTATAATAATAAACCAAATGCTTTTTATTCAAATTGTAGTCGACTCTTATAAAATCTACAGTTAAGAGTATGTAAACATCGACCATAATTTTCGTCTTAGAAGGGTACAATATCTTACTGATGAGCCTTACTGTCATAACTCGTAGGTACTCTGTTGAAACGCAATTTTGGAGTTGGGGTCACTTGAACTGCTAAATTCAATTCAAGTGATTTCAACTCCAAAATGCGTTTCAACAAGGCCAAAAATTAAGATTGTTAACAGTAAAACAGTCAAAAATGACAAACGGAGTCAGCGTTAAGTCTTGTGCAAATGAATTTAATGTTTCAAAAATAACAATAATACGCAATATTAAACTCAATTAAAAAAAGTAGTTTTTTTTCCAAGTTGTCTTAAAAATTTCGTATTTTAAATTATTTAATTTTGTATTATTATATTGAAGTTTTAAAATTATTAAAATTAACTATTATTAAACAGTAACTTTAACAATCTTATAGCTTGAACAGTCCTGGTTTCGTACGTGTTCAATAAACGACCGTCCTTTGTATAATGCTGTCATTACCCAGATTAAAAAAAAAATATAAAAAAAATTGTTCTATGAGTGGTAGTCTTGGTAAAGGCTTAATGTAAAATTAATTTTTGTAAAAAAAAGTAAATCGTAACTTAATAAATATTAACTCAAAGAGAATTTTTAGTCAAAATCGTAGGAGTCGTTTTCGATAAAAATGAGATTTTATTTAAAGATTTTTATACACTTTTATGAAAGGTACCGTTAATATCGACTTTAAGAATATTTTGTTTTTTATCGAAAACGACTTGGTCGTTCTTAATTCTAAATGAAAGTTTGTTTAAATAATAATGTTTAATTAATAACGTTAAAAAACCACTTGGGGTTAAGTTCAATAAAAAATCGACCAACTCGTTTTTGAAATATTAAATTAAAACAAAAAAAAATAAAATATTTCTCAAAATTCCCAAACATATTTCTTCGAAAATTTTCGTATACACAATACTATAGACACTATTCAAAACATTTGTACCTACATACAAAAATTGATCAAAATCAGACTTTGTTTTTGATAAATTTGAAAATCAAACAAAATGGTTAAGTAATGCCCATTGAGAACCATTTTTGGAAGTTTTTCCTTAACCAAAAGGTAGAATTTTCCTATATTAAAATTAAATAATTTTTTTTTTAGAAAAATATGTGGAGCCATTTTTGGTCAAAATACGGATATTAAAAAATTCTGAAAAAATATATAACATGTAACGTAATTTTTGGTTATGGAATATCTAAAAAAAATATACCAAGGTTATAGAAAATTGACCCATTCATTTAGGCTGTAGTCGAATAGACAGACAGACAGACTGAAGCAGTTACGAGACCCACTTTGTTCGCCTTCCTATCCTAATCAATTTTGATCAAAATCCTGAGTTCCATTTTTTCTACAAATTTAAAACTTGCCAGGGAACGTAAATTTGGTCAGAGAAAGCGGTCGGGTAAAATTTTGTCAGCACTGATTTTTTTTCACAATGAAATAAATTAAATATTTCATTGAACTCTAGTTTTTCGTTCCGAAAGTCAATTCTATTCGAAAGTGCTTTTCTTTCTGCTTTTGAATTCGTATACTCTGTAAAACTTTCGAAGTGCAAAAAATAACATTTTAATAATTTATCAACTTTGGGATTATTTGTTTCTAGTCTCGCATAAATTCTTTTTAGATTTGTCAATTCAAGAAACTGAAAAAAACCAAACGAAACCGTAAGGGGAATAATATTATAGTTTTAAAATAAATTATAAATTCGAAAGCTTTAGAAAAAGAGAGCACAAAATGTTCGTTTTCGAAAAATTTCACTTTGGGAACGAAATATGTACAGAGTGGGGATCATGTCCAAGCTCAAAATTTACTGCATTGAATTATTTTAAAAATCATAGATTCGGCCGGCAGGGTGATTTTAAATTAGCAGAGGAATTATCAGAAAATGCCTAAAACGCCAAAAAAAATTAGTTTCGTATTTATGAGCTATTTAATTATCTAGGAATTAGAAAAAAAAGTTTCCAAAAAATTTTTGTTTCAAAAAAAAAAATACTTTTCTAATTTCCCATACAAAACCTTATTATCCTAAGTTTATTTCTATTTTTCTCAAACAATTTAACTTTTTTCGACCCAAATCATATGTATGTATAGGTATTAGGTACACATGTATGTATTGGTAAAAAATGAGCTATTTAATCAGCCTTATTGTGACATTCGCCCGAACAACATTCCACTCGGATAATTTGATATTTCACTTTTCGCCTATTGTGAGTTTCACCCGAAATTTTGTGCTAAAAAAATCCCCTTAGTGTGAAAATTCATTTTGGGCGGAATGTAATGTTATTGACAGCCTAAATGTTCACTTACTTTTAATAGGCGAACGAAATTTCGTTCGGGCGAAACTCACAATAGCTTTTAAAATTCCGGGGGAACACAAAATTTTTAAGATGAAATATTTTTCGCGTGAAACTCACAATTGGCGTTTTTCTTTTTTACCTCAGAGCAGATCACCGAGCTGTCAAAAATTAATTCTAAGTTTCTTTTTTACCTCAGACAAATCAGAGCACATAAGTCGTGTTTCTTTTTTCCATCTGAGCTAGCTCGGAGCATGATCTGTTTGCTCAGAATAAAATGACCGAGCAAATCGAGCAAAACGCTAAGCGAAGCCAACTTCATACAATTTTTATGTAATTTGACAGATTACTATGCATATGACATGTTCAGTGCTCAAGTGTGTTTCATAATTAAATCCTGAGGGATCTGATCATAATCTCCTCAGAGCTTTGCTCTGATCGCTCAACCTCTGCTCATAGCTTTGCTCAGAGCCAAAAAAGAAAAACGCCAAATAAGGCTGAATATGTTTCTCAAAGAGTTACTGTTTTTATTTTGTTTTTAGTTTGATCAGGGAAAACTTTAAAATTTGTCAGGGAAATTTATTTTGAAAAATAGTGGCAACTATTGATAGTAGGTTAGGTACCTATGCAAGTAAAATGGGCACTTGGAACAATTATATCGAAATCAGCCTCAAAGTCAATTTAAAAAATTCATACAGTAGGTACCTTAATTGTCAAAAACCAGCTTGAAGTTATTTTAATAGGTTGTGCTTTTGTAACACCATACCAATGTAATTATTTTATACTCATACTTTATAGGTGTCCAAAAAGGAAATTTCTCGATAGTTTGATAATTCCGATAGATAAACAATTTTTTGTTTGTATTTTGGGAATAGATAGACCCGAATACCTACATACTGAAATTCCTATCACTATCCATTACTTTATTAGTTTCAAAACTTTCTTTGAGATATAATAAGACCCATTTGTTATATTCATAGTTTCCAAACAAACATCTAAAATTCCGTCCGATGCATCTTTGCCATCTTGGCCATAGTTTGGTCGTTTCCATTGTATCATATATAGCTCCTTCTTTTCACTTTATTATGCACCTCCTTGTTGTATTTCACAAATATCGATGAAAAACTTATTTTTAAGTCAATTTCAAATGCAAACGTTCACAACAAAAAAAAAAAACAACAATGTGATGCTACTCAATTTTTATTGTTTCAAAAGTTGATAAAAAATTTGTATGTGTACCTACATTCAATGCCAAAAATGTTCGAACTGCATGAAGTCCTTCCTTCGTGCCATATTGAAAATACTACATAGTACTACTATACTATATCCTCAATTTACACTCATTCTTTGACACTCCTGTGTTCTGTGTTAGAAATTTCAAAATCACTTTGTTTCCAAGGAGATCGAACAAAATTGAAAACAAAAAACCATATAATATGGTAAATATTATTTGTATTTGTATATATTTTCTTCGAATGCACAGCCACAGCTCAAAAGGCAACTTCTTTCGAAATGCCAACCAACATATTATACAATCTTGAAGAAATCCTTGAAAAACACAGTGCACAAACATGAAAGCCAAATCAAAATGCAACAAATTCGAAATCATGCATTAATACAATACACACACAAAAAGCAATGACGACGAGAATGAGAACGATGACGACCGACGGGATGAGGACGTGCGTCGACGACCAGAAGCCGCATGTAGCGGTTTTGAAATGCTTACTGCAATGTTCAATTATTGATGATATTGTCCTTCGGAATATTATATGTATGTATGTATACAAAAGTTAATTTGAAATGGTAGCAATGGCAACAAAATCCCATTCAAAATATTCCACTATATGAATCATCGTTTGTTCGGTGGCGGTGATGGTGGCATTGGTGGCGTCTCATTTGCTAGACGATATTTTTATAATCGATTCAAAAGTGGTTACGAGTATAATAATGTCCTCGAGGTGAATTCTCCGAACATTGTTGCACAGAATTTCCATTCAAAAGCTTCGATAGAATGACTTTAAAAT
The DNA here is from genome assembly GCA_929447395.1 of Epistrophe grossulariae. Taxonomy (NCBI): domain Eukaryota; kingdom Metazoa; phylum Arthropoda; class Insecta; order Diptera; family Syrphidae; genus Epistrophe; species Epistrophe grossulariae. The sequence continues at coordinate 47,735,764 of OV839568.1, forward strand.
CAAATTAATATTTGAGGATTCAGTGAATGGCGCAACACACAATTTCCTCAATTTATTATGATTATTATGGTGGGGTTTTGTTGTCGACCCTTGCAAATTAAAAAACAAAAAAGAATATCGAAAGTGATATTTTACCATCATCCCCAAATCACCATGAAACAAAGGATAAATAGGCCGCATCAGTTGGGTAAAATTGCCTTTTTAGCATGGCATTTATTTCGTTCTATAGATTTTATATAAAATGGAAATATCGATTTGCATTTGCTCATTCAAAATGAAATATGATGGGATTAGAGTGGTGTTCTTGTTGGAGGAAAAAAGGCAAAAGCGTATTTATGTAGGTATATTGAAATAAATTCAGAAATAATTAAATTCACACTGGATTTTTATATAAAGAACGTAGGTATATATAAATCAACTAAACTTATATATGATTCTTTCAAAATCACACATTGAATAAATATTTTTCATTGTTATACCTAGTTTTCAATCTGCTGTTGTAGGATTTCATTATAATTTTGAAACGAGCTGCAGGCTAAATAACCTCGAATTGATTTTTTATTTTTATTTGAAAAATATTGATTGATGTGTTAATTTTATTTTATGTAAGTTAATCCTTGGAATAACTAAAAAAAATATGAATACAAAAATAAAGAGTGATAAAATTGGTTCTTATATAATGAAATAAAATTATTTTTATAAATCATCTACAATTTAGCATTTTGACAGAATATTGCATTGAAGTTTTCTGGTTGAGGTTAAAACAATACCTTTTTTTGTGTAGCTCAAAGCCCTGGTAGGTAGAGCTTAAATTTTGTTTATTGATATTTGTATTTATTTATGTATCAATAAAGTTATAATAATAACAATTATAGCATTCAATTTTATAACTGTCTAAGTTAAAAAAACATGCATGATTGGATCACACGAAATTGCTTTTGAGGTTAAATGCTATACTGTGGCTGGATTTTGCAAATTTATGTTAATGGTTCAACAACTTTATGATTTATCAACAACAACTACCACCAATTGTATACGAATTAATTTATAATTCGTTTTAATTATAATTATTTAGCTGGAGATATAACTATTTCAAGGGGTAAAAACCACTGACGTCACAGGTCGAGATGTGTTGTTTGTTTGTTTATCAAATACATTTGGAGCATCAGCATTTTTCTAAGCGCCTTCAAGTATGCTATCTTGTTCCACCTCCATTTTTCTCCATACCTATTTTCTATATCTCCAGCCAAATAATTAATTAAAAAGAATTATAAATTAATTCGTATACAATTGGTTTAAGCACATAACCTTTTACCGCATACGAAGCCAAATATGGCTTTCTACAGTTATGTCCTCTTTTCTCCTGACTTCAATAAAAAAAAATGATCAAAACGCAACAAGATCCTCTTCTGTGCATTTCTGAGAACAAATAGCTCTGCTTTTGCAAACGTGCACCAAACAAGAAGGAAGATATTCATGTTTGCAGGTCAGTGTGTTACTTGTTGTCAATGAAATCGGAAGTGTGAAAAATGTTCTTATTTCAAATAATAATAACTTTTCTGTTAGGTGAGTTAAGTGATCATAAAAATATATTTCGGATTGTGTGTCTAATTCTCTTTGAAATGAATACATTTTTATTATAAAAAAAATTATTAACTATAAAAAGTGTACAAGCCATATTTGGCTTCGTATGCAGTAAGGGGTTCAAAATATACATATTTGGTTGAATTTTGTATTTAAACGAAACGTTTTTTTTTAATTTTAATAAAAAAACGCCTCAAAACAACCTAAAGAAGTCATTTTAAGCGTATTTTATTTTTTTCCTCTTTAAACAATAATTCATGCGGTAAAGGGTTAAGTTGTTGTTGTGTCCAAAAATTCAATGAAATTGACGGAATAAACTGACATTCTAGTATGAATAATACCATAAATAATAATAATTATGATTTATCGTTAAAGAGAAAATGTGAAAAAAGTCAAAAGCACTAAAAAAGTAGAATTTTGCTTTGACTTGCTTTTGTTTACAAAAAAAAATTGTTAAATTAAAATGCAATATTGTTTGAAGTATAGAAAAAAATATAATAAAATCGATCACTCAAACGCAATTTGCTAAAAATGAGTTTGCTATCAAGTTAAATCAAAATTGTTGTAGCCATTTTTGAGAAAATTTAGAAAAATCAAAATTGTTGCTACCCATTCTAGATGAGCTTAAACAAAAATTTGAATTTCTCTATTCACCCAACGGCGGCGCGGCGCGGCGCGGCGCACAGTGGTTTGGTTTGTATGGGAGAGTGGAAAAAAGTCTGTAAAATCTGAACTATTTGACGCATTGTTATGAAATTTAGCACACATGTTAAGATTATTCTTCTGCATATTTGTTCAAAATTTGGTTAAGTTTAAATGAGTAAAAAAAGTTTTTTTCATCTTTAATAAATTAGAGGATTTTGATGTTGTACTGAAATTTCCAAAAAGTCTGTTGAATCTTAACTGCTACACGAAATTTTAAGAAATTTGGCACACTAGTTAAAATTATTCTTATACCTACGTATTTAGTTAAAAGATGGTTAAGAAAAAATTATTGAAAAAAAAAGTTATTGACATTTTTTGAAATTTAAGGGTTTTGGTGTAAAATTTCAAAAAAAAATTGTTAAATCTGAACTATTCTACGGATTTTAATGAAATTCGACACAAATTTCAAGATTAGTTTTATACATAGATATTTGGTCAAAATTTGGTTACTAAAAAAATGATAAAAAAAGTTATTGAAATTTTTCTAAAATTTGAGGGTACCTACTGAAATTCAAAAAAAAAAAAGTCTGAACAATTTAACGGATTTTATTGAAATCCGTTAAATATTTGATAGTAATTTTGTTACAAAAACATGAGCAAAAAAGGTACTTACATTTTTCTAAAATTTGAAGCAAAAATAAAGAAAAAATTTTTACCTGCTTGTACTTTTTGCGTGAAATCAAAAAAACCTTAGGATTATACCTAATTCTTTTATTTATTCTTTGTTAAGCTCTATGAGGTAACTCAGACTATTATAAAATAATAATATTTTTACGCAGATTTTTTCCGAGAAAATTGAGTTGAATGTTGAAAAATTTTGCAGGCAGAAATAAATGGTTTCGCAAAAAAACAAATTTTTCAGGCCTGGGTCAATACATTAATTTTATTTTGTTTTAAAAATAAGTGTACACATTTTTTCGTGAAATAATAGGCTTAACCAGCTCATTCTGTTGGTTAGTGCCGAAGAAATTATAAATTTTTGATGTATACCACCGTCAAAACAGAGTTTTTTTTAAAAACCCGATTCAGTGAGACAAATTTGAACATAACTCTCAGATCTGCAAGTATCTGCAGCTAGTTTTGTCTGTGCTGTAACTTGAAAGTATGGAGCACACGTTTATATACGTCACTGCTTGCAGGCAAGTGGAGCTAAACTTAAAACTCAAAAAGTTTTCAAAACCATTGTTTTTAGTACCTACCATTGGTTGAGACTACTTATAGAAGGCTTCTTTTATAAATTATTTTCTTTTTTTTTATTTTAGATATAGTCAAGAATAACACCAATAAAACGATATATACTAAAGTTACAAAATTTATTTTAAGAAACTTCGGAAAAAGGCATTTGAAAGTTTGTTGAAAATATGGTTCACGACTTGAATAAAATATTTTTTAAACTTTGAAAGCTTGTAAATAAGTATATAATATATATATATTTTAAAAAATAAACATAGAAATAAAAAGGCTACCTATGACTTTCACCAAAGCCCTTTTTCCGCTCTCAGTCTTAGCCCACTGTGCGGCTTTGCTCAGTTCCATTGTTTTGAATATTGCGAATGGATACGCTTTACCAATGACAAATGACAATATTGCTCGGCAGATGACGCTGTGGGGCTTCTATTGCCAGGTAATTTCAGGAAATTACGATCACTGTCGAATGTTTTTTTTTTTCTTTAAAATCACTAGGTATTATTGGTAACAAAAAAGTTTAGTTTACTTAATTTCTCATATTTTCAATTTAAATTTCAAAACCAAGGTTTCAAGGAGAAACCATTTTGAAACGTCAAAATTTATTGCCTCAGCGATGGAAATCAATAATTGCCTTTCATCTGACGAGCAATATTGCCATTGCCAAAGCGTTTCCATTGGAAATATTCAAGGCAATGAGCCAAGCAATTTATTTTCTCAAATATTGCCAACGGATTGCCTGTTGCCTATTTCATCACGTCAGGTTTTCGAGAAACCTCGGTTAAAAATTAGTGAAAATAGGTTGTTATTTTTTATTCGAATTCAGCGCAACGAAAACCTCCTGAAAAGTATACCTTGTGTATTTTCTGTGATAAAAAAAAATAATAATTTCTCACATTTCCAAGTTACACTCAAACGAAAAGACTACAAAAACAATGCAGATATAAATATTTCTACAGTAGGGCACATTTTTGTGATGGATCTGGGTAGGTAAGTGTTTCTTGCGTGTTTCGTAAAAATATTAGGTAAGTAGGTATAGGTATGTATATGACCAATTGAACACCAGTTCATAAGTAACGGGTGATTTTTTAAGAGGTTTAGAACTTTTTTTAAAAAAAAAAACACAAAAAATTCGAAAAAATGAATGAAATATTTATTTGAATCGATAGTTTGAACCTTGCAATTTCATGCAAATGTTGACCGCGGCTGCGTCTCAGGTAGCCCATCCGCTGAGTCCAATTTTGGCATACTCTTTCACACATATCGGCCGGTATCTCACGAATGAATGCATGGATGTTGGCTTCCAGTGCGTCAATCGAAGCGGGCTTGTCCCTATAGACATTAGCCTTGACATACCCCCACAAAAAATAGTCTAATGGTGTCAAATCGCACGATCTAGGCGGCCAATTGACCGGCCCGAAACGTGAAATTAACTGTTCACCAAACTCGCCTCGCAATTGCGCCATTGTTTCGCGTGCTGTGTGGCATGTGGCACCGTCTTGTTGAAACCACATATCATGCAAGTCAAGAACTTCCATTTCGGCCAAAAAAAAGTTTGTTATCATCGCTCGGTAGCGTTCACCATTGACAGTAACGCTGCGATTCGCATCATCTTTGAAGAAATATGGCCCAATAATGCCGCCGGCCCATAAACCACACCAAACAGTGGCTTTTTCGGGATGCATTGGTAGCTGTTGCAATGCTTCTGGCTGATCTTCACTCCAAATGCGGCAATTGTGCTTATTTACGTACCCATTCAACCAAAAATGAGCCTCATCGCTGAACACAATTTTTCGATAAAAAAGCATTTCGAACCGAGCACGAATTTTGATAGTAAAATTCAATAATTTGCAAGCGTTGTTCATTTGTAAGACGATCAATGGTTAAATTGCAAACCAAACTGAAGCTGTTTGACAGTGACACAAGGTACTAAACACACGTCAGCTGTCAAAACCAGTGTTGCCAAAACCAAACCAGCTAAAAAATCACCCGTTATTTTATACAGCTGTTGTCCTAATTTATCATAGTTTACTTTTTCGAAGTATGAATGTTGAGTATTTTTCGCTTATTAAGGATAATGATATTAGCAAAACGAAAAGTAAATTTAAGCCAGTAAATATTCCTTGATCACTTGAGCAAGAATTCATCGAAGAATCATCGTTGGTGGTTCATCTCATTTTTAAAATAGATTTCTTATAACATGGATGGCGAAATTATATACATACTTTTAAAATAATAGAAGTCTATTTCTATATTAGACTGGTAAATATTATTCACTCGTGTCAATATCTAGGTACGAACTAACCAATCTATATGTTAAATATTTCAAGTCTTGAAACATGTTTAACTTACAACGCGTGGAGGGAAGACTTAGGTATAAAATAAAAAAGAGTGTGCGTACTTATGTACACGCGCTAGAAGTAAAACTTCTTTCACGACAACAGGGCAAGTATTTTTCAAGTCCTACCACTCAGAGCACCCGATTTGAAACTCAGAACCGTTGCAAAATCGTGACGCTGAATTTTGTAATTCGTAACGGGAATTTGTATGTCGGTTTGACATGTCACTGACAGCTCCATAGAAAAATTTTTCACCCCCATGCCGCAAAAGAAGTTTTACTTCAACAACACCCAATGAGCGAAAGACACAATAGATTGCAGAATATTTCCATGCAAAACCAATAAACCTACAACTATACATAATTTATGCTTCTTCGCATTAAATCGACCAATGGCCGAAAATCCAACACAACAGAAAAAAATCCTCAAAAATAAAATTCTTCCCACAAAAAACCCTTACTCGAATTCACTAACCATCTTAACGAATATATTAAATGCACGAACCATTGCATTTAACGAAAATATAATATCGTGACGCTGAATTTTGTAATTCGTGACGGGAATTTGTATGTCGGTTTGGCATGTCACTGACAGCTCCATAGAAAAATTTTTTACCCCCATGCCGCAAAAGAAGTTTTACTTCAAAAAGCCCCTAACAGCTCGCTCGTGTTCCATAAACGATGAGGTTGGACTCGCAGTGGGTGTAGTAACCCTAAACAAAAAGCACCAAATTATGCGTACAAAAAAATAAAGTGTATAAGGAATCAATGCCCTCTATATAGCAAAGATTATTGTCTATCTCTCAATGTCTGTATGCTATAACGTGTAGGTAGTTATATAGGTAAATATACGAGCTATGAATGTCTATGGCGTTAGTATATGTACTTTATATGAAATAAATTTTCTATTGTTCTAAGTTTTTGAAAGGTAAGAATAATATAGACAGGTACCCAGTGCCCAAGTTAAACCAAAACTTTTATTTATATATAAATCTTAATTTTTTGTAAAATAAAATGTTAATTTGACCAATTATTTGAATTATTTTGTTGTTAATTTTTATGTAAAATCAGGTTTTTTGTTCATTTACTTCTATGTACAGTAAAACCCGCTTAAGAAAAACTATACAAAATGTCCCAGTCTTTCTTTCACTTAAGCGGGTTTTTTCACTTAAACGAACCCCGCTTAAGTGAAACAAAAATTCACTTAAGCGGAGTCCGGATAAGTGAAAAAAAAATTGCATTTAAGCGGATTTAAAAATTCCAAAAAGCGTTCTGAGATATCAGAAATTCAAATGTCATTTTCGTGATGAAAATTTGTTGGAGATAAAAAGTAAAACATTAAACAGAAGTAAAAGCGTTCAGCAAATTTTTTGTTCTGTACTATTAATTTTTTTTTCACTTAAGAGAGTTTTTTCCAATGAGAAATATAAAATTTAACTGAAAATATGTTTCAGGTATCCGGGTTTTTCACTTAAGCGAGTTTCGCTTAAGCGCAGTGTTATAAAGGTAATTGGTCGACAAATACTCGGGGATGAAAAAAGTGTTTCAGATAAGTGGATTTTTAGCTTAAGCGGGTTTCTCTTAAGCCGATTTCTCTTAAGCGGGTCTCTCTTAAGCGGGTTTTACTGTATATGCAAATAAAACGAAGGTTATTTACGTTTTCCCTTTATTTCGTTGGATTTTAACGACTTTTATTTTATATTTATTTATTTATAAACGTCTTTCTTAAGAAGTAGGTATAGTATAAAAACTTTAATCTTGACGACCCCACTAATTTATATTCAAAAATGCTTTTAAGTCTGAAAAATAATTCATAGAAATAGATTTTTACTGAAAACTTTGGAAATTTTACCATCATTCAAATTCTTCCTTACGCGCCAGAGATCTTTCCTGAGAAACGCATTACAATTTCATATCAACAACTAAAATATTTGCATTTTCATCGTTCAGTCAAGTAGGTTAACAGCAAAGAAAACTTCATCATTTGGTAGTAAATTCTCGTAAACTACGTCTAGAAGTTGGTATAGGTATACATATATGTATTTGACTTATTCGAAATTCTTTTATGCTATTTTGTTATACGCATCAGGTATTTTACATGATATTTTCATCAGGAGAATTATAGAATGAGGTATAGGTATGCAATAATAGCGCAGCACTTTAGGAGTTGAAATATTTGAAGAATTTTCACAAAAGAGTTTAGGTATAAGGTGCATGAATATTTAATCATAGATACAGCCCTATTCACATGGATCGTATATTCGATTCACCCGCATTCGATTCATTTTCACACTGCCTTTGCAATCTGCTATCCATCGTGTGAACTATACATTTTCCCTTGTCTTGGATAAATTGTTTTGATTTCTTAAAAAAATTTAATTCAATCACTCTGTAATTTTTGATGTGTAAACATCTATACTGGCGGTAGGGTGAAAAGAAAACGTAACGTAACGTTGTAATCGTGATCGTGGTCGTGATCGTGATTCTGAGCTTTATGAAAATTGAGTGCGTTCAACAATATGTACGTTCAGTAACTAAACGTTGAGTATTTACATACGAAATCGAAAGGTCGAATTCAGTTCGGGTTGAAATTTGGTTGGCTGCTTAGAGGATATATTAAGCCCCTATTACACGATGATTCTTTGCGTCTGACTCTATTCGAACATATTGAGTGCGAAAGAGAAAAAAGATAAGATGGAAGACCATTTGCCCTGTGAGTCTTGGGCCAAGTTTTACGAGACTCTTTTTGACGCTTCTTTAGCATTATCCGTATTTTGTATTCTTTGCAGTACTTTTTTTCAACTACATGACTGCTTTGAGACCAGCGGTTTTTCTATTTTGTTTTACTTTCAGTTCCAGAGATTTTTGATGTTCAAACATCTATACTGGCAGTAGGGTGAAAAAAAACGTTACGTATCTTGTAGTCTTGATTCTTATCTTGTAGCCGTGGTCGTGATATTGATTCTGAGCCAGAGATTAGTCTGCTATTACACGATGCATCTAGACGCATGCGACTTTTCGAACTACGTAAGTGCAAAAGAGAAAAAAAAAAATCGAAAAGATGAGACGGAAAAAAAGTGATCGGTGTCGCATGGGTAAAATTTTCGGTGCAACTATTTGACGTTTCTCTTTTCTCTTGTCCGTTTTTTACTATTCTGCTTCATATGGTTTTGTTGTTCAAAGATTAAATTTCGATGCAACGCACTGTTATTGATAGCCTTATAGGCTTTCCAGAAATGAGAAATTCATCTTTAAAAACAACATAAGAAAATAAATTATTGCTTTTCTTGGCTGATATTCATTTAAAGGCACACAAACCTTTCTTTCTTCAATATATCAAATAATGAAAACAAAAATAAAAACAGAAAAAGTTTTTTTATCGCTTGAGCACAGCCCAACACGAAAATGAAAAATAAAGAGAACTGTCAAATTAGATTCATGACTTTGGTTTCACCGTGTAATAGCGCTTGAAACAGCGGACGAAATAAAGAAGAATTTGAAGAAGGCGCATGCAACTAGATTCATCGTGTAATAGCAGACTTATGAACTATCCATAATCTCTGTTCTGAGCTTCACGAAAATTGAGTGCGTTCAACGCTATGTACGCTCAGTAACAAAACGCTGAGTGTTTATATACGAAATCAAAAAGTCGAGTTCAGTTTGGGTTGAAATGTGGTTGGTTGCTTAGACCATATAGTACATGGACTGCGCTTTCATCATGGCTGCAGGGTTTCAACATAGAAGGCCGCCTTTTTTGGCAAATTAGACGAAATAAGGTCATTACCGATTTTCAAATTTACTTATGAAAAGTTAAGATCTATATAAAAATACAACTAAATTTTTGCTATCATCTACACCCTAAATTTGATGTAGGCTCTCGGTCTATGAGGCATTCGGACGAATGTTGATGTTTACACATCTTAACCGTGAGTCCCAGCACTCACACTTTTTTTTAATTTGTTTCATCTTCGTAATTAAATTTAGAAATGGACAGTATTGGACCTTTTTTTTCCAATTTTAAGTAGAGGAATATATAAGAGAATCATCAAACAGAGAGCTTCGGAGAAATGTTAGAAAATCAAAAAAAAATATTATGGAACTGCCGGACGAAACGTAAGTTCATTTATTTTCTGCATTTCTGCATTTAATTTCATTGCAGTAAATTGGGGTTTTGTTGGTCATTCTACCCCTAAAAATGTTAATAATCTATTATTTACAAACAAATATTCTCAATTAATCATAATAAATAAGTTTTTGCTTACATTTTACTAACAACGAAGCATTCAATGAAAAATCCGTTACATTTCATATGCGGATTTGAATTGTATAGAATGAATGCGTTCACATGAATAACAGAATACCGTATTACCGACGTTACCGACTTTAATAGAGATTCACTTCGAATGAATAGCAGAATAGTGGTAAGTGAAAATTCTAGAAAAATTCCCCCCCATGAATAGCAGAGTAGGGCTGATAAGTTTTTGTTGAATCTCTTAAAAATAATGAATAAAACATTTTTTTTAAATCATTTTTTTATTACTTTTTACTTTTCTGACACCTTTTCTTTATCGAACATTTCTACGCCCATTAACAAAAATACAAATTCAATTTAGGGAAATATACATATAGGTTTAGGTACAGAGTGTTTCACATATGGTGTATGTAAGCGAGGGGGGTTTAATTAAAACCAACCCATTTTTGAATTAAATCGAATTTCCAAAAAAATATTTTTTAATTTCGCAAACTTATTTTTTTTTTTAAACATTTGAATTTTTATATTTACCAGATATGTTTTTAAATGAAGCCTTTGAATACAAAAATCAATTTAAATCGATTAAACAGATAATGAGATAGTTCAACATAAAAAATTAAAATGCACTACTGGGTCACCACATGCGACACGAACTTTTTTTTATGTGTGATCACACTGTATTTTTCAGTTCTTTCTCTCAAGAGAGTACATCAACAAACATCACTTTACTAAGTACAATTTAACGGGGCTTCAACCAAATTTGTAAACAGAGTTGGAAATTCAAGCAATAAAATCGATTCACTTGAATAAAGGCGGTTGTGAAATTAACTGTATACGTGAATATTTGGTAAGGAATTCCATGTTATGTGATAGTTGAGTAAAATTCGAAGTAAAATAAATTAATTTTGTGTAGTTAGTAATGTGTACGACCACCATTTTTGGAAAATACCCCAAAGAGGCGGTATGCGGAAGCGAGTCGTACAAGGATTTTAAGTAATTAAGGAAAATTTTGGTCTTATCTGACTTATTACCCCCGATAAGTTATTTATTATTTTTGTACTGCTAACCTCCTTTCGTATACAATTTGCGGTTGGCCATCCTCAAAAATTTTCTACAACGTTAAAATCAGGTGAATAATGCAGCCAATTCAATATTTACACTTTTTGACTTGACAAAAAAAACGATTTTACTGTACGAGCAGTATGAATTGATTCAATATTTTTTGTTGAAGAATCCAAGACAAATGGCCAAATAGCTCGTTTAACTTAAGAAATACTGACTTCAATATTCCTTTGTGGGCGATTCCCGTCATTTATTAGTACATACTTTGAAAACTTAGCTCAAGTGCTCTATAATAGCTGATCGCACCCTATTCTCTTAGTTGTGATGACGTATTAGGCTGAAAACATACTGGAGCTGCGAGCAGAGCGGAGATGCGTGAGGTGAGGAGAGCGTCGATGAAAGAGGGAGTTGATCAAAGAGTAGGTTTCACATACTGAAGCGTTGATAGTCGATTATGAAATTTAAAACTGAAATGATGTATTGCTTTTTTTTAAAGTTCTTCGCTCAAAAATTCATACTTATTGAAAAAAAACAGAAGATGCAGTGTCCACTGTCCATGCCTTGAATAAAAGTAGGCGCGAATACGGGGAATTTCACCATATATGAACCTACATACAGAACTTCGACTGAGTCCGGGACGATTTTATGCATATTATCGAATGACCGTTTAAAATGGAAGATGTAGTACATACACAGTACACAAATCTAAGGTAATGTATTGCGCAAATTAAAAAAGGAAATGGGAACTGGATCCACCATTTTACCACCATAATACCTCGATTTTGACAGATGCGCAGAACTGAACTAAAATGAAGACGCTAATGATATTACCTTTAATATGTGTATACTGTTTAAGTAGTACATCTATTTTTCTTTAATAATTAGGGACGACTAAATCATGGAACTTCATCGGGACAGAATCTTTGCCAAAAAGTCTAATATAAAAGAAATTAAAATATAAGCTCTTGCAAACGATGCATATTTTAACCAAACCTATGAAATTTAATTATTTAATATTTTTTTTTGTCATAATTTAAATTAATTTCCTTTAAAATATCGCTTTAATTCTTCTGTATATTCAATTTCTTCATGAAACTTTACTTCGATAGGAGCGTAGAAAACAAATTTGTTTGAACGCGCCGCTCTGCTCGGTTATAGCAGCGTTGCTACCTCGTTGCTAGACTCCTCAGTATGAGAGCTTTCATAAGAAAACATTTGTTTGTTTTCGACGCTCTGCTCACCCTCGCATCTCCGCTCTGCTCGCAGCTCCAGTATGTGTTCAGCCTTAGAAACCGTTGTTTTTTTCCGTAAATCATGAGAATCCAAATTATACAACATTCACCAGTCGTTTTCAACTTGACTCTGTCCCCTTAAAAACTATGTTTTTGTTTTTTTCAAATTCTAGTCGAAGTTCCTTACGGACGTCAATAAGAAAAGGCTTTTTGACCAACTTTAACTGCTTTAGTTGCTTAGGACAAAAAATTACATGCCAAACAGTGGATTTGCTGGCGTTTAATCCGGCTTCGAACTTGATTTTTGGTATAAAACGACTGTAATTCGAAGCACACCCAATGGTTTTCCGGCTTTCTGTTCTTCCTTTATATTTTGTTTCCATAAATCGTCATAGATCTGAAAAAAGCGCGAAAATTTTGCGATTTTTTTGGATTTTTACCATATGTTGCGTTCGTCTCTCGAGTTCGAGAACTTGGCTTATTCACTAGACCAATATCATGAACAGCTCAGCCAAAAATCAGAACTACCGCATCTTACGCAAGGACTCCCTCCTGTGAGACAAAGTAACTGTAATATATTTCTTCAGTCTTATTTTTAAGCTGAACAAAAAACAAAACAAAATAGCATTTAACTAGCTTCAAATTCAGATATATAAAAACAATTTGACCCGCAAAAATGTGTCCACCAAAATAAAGGACGTGCTATATACATAATAACCATAAATATTTAAATCTAATTTTAATGTTCATCTATATTTTTCAAAAAATCAAAGATTTTGGTATGAGTGTCAGTTAAAAAAAAATGTGTTAATGGTTAATATGCAGGATGACGATATGTAGTTCTTACCTACCTAGGGGAGAGTGGGGCAACAAGGACCACGGGGCAAAAAGAACTAAACCGGTTTTTACCATGCCTCTTAACTCCTTCTTATATTCAATAGTTAGAACTTATAGTAAAAAAACTACTTTCCCAACACATCCCTTAGTTTCATTGAAAAACTGAAGTTAGTTGCGATTTAAATGATGAAAGTTTGAAAACGGACTATCTTTTAAAAAAACTTCCAATTTGCAAAAACCCATCCAAAACGACAGGTTCATAATCCCGAAAATTTTGTTTATTTTGTATTGTTTGTGATGGTAAGTGCTATCTTTAACTGCTGGAAATAAAGGTAAGTAAATAATAATAAGAAAAATAAAACTATTTTTCTTATGGGGCAAATGCAGCCAGTACGTAGTGGGGCAAAACGTTCAAAGTTCCTTTTTGATGAAGTTCAAAGATTAAAGTATTATTTGAAAAAATATTTGCTCCTCTTTTAGGCATAGAACCAAATTTAGGAGTGTCTAAAGCTTAAGTGGTCCTTCTTGCCCCACTCTCCCCTATATACATTATCGAACGTAAAAATATATTTTTGTATGTTAATTATCCTTCACTTTCGATGTGATTAGAACATTACAGCAGTTATACGTGTGAATCAGTTAATGTATTTTAAATCCATATTTGAAACAATCAAGAAAAAATCAATTGTGAACTTTGAATATTCTAAATGCAAGATTCGTTCTCCATGAATAAAATCAATGTTTTTACAATATAATTGTTTATTATACTTGTTCTAAGGGCCGCAGTTTGTTCACAGTGGGTAAAATCTGAACAATGACTTTCACAGCTTCTAACTAATGATTTCCATGATTAAACACTTAGATTATGGATTCCTTGGAAAAAATTTATTTCTATGCATATTCGATGATTTATCAGTTGCTATAATCCTTGATCAAAGATGATCAGCATATGTGAACAAACTGGCCCTAAAAGGTACTTCTCAACAACTTTCAATTTTCAATAATTTTTTTTGAAAATATTCGTCGATTATTGGCTATATCTTTTTTATTTTAAATTTAAGGTAAAAAGTCGCTCAACCAAAATTGTAGAGAACTAAATTTTCTACAAAAATGTTGTACAATTTTTTTTGTCAGACCTATATTTCTCAAGATATTGAGAAAAGGGGCTTCTTACCCCTTTTTCAAGATAGCGGCCAAATGGGGGGGTTCCAGCCCCGAAAATGATTTCGTATACTCACACTGATGCACTCTACACATTAAAAAAACGTTGTCCTATACTAAGTGCAAGGTTCAGGCAAAATATTGTAACATTTCAATGAACTATAAATCTTTTTCATAGAAAGAGTAGCAGCGAATATATAGCAATTTCAAAACTTGCATGATATGCCAGAAAACCACTTTCAGCATCTGACATTCTGATTATTTAAGGCGCTCTTTTATACCATACAAATCACTCAAAACCTATTTTACAAATCAAAAAAAAAAATCGATAAGTTGATCAGATTCATTGCTTGTTCACTATGCATACAACGTGTGTGGATTGAATTACAAATGTATGCACTTTACAAACCCCCGATATATAGTCATGATGTATCCTTTCTACTCCTATATCATTTCTTTTTTAAAAGGTACCTACTCCTCAAAAAAAAAAAAAAAAAAACATTTTCCATTGAATAAGTACCTATAGTCGTTTTATTCACTTCACGAACAATAGAAAAATAAGTACTCACGTTCGAGTTCGACACGATTTAACTGAAAAATTTCATGGGGTTTTATTTTTTTTTTTTATATTTATTTCCTCTATACATTTCCGCCAGCTAAGGAAAATATAGTATATATATTTCAAATCGATTGTTCTTTCCTTTGAAATACAATGTACATTATCTATAGCATCTTTAACTATGAGAACAACATTTACTCTTTAAAGTAGGTACGAGGCTTTAAAAGAAAAGCACGAGATATACATATTATATATAAATATATCGAATATAATCCAAAAATAACTTTCAAAAATTTTTGCATTTGTCATTCCTATAGAAAAAAAATAGATAAAGAATTTTATCACTAAAGACACCCTTCGCTGTCTTTATTTCACAAAAGATAAAAAAAAACCCAGGAAAAGGAATTTTATTGTAAAAATTCTTTAGCTCGAAAGTAAAACATCAAGTTCAGCAAACTCAAAATGGAATGAAATGGGTGGAAGCATAAAGCGTGCTTTTTAAAGATAATAATAAAAAATCGACTCGATTTAAAAACCTTCCACGAGCATGAGTTTCGATATCCGGAAAAGAAAAAAAAAAAAAAAAAAAAAAAACCTATATTGGTTGGTAAAGTCCAACTAGAGCGTATGCTGACTTGATTAATGTACTGCAATAAATATCATTGCAGTGGATTGAAAAAAAAAAGAAGAAAATGGAAAGGACGTATAGTGACAATGGAAAAAAAGTTTATTGATAACACGAACATGAGGTTGCAAAACTTAAAGTGTAAATGGGTTTTAACTTGCCATGCATAGTTAGTAGGTACACACATTAGGGTGTCCCTTATTTTTCAAAGTTTTTTTTTTTTACGCAATGGCTTAATTTTTTTTGTTATAGTTTTAAATCGTTGCAAAAAAAATTTGGCGTCATTTGACCTTCATTTACTAGACCCAACTTTCATCCAAAGTATTACATCCAATTCATATAGGAGAAATACCTGCACAATGCACATGTCCCAAATAATTGATAGTATATATTGTCATTTTTAGCATCGATATCAAGTATATATTTTTTTTTTGAAGATGTTAATTCAAGTTAGAAGAAGTTCTAAATCTATTTTTCTAGTGGGAAAAGATAAACCACCAAATAACAGAGGCTTAACTTCCTTCAAAACAGCAAGTTTTCGAAGTTTTATTCTATAATATTTCTATAGCTTGAAAAAACGAGGTGGAAAAGAATTTTTCGCTGCTAAGTTAGTATCTATACTCTAGATAGATGTCAGTTAAGGATTTGAGATTCTACTATAGCCTAAAGAATAAAAACAATATTTTTCAGGCTACGTCATGTGTTTTTTTTAGACGTCTGGTTTTCAGTCTGGCAATACTTTTTTCGGAGTTGGTCTTTTTGACAGTTGTCACTTGATTTATGCTCAGTTTGGTTTTCCATTTTAAAATGAATAGACTTACTGCTGAACAACGTTTGCAAATCGTGCAAATTTATTACCAAAATATTGGTTCGGTTCGCGCGACGAGATGGCCACCGATCCCGATTCTCACAAGAAAATTTTGTTCAGCGATGAAGCTCACTTTTGGTTGAATGCGGGTACGTTAATAAGCATAATTGTCGTATTTGGAATGATCATAATCCACAAGCCATTGTTGAGATGCCGTTACATTCTCAAAAAGTCACTGTTTGTTGTGCTCTATGGGCAGAGGGAATCATTGGTCCATATTTCGTCAAAAATAAAGCCGGTCATAATGTTACAGTCAATGGGGAACGCTATAGAGCCATGATTAATGACTTTTTCGTGCCTGAATTGTAGAATGTTGATGTGGATGACCTTTGGTTCCAACAAGACGGCGCGGCGCTACATGCCATACAGCCAACGAAACAATCAATTTTTTGATTTCTAAGATCGTGCGATTTAACACCGCTGGACTATTTTTTATGGGAATATGTGAAGTCGTTTGTCTATGCAGATAAGCCCGAGACGATTGACGCCTTCGAAGAAATTATTCGGCGCGTTATTGCTGACATACGGCCCCAATTGCTGCAAAAAGTGGTCGAAAATTGGGCCTCTCGGCTGGAATTTATTCGAGCCAGCCACGGCGGCCACTTGCCCAAAATCATTTTTTATAACATAATGGCAAACCCTTATCTTTATAATAAAGCTAAATTCATGGCCATAACATTAAATTATATGCGTTTTATTTCTTCTTGAAAACCACACGTCTAAAAAAACATCCTTTAGAAGCATTAAAATTAAAATCTGACGATTTTGCAATCAATAAACCCTCAATTCAACTTGTCCGGACGCAATGAAAAAAAGAGCTCCGTAAATAAAAACAGATTTTCAAAATAATGTTCTTGAAGTCATTACTGTTCACTGGGACGGAAAATTACTACCAGGACTTTCAAAGAAGAACGACTTCTTGTCGTTTTAACGTTTGGTAGCAAATAACTTCTTTCTTTGTCTAAGCTTGAAAACTCTTTTTTTATTTATTATTTGTTTTAAACAAAATTTTAATATTATTCTAGATAAAATTCTAGATGAATTCGTCAACGTCAATAGTAAAAATTTGTTTTTTCGCTTAAAAATAAATTAATCATTCCTTGAAATATGTGGCCTTCTGAATGGGAAATACATAAATAGTTCATACTCGCAGATGAAACCAACAATTTTGCAATACTGAATGTTGTGATACAGCAGAAAGTGCAGTTAAGGTGATTTGAGACTTTCATGGACTCATCAGGGCAAAAGAAGGACAAAAGCAGTTACTCTTACAATGTGTTTAGAAGCATGAGAAATCATAATCTGACTGAAAAAAGGAAACATTAAAAAGGAAATATCTACTTTAGTTATTATATTATGTTTCATAAGGTTTTTATTGAATATTGACATTTATTGATATGTATTTGTATTAGAACAAATTGAAAAAAAAAGTTCATCAAACATTTAAAAATGGTTCATATTAATTTTCCTTCTTATCTTTGACGTCAAGTCGGATCGGGTTACTATAGGTCTACGAAGCTTATAATTTGCATATGATCAGGTCTAAGTGGTACTATAAAAATAATTTGCGTTAAAAAAAAAAGAATTAAAATAAGGGACACCCTAACACACATACCTATCTTGTAGGGTGAGTTGTGTTTGTATTTGTTATTTAAAAAAAAAGTCATTCTGATAGAGACATAAAAATATGTGTCCCTTGGGATTTCATCTTAAAGAAATTTGTCTATAGAAATATAAATCAAACTATGTACTTAAATTAATTGTGTGAAGAGCTTTAGCCTTGATCTTTATCAATCATTTCACATTTACCTACACATGTTCACATGAGAGCAACCAACTACCGACGAATGAACGAACATTCGTTCATTTTGACATTTCGTTCAGATATAGAAATTTTTATTCGTCGCAAATGACGTTTTCAATGTTTTCAGCCATTAATTTGACCAATCATCAAGTAAACTAAAACCAGAATGATTATTATAATTTATTGTATTATTCATACTTGAATGTCAGTTTATTAGACTTGACCATTCTTTATTCCGTCAATTTCATTGAATTTCTGAACAACAACAACAACTTAAAGGTGCTACCACCAATGGTATGCGAATTAATTTGTAATTCGTTTTAATTAATTTTTTGGCTGGAGATATAGCTATTTCAAGGGGTGCCAAGCCCTATCATCAGTGTCCTTATTAGTGGTGCTGAGCTTTAATCCAATTTTATTATGAAAAACTTTCTGCACACCATGAGATTCGAAACCACGCATATCAGATTTGCTCAGTCTCAGAAGTCGTATGCACTACGCATTCCACTACTTTAGACCACTGACATCACAGGTCGAGATGTGTATCGTTTGTTTATCAAATGCATTTGGAGCATCAGCATTTTTCTAAGCGCCTTCAAGTATGCTGTCTTGTTCCGCCTCTATTTTTCTCCATACCTTATTTCAATAGACTACAATTCGTAGTACGTATCAAAGGGGGAGAGGTTGGAAGATCGGCAACAGACCAGACTATTAAGTTATTATTATTTTGAATTTTGAGGTTATTCGCTCGCGAACAATTCATTTGTTGCAGTGTGGATGGTATGTGGAACTCGAATAGAGTTTGACAGTTCTTAACAATCAAATTTAAATTCGTGACTATCAATTTATTTTCTCAAATTTTCCTTATTTTTTTTTTTTGTACTTAAAACGCAAATTTTAGTATCTTAAAATTAATTTAAATAAGTTTTCTACCTTTTTTTTAGTTTTTTGAAGAATTTGAGCTTATTAAATTTTTGAATCCCATTTGTTATTTTATTCGTCGGTCGTTGTTCGCTTTCATGTGAGTAGTCCTTTAAAGCTCAAAAATGACTTTTATTTTAACCATCATTATGCCAAAAAACCTCGTAGTTTTCATTTTGAATTCCATTTCTTCTCGAATAAAACATAAATCCTTTAAAAGATGATATATCTAAATAAATAATATTTATAGTAATAATCCTATAAAACGGTGCATTAATAAAGTGTCTAATTAACATTAACTTAAAGCTTGTTTTGACAATATGAATCGACAAACATTGTATGTGAATGTCAACGAACTGTTAAATCCAAATGGAATTTTCGAATCTCTTGATCCGGAACAGGATATTGCCTTCGATGAGGAAAATCCAATAAATCACAATGATTATAATAGCTTACATCGTTCCGATGCGGAAATTACTAACCACATTGACATTGACAATACCATCATAGATGAAGATGAAATCGATATAGAAAATGATTTCAAGGACAACACCGAACGTTCCAATGATGATTATGATGATATTGGTTATGATGATAATGATGTAGATGATGATGATGAAATAGAAGTCAGCGATAGTGATGATGATGATGATGATGACGATTCGAGATTAGAAGATGTGACTCAGGCATCCAGTTTCTATGACGATTGTTTCTTTCTAAATACAAAGAATAACTTTCAAAATGAGTGAGTTTGCATTTTGCCTACTTCTATATTAGTAGTAGTAGAAGTTGTTGTTGTTGTTTTTTATTGTTTTTTTTTTTCTGTTTATATATAAAGAAAATTACTTGTTGGTCTGATTAACCTTGTCTTGACTCACCCATTGACCTACATAAACCTTGTCAATATTATACATTGATTTAAAGGGAAAATTCCTTTTTTCCAAGAACGAAAGGACGACTCCTTTTCAAACATATAATCAATCATTTTTTTTCTTTTGGAATTCAAATTGACAACGACCGACGAGAGGAAGGTCGATTCGCAGGTGTTTCTTTATTTGCAAACAAATAACCCATTATCCAGTGTCAGATGATGTATATCATGTTTATATTACCTTGTTTGTTGCCATGAAGTTTAAAAGGAACTTATTTTATATGCATCAGAAAACATGAGGTAAATCGTTTTTCTTTTCAAAATGCAGACAAAAATGAATTGAAAAAGTGTTTGTCGTAGTGTGTGTGTGTGTGCTTTTTTTTCTTTGATAGTTTATTTTTTATAATATTTGACTTGTAACATTTAATTTATATATAAATTGACTTTCTACATAAAAATAGGATATCCTTGTAACATTGAAAGAATTGTGTTTGCCTGTAGTGGTGGATACAGTTAACCAAGGTTGGTAAAGTTTAATAACGTTTATTTATTTTTATCTTTATTTAAACAGAAAATTATAAGAATTGATGTTGATTAATGTTGATTAATGTTGAAATATATTTTTCTTTGCCAGAAAATGATGATTGAATGTCTTTTATATTATGTCAAATTGTTTCTTCTATATTAATCAGGATGGCACTACACAGAGAGGGCAATCAATATATAATTTATCAAAGTAACCATTCTCGTAAATTTATTGAATCCTTTTTCTTTTCGATTCAATTTTTGAATTTAAAGTGAAACAGTTAACCCTTACTTATTCATTGACATAGCATCATAAGGGCCAAAGAGGGTACAAGCTCCTGATAGCAGTTTGTTAGGAGTGGGAAATTTTGGAAAAAAAAATATTAATTTAAACAACTTCCTCAACGTACACCTTTGTATCTTTAAAGATTTAACGATCTAATAGTGTAACAAAATTCATGTTAGATTTGAATTTCACGCCATTTGTACGGTAAAGTATTGCCAAGGAAAAAACTAAAGACAGTTTGACAGCTGATATAGTTGATAGTTGGGGATTATTAAAAATGAAGCGCTACACCAAAAAAACAATTTTTTTTTCTTCATTTTCAAGCAATAATTTGAAAAAATAATGAAGGTTTTCACTGTGATTTTTCGAACAAAATTTGCAATTTATATTTTATTCCTATTTTCCTATAAACTTTTAAATTTTTTAAATTTTGAGCAAGCGATTTAAATTTTTTTTTCAGTATTTTTATTAAAAAAAATTAAAAAATCTTGTCCAGATATTACTCGAACTGAGTATAGCGTAGGTATGTTGCTTTTACTTCTAACAGATGGCATTATTTTTCAAGTTGTATACCCAACGTACGTTGGGTCAAAATTTCAAAGAAATCTATTGATTTCAGATTTTAATTTTTAAGATTTATACATATATTTTTTATATGTAATACATTATCGTTTTGAAATTTTTTTCAGAAAAAAGATTCGAAAAAATTAATTAAGACATTTTACAGACTAAATTGGTGTGTTCAGAAAAATGAGATCTCAGAGAATTTTCTCACTCAAAAAGTGAGCAAGCGAATCCAAGATTTTTTTTCCTCAGAGTTTTGACAGCGAAGCTGAGAAATTTTGCTGAGGAATCCTGTTCAGGTAACTGAGATTGCTGAGATCTCCGAGAGTAAATTCTACAAAAAAAATACATATAAAATTTCAAAAAAAATTATTTAAGATTTAATTCAATTCCAATATCAAAAAACTGAGCAAAGTGAATAACTCTTATTTCGTAGTGGAATGCAGTTATTATTTCTGGCCAAAAAATATTCACTTCGACCCAACATTTTACATGAAATGACTTTTATTATTTAAATACAATTAAAAATTGAAATATTAAAAGGTTTTTTTTACATGGAATGGTTGGCCAAAATGAAATATCCCCATTTCCACTTAAAAAAAAAACTCTTACCTCTTTTGTATTTTTATGCACTATTTTTATTCTTCATTCCCATTGTAAATGAAACGTTTTCACCATGAGGGTAGGAATTTTTTCTTCGAAGAATTTTCATCTGTATTATCAGGGCAGATACAAAAATAAACGATTTAAAATAAAATTAGATTTCAATAAACTCGTCGATAGAGGTAAAAGGAATCATAATAGAGTATCACGATGATATTTATGTAAATTGAGTATGATATGTTTCACAAAAATTGTCTGGCAAACTATAACGTTTCGTGAGGGTTCATTTCGCCGTTTTTCGTTCCGCATTTTGTTTGTTTAGCATTCTGTTATTTCGCATTTTACATTTTGCAAATCACAATTCGTTTTTTAAATGATTTGACAAATTATCCTTTTCCAATTTTCATTTCGCATTTTTCATTTGATTGAATTAAAACATATTTTTAATCAATAAAATCGATACAGTTAACATTGAGTGTAAAACAAATATTGTGTAAATGTATGCTGTTGAGTTTTTAAATATTCCTGATCAAAATAATTATCAATTATTAAGAATATGACTCTGTGGACAAATGGTTCACTGTGGCGTATACGTACTTTTTTTTAGTTTTAAGATGTTGATTGTTAAATTGCAGTCATATTCAATTTCTCATATCACTGGGGCTGCAATGTTGCTGTGTTGTTATTTTTAGACTATGTTAGCCATTCATTACGGCCATGAGATAAATTTCATGACACTCTTAAGTAACGCCCTTGTGTGATACAACAACATTTCTAATTCCGTAAAGAATTAAATTTTTAATAATTATACCTGCACTGAAAATCTTTTAAGAACCAAATTTGTATAAGTCCTCAGTCATCACTACCTATAAATACTCATACATCCAATTAAAGTGATAGAAACGGTATCTTATCCATGTTGACATTTCCAATTTCCTTTTTAATCCCAAAAATTGAATACGAATGAGAAAGTGTTATTTAATATCGTAGTTGACATATAAGAAACATTGAATCCTTAAGGGATATGTATTTCCCTTTACATTTCGAAAAATTCAACATTCTCTCATCTTGTCAGTTTCAGTTTCTATAAGTAAAGATATAAAATTCTTGAATTCCACAGATATTTGTATATTATTGTATAGATTATAGAGCTATTCATTGAATCGAAGTAAATATATTTATTTGTGTGTGTGTGTGTTTATATTTATGTTTATAATGAAATGTTATGTTATGTTCATCCAATTATTGTGGAAGGTGCATCCTTGTGGAAATAGGTATTTATTTGAATTAACCTGATTGGAGAGGATTTTTGAAGAGACTTGATGTGCATATATTAGAATTCTAATTTGCAATTGAAAATTCTAAAAGTAAATATTATTTCCGGGAAGAAGAATGGAATGTATTAGCAAATAAGCTATATGTACTTCATCTTATGTGGAAATTTTAACAAAATTACATCCTTTGAAAATTTAAAAACACAATTTCATTGCTCTTTATATTTAAAAGAATGTTTATTAAAATAACTTTAAATGAATAAATTTTCGATTTCCTTGATTTTCAATTTGTGTTAACAATTCTAAAACAAAATTAATTAAAATCATCTTCAGTTCGAATAATTTTACCTTATTTCTACACGATTATGCAATTAACTTTTTTGCTAAATTATTCCGGATTGCAAAAATAAGATATGTCGTTGCGTTTCAAAATCTTGATTTCAATTTTAACATTAGAAATGTTTAAGCGGAGGCATACCTACTAACAATGTGAAAAAATCAACAGAATTTCAAAAAAGTGTAACGCCGGGTAGAGAAAGAGGGCGAAAAGGGGAATAGACTAAATTATTGCGTTCGTGCTTTGTTCTTAGTCCCCTATTACACGATGATTCTTTGCGTCTGACTCTTTTCGAACATAAGGAGTGCGAAAGAGAAAAAAGATGAGACGGAAGACCAGTTGCCCTGTGAGTCGTGGGCCAAGATTTCCGAGACTCTTTTTGACATTTCTTTTTATATAACTTTATTTTGATGATTTTCAAAGGGAAATTCGAAAAAGCGTCAGGCGCAAAGAATCATCGTGTAATAGCGTGTGACTCACAGGATGATTTTCAAAGAGAAATTCGAAAAAAGAGTCAGACGCAAAGAATCATCGTGTAATAGGGGACTTACTGGTCTGAGGAAACAGAATACGAAGAAGATGATAAAACGGACACCAAAAAAAGTAGAAGTGTTCGTAGGCAGGGATGGCCACTACAATTTTTACATTTGCTACGTAGTTTATGCAGTTAAACGTATGTAAATGAAGTTAATAAAACAAATTGTAACAAAATTAAATTCAAATAGGTATCAATTGATATGTCAGTTGTAACTTTGAAATTTCTTGGAAATTTTATTACTTCTCTCAATTTACTATGTATGTAGGTATATGAAAACGTAACAATTTGTAGTAAATAGGACGTGTAGTTTATTAAATTAACTACGCGTAGTTAATGATGTAGAAAATAAAGTGTAGTTAATTCGGCCAACCCTGTCCGTAGGCTTTCCAGATTTGAATAAGAGCAAATTTAAAAAAGAATACGGCTTGCTTCAAAGTTTTAAAATACATAAATGCTTTTTTCATTTCTAATGTACCTCAACTATGCTGGAATGGCAAATCGGGTAAATTTTGTTTGTACAATTTCTGGGCTAAAAATGCTAAAATTGTATTTCCCCTTCAAATTTTATTAACATTTGTAACTACCTAAATATTTTGGTGCGCTGGTTTTAAAAATTTGAAATTAAAAATTAAAAAAAAAAAAATTATCAATCCAATTTTTTGAATAAGATGTGACAAAAGCGGTCGTTATTCTGTATTACAAAATTCTGTATGACCAAAATTCTGTAAATAGGTTGAAAATTCTTTATGACCATAATTCTGTATTTCATTATTCTGTAAATCTTTTATTCTTTATTCCAAAATTCTGCAAATCCAGAATTCTGTATATAATAATTCTGTAAATCTAGAATTCTTTATATCAAAATTCTATAAATAAAAAATTCTAGAAAATTATAAATACTGTATTTTCCTAACTCCAAAATACTGAATTTTAAAAATTTTGTAAAATTCTTTTTTAGGAAAAATTGTTTTGATTATGAAAAAACGTGCGCATTTTTTTCATTATCAAAACAATTTTTTTTTTTATAATTTACAGAATTTTGGAATACAGAATTTTGAAAAACAGAATAATGGTTTTACAGAATTTTGAAAAACAGAATTTTAGATTTTCAGAATTTTAGATTTACAGAAATTTAAATTACAGAATTTCGAAATACAGAATTTTGGAAACTGAATTTTGGCACTTACGTGTAGCGTGTGGCGTGTATGTTATAATATTAGAAATAAGAAAAATCGTATGGTTGGCGGAGGCTATTTTTCATTTAAGTTGGAGGGGCAATTTTCTAAGAAATTGGCTTAAAATAGAAAAAACGGCAACAATTAAAGCCAGAAATCCTTATTTTTTTAATTTTAACCACGTTGTTTTATTGAATTGTTCAAGTATTAATTTTAAAACTTAAAATTTTGAAAAAAAATTCAAATTTTTGAATTTTTTTTTTAATTTTACATTACTGTGCTTTTCTTATTTTTAATACTTTCACCAATTTCCAGTCAAAAACTTTTGTTGTTTTTAATGGTTCTATCAATTTTAAGTCAAAAACTAAAGCCAGATGGTTTAAGGTAGTCTAGTTTTTGTGAAAGCCAAATTATCAAAAGCTACATTGAATTTCTGAACAACAACTCAACCACCAATTGTATACGAATTATTTTATAATTCGTTTTAATTAATTATTTGGCTGGAGATATAGCTATTTCAAGGGGTGCCAAGTCTTGACATGAGTCTCCTTATTAATGGTGCTATGAGCTTTAATCCTATTTTATTTGAAAAACTTTCTACATGCACACCTAGGGATCGAACCTAGGCATATCAGATTACTCAGTCTTAGAAGTCGTATGCACTACGCATTCCACCGCTTAAGACCACTGACGTCACAGGTCGAGATGTGTTGTTTGTTTGTTTATCAAATGCATTTGGAGCATCAGCATTTTTCTAAGCGCCTTCAAAAGCTACATTTTTTATTAGAAAGACCTTTTTTCTCTTTCCATATATTATGTTGAATTTGTAAAAAATCAATCTCGA
This sequence comes from Epistrophe grossulariae, assembly GCA_929447395.1. Taxonomy (NCBI): domain Eukaryota; kingdom Metazoa; phylum Arthropoda; class Insecta; order Diptera; family Syrphidae; genus Epistrophe; species Epistrophe grossulariae. Next base: position 47,761,914 of record OV839568.1, read on the forward strand.
GATTTCAATCAATCATGATAATATGATAAAAGAGAAATTAAATTTTGTTTAGTTCTAAAAATAACGGTTCCTGTCTGTATGGCAGTTATGAAAAAGGTTATTTATTTGGAAAACGGCTTCAAAGATTTTCATTAAAACAAAATGGCGTGTACAATGATTTTGTTTAAAAGTAATCAATAATTTGAAAACGGGTCAATGATTTTTTTGACATTAAGATTTTAGATGTGTATAAATTATTAAATCATTCAAAATGGTGGACCATTTTTTTTTTTTTACTTTAAAGAAATTTTATATACACAAAATTATTTTTTTAAGAAAATCGCTTCAACGGTTTTTGAAATATTTTTTTGCATTAATTCATATTTTTTTTCTCAGAAACTTAGAATGTGTTCGTTTTTATATACCTAAGTAGATAATGCCATTTTTAGGAGTTGTTTTAGCAATTTAAAAAATGAGTTTCATGTTTTTTTTTCTATTTTATCTTATTTTGTATATTATAGGTATGAATATACATATATTTTTTATTTTTAATTGATCTAAATATATGAAAATGAATTCGTTTTCTTATTTGTACGAGCATAACCTAGCTGAACATCATCCGATTTGCATGAAGATTTTTGTTGAATTCATATTGAACCAGGCAATATCACTACAGAGCCGTAAATTGTAATTTTTTACCAGAAAAGTTGGAAAATCGTGAAACCCGAAATTGCATACTTTCAGGGATTAATGGTGAAGATCTCAAAATTCCATTTTGTATGGGAAGGTTGAAGCCTTGTACCCAGCTGAAGCGAAACGAAAATTATCTGTGGTCTCCAAATCAATAGAGAAAACGTAATCGAAACGACTACGGAAAAAAAATAATTTCACCAATGGCAAAAAAAAATAAAAAAAAAATAAAAAAATCACAGAAACCTATGCTGTTATTAAAGAAAAATCAAATAAAAATACAAATATAACTCGAATTTTATTTTTCCTCACACAATCAATGGTTCGTGCAAATAATTCAGTGCGAAAAGGAGTGGAGACTTCTCCAAATAAATTGCTACAATTATCAATTTCACTAGTTGAACAGGATATACTACAGAATAAAAAAGAGAACGAAATTCTTCGTTTATGATTTTTGTATGGAAATTTTCGTTTCGCTTCAGCTGCGTACTATGCTTAACTGGCTGAACACAATGCGACGGAGCCGCAGCCGGAGTCGGAGCTGGAACATCTGTCAAAATATTAAATACACACAAAATCAATGCTACGAGCAGAATGGAATGCAACTGCAGACGGAGCTGCAGTCGGAGCCGCAAAGGTTTGCCAACTTTTAACTTTTCACGTACAGCATTTTTGACGTTTCAATTTATATGAAAAAAAAAGAAGCCGGAAAAATATATTGAAGTTTTTAGTGCTTATTTGTGTCGCGAAAAAAATTATTAAATAAAAGAAAACTATTGGAAATAAGAACAGTGAATAATAAACTCGTGTCTATTTTTTTTTCTTTGAAATATACAAAAGCTGTACAGCTCATTGTGATCAGATAAAAAAAAACGACGTACGACATTTTTTGAAAGCAGTTGCAGCTCCTTCTCTGATTCCAGTTGCAGCAGGGCATTGTGTTCAGCCAGTAAAGAAGAAAATTCTCTACGGAATACGGATAATCGGCAAATTGATGTTCCTCAAAGTAACCAACAGATGGCGTTACGTCCTCAGATTATTAATGGAGCGTGCAAAAAAAATCAATTAAAAGTGTAAAGGTTTTTTTGAAGCTCTATAAATTTTATTTTCACTAAAATACTGAAATTGCTTAAATTCTTAGCCATTCAAACCATCGAACCAAAAGAGTTAGTTCGTGCGATCCAGTCGTGCATTTTATTTCATTAATTGAACACCTGCTTACGCGCATTGAGTATAATGAATTTTGAAAATCCAAAAAAAAATTTTGAAAATTTAAATTTTAACTTTTTACAAGTTTATGTGCAAATAATTCAATTAATTCAATTAACAATAACTGAATAGAATATATTTCTGAAAGATGTGTCCTTGACGGTTTAAAAACTTTGTGTGACAGATAACGTTATTTTCAAGTTTCAAGAAAATCTATCAACCCATTTTAGCTGAAGTTGAATCCAAACAAACAGGCAGAATTATTGCGGAAACTCTTATTTTCGTCTTCCCTATATCATCGTAATATAAAGTTTGATTAAAATCTCAATTTCGATATTTTTACGAATACATAACTTGTCATAAAAGTACCTGAGAATATAGGAGTATCGCAAATAAAAAACGTCAGGTAGAACTTAAGAAAAGCTATCTTAAGTTGGTTATTATATAACATACCTACTTTTGTTTATGTAATAATATTTCAAAGGTGTTCAAAAGAGTCAAAAATATGCCACAGGAACATCTTTGTTGTAATTATAGGAAAGCGGGGGCAATGTGCGCTAGTTTGGATAAGTTTGATGAATTGACTAGTGTTGTTTTCTGCCCAAAAAGTTCTTCAGAAATTTCCTGCCTTTATATAAGGAAGAGAAAAACTATTACAATAAACTATTACTATTACAAAAGTATAGGCAGGTAAGTGAATGTACATGTTCAGGCAGTGACGAGGCGTCATATTGGTCATTTCGTTCATGAAGGCGTTCATTTATTTTTTATACAAATATTAAAATTTTCTCGTTATCCTAACAACCCACAAAATTATATTACTTATCTGCTAATTTGAGTGAATTTCTCACTCTGTTTCCCAGTTTCCGACTCGTGCAACACTTTCGTGCACTCAATTTAAATCAAAACAAACACCACTAGCAACAATAACGTCTCTCTCTTTTGACTTTCAACATCAACTCGTTCACATGATTTGAGAACGAAATGTATCCATTGAAAGTATACACACAAACAAAAAAGTATAGCTCTCATCGTATCAGCCGATTCGTTCAAATTAGCTGTGAACGAATCCAAGCAAATTTCGCTCAAAGTTCACACTCAGATATGTGTATGGGAGAAGTGTAGGCACAATGTGTAGGTACATAATATATTTAGATAGGATAGTTGTTGTATGTTGACATTGTTCTATTCGTATTTCGTGCTGGAAGATTATGAACGAAATGGGAATTTTGGCAATGAATTGAGTTTTTTTTAAATGATGGTAAGAACACGATTTTTGTTTAAACTGTAGATTAAATTTTGGAACTTTTTTAAGTAATGATTTTATAATTTGTGTAAAATTTATTTTAAAAAATGACATCAAGTAGGTAGTGAAAAAGTTCTTACGTATGTATGCGATTTTATAATTGAAAAACTTTGGAAGAGTCAACAATTTTTGCGACAGAAACAGTTGGAAGATTCTTTTTATTAAAATATATTACAAATTTTTTTGAAGTAATAAAGAAGATTTGAATTAGAGTTTATGTAATACCAACATATGTATACCTGTTTATTGTAAACATACAAAAAATTTAAATAAATGAAATGCACGACCGCATTTTTAATTCACGCTTCGCCACTGTGTTCAGGTACATTTTCCACAGCATATGAAGGGAAGTCTCAGGTCGCTTCCTGACCTTGTCGGTGCAGTTTCGTTTTGCTTGTCATGCTCTGGTATATATTCTGTAGCGAATTTAAACCGAAGAAATGGTATTTCAATGGATCCCTTTTGATTTTCTCCTCATTTGCGGTAGAAAGTGGTACGGTACCTATACCTTTATACCGAGTCTCAGTACGAAAAATCATTAAGGAATTTAACTCTTGCAGTGTGAAAAACTGACGTATACAAAGGGTGATATCAATATTTAGTTAGTTTCGATTTGAATTATGCAAGATTTGTTCCAAAAACATAAACCTGAAGATATGTACCCTGTATATAGGTATCCACTCTATAAAGATAAAATACCCAAATAATGCAGATAATATCGTACCGAGAAATTCAGGGACCGGTTTAACCATTTTAAGAGTTTTTTTTTGCTCCTAGAATTTGTATAAATATACAAACATACACAAATCTACAAACATATACAACACGAAATATATGCCCTAAAATTCTATATTTATACATATGTATATTCTAATCTATAAATTCCGTTATGTCCCAGTCACACAGTGGTTTGACGTGTCACAAATAGCTTTGACAAATGATTTCGGCAAAGGTAAGACCTTGCCTATCCTTTTATCGTCGATGTAGCCATAGATATCTCATTTAGGAATATTTTATGGAGATAACCACTAAAGCTACCTTCAGTTGTAACAAAATGTATATGCGTGCTCGAACATTCTTCTAATGTTAAATGTCTGTTTGTACTGCTTCTAGAATTGTATGTATGTAATTTCGTTTCGTAAAACATCTATTATTATAGCCACAGATTTGTAGTATGTGTTCGTTTCGTCACCGTAGGCGTTGTGAAGGTTGAATATCTCCTTCCTTTTCCCTAGTCTGACAGCATAGTCAGTGCTCAACACATCCCTATAAAGCTCTTTAAAATGGTGCTGAGTGTATAGTTGGAATGTGATGGCTGGTATCGAATTATTTGTGTTCTCAAGGGATCAATGCATCATTTCAATTCCTGATAATATTATTATTTCTTAGAGCCTATAGAGAGTAGAAAACTTTAATAGAGACTCAACCTATATATCAAAGTAACCAAGTAAAGATCTGGTAGATCAAATTCAAATTTAGACTCGACATTATTTCTTCTTTTTTTTTTTTTTGAGAACAAGAACAATCGAAAAGGCCATTAGTTACGTTACCGTTATCATCAAAACTGCCAATTAATGGCTGAGTTCCTGTCCTTTAAGGATTTTAAATTCATTTGACATATAAAGCTGACTACGGCAAATGAAATTAAAATGGGTATGATATCGCATAATATTCTTTATTAAGTAGCGATAACAAAAATACCTTGAATTTGAATGCAATATTTATTTATGATTCCCTCAAATCTATACATGTAGAATTAACAAACAAACAAAAATTGGCACATGTTATAAAAATCAGACTCTTGAATATATTCCATCAATATATAAATTAATTTATTAAATCAATCTGATAAAAATATGGTTCGGTTGTCCTCCAATTGTATAGATTTTATGTATACACATGAAGTCAATTCCGAAAATTTTATATTTATATGTAAAAAAGTACAAATATACATAATAGCATTTTCTGAATAATTCAACAAAAAAGTAATAAAGGAAAATAATATACATGTTATTTTTTTTTGTTGTTTTATTGTCATCAAAATTGGAAATGAGTGATTGCTATTTAAATTAGTTCTCTATTGGGATTTTATATATATATATATATATATATATATATATTCACGTGCGTCGTCGTGTTATTAGCAGTTAAAGGATGAAGTATAAATTATCAGAATATTATTGGCCCTGAAAATTCGAGTACCAATTTATTGTACTTATCTGGTATTGATGTAAAATTCTAGAAAACTTTACTGATTTTAATTGATATGGTTCATTTCCCTAGTTAATTTTAAAGGGACAAAAATTGACTTAAAATATACAACAAAAATTATTATTTTAATTGTTTTAGACCCACAAATTCATTCTTTTAATTTTTTAAGTTAATATTACTTGAAATATTACAGTCGTATTTATTAGATTTTTGTCTACTTAGACACTGTCTAACTATTCAGAATTTGGTGGAAATATGCCTTGTTTAAGAAAAATAAATATCACATTATTCACGGTTAAGACAATCTACTCTTGTGTGAGTGTCTAAGTTAGGCAGTTTTTGCAAGGCATTTTTGCCTCCCCTAGCAATTTTTTTTTTTGAAGCCTCTATTTTTTTGGATGTTTAAAAAAAATCAAGTGAAACAACTTACCTTGTTATAATTTGTTTTTTTTTTTTATTATTGGAAGTACAATTGAAGTATTCAACACTAGTTTTATCAAAAACGGTTCGCTTGTTTTTAAGTGTTCAATAAAAGGTGATAAATTTACCACAGCTAGCTAATTTTGATTTTTTTAAAGATTCAGATATTACTGAGCAAAACTGTATCACCTATTTTAACACTTTTCAGAACAATTTTTGATATATTTTTTTGAGTTTTTAACCACTAATAAAAATTCGTAAAATTTGCCATCTTAAAAAAAAAATGCTAACATTAGGTTGTGCGAAAGTGCCATTTGAAATTTCAGAATAATTACTAAATTTATTGAAAATTAAAATTTTTCGGTGATGTGAGCGATATATGAGCCAACTCACATCGAATCAGTCAAAACAAACCAAAGGTTTTTTTTTTTGTAGTCTCACTCTCACGACTTACGAGCAGGGTTCGAACCGCAGTACTAAAATTTCGGTGCAAACTTGTAAAAAAAATTGAACTAAATCGAAAATTTCCCGAGTAGGTTTTAAAATTAAGGAAAATTTCAAGTTTTCGAACACCATATTTTTAACAAACAAATTTTTTTAAAACACATCACATAAATTCTATTCGTTTCACAACTGAATAGAATTCAGATTCAGACATTCAGAGTTATAGTTGCAAAATATAATAACACAGGGGCCTCATTCCGTAAAACGAAAACGATCGAACGATATCGTTTTGGCAATACCATCTCTATCACATCAAAAGGGAAAGGTAGGGACAGCTATTGCCAAAACGATATCGTTCGATTGTTTTTGTTTAACGGAATAAGGCCCCAGGACATTTACATTTATATTTTGGTTTGACTAAGAAAATTTTGAAAAAAAAAATAACTCAAAAGTGACGGAGTAGATTTATTTCCCTTCTTAAAATTGAAGGAGAATTGCAATTATTGGCTGTGTCAGCGCTCGAAAACTTTTAAATAATTTCTTTGGACCATTTTGAAGAAAAATGGATCCAAATAAAAATAAAATACATAATCAGAACATACAGAAAACTTTTAACACTAACGCCTGTTTTGATAAATATTTAAAAAAAATTCCCGCCCCCTTGGAAACTGTCTTCCGGAAATTTGCCGCCCCTAAAATTGGATCTAAATGAAAGCAAAATATAAAAACAGCATACAAAAATCTTTAACATCAACGTCTGTTTTGATTAATACATATTTTGAAAAATTGTCGCCCCTAGAAAATTTCTTCTCGGATATACATGTTTTAGATTTGCCGCCCCCATATTTGGGAAAATTGCCGCCCCGAAGTAAAGTGCCGCACGGGGCTTGTGCACTCCTTGCCCTTGCCACACTACACCACTGAAATTAGGCGGCTATAAGACAACAATAAACAAGGTTTTTGAACACATTTTCCAAAGCTGGACCGTTGTCTAAAGTAAGACAACGTTTATAAATAAGACCTTTAGTTTCTAAACTTAAAATTTAGAAAACAAAATTGAAATTTTTTTTCAAAATTTTATTAAGCATTTTTTTTTTTTTTTTTGCATTTTCAACAAATTGAAATGCGGAAAATACATCACATCAAGTCCAACATATTATCTCAATTTTTTAATTCTTCGATCCAAGTCTTCATGGAATAATTTTAATCGAATCAACTCAAAAAATTTAATTGGATGAAAAAATTCCATTTCAATCCGATCCAGGTCCACACGGAATTAAATCCTGATTTGATTGTTAAGCGAAGTATAGTAGTTTTTGAGAAAATTGTACAATACAAAAGACGAAACGCCAATTTTTGTAGGACTTAGGCCCGTTTGCTGATACTACACATAACGATTTAAGTTGAACTTAAATTCTTAAGGGGTACTTTTTCCATGTCAAAAAGTGATACTTAAGAAATTATGTTCAACTTAAATCGTTAAGTGTAGTATCAGCAAACCTCCCTTAAATGCCGTTAAAAGCTATTTTGAATCAATAATTCAACAAAGTCCATTAAAATAGTGCTAAGTCTTCTATTTGGCTGATGTATTTCAGTAGTATAGTATATAGAATTTGTATTATTATCTAATACAAATTTAAGTTTTCCTTTAATTTGACTTCAATCTGTTGTTTAGTTGCTCCAAAGAACCTATTCCCAATAAGTACGGAATTTTTAATCAATTTTAGTATTTTAAAAAGTAAAATAAAATTTATATAAGATTCAAACAACCATTTAAAAATAAATAAAAAAAAAAATAACTTGTGTAGCGCGAAAGCTCGTGTTGAACTAGAGCCTAGTAACTTACAACTCTCCCAGCATATAGGCTGGGAATCGAACCCAAGACCTTCCGCGTAACCATTATATGTCACGGGCTACTGCCAAACAACCATTTACAATGCATTTTTCGGGCGCTCTAATAATTTGTATACACAATTGTACCAGTCTGAAGACGTAACGCCATCTGTTGGCGATCCCGCTATTGTAAGGGTCAAAATTCAGCGATTGTAGTGTTTGTCATTCCTTAGAATCAATGTTTTCTCCTTCTCATACAAAATGGAATAATCAGATAACGTCACCATCCACACAGAAACTATGCAATTTCGGCCCAGGTATTCACGGTTTTTCAACTTTTCCCATTTTCGACTCCAAATCGGCCCGTAATGCATTTAATTTGAATCCAAAAAAAAAATCCTCATACAAATCGGATGATGTTAAACCGGTAGTTATGCACGTACAAACAAAAACCCAATTTAATTTTGTATTTATTATTTTTTTTTTTTTTAATGTTCGTATTTTTTTAAAAACTTAAGTCAGAAAAAAATTTGACAGTTGAATTTACTTAGTTGGCAACTAATAAAATCGTTAATTTTACATAGTATTTGAATAAAAACAGGGCTGTTATAAATTTTTCACAAATTATATAAAAATCATTTTTATTTAGGGCTACTGTTAAAAAAAAACATTAAATTTCAATTTTAAACCATTAGATTTATAACCTGTTTGGAAATATATCTTGAATATTTTTTAAAAATAAAAAGACTTTTAATTTATTAGGAAATGTAATTAAAATTAAAAATTTAGTTTCCACTAATAAATAATATTTTAAATTAGTAGTGTATTTTTGGGTGATCTATTGAACTTTATATGACCTCCCACAATAAGCAAAATCCTTGAGAAAGCGCAACAAATGGAACTCCCAACAAAAAAACCACAAAATTATGTTTTATCTCACCCTCCATGGCATATCAAACCTGAATCTATTGTGATGACATTGGCCAACTATAGAAAAACTAATACCAACAACGCACTATATTGTTCTCTATTTTCGGGCATCTCATCAGAACTTAAAAATAAAGGTTGGAAATTTATGTTTACTGACGGATCCAAATCTCAACATAATACATCATTTGCCGTTACGTTAGAAGATGGTTATATTTTAAGCATTGGTACACTCCCGGAATTCACATCAGTTTTCTCAGCAGAAGCATTTGCAATCCTTCAAGCAACAAAGGAATCTATACAAAACCGCAATGGTAAATACGTTATATGCTCCGATAGCATATCGGTTTTAAATGCAATAAACAACCCTAACAATAACACTGAACTAGTTTCTGCAATAAGAAACAAGATTATTATGATCCCAAACAAAATCAAGTTAATGTGGACTCCTGGACACGTTAATATTCGTGGTAATGAGTATGCTGATAAAGCCGCAAATTCTGCAAAGGACGCACCACTTCACAAATTCAATGCATTTACCAAACAAGATCTTCAAACATGTATTTATAAAAACTTAAAAATCAAACAAGAAAATGAATGGAGCCTTTACCATCATCATTACAAAAAAGTAAACGAAAATAAAATCCAACCAAGATATCCTACAAACCAATCCAAACACAAAATTTCAAACTTTGTTCGCCTGAGACTCGGACACACCGCAATAACTCACCAACACCTGCTCACAAATAACAACCCGCCGTTATGCACCTCCTGTAATACAACTTTAAATACCACACATCTTTTAGAAAATTGCCAAGTTTCAATACCTATTATCAATTCTATTTTTCAAAATATACCAATTTATGATGTTTTAAAAAATCCTAATTTCAAAAACATAGATAATATAACTAAATTTATCGAAATTATGAATTTATCTATATAAATACTTTATTAAATAAGAGCCAATAGTCTCCGCAGCTAGGCTCTATAAATAACAATATTACCTTGTAATTTAAATTACATGTTAATAAATAATAATAATAATAATAATAATATATGACCTCCCAAAATGTCTATGAGGTTTCAAACAGCTCAGTATGATTTTACACTGCAGCATCAGTCAGTCCCAATATGACCTGACCATATACAATGTAATTTCTTGAAAACGTCGGGAAGGAGAAATTAATAAATATCTATATACCTTAATTATATTGTAACGAAAGCGGACCTATTCAAAAATAAAAACAAACAAAAGGAACAAATATGAATTAGATTCTCTAGTTCCTGAGAGAATGTATTTTTATTTAGATGTTAGCTTTAATTTTTATTTCTTTGATTTTATCTTAATTTAACACTTGCTTCTGCGACTGATTACGTGTAAGCTCGCCTTAGTTGCTCTTGGACCTCCTTCTTGTAGGAAGTTGAAGAATTTCCAAATTGTTCCAGTCTCCAATGCTACTTTTCTGGAAGTTTTCCCACAGCGGCCATCTTCTTGACATTAATGTCAGCCATTGGTGTTTTTCTTTTTTTGGCTCTAAGCAAAGTTCTGAGCAGAGGTTGAGTGATCAGAGCAAAGCTCTGAGGAGATTATAAATAAGAGCCCTCAGATTTAATTGTGAAACACACTTGAGCACTGAACATGTCATATGCATAGTAATCTGTCAAATTACATAAAAATTGTATGAAGTTGGCTTCGCTCAGCGTTTTGCTCGATTTGCTCGGTCATTTTATTCTGAGCATACAGATCATGATCCGAGCTAGCTCAGATGGAAAAAAGAAACACGACTTATGTGCTCTGATTTGTCTGAGGTAAAAAAGAAACATAGAATTAATTTTTGACAGCTCGGTGATCTGCTCTGACGTAAAAAAGAAAAACGCCAATTAGCCAATCTTGAATTAACGTCATAAATTTGATTTTTCTAGTTTCGCTTTCAATCTGTTTGAATTCTCTACCATTGAAATTGCCATGAAAATCTCTTTAATTTGATAGGTCATACTCCTAGGTTCGTACCGCTGTCGACTTATAGTTTGTGTTTTCACCTAAAATTTATTAATAATAATTATTAATTTCCTATCCACCTAAACGAAACCACCTGTCCAGTCTCTTCTTTCTTTGTAGTCAGTGATGCTGAATTGTCGAACTTGTTTCATTTCAAGTGAGACATTCGATGTCATTAGGTTCTCCAATCTCAAACGCTAAAGCCATTCCAGCCCAGGTAGGTATTTTAATCAGGCTAAATTATAGACAAACTTATTGGTATGTGTTCATGATGTTTTTGTGGCAGAAAAGTGTAAGTTCTATATGCAATTAACTCAAAATCAAATAATTAAATTAATTGAAAACCTGGTAAACTAATATATTTCATATAGAAAATTCGTCACAGTATAGGCTGGTGAATTCTCAATAATCTTGAAAAGTTAGGCCAGGAGCGCACATGCAACTAAACAGTTTGGTTCCAATTTGAGCACAACGGGCTTATATGGAAGTGCGCGCACATAAACTTCCGCGTGGTCTCATATAATGCTATTATAGTACTCAAAATCGAAACCAAATAGTTTGGTTGCAAGTGCGCGCCTGGCCTGATAGTGACTTATGTCTAGCCATCAAATTGAAAGTAAACAAATTTTATAACCTCAGTAGTCAGTACGGTATATAAATAGCCACAGTTTGGTTTGAAATTGTGTTTTAGATCTTGATACTTAAATTCTATAATTTTCTGCAATATATTTATCATACATAGGTTTTCAAGATATAACCTTAAATTTTCACTGAAGCACTTATATAGCTACATCTAACCTCTAAATCAAGTTTATTTTTTCTTTGGTGTAAATCAACATCGGAATATATGATTATTTATTTTCAAAAAATTGTGTTTTTTTTTAAGTTCATAGATTATAAGTGTTGAAAGCATTTTTCTTCATTGCTTCACTAATATTTCAAATCATTTCTCTGTTGTCAAGACTTTGAAATTCGAATTTTGTTTTGCTTACAAATAATTACTGACATCTGCATACAAACTCATCAAAAAATTCAGTTTCTAATTTTGTCTTAAATACCTTCCTATATATTGTAACTTGTCTTTTGTTGAATTAAATTGGTGTCAAAATAGAACTCTTTAAAACATCTATACCACATGAAGCTAATAACTCATTAGATTGTCCCTAACCATGAAGTAAAAGATCATTTAAGAACAACAACTCAATTAATTAAAATAAACATTTTATATTATTGTTTATATGAAATCTCTTCATGACAAGATAAATCATCAACACAAATCAACAACATTTTGTCGTTCGTTACACTCTGCCACATTCGGTCATCGTCAATGTGAGCTCTCTCAAAACCCTGGCCAAATTGAAAATCCTAAAATTAAAATATTGCAAATATACACCTACTTATGAACATGGTATGAGTATATAATTAGTGCATATTGCACAAATCAAAACACACACCCACATTCCCAAACAAACAAAAAACATACATACTTTACCTATGTACATATCTAAATGGCGCTATTAATTTAACTCGTCATGAACTTCCTTGTTTTATGAGTTTTGTATACGATTAGCGATATATGCAACTTGCTTTGCAAATAAAATAAGTTTTATTTACAAATTGATTTGGCAATGAAAGCAAATTATTGCCAAACAAAAATAGTTTATTTTTTTTTGTCATCCTACCTACGTAATTATATCAAAGAGTCTTTTAAAAAAAAAATATTTGTTTAATGTAAAAATAAAATTTGGCTCTCATTTGTTTTGATTTTATTTTTGAATTACAATTAATTCAGTTTGTTTTTATTTATTTATTCTTTTTTTTAAAGAATTAAAAATATACCTTGCAATACATGATTAGTGTTGTCGCGTGGCATTTACGTGTTGTATGTTTTGATGTGATCCAACCTCCAACTGTGATCTTTTGCATATATGTATAATTATTTAGTTAATTAGACATAAAACAATTTCAACATTGACCTATTAAATTTTATTTTAATTGAATGACACCTTGACATTTTTTTTTTTTTTTTTGAATGATGGTCAATGATGGTAACAAGTGTTTAATGTAACAGAAAAGTTGTGTGGAGGTACCAACAAGTGACATGTATTTATTAATGATAATTTAATCAGAGTTATTCTTCTTTTTTATGTAAAAGATAATATATAATCAACAATTTTTGGCAATGGTTTTTAGATCATAATTGTGTGCTTAGTTTTTTGGCCCAAGGCACAAAGGATAAGTAAGATATTTACCCCATATTTCAAGGGGGTGTAATTTTACTAGAGATATACATATAGGTAGTGTGAGGAAAAGTTTTAGATTGATATTTGTGAAAAATTGAAAATAATCCGACCCTCAATTAGCCAAAAGAAAATATCAATTCTAAAAAAAAATTTGAATAAAATATTTAAAAAGTTTAAAAATTTTGTATTCTGAAGTCATTTTTTGTATAATTATTATAAGTTGGAAACCCTATGTCTTTGCATTTTTATTGTGTGTAGAATTGACGTCAGTAAACTTTTATTTTTCATCATCTAAACTCCGATTATGTGTGTATAATTTAAAAATCAGTATATACTAACGGGTGATTTTTTAAGAGGTTTAGAACTTTTTTTAAAAAAAAACACAAAAAATTCGAAAAAATGAATGAAATATTTATTTGAATCAATAGTTTGAACCTTGCAATTTAATGTTTAAAGATAATTTCATGCAAATGTTGACCGCGGCTGCGTCTCAGGTAGCCCATCCGCTGAGTCCAATTTTGGCATACTCTTTCACACATATCGGCCGGTATCTCACGAATGAATGCATGGATGTTGGCTTCCAGTGCGTCAATCGAAGCGGGCATATATTATATATATAGACATTAGCCTTGACATACCCCCACAAAAAATAGTCTAATGGTGTCAAATCGCACGATCTAGGCGGCCAATTGACCGGCCCAAAACGTGAAATTAACTGTTCACCAAACTCGCCTCGCAATTGCGCCATTGTTTCGCGTGCTGTGTGGCATGTGGCACCGTCTTGTTGAAACCACATATCATGCAAGTCAAGAACTTCCATTTCGGGCAAAAAAAAGTTTGTTATCATCGCTCGGTAGCGTTCACCATTGACAGTAACGCTGCGATTCGCATCATCTTTGAGGAAATATGGCCCAATAATGCCGCCGGCCCATAAACCGCACCAAACAGTGGCTTTTTCGGGATGCATTGGTAGCTGTTGCAATGCTTCTGGCTGATCTTCACTCCAAATGCGGCAATTGTGCTTATTTACGTACCCATTCAACCAAAAATGAGCCTCATAGCTGAACACAATTTTTCGATAAAAAAGCGGATCCTCGGCCAGCTTTCCAAGAGCCCATTCACCAAAAATTCGGCGTTGTGGTAGGTCGGCTGGCTTTAGTTCTTGCACCAGCTGTATCTTAAAAGGCTTTACGCCCAAATCCTTCCGCAAAATTTTCCACGTAGTGCTGTAACAAAGGCCTAACTGCTGGGAACGGCGCCGAATCGACATTTCGCGGTCTTCTGTCACACTAGCTGATACGGCCGCAATATTTTCTTCACCACGCACAGTACGTAAACGTGTTGGTGGTTAAATGTCCAACAAAGTAAATTTGGTGCGAAATTTGGTCACAATCTTCCGAATAGACTGCTCAGAAGGTCGAGAATGCCGACCATAAAATGGAAGCAGCGCGCGATGAACATTTCGAACCGAGCACGAATTTTGATAGTAAAATTCAATAATTTGCAAGCGTTGTTCATTTGTAAAACGATCCATGGTTAAATTGCAAACCAAACTGAAGCTGTTTGACAGTGACACAAGGTACTAAACACACGTCAGCTGTCAAAACCAGTGTTGCCAAAACCAAACCAGCTAAAAAATCACCCGTTATATTAAATACGAACTGAGTTTATAGACAAGTATTTAGGTGGAAAGTGTCAAACTCCTTACTAAAATGGGTACGTTCAACGCATTACGTTTTACATCTGAATTTTCAGATTCAGAATTTTTAGAGCTTCTGATTGGCCAGGTGTCCTAAAAAGTTAGATGACTTTTAGTGACTTTTATTTACGTTTAGTTACGTTTCATCTGAATTTTCAGACAAGAAATTCTCATCTGAAAATTCAGATGAAAGGTTTTTGTAGTGGGGGAAGTGAACTTTATAATTTTCGTCTTGTTGGTGGTTGATTTTTTTAGTTTTCGTCATGAAAATGCAATACTAATTTAAATGAACGAACAATTTTGTTTATTGCTTAGTGAATTTTTAAATCAACAATTTTTATATTGATGTTAGGATGTTCTATATTTTTGTAGGCCATACATATCAATAAAAAGACTTTTAATGAAATTAATAAAACCTTTTTCTGATTTAGCTACATATAATTTCATCCCCACAACTATAACCCATGCTCAATGTTAAATTTACAAATTTAATTAAAGTTCTTTTTTATTTCGCTTCAATGTAAATCCTACAGGTAAATGCAGGAATTTTACACAATGGCTTTCGACTGAAATTTCAGATTTTTTTTTTTTGCGTTCAACGACATAAATTCAGAAATCTGAAAATTCAGCGATTTATTTTTAATAGGGACTTCTGAACTTTGGGAGTTGATGGCGGCCATATTGTTGAAGTTACATCTGTCAAATTGGCTGTCATGTATTCAGTCTGTTTTTCCAAATCACCATGAACGGGCATAGCGTTCAACAACACGTGTAAATGATAAAATCAAAATGGGTGTTCTGTTCGGGCAACGTTCCACGCGCTTCAACCCATTTTAAGGTCTTCAGCGATGAGGCCCATTTCTGGATGTATGGTTACGTCAACAAATCGGATTTGGGACAATACCAATCCACATGAGATCCAAGAGCGTCCAATGCATCTCAAAAAAGTCACTGTTTGGTGTGGATTTTGGGTCATCTTTGAAAACGACCGACCGCTTAGCAACGCTACGTTGGCCATGCCACCACCGTCAATGGCGAGTGATATAGGTCGATGATTAAGCTAAATACAGAGGATTGTCAGATCTTACAATATTGTCAGATCTGTCAGTGTTTTCACTGTTCCAAATGTCTTACCATCGTCTGAGCACACAATTTTGTCTGAAAATATTGTCAGAAATGTCATTGTCAGATGGCAATCTGACAAAAAATTGTCAGGTATCTTACAATCGTCTGAACACACAATTTTTATCATTGTCAGTCGATTAGAACATTGTCAGACTCGACATTGGTCATTGTCAGATGTTTTCATTGAAAACATCTTACAATTGCTGACAATTTCTTCATTGTTCGAAATGTCAATGAGTTGGTTAAAGAGAGATACAAAAATAGCTGACAATCAAATTGGGAAGAAATATACCAACCGTGTAAACGTACAATTTTTCATTGTAAGAAATATGTCAACTGTCAGCTAATTGTTAGCTATTGTCAGACCATTGACAGTTCTGACAATATTGTAAGATCTTACAATCGTCTGTACTTATAGCTTTACCAACTTCTTTTGGCCTGAGTTGGATGATATGTATTGGTAATTCTGCACGATCGAGGGCATGATCATCTCACGTGAAGGTAATGTGAACTGGCCGCCAAGGTTGTGCGATTTCATCCCGTTAGACTTTGTTTTGTGGGGTTTCCTGAGTCACAGTTCTAGGCGAATAAGCCACAAACCACAGCGGACCTCAAAGCCAACATAACACATGCCATCAGTTAAATTAATCCTGATTTATACACCAGAGTCATTTAAAGACTGAACATTTCGGATCAGTGCCAGGCGCAAAGAAGCCGCGGCGGATATTTGAACGATGTCTTATTCCATAAATAATGTCATCGATAGGTCTTTCAAACGAATAATAAATGTTTTTAATATCTCACACTCACTTTATTTTATTTAAGTTTAAAAGGAAGTGCTCAGTGAAAAACTCTTTACTACAAAAAGGAAATTTTTTGAAAAAAAAAAAATTTATTAAGGGAAGTTAGAAAAATATTGTGATCTATACCGTCAAACAAAATTTCATTTATTTTAAAACATTATACTGAGCATAAAGTCAAAATTTTGAAGGTTGTGTCACACCCGTTAAATCTTTTTTTTTTAAACTAATTTCCAGTTTTTGATGTGTAAACATCCATGCCAACGGCGCAGCGCGTGCGGCGATAGGGTAAATTCAAAACGTGAGCCTTACGTATAATACGTTACGTGTCACACATTATTTTCTATGTTGTATTGGGTACGTTCAATAATAAAATTACGGGACTTGGACGAAGATTGACGTTAACACAATTTCAGTCGTGAGTCGCGACATTAAAATTTTTATTTTATTTTATTTACCGATTTGAAAACGTAACTTAAAAAGGAAATGGTTTCACGTTAAATCTCCTTGCTATGGGAATTTATTCCAACTTTGAAAGGGTATTTTTGCATGATAAATTCATTTTACTTCGTGTAAAAAATCATACAGTAAATTATTAATTTTAGTTTGAAATTGTTACGTGTGTGACATGGTATAATTTCTATGCAACAAAATATAATAAACTTAATTCTTAAAGAAAATTATTATCGTTATTATTATTATTATATTGCATTAATAATAATTTAAAGAATTTCTTTTATTATATTTGTTTGTTATATAAAAATCATACTATGTCACAAACGTAACAAAAACTTGTTATACTCCTAACAATTTCAAACTTGAATTTTGGACAGTTTCCCCAGTTTTGTTTTTCATTTTTTAAATTTTATTGAAGAACGTCTTTCAGGAGTATGGCTATGGTACAGTAGGCGGAGTGCTTGGCTGCTAACATAGACTTTAGAGTTCTAGGTTTGAGCCCTGGTCATAATGGTGTCCCAGGAAACGAAAGTGCTGATGAATTGGCAAGAATAGGATCAACGCTTGACCTAAATCAGGCAGACCCAACCATTCTGATCCCACCCTGTAACCTAAAACAGGTAATCGAGAGTAAAATTCTTGATACCTGTGTTACAACCAGAAAATTATGGCCAAAATTCAATAAACATAAAACCGAAAACATCATCCAACTGAGCAAAAAATCTCTCTCTCTTCTCGTGAGTGTTACCACTGGATACAACCTATTGGGATACCACAAGAAGAAGTTGAAACTCAGTATGGACGACCTATGCAGAGGTTGTGGTGATGAGGACATACATGACCATACTACTCATTACCTTTGCCACTGCCCTGCGCTATGTCATCTGAGAAACAGGTTCCTTGGAAGATATTTCTTCAATGACCTGGATGAACTCTCTGCTATTTCAAGCAAAAGCTTGTTTTACTTCACCAAAGCTACAAAGTGTCTTGAAAATGCTTGATCCCTATCAATTCAGCCGACCAACAGGCAGGAAATCGCTCCCTTAACCAAACGTCAAAGTACGCTAAATGATATAGGACGACAATGATAGTACGAATAAGAATGACTGAAAATGCGGGTGCGCACTATGGTGGCGACAACCAGCGGAGAATTATGGGCACCTCGCCCATACACTAGCTGTTGTTGACTCTGCGTTGTACACCAGCATTAATAAGCCAACTTGACTAAACTTAACCGGTGCATACACCAACCACTGGCCTATCAGGCCCATCCACCAGGCGTTGCATGGAGCCACTGCTCCTACGGGTCTGGGGGGGGGATGATCCGACCCTGTGGGGGTAAAGAAGGGGAACATTCTCTTTTTTCCTTGACAATTTAAGGTTGCATTTTAAATAATTACCACAAATTATCACTGGTTTTCTAAATTCTGGCTATCAGTGTTACACCCGTAACAATGGAAACGTTCCATTAACAAGTTTTCTTAAGAATGCCTATTGGCTAAACTCACAAATCAAGAAGAATTTAAAAAAAAAATAGACGCGGTTTGTTTGGTTTGACGTTTAACAAATAACAGTATCGAATATGTAACAAATTTGCTTCGGGGATAAAAACTATTAAAGTACTCGATTGCCAGCGCTGTTTTCCTAAGAGATAGAGATAGAAGGAGGGAGATAAACGATAAAAAAAAACGAGGAGGCACACTGATTTTTTTAGTGGAAAAATAATCTTACTTTTATATATTTCTTTTCTTCTTTCCCTCTTCCCAGAGCCAACCAAATTTTCATTAACGGAAAAAAAAGAATATAAAAAAACACACGACAGAAAAAGTCGTTAAAAATACCACCAGGCCCCAATGGCGATGAAACAAAAAATGCTTTACAAAGAGAATTAAAAAAAAAATAAAAACACAATCAGAAAAGTTAAACTAAAAAAATCGCCTCCAACCTATAACTATAATTCTGTCGCTATTCGTTTCAAAGCTTCATAGATTAATTCATCCTATCTCTTAAAGCTACATATATATAATTTCATCCAGTTTCTTCTTGAAAAAAAAAATACCCTCAATGTTCAAATAAAAAAAAACAAAGAAATGAAATGAAATGAAAAAAATGTGTAAACAATCATAATCATCACTGATTTTCCAACTTTTCTCACTTGTTATCTTTCGTTTTTAGCTAACCAAGCTTTATCCTGATGTCATAAATTATTCTGTGTACAACTTAAGGTTTACCCCATACTTACACTTCAAACAACAAAATAAAATCAAAAGAAAAAAGCATCAAAAAAATACCAACTAAACATGTGTCTATCTTTTATTGTCCTGACTTAAGTGAAAAAAAAAAACAACAGTCCTTATATAATATATATAAAACTGTATATGGTATATCAGATTAGACATATTACATGTGTGCCGGCTTCTCTGCCAAGTATAAAGTATCTCAAACAATCGAAAAGAGTAGACATTTGAACTATTACGTTGCTTGTATTTTTTTTTTTTTTTTTTGGTTTGTCTGTGATGTCCATTGTCCATTGTGGCAACAAATTCAGTGGAACATATTCTGACAAGTGACATCGTTTTGGAATTAAATTCACTAAGCAAATCATTTTTTAAACTTAGCCTGGGGACACAAATGGATTGACACTACATTTAGTGATGCCACTTATTTATTTATTTATTTTATAATTTTAGCTAAAGTTAAATGACGTTTAAATTTCGAAATAAATTACATTTTCAAATAAATTAATTGGAATTGAAATGATTCCATTTTAACTAAATTTGCAAGAAATTCAGTAGGAAATAAGGTGAAAAGCTTACTAACACATCCAAGTGGAAGTCATTGAAAATGACAAAAATTGATTAGAATATTTAATTAAGGTGCCAGTTATAGCTTTCATTAAAAACGATCATTGGGAATTTTAATATTAAGTTAATATCTTGATACCAATATATACATAATAGCTTTCATGACTCAATTATTATTTCTATCCACACGAAAATATAACCATTTCGGCCCAACCTTTCACATACAATAACTTTAAAGTTTTCAATGATTAATGGTAAGTTAGTTAAATCATTGAAAAAATAATAGTCATTTTATGCGGAATCTTGGGCCAAAATGAAAATTTTGTTGGACTTAATATAATAATTGATAATTTTGGCATATAAATAAACACTGATTTTCCTTTCTCAAGTCCCCAATTAAAATTAAATTAAATTAAAATTAAAGACAATTAAAATTTTCAATTATCGTTTTCAATGCACGGAAAGAATTAAAAAATCACTAATTGCGAAATTTTAGGTTGTAATTTACGAAACTCTTTTTTCTTAATAAATCAAAGTACTTTTATTAAAAAATGATTGAAAAAATTTTAACTTAGCATTCAAATCGTCGTAAAATTCCAAATTTTGTAATTCGGTATTCATCGAATTGTAATTCGCTGAAGACAATATATTTTTTCCTCGATCGAATTATTTATACTCTAAAGTGTTGAACTATATGATTTTTGAGTGTCAATATCTTTATTCCGCTCATTTTTTAAAATTGCAAACAAAAAGTCTTAATTTACTAATTTCCAAGCAAAGGTATAAAACTGGATTAATTTTTCGTGATTTGTAGCTTATTTTTCTTGATCTGATCTAAGAATCCTTTCCGTGTGAAAGGTATAACTGGCCCCTAAATAAAATTAAAACAAAAATATGTATACATTTTTAGTTTTTATTTTTATTATTATTTTTAATTTTAAATATTCTAATATAACACACAACTTGGAGACAAAAATTCCAAAAAATCAAAAAATTGATGTATAAAAAACAATAAAACAGAGATGACATTAAAAATTCTGGACAAATAAAATGAGCTGTCAAACAAAATAAGATTTTTTTTATGACTCTAATAAAAACTTTAATTTGTTTTTATAATTATATCGTGTCATTAACAGAAAATATATATTTTTTTTAAATTTTAATCTAGTACATAATTTCAAAAATGTTATATTATAAAATTTTACTTAAGCTTGCCAGAAAAATTTTTATCGGTTTTAGTTTTAATCAAAATTTAATAAAATAAATTTATTTTCGCTTTCCTGTTTATTTAAAAATCCCTTTTTCACATCTCACATGGGATACTTCATTTTTTAGAATTTAATTGTTGAAAAAAAAATGTTCTTCAATAAATATTTTTGGTTCTTAAATTTATTTATTTTTGTTGACTTCTTTGAAATAAATTGGCAACACTAAATATAAATGAATTGCATGGTCCGATAAAAAAAAAAACCAAATTAAAGTGGCTTTTTTTACGACATTCCTGTATGTTATAGTGATATGATCAAATTCATAGTCCATTTTCTCCACCCCAAGGACACTGTCGTCGTTGTATAACTGGACATCTGCCAGCGAAGTTGACAATTATTTATAAACCCTATAGGTCAAATGATGTGTAGAGTGTAGTGTATGTAAGACAAAAACACAAAAAAATAAAACGTTCAACAAAAAAGTTAAATAAAAAAAGCTGTTAAGAGAAATTCGCTTACACGACTAAATCAATAAAATAGGTTTTTACCTCTGAGTCAGATTACAAGAGAAAAAAATAAATAAAACAAATTAAAAAAAAAAATATCCTTGGGTTGTTATGGGTTTAAGATTTTAATTAGTAGGTATAGAGTTAAAAATAGATATAATTAAGATTATTCTAGGATTTCTAGGATCTATATAAACATATAAATATATTTTTATTTACTCTTTCGTTTCCTAGGAACGTAGATGAAGTTGATTTTTATTTGAATTTTTAAATACTTTGTTCGAAAATAAAAATAAAAATAAAAATAAAAATAAAAATAAAATACATTAAATTACAAGAATGTTGTTTTATTTTTACTTTTCATCAGAAGTGGGAAATCACAAAACAAAATAAATTTAATTAAAATAAATAAGAACTAAATTTGAATGAAAATTTTAATTTAAGATTATCCTTAAAATTCTACTTTGAATAACAAATTTTTCATATCAATCAAACTATAATTACTAACAACAAATCGTAGTTAGATACGAAAGACTGTTAATGTTATAAATACTGCAGGTTACATTTCGGAATCGATTAGGAAATGTAGATTCAGTCAGGAAAATAAAATAACAATTATTAAGAGTGATTCTTGGAGAGAGGGTTATTTTCTTAAATCTCGATTACATATTCTTTGGAGACATCTTTTATTTTGGTCAATTTTCGATGTCAAGTTTAAGTTGCCAAGACGCAGAGAAATCTATCTGGTATTGGTTAATCAAACCCTGGACTTTTTCGTCAAAGCAATCTAAGAATTGCCATTGGCTAGAAAAAATATGTGCAAGTATTATTGTATTATACCCATATTGTAGGGGAGTCTTTTGATTAATTTATCTAATTTGTACATATCTATTAAAGAAAAGCCAATGGTATTAAGTATTAACCTGTGTTGCACCACACATTCCTATACCTATGTTATCTTTTAAGTAAGAAATCTAGGCTTTTATTATTATGTTCAGGTCGGTTTCTTCACTTCCTATAAAACTGCCAATATTGACCAATTCTAGTTCAATTTTTTATTTTTTTATATGTAGTCATAGCATAATTTTTTTTTTTTTATTTTTTTTTTATTTTGAGTTTAAAAATCATTTTTTCGAAAACTAAGCACTAAAATAACTTATTTCAAAAACATAAATAAAGAATGAGTTTCTGGCTTTAAGATAAGCTACAACACGATATTGTAAGTGTTGCCGTTGTGTTTTTATATTCATTTTCTATTTTGGTTTTTTTTTTAATTTGCCCCTCCCACCTAAAGGGGTGGACAAATAGAGTGGACCGATATCTTCAAATCATGTCTATATAATGTACCAACAATACAAACAAAAATGATGCTTTTATCACAAAATGCACAATTTTGGAATTAAGTCGCCCAAATACATAGAAAAGTAAAACCCTTAACTCTTCTGATTGGTTTATTTCAAAAACCGTTATTTGTATGAAAAAAGTATCTGAATCTTTTTTGTAGGAAATATTTCAAGCTACAAATTAGTCATTGACACTTTTTTTGTAAAACTTACCATTTGGGAGTTATTCTTGAAAAACCCATTTTGGGGGGCCTTTAACCCCCAGCAAAATTGTTAGCGGCGCTCATATCGATGAAGACTTTTGACAGTTTCTTAAGAAAGCAATGGGGAAGCTATATACCAAAATCCAGCTTTCCGGCGATTTTTCCGAGTCAAATGCTTTATTTACTTGCTTTAATGGACTTTGACAGAAATTTGGCCTAAAATAGGTATAGAAATTGGCTGTTATTGGAAGTAATGAAACAGTTTTGGGAAGTAAAGAAACAGTGCAAAAGTTGCACTTGAACCTGATGGGTTGAGCTTTTGTTCACTTATATAGTACCTACATATTATAGTATTACTTTAAAGAAGTGTTTCCATGGTGGCAGAGGGAAGAAGGAGGGGTTAGGGGTTACCAACCTACGATTGCAAACTCTATATAATTCTATACCTATATTGGCCTATGGAAGGAGTCCATCAGTCATCGGAGGATGAAGCGGGGTCTCGTTCCATTCAACACTTTAAAACAAAGAAAAATATTATTGATTTCCCATCTTTCCCATGCCCAGGCTGGGGGTGGAAAATTACCGAAAATAACGATATTGGGAAAAGGATTTTGTTTGTTCAAAAATAATAATATGAATACAGTCGACTTTCCCTAAGTCAAATTTTCACGGGATACCAAGATTTGTTCATAGAGTTTTGGAAAAATTCGAGTTATAGAGAGAAACTTTTTTTTTGTTTTAAAAGGTTTATTTAATAAATAAAGTTAAATAATTAGTAATATATATATTAAGAATTCCGAAGGGGTAATGTTTTTCATTTTGTTTTGTGCTAAACAAAATTTGACTTAAGGGGTGAAAGACGCCAAGAATCGAGAAAATGTGTTCGAGTTAGAGATATTTCGACTTAGAGGGAGTTCGACTTAGAGAATGGTTTTTGTATGGAAAATTGAAGGGAATGATAAAATATGGCGAAAAAATTCGAGTTAGAGAAAATCGACTTAGAGAGAGTACGACTGAGGGAGAGTCGACTCTATATACCTACATAATCTATTCACAAATTGTATAAAAGATTGGTGTCAACCTCTACACCATTTATCCATTTATCCATTTATAACGAATTAATAACTGAAATAATGAGGATCTCATATTTTAAATCATATAATTGTCATACAAACAATTTAGACTTATTTTTTAACGTTCTTATTTTTGTTTTTTTCAGAATCTTTGTTAATAGATCACTGCATTTGGAAAACATCAAATTCTATGGCTTCGATATGGATTATACTCTGGCTGGTAAGTTAATAATTAATTAAATTAGTTTATATCACTAAAATTTAAAATATTAACAACCGTATCTATTAGATTTTCTTAAAACGTCTCTTAGAGGCCAATTAGTTAAGTGTGCTTAAATATTTCAATTGCTTTTAAATGATGTTACTTAAATTCTTATCTACATATAATCGTATTCCCATTGTAACTTAACTAAACAACGATTTTGTCACGTATTCCACGAATTGCATACTTTTAGGCTGTTTGTGAAAGCTTCGAAAAAATGCAAACAATAAACAAGCTCATTAGCAAATAAGAGAGAAAGAGAAGCAACTGGAGGTATGTAGTCCAAAACAAAAGAAATGAAACCGGACTCCATTTTGTTTTATGACGTTTTTATTTTCACAAATCTCTTTAGTTTTTTTTCAGCCGTTTGATATAAGTACATCTTTTTAATAATTATTATTCATACCTTCTTTAATTGGAACAAAAAACTGAAAACTCTACCTATACATTGTATGTATGTATGTACATTACATACATAATATGTTTGTATATACCTACATATTTCTCAGATGTCAGAATATATTTAAAATTGCTTTAAGAAACGTCTAAACGTGGTTGTTGGCGTTTAAGTTAAGCTGCCTTTAAGTAACGTTGCTTAAATGTGAAAATTGATTATAACGGGTGATTTTTTAGCTGGTTTGGTTTTGGCAACACTGGTTTTGACAGCTGACGTGTGTTTAGTACCTTGTGTCACTGTCAAACAGCTTCAGTTTGGTTTGCAATTTAACCATGGATCGTCTTACAAATGAACAACGCTTGCAAATTATTGAATTTTACTATCAAAATTCGTGTTTGGTTCGAAATGTTCATCGCGCGCTGCTTCCATTTTATGGTCGGCATTCTCGACCTTCTGAGCAGTCTATTCGGAAGATTGAGACCAAATTTCGCACCAAATTTACTTTGTTGGACATTAAACCCCCAACACGTTTACGTACTGTGCGTAGTGAAGAAAATATTGCGGCCGTATCAGCTAGTGTGACAGAAGACCGCGAAATGTCGATTCGGCGCCGTTCCCAGCAGTTAGGCCTTTGTTACAGCACTACGTGGAAAATTTTGCGGAAGGATTTGGGCGTAAAGCCTTTTAAGATACAGCTGGTGCAAGAACTAAAGCCAGCCGACCTACCACAACGCCGAATTATTGGTGAATGGACTCTTGGAAAGCTGGCCGAGGATCCGCTTTTTTATCGAAAAATTGTGTTCAGCGGTGAGGCTCATTTTTGGTTGAATGGGTACGTAAATAAGCACAATTGCCGCATTTGGAGTGAAGATCAGCCAGAAGCATTGCAACAGCTACCAATGCATCCCGAAAAAGCCACTGTTTGGTGCGGTTTATGGGCCGGCGGCATTATTGGGCCATATTTCTTCAAAGATGATGCGAATCGCAGCGTTACTGTCAATGGTGAACGCTACCGAGCGATGATAACAAACTTTTTTTTGCCCGAAATGGAAGTTCTTGACTTGCATGATATGTGGTTTCAACAAGACGGTGCCACATGCCACACAGCACGCGAAACAATGGCGCAATTGCGAGGCGAGTTTGGTGAACAGTTAATTTCACGTTTCGGGCCGGTCAATTGGCCGCCTAGATCGTGCGATTTGACACCATTAGACTATTTTTTGTGGGGGTATGTCAAGGCTAATGTCTATAGGGACAAGCCCGCTTCGATTGACGCACTGGAAGCCAACATCCATGCATTCATTCGTGAGATACCGGCCGATATGTGTGAAAGAGTATGCCAAAATTGGACTCAGCGGATGGGCTACCTGAGACGCAGTCGCGGTCAACATTTGCATGAAATTATCTTTAAACATTAAATTGCAAGGTTCAAACTATCGATTCAAATAAATATTTCATTAATTTTTTCGAATTTTTTGTGTTTTTTTTTTAAAAAAAGTTCTAAACCTCTTAAAAAATCACCCGTTAGATACCGATTTCCCACTTAAGAGCTATTTAGAGGTACTTTAAAGTTAAGATGGCTTTAAAATTTCTTTACAGATACGGCTGAAGTTTTCAAATGAATTTTTTTTCGTCAATGAGGTTTGTAGTCGATACACTTTCCAAAGCGATTTAATCATTTTAAATAGTAATTGCAGTCCTATAATCTTCAAAAAAGACGTAACCTTTCAAAGCTATAAACATATAAAAAACAGGAAAATTTTGTATGGGAGTCCGAACAACAAAAGTGGGTGATCAAAAATTTCGAAAAGCAATTCATGAATATTTTTTCTACGGTCTAAGTGGCAGTCCCGACAGAAAAAACTCCAACTGTAGTAAAAATACCGTACATATATTAAGTATAATATTTGACGCTTCTGTCAAAAAACAGATGACTGGAATTTTGAAAAATAAAATGAATTCTCCGAGACCTTGTCGATTTAATTGGCATAATTATAAAATAATAAGCATGTTCAGGAAAATAAGATTTCGGAGATTTCAACAATAACTCCTTCATGAACAGAATTCTTCAGCAAAATTTCTCAGCTTTGCTGCTAAAATTCTGAGGAAAAAAAATCTTGGATTTGCTTGCTCACTTTTTTTGTGAGAAAAATCTCTGGTATATGTCATTTTTCTGAACGCACCAAATATATTTTTATTATATGACAGTAGGTAGGTAAGGTACTAAATTCAGAAAATTTGCACCTGTGTGCAAACTAATTTTTAGATTGTTAACTGTCATGGTGTCATTTTTTTTCAGTACAATCGCTACCTATTCGTTTTATTCGTTTAATCGATACAAAATACACGTTTCAATAAGGTTTCTAAATTTTAGAAATTTGGTTCTAAAATTATAGTTCCGATCCCAAAATTAACTGACATTTTACCCGCAGTTTTATCGATAAATTTTGTAATGGAATGAGACGCAGTTCGGAAAGATGATCGAAATATTTTCACTCTTCAGTGCTCAAAAAGATGAACGGGTTGAAATTTTGTACTCGAATAGATGATCGCTTTATTCCCAAATTATATTTCCTTTACCTTTAGTTCCTCGTATTATATTTATGTAACATTATTCAGTTCTATGAACGGTACTTTGGAGCTTGTTTAGACTTTTTATGTAAATTATATTTAATGTTTTTGAAGGTTTGAATGAACAACAACACTTGAGTGAGCTACAACCAAGTAGCAACTAGGCTGGATCGTCCCAGGGCATAGAAAGTTTTTTCAATTAAAATTGAACAAAGACCAAGCACCATTAAAAAGGAGTCTGATGATCGGCCTGGCAGTCGTGAAATAGCTAAAACTCCAGCCTATAAAAACTTGGTGGTAGCTCACTCAAGTGTTGTTGTTCATTCAAACCTTCAATATTAATATGTTGGTGCGAAACCTTGGCAGCCTAACTGCAAGTGTATTATCGCACAAAAACCTCTTATTATTTTATGTTTTTATAACTATAACTATATCCTTTTTCTCAAACAAATGTTGATGCTCGTAAAGACGAACAATTTGAAAAGATGAACGGCCCCTGTATTACATATAACTGTTCATCTTTTCGCGATTCTAATGTATTATAAGAAACCTTCGTATTTTTTTTTTTTTTTTTCATTTACTTTGTATTTAAAAAATATGTATTTTCAATATATTTTTACTCCATTCAACCCTAGAAATAGTTAAATTTAAAAAAATAGCGACCTTAAGTGTTTTTTTAACTACATAGGTATATATTTAGCATATTACCTTCCAAATACAAACATTTTAAATCAGGCGTTTTAATTGTGTTTACCCCGTTGCATCCTATAAATAGCTAAATTTTATAAGATATCTAGCTCTTCAGTGAAGAGCTGAGTTCATCCTCTCAATATAATAACGTTGTGTCAAAATTTTAAGAAATTGGTGAAGAACTTTCGAAAATTTTAGATTTTTAACAAACGAACATTTACATTTTTATTAATTAAGATTATTATAAAGGGTGTTTTTTTTAGACGTGTGGTTTTTAATCTGACAATATTTTTTTCGGAGTTGGTCTTTTTGACAGCTGTCACTTTTTGTATGCTGAGGTTGGTTTGCCTTTTTATAATGAATAGACTTACTCTTGAACAACGTTTGCAAAACGTGCATATTTATAACCAAAATAATGGTTCGGTTCGCGCTACGCATCACGCGCTGCGTCCAATATTCGGTCTATACATAATCACCCAGCAGAGTAATTCGAGCAACCATGAATCGGTTTCGCACCACATTTACTTTAGCGGATAATGCGCATCCTCATCCTCCGCCGTACAGTGCGCACCGTAGACGCTATTGCTGCTGTGGAGCAGAGTATCGAAGAAGACCCGAATGAGTCCATCCACCATCGCGCGCACCAATTGGAGCTAGGGGCCTCTTGGGCCTCTCGGCTGAAATTTATTCGAGCCAGCCGCTGCGGCCACTTGCCCGATATCATTTTTAAAACATAATGGCAAACCCTTATCTTTATAATAAAGCTAAATTCTTGGCCATAACATTAAATTATATGCGTTTTATTTCTTCTTGAAAACCACACGTCTAAAAAAAACACCCTTTATTACAATATAATTAAATATAAAGAAATGAGTAAATTAAATGCCTTTTCTACGAACAAGCCACATCAAGAGGCGTACTCTTTCCCAATTGTCAGTTCATAAATTTAGTTTGTATTTCCGTTTCCTGTAACACCAACAAAAAAAAACATTAACTACCTACCATACTATCACCTAGTCATAAGTCTTCACAAAATACAATAAGAATAAGACATCGTGATTTATATACCATAATTTTCTTTTCCTTTTTAAGAATTTATTATACATACGTGTACTTTCATATATTTTTTTCCTTTTCCCATACCGGAACACATTTCCTCTTTTTTGCACTCAATTTAATAGTAACACCAACCAACACGCGAACATTCAATGTTGCTTCTTTCAGTTGTTATTAAATCTCCACAAAATTTGTGTTTCCTTTTTCTCTTTGTTTCACAATTGCTTCTATTTTTCATTTTCATCAACTTTTGCATTTAGAAAGGCAAAAATCGAAAACCCTCTAAAATGACTTTTGCTGACAACACCAAATGCAACCTGCATATTTATAAGATTTTACGACAAGCATATCGACTTTGGGGGGTTGGTCCAATAACTTTGTAAAATTATTACTATTAAAAATTCTGAAACTTTAAATTTTTTGTTTATCAATGAAAACCAAATTGACTATGACTATACACACCTCGTAAGAATGAAAATTTTTGACAGTCCCTAATATTTTTTTAACCACAGATGTAGCTTTAAATTTAAACTTCATTTAAAAACGTTAACCTAAAATACAGCAACAATAAGAACTTAAATTATAGGCTTCGTAGTAAAATCAAGTTTTCTCTCCAGAATACCCAGTTGATTAACACGAAATACCCAAAGAATTTTTGTCAGTCCTCAGAAAGATAAAAATCAAAAACATCCTTAAATTGACCCAAATCAGTTCCGAACAAAATAAAATGTACGACTGGGTTGCACCAACTTGCTCTTATGTACGATCACACTGTGGTATTAAAGTCTTAATATTTCAAAAACTAATATTAATCTGATAAAGAATATCATTAGTTATGGGAACCTACATATATTTTATGCCACCTGTCAAAAACGTACAGTTTAGTTTAAGTGAGTATATGTGAGTACATCAATATGAACAATATATAGCACAGTTTTGAAAATATGCATGGAACTTGCAGTTTAAACTGACAAAATGTTGAAAAATCAATATAATTAGAAATAAATTGATTAAATAACCTCTGAAATTGCTTTGCTACCAACTTAATGTATGCCATCTGATTTCCTAAATAAATCTCAACAAATAAAATATGAGAAAAAATTTTAAAAATTTTTGGAGCGGATTTTTAAAAAAATAATTTTTTATACATAAAGGGTGTCACCGCCTCAGAAGAAAACCATGAGTCATTTCAAGTCGAAAAACATAAGAGGTAATTTTCTCGTTTTCGCTACGTTTTCGACTTATAACGGTTTTTATGGTTTTTATTCTTTTTTCCTTTGACTTAGTCTAACTTTGTCAAACTACAACCGATTTTTGAAATTTTTATTTATTTAAACAAAAACGTTAGATTTCGTTTTTATTCAAATATTCATATTTTCTTGATTTTCCTTTCTTTTCCTTTTTTATTTTTTTAATAATTTAAAATGTAGTTTTAGATAAAAAAATGTTAAGTACTTTTAAGAACACATATTGACTTTCATAGTAAAAAGAAAAAAAATTTACTTTATAACGTGTTTTTTAGAAAAAAATCATATCGAAGTCAAAAAAACAACCTTAAAATGCTTAAAAAAAAGTGTTTGATAATAAATTGCGGGAAAACCGTTATCCACACAGAAAAAATTAATATGGCAGATAAAAATTTCTAACTGGTTTTGTTTAAATAATAAAAAATTTTACAAATCGGTTGTAGTTTGGCAAAGTTAGAGCCAGTCAAAGGAAAAAACAATTAAAATCATAAAAACCGTTATATACTGTGGCAATAAGGCAGAGTATCTTAAGTCAACTCCAAACTAGTATGCATGAGTGCATGCATGAGTCAGTTGAATGAGCTGGGCAGGTACAACAAGGTAACACTTTATTGGGTACCAGGTCATGTTGGTGTCCAAGGCAATGAAAAGGCAGACACCCTAGCGAAAATAGGAGCAACAACACCCTTAACGGGTCCAGAGCCCTATTGCGGAATAGGAGAAAACGTGATCAAACACAAAATCAAAATAGAAGAGGAGGCCAAAAGACAAAAAACCTGGAATGAACTCCCTAAGCTAAGACAGGCAAAACTATTACTGGGGAACTATAACCAAGAACGTTTTACATCTTGCATTAGCTTAAGAAGGAATGATCTAAGAATAATAACGGGACTCCTCACTGGTCACTGCAAGCTCAGAAGACATCTCAGTATCCTCGGCTTGGTAAGCAGCGCCAACTGCAGATTCTGCGACGCCTATGAGGAGACACCGGATCACATTTTAAGTAGTTGCGAAGCACTTATGCATAAACGACACAGATATCTGGGACGGCACCAGATAAGAGGGAGCGAATTCGCCTCTCTAAAAATACCCCAGAATCCAGATACTGAAGTTTCTAAAAGAAACAAATCTGGAGGAAGAGTTATAAATGAGACACCTCATCTAGCTCTAAAAAGGGGGCACAATAGATCTTTAGGTCGCAGTGCAATGAGAATATATATATATATTCCATAAAAATCCCAAACTTTCATTCATTCAATTCATCTTAAGTCAAAAAACAGGTTTCGAGAAAAACGCAGTTTTGTCTTCAATCTGTAATAAGAATTAATGTAAATTTGTTTTAGGAATTTTAAGATAACTTTTAAAGGGGTAATGATTTCAAGATGGGGTTTGGACAGAAAAGTAGCTCTCAAACTGTAGACTACTAACAATCGAAAAACCGAAAAAAAGCTTATGTCGACATAAGCTGCTCTGCCTTATTGCCACAGTTAGTCAAAAACGAGAAAATTAGCTCTTAAGTTTTTCGACTTAAAATGACCTCAGGAACTCATGGTTTTCTTCTGAGGTAGTGATTTCGGGACACCCTGTATATAAAATTTTTGAAACATTTTCAAAAAAAAAATTGGTACATCATTTTAAGTATTTATTAATTCGGAGTTAAACAATTAGTTTTGAAAAAAAATCATCTACTCATTTTCGAAATATAGAATGTTCAAAAAATACTTTTGAAAAACATTTTAAATATCGAAAATTATTTTTTTTTTTCAAAATTAAGATACGCAATATTATTTAAATTTAAACATTAGAAGCTCTTGTGTAAAAATTTTATTAATTATTAATCGGTTCAACAGATAATGAGAAATAGAAAAAAAAGATTCTATGAAAAAATACAGTTAATAATGAAAGAATATAAAATTTATTCAAATAATATGGTAGATCCTACACAAATAAGCTCACATACAAATTTAATCATAATCGTAGGATTCGTTTTTGAGATAAATGAGATTTTCCTTACTGTTTTTAAATAATTGTATGGAAGTTATATACCGTTATTTTCAATTATAAGAATTTGTTTAAAATCTGCTATAATGTTAAAAGATTGATAAGTGCCAAGTTTAATAAAAATTGACTAATTCGTTATCTCAAGAAAAATTTTTAAACTTTTTTTAAAAATCAAAAATTCCATGCTTTTAAAACTTTTTGAAAAAAAAAATAATTAAAATCATTTAAACCGTTTATGAGAAAATCATAAAAACGGTTCTATTTATAACCATTTTTCGGATTTTTTTTTTTATAAAATGCCAGCCATTTTCTAAAAATAATTACTGATTTTTTTTGTTAAAGTTGTAAGCACGTTTTTGATAAAAATAAGATTATCATTATTGGTAAAAAAAAAAAATTGTACGTACCTTTATTTTTGGTCTTAAAAAATTGATAAAAAAACGGGTTGAAAAACGCCAGATAGAAAATCGACACACCTGTTTAGGTTGCAGCCAAACGAACAGACAGCCAGACAAATTAGACAGAATTGCAAGACCCACTTTTTCGACTTCGGTATCATCATGTTAAGTTTGTTCAAAATCTCTAATTTGATATTTTGTATAGAATCCACAACTTCCCATATAGACCTAGATTTCGTTTTCGAAAAATTGATTTATACGGATGAACAGATTTACTTGAAATTTGAAAAATTTTACCATTTTCACATTTGTAATTGTCAAAGTGACATTTGAAGTTAGTATGGTACTAAAAATATAAAATAGACATTTTGGTAATTTTAACTTTAATAAAATTTTAAAACGATAATACAAATTCTTACTCGTTTAAAAATTGAAAATCCAGCTTGTTGTAATGAAGGAAACAAATTAAAGACATTTGGTTTTTTCCAATAATTCAATTCCAACAATCATGCTTTAACATCGTACTAAATTGTCTAAAATTTTGTACCATAGTTTTTTTTAACACTAAAGCAAGTTCGTGTGATCAAGTCACGCTTCTTATATGAATTAAGATTGGAAATTCGGTTGTTTCAAATTCAAATGAAAATTTTTAAACTTAATATTTCTTAAAATTTATGAATTTTACTTTATGCCTGAAAGTCCAAATTTCTTATAGTATAGTAGGGTAGGAAATTATTTTTGCCGCAATAGATTAATAGCCCTATTCTGGCAAACCTCACTGATACCTCATAATTCACAACCACCTCACTAATTGAGGCAAGGTAAAATTGTTATTGTGAAATTTTCATATTCCGGTAGCACCTCCACAACTTTTGATCCTCAAAAAAACTATCGAAATTGTGATCTCCTTTTTAGTGCTCAAAAGGAGATACTACATATTTCACAATCACGGAACATTGAAAAATCACAATAAAAAATTCACCTTGCTGTGGTGGTGAATTTTGTGTGAGGTTTCTTATGAGGATTGTCTGAAAAGAATTGGGTTGTACAAATGCATAATTGGTTTATTAATTCAAGATTGCTATACTTAAACATATATAAATATTATATAAAAAATATAATTTCTTAAAGTTATTAAATAAAATTAATAACAAAAAACATGTATTTACGTGTTTACGTATTTTTATTTTGTTTTACTTTCATTAATTATACATATTTACACAACTTGGAGGCACAGACACAAAAAAAGTTTTAAATAGCAAATGGAATATATAATATTATTATAAATCAAATTAAAAAATTATGAGCTCTTAGTTCAAAGCAATATTAAATACCTTTTGCGTATTTAAATTAAGTTCTCTTCATTCTATGTTTGCTTATAGGCTGAAGTCTTGAACAAAATCGATTAATAAGCTCTGTTGGTGGTTCTTTCCAAGCAGACAAATTGTATGATGAAAAATCATTTTTTTAAGCTTTGTTATTAGCGTTTGCAGGGCTGTCAAAGAGCTCCTTAAGTTGTTTGTAAATGAATTACAGTTAAATACATTTATTAATTCATTTTAGGTATATCAAAGTCGTTGCATTACTGGTTTCAATTGTTTGAAATTCCTTCAAAAAAATAAATAATATTTAACATAAATTAAAACTTAGATGGCATTCATTTTATTTTAGAATTTAAATAGGTTTTCTTTATAAGATTACAGTGAATTAAATTTATTTAATTTCATCTTTATTTTCACACTTCTTTAACTCAAAAAAAAATTCACATACTTTTTTTTAATTAATTTTAATTCGTTTCAATAACTTGATGAATGCATATAAAATTTTTTTTAAATCAAATTAAACCGACAGCAATTATAAAAATTGAAAAAATATTTATATCTACTTAATTAATCCGCAATAACCACATTGATTTAATTGACATTTTTATTTGTTTTTTTTTCGAAACACAGAGTACAAATCGCCACAATATGAAACACTTGGATTTGATTTGGTTAAAGAGCATATGGTCAGCATGGGTTATCCGAAGGAAATTCTACAATTTGAATATGATCCATCATTTCCGGTACGTGGTCTGTGGTTTGACACACTCTATGGTAATCTCTTGAAAATGGATGCCTATGGAAATATTCTTGTGTGTGTTCATGGATTTGTATTTTTAAAACAGTAAGTAATTTTTTTTTTTTATTTTTCGTTTTTATTTTCAAATTTAATTTATTTATGTGTTTTCTGTTTTTCGTTTCTTTCAGTTCCCAAGTATATGAATTGTATCCAAATAAATTTTTAAAATTAGACGAATCACGTGTGTATGTTTTGAATACACTTTTCAATTTACCAGAGACGTACCTGCTAGCATGTTTGATTGATTTCTTTACCAATAGTAAAGAATACATCAGGTAAGGAGAATAATTTTATTAAAAGAAAAATTAAAATCAGATAACTTCGAGATCTACTGTATAGATGTTGTATACAGTAAAACCCACTTAAAATCATATCGCTTAAAAGTAAATTATCGCGCTTATAATCACACATTTTTATGGTCATACGTTATTTTATAGTTCTTCAATGTTTCTTGTCATTATATTGATGCATTTTTGTAATACATTTATAGGTGTGACTTAAGTACTCGGAGGAAATCAAACTCTGTTTAATTTTTCATTGAAATTCAATCACACACCAACTTTTCAAAATCGGATAAAAGCACAACTCCCTCATTGTCACATTTCTTGACACTTATTTTAATGTGACTATAAGTCAGATAAACTGTTATAACACACATGTCAGCGTCTATAAGCTCTGTAATAAGACTTTTTCAAATGTACTATAAAGGTATGGGTACATTTTTATAGTGCGCATATGAAGTGAATAAATTTTTTGTATTTTTTTTTTTTTTTATCTAAAAATGCTTTTAAAGATAACAATAAGGCCCCACGGCATAAAAAAAAGCCAGTTCTAACTCAACCCTAGAAGCCAAATTAAAATATATGCTGTACGTAGCTTTGAGCTCATTAAAAAAGCTATTTCATTGTATTCCAATTTCCAACACATGTGCTTTCCGAAATTTAAAATTATGTAAATAAAAATAAATTACTTTGCCACATTTTTTGTAAAATACCTCAGAGTACATTTAAAACAAAAAACTTGGGGCATTTACTCTAGATGATTAATTGATGATACGTGCGCGTTCACGTTGGTGATTAAGGCCGTGTCCGAATTGCGTTAAAATTTTCTACCACTGGTTAAATTTTGACGTTTGGTTAAAATGGGATAATTTTTTTTTTATTTTTGCTGTCCGAACTGGATTAAAATAGGATGGGTTAAATGGGATTTTTAATTAAAATTCCTGCAAGATTAAAGAAATTTCCCTAACCACAAATGTGTTTTATTATTCCAGAAAATAAATATTTTATACAAAATCCAGCTTGAAATGTATCAAAATAAAAATTCGACGCGAATAAAGTATAAATTTCTTAATTTGATTTACTTTTAAAGGTTTTGCATCGATTATATCCCCAAACACTACGGAAAAAATCCTATTGTGTATAGCTTGATTATGCAGTCTGCGAACACTAGGTCAACAAACTAAAAAAAAAAACAAAGTAAAACAAAACAACAAATTGGCATTAATTTTGCAATATGAATAACAATATTTGAGGAAGTATGTAATAAAGAAGAATATAAAATTCATGTTTGCATTTTTTGATGTAAAAAGATGATTGAGCTCGATTCTGATTTTAACAAGCCTCAACTTTTCAACTTCCGACCCTATAGAAACGAGAATATAATAATTGTTTTTATTGAATTTGTTCAAACTTACATTTAGAGCATGGTTTTCCAGAAGCTCTTGGTTTCCTTTTTTGCCGGTCCATTGTTGCACTTTTAAAAATAATTTCAAATTCAATTTTCTCTCTTTCTTGAGAAACGTCAAAATTTAACCACTAGTGTCAAATTTTAATCTGCTCTGGAGGTGGGTAGTTTTTAACCCATTTTATTCACCACGCTAGTGTCAAAATTTAACCAAACGTCAAGTTTTAACCAACATTTTAACGCAATTCGGACACGGCCTAAGTATTTTATCATTAGTCACCTATACTAGGTGATATGAACTTTTTTCAACGACAGCTACTCTTTAAACTCGTTATTTTTATCTATTGCAGATGCCCCAAAGTCTTTGTTTTGAATGTGTAAGGCTAGGAGAAATTATTTAAAACTCTTAAGTCCATTTTGAATGTAGAATAATGAAAATTTGTATATTTAATATTCATATTTTTAAATAATAAGTTTCTACTGTTTAGTTGAAAATTTATTGAACCATTTTAAACTTCATGTCATGTTAAATTTGTACACGATTCCTCTTAAATCAAAATGATCCTCATATTGAAATAACATGGACTCCTGTTGAATCAAAATTATACTCACTTTAAAATGAAATGACCTTCGGTTTAGAAAAAAATGATAGTTTATTTTAAAAACAATTATACTTGCAATTATGACTTACAATTACTTAAGTTGCATTATGTGAAATAAAATATAGATTTTAGTTTTAGCGAATTAGGATATTTTATAAAGTTAAAATAAATTTTTAACCAATAGTTTAATAACAAATTTTTCAAATATTCGTCCAGTAGTTTATTTAACTAAAGACGATTGGTATCAACACCTGATAAATTATGGCCATTATTTCTTTGCTTGTTTGCTTCAAAATGTATGGTCTGGAACCTGAGTCTCACTCAAGGCGTTTTGTTGTGCTAATTGAAGGGAAATTGAAGTTATTGCTATGTACATCAATACTTCAAAAACTGGAAAAAAAAACAATTTAACTTCTCGCGACGCTCAGTAAAGACCGCGACTTAAACTAGAGCGTGACTATGACTTGAAATCCGTCCACGCAGGATACACTGAACCGAAATATTTCAGGCCTATAAGCCTATCTTGCTTTCTTCTCCAGACTTTACAAAGACTAATAGAAATCACATTCGCCTTAAGCTGAACGACAGGCCTATTATATGCGTAATGAATTTACACTACCAGCATTTCTTGGTATAGAAGAGATGCACTACTTCAACTGCACCATTGCCACCCACCAAAAACTATCAATGTTGATTTAACAGGAATAAGTATTGTTTTAACAAGATCTTCATGTAAATGTATAAATAAAATTGCATTACAAATTATAAAAACAAAAAAAAAAATTTCATTTTGATTTTACTTTGGGTTCTTTTTTCTAAGTTCATAAACCTATTTTTGAAATATGTACCTATTGAATTTTAAATACAGTTGAACTTTTCTTAAATTCAAAAATTTAAATTCTTATATGCAAGTTTGTTTTAAATTTGAAGGAGCACCAAGTGACGTATCTACTTGAGTACAATTAAACATATGTCCATAAATACCTATCCCCATGCGTCAATGTGACTTAAAATTTTTATTTCTGTTCTATTGTCAACAGACCAAGTCAAAGCATACTCACATTCTCTCTTTTCACCTGTTGAATTTTTAAAATTCACGAACTCATAAACTTGCATAATCTCTGACGACATTCCGATTATGGTATTCATGTGTTCACTCCTGCATTTCTTGAATCCTCTATACTCTATATAATATATACTCATATAAATAAAATGACCAAACGCAGTCGAGAGTTTAAATGAATGTCACGCTCATGGTCGTCGAAGACCATGGCCAACAACAATCACTATATATCCCAATGCGAACTATCAAATTCAGATTTCAGAATAAAAATCCTTATTCTCACATGAATTTCAACGCGCTTCCATCTCTGCACCCATGACCTGTCTAATGTCCACATACATCACAAAACATGTGTCACCGTCAGTGTTGAAGAATTTTTGTTGGAAAATATAAATTCCCAGTATCTCATGTTCATCGTGTTTCCTCGTTTGAATTAATTTGTTTTATTTCATTTTTATTTTTATATTTTGCAGAGATAAGACCGGAGTTAAGGCTGGAGAGCTATTTATGTCCTTCAAATCGATCTTCCAGGATGTTCGACGAGCTGTGGACTATGTGCATCTTCAGGGTGACTTGAAGAAGAAAACCACAGAAGTGAGTTGAAGTCTTGAAGAAGATATCTTATAATCTATATTGTTTTATTTTCTTCTTTAGAATTTGGAC
The DNA here is from genome assembly GCA_929447395.1 of Epistrophe grossulariae. Lineage (NCBI taxonomy): Eukaryota > Metazoa > Arthropoda > Insecta > Diptera > Syrphidae > Epistrophe > Epistrophe grossulariae. The sequence goes on from OV839568.1 coordinate 47,801,149, forward strand.
ATGTACGTTAAGAAGGACTCGAGGCTTCCAATGGTATTGTCTCGCATCCGTGATTCGGGTGCCAAAGTTTTCTTGCTGACAAACAGTGACTATCGATTTACCGATAAGATAATGTCATACTTGTTTGATTTTCCACATGGAGCCAAGGAGAGCGAGCCCCATCGCAATTGGAAAACTTATTTTGATGTGATTGTAGTTGATGCCCGGAAGCCATTGTTCTTCGATGAGGGAACAATTCTACGGCAAGTAGATACAACAACTGGGGCTTTAAAAATTGGCACACATATTGGACCACTCCAACAGGGACAGGTATACTTACGATGAAGATTTTTTTTTTTTTTTTTCATTTTTGTGTAATTTTAATGTTGAATTTGTTTTTTGATGACAGGTCTATTCAGGTGGTTCATGCGATGTTTTTACTTCCTTAATGAACGCCAAGGGCAAGGATGTCCTCTACATTGGTGATCACATATTTGGTGATATTTTGAAGAGTAAGAAAATCCGAGGCTGGAGGACATTTTTGATTGTCCCTGAGTTGGTTCAGGAACTCCATGTGTGGACTGATAAATGCCAATTTTTTGCGGAACTCCAGCAATTGGATATAATGTTGGGTGATATGTACAAGTAAGTGTTATTATGTCATCGATTTAAGACTAACTATAAATCAAATTTTAAAGTTATTTGCGAAAGCACGTGCGCCAGGAGTCTCCACATCGGTGGACATACTTCGAGCACTATGAGCTTTTTTTCACTTTTTTGGCCATTTTTTAAACAAGTACCTACATGAGTTAACCAAAACTCCAAATTTAATAATTTTCTACTTTTGTTACCGAAAGTAACCTTTTTGTTTTTACCACTTTTTGTTTTCAGAAACCTTGACTCAAGTACTAAGGAGAAACCTGACATATCAAATCTTCGAACAAGCATTCGCGATGTAACGCACAAAATGGATTTGGCTTACGGTATGATGGGCTCTTTATTCCGTTCGGGCTCTAGACAGACATTCTTTTCAAGTCAAGTTGTCAGATATGCTGACTTATATGCGGCAACTTTCCTCAATTTAATTTACTATCCATTCTCGTATATGTTCCGAGCGCCAGCCATGTTATTGCCCCACGAATCGACTGTAACACATGAGCAACGATTTAGCATGGGAACACCGATGATACAAAGATCTAGAGCAAAGGGTCCCGAAGAAGATGGTGGGGAACCAAAAGCAGCTACTTCGGGTGTGACAAATGATTTAATTGTCCTTCAGGATAAAGCAGTAAGAAATTTTCAGTAAAAAAATTCAATTAAATTCTTTTTCAATAATTTTTTTTTTTTTTTATTAAAGTTTCTTGGAGTTGAGTCATCACCAGCATTGCCGTTGCCTCATGCTCGTCCAGAAACTCCCCGGACTGTCACTCATACCCACGATGAAGATTGTTCAGATGAAGAAAGTGATCATAATACTAAATCTGATCAACAACACCAAACAGATTCCCCTTGAGATTCAATTGAAATTGTCTTAACTTTATAAGACATTATACATTTCTACTAAATTTATTCGCGTTGTGTCACAATTATCAGGTTTTAAAAATTTGATATAACATCTTATAGCCTTTGCTCGTTAATAACGGTTACAAAACAATTATTATATTATATTTGCAATAAACAAAAATATTTAAAAAAACAATGTAAAATTATAATGTTAAAAAGAAAAAAAAAAATGCATGGATTGTTAATAAATTTGTAAGTTATTAGTTCTTTATGGTATAGCATTTTTATATAATAAATATAAATTTACAAACAAATTGCTAAATAAATCAATTTCAATGTTTACCATTTAAAATGATTTTTTCAATTTTAAATACATTATATGTAATCATAATTCAAAATTAACTAAAATTATTCTTAAACATTTTTTTTAATATCTTTTTGTTTTCTTTCTTAAACTATACCTTATAATTAAATAAAATCTCAATTGTTGTGAACTGAAAATAGTTGAATAACATTATTTTCTTTTACATATTACAAAAAAAAAAGAAAATCCGAATTTATATAAAAACAACAAACCTATATCATTTTGATTCCCTATTTTAAATTTAATTTTTGGTAATACATAATATTAAAATAAACATATTTAAGTATTTTATGATTTTAACAAATAGCATTAAAAAAAAAATAAAGAAAAGCTAGTTATAACCAGGCATTAAGTTAAGCTGCTCTTTGCTGTGAACTTTATCAACGTAATAAACCAAAATAAAAATAACAAAGAAAAAAAAATTTAATGTAGCTATAACTTTATTAATAAAAAATAAAATTAAATGAGTATATATTTTAGAAAGAGTTAAATACAAATCGTTTTAATCGTCCTAACTATGAAAAAGGAAAGAATTATGTTCAGTGTTATAGGCCCCTATTATAACTCCCGACCTATCGAGTCGAAAGATTTACATTTGAAAAATAAAAATTGCGATTTTGTTCAAAGTCACTGTAAGAATAACAATTTAACCGATTTTGAAATATAAAGGTGAACATTCCATAAAAACCTAGATTTACATTTCAATATGCCAAATTTTGGACATTTCAGGTAAATTGTATTTATGTGATTCGAAATCCGTAATGCCGAATAGTCACATTCTTTAAATTTTTCTTGTGAATTGCGGTTCATATGTAATAGATGCTTAAAGCTGAGAAGAATTCAGATTATCATGGTTAAAACATTTTAACATAAACAATGCGAAATGATCTACAAAGGAATGTAAATTATGAAGACAATTACCAGAAAGTTACCTAAAGTTTCTGATTGATAAGATTATGAATTAATTAAATTCTTGTGAAGGTAAATAACAGTGGGTAATATACAGTTTCTGGCACAAAATTTCTGTGCCCTCAGCCCTATACTGTGGTTTTCGAAAAAATTCAACAAAAATAATTAATGAAGATTTTTTAATAATAAGAAATTCTATATACCTACTCCTGAAATACATCAGCCAAGTTGAGGACTTAGCACTATTTGGGGAGGTGATCTCACTTGGACTCATCAGTTAACTAGTGAGGAACTTGTCAATACGCATAGTTTTAGTTAAGTTCAGTCATTGAATAATTACAAACATAACAAAACTTACAAATCAATCGTCATGTCAAATTACATGCAAGCAATAATTTCATTTTCTGAATGAAAACGAATAAAAAAAAAAAAAAACCTAAGGCTCCCGGATCTAAGCACCTCATATATATGGGACATTCGCAAAACAAAGTATGCCATCTAAAAGGTCATTAAAGGTCATCCATTTTCAGAAATTGGTCAGGCTTGGAAAACTTGTAATCCAAGCATAAACTTTTTTAAGGTCAGCGATTTTTAGCACGTCATTTGTGGAATATTCGAAAAAGTGAAGTGCTAAAAATCGCTATGACCTTGAAAAAAAGTTTTAAAAAATATTAAATTTCCCAAAAAGGACCAAATACTTTAAATGAATGTTTTAGAACGATACAGTTATTAAATATTTCGCCGCGATGCGGCGATACTACCGCATTATAATGAATATGTGTTGCCACCTAGCGCAGGATTTACCCGGTGTCCCTTCTGTTTGTTATTATTCAAAATAATTCAGTTCATCTAAGGGGCAAGTTATAGCATTCATTGAAACTCATCATTGAAAATTTTAATTTTCAGTTTTGAGGCCCTAAAAAAGTGATATCAGTGATTATTTTGATGCCAATAAAATGCTAATGACTCGATTATTATTTCTAGTCAAAAAAATATTTCATTTTGGCCCTACCTTTCACATAAAATTATTTCTAAGATTTCAATGATCAATGATAAGGTAGTTCAATCATTGAAAAAAAGAAATTCATTTCCTGCGATATAGACTGGCAAAAAATGAAATATTTTTTTGACTAGAAATAATAATTAATTTACCAGCTTTTTATTTGCATTAAAATAATCACTGATTTCACTTTTTAAGTGCCTCAAAATTAACAATTAAAATTGTCAATGATGAGTTTCAATGAAAGCTATAACTGGCCCCTAACATAAAGATTTCATGACGAATATCTACATAGTGTGAACTTTTTCCATCAAGATTATAATTCGTAATCTTTAAAACAGAAAGTTTTTGTTTTTTATCTGGGGCCTGGCATTGTTGGTGTACGAAGGTTTTTTTTTATTAACAACGTTTTTTCCGCATTCCTTTGGTCCATTAAAATCATTATAGAATCTAATCTTCCAGTTCAAAATTAAAAATTTAAATCTTTAAAATTGGTTCATTTTCGACACAGCGTGATATGACGACACAACACAATGCTTTAATTTTTGCTTGACTCTACTTAATTCCTGAGTAGGTACCCCAATATTATGCAATTCTTATATACTTCGACTTAAACTTTTACCGATCTATGATGCTTTTTGTCGAGAATATTAGCTAAAAATTTTAACAGCACCTACGCTACCAATCTACTAAACAACTGTTAAAACAGCCAAATAGAAAAATCTCGTTTCTCTTAAAAACGGGTTCTACGATTTTGGTAAAAATAAAATGCACGACTGGATCACACTGTAGATTGAAAGTCTGAATAGTTTAGATGTATTCATCTGATTTTCAAAGAAATAAATAAGTTATGGGAGCTTAAATTTTATGCCACCTGCCACAAACGTAATTTAGTTTAACGTAGTATTATATCGTACCTCAGCTCTTTGGTGCAATGTCAACGTAATTGCTATTTTCCTAAATGTTGAGGAATCACGTTTAAAGTTTTCTTTCTTATTTAAAATACAATTTTGCCTTCAAATAGTCCTACAGAACTGACTTTGAGAGTCCTAAAAATCACTTAATATTCTGTGAGTTAAATTTAATAGAATGTATGTAGGTATTATTATTTATTTTTTCCACCTGACACAAAAACAAAAGTTTTGGAAAAAAAATGCAATTACGTCGAGGTGCGGAATGTGAGTACCTACACAAATCTTTAATCTGAGCAATATAGCACCGCGTGGCACATATGCATGCGCAACTTAAAGTTTATACTGAAAATTGTTAAAAAATAAATATAATTTGAAATAAATTGATTAAGGGCCAGTTTCACAGTGCACACTTAACAAAATAAGTGGCACTTAATTTTCCCATTTTGGCACTTTAGCCGCAGTTTTACTACCTGAGTAAGTGGAACTTAAGTGGCCAACATGGGAGACTTAAGTGTGACTTATTCCGACACATTTACAATGTGAAATTGGGAATTAGTTTTCCATATTGGGCACTTAAGTGACACTTACTTCACTGTGAAACTGGCCCTAAACCTCTGAATGAAATTGATTTTACACCAACGCCTTCTGAATTCTTAAGCAAATCTCAATTTATGAGAAAAGAAATTTAAAAATCGATGGAGCGGTTTTTAACAAAATAATTTTTGTAAAATGTATAAAATTTTATAAACAATTTTATGAAAACATATTGGTACGAAATTTTTTATTATTTATTTATGCGGAGTTAAAAAATGAATTTTGTAAAAAAGTCATCTACCCATTTTCGAAATATTGAATCTACAAAAAATAATTTTGAATTTTTTTTTTTAAATATGTATGTACATTTATTTTTTTGAAAATTTTGATATGAATTATTATTCATACTTTTTAGAATCTCTTGTGTAAAAAATTTCATTAAAATCGGTTAGATAGATAATGAGATCGTCGAAAATCAAAAAATGGTCATATGAGAGATATATAAACGATAGATATATTTTTTTCAAAAATATAGGGAAGATTGTACTGATATCAGGTCATATACAATTTTAAATCAAAATCGTAGGAGTCGTTTTTGAGAAAAATGAGATTTTCCTTACAGGCTTTTAAACACTATATGAAAGGTACCGCTATTTTAGGTTATAAAAATAATATTCATTTAAGATCTGCTAGATAACTGCTGGGTGCAAGTTTAATAAAAATCGATCAAGTCGTTTTCGAAATTTTGGTATAAAATTCTTTTCAAGCTTTCTGAAACATTCTTCATTCAAAAATTGATGAAGAACCCTCTTTGAGAAAATCGAAAGTAAAAAAAAAAAAAATTTTTTTGGAGGTACCATTTATAACCATTTTTTCATAAAATTGCAACTTTGTAAAAAAAATTATAAATTTTTTTTTTAAGTAAAAACCCCATTTTCCGTTATGCGATTTTTCTGACAAAAACCTGAAACGTAGTTTTTTAAAGAACAACTTTGATTGCGTTAATGTGTTTTATTCGTTGCTGCATAGCCAGTGCAGCATTCAAGTCTGAATAAAGCGATTTAACTTACTCGCCATCTTCATTTTAATAATTCAAATTTCGATCGCCAGCACAGCCATCTTTTTTTCTGACTTCCAATTCGCCAGCAATCAAATTGTGCTGCGCTGGTTATGCAGCAATGAATAAAACACACCTTATTTCAGCTCAAACATCACTCGCTCATTGTTAATTTCTGTCTGAAATATACAATAATTAAACTAACTAAACAATAAATCATTTAATGTTAATATTTTTCCTAAAAAAGTTTGAAGAAATTTCAATTTATAAACCGCAACTATTTGTTGCCGCAGGAATCTTAACGCACAACTGAGAAAAAAAATTGTAACTAACGCAACGCGGTGAAGTGGGTTATTTTTTTTTTTTTGAAGATCTGTCCGATGTGTCAATCTGAACTGATACCTCGATTCAAGATTCTCCGATTTCGAACAAATCGAACCTAGCCCTCATTTATACATATTTGTTGTTAATACTTTCAGTGTTACAAAATGTAGGCAATTATCTGTAGCCAAATTCCTAAGCCCAATATTTCCAAAGCAAAACAGAATATGCAAAGCAAATGCAGAAATCAAGTTGAAATGTCAATGTTTGCATTGCAAGCATATCGTTGGCTAGATACATAAAGCAGCTTTGGACAAAATTAAGATTTTGATGCCATTTTCTTAAAAAACACATTCTTCACAGATTGCTTTGTAATCACTTTTGTCCATTGTATCGTAGTTGCAGCAGAATCTTAAAAATTATGCAATTTTTGTTTGTTTTTTTGCTCTCCTGTAAAATTGGCCAAAGTTGACTTATAGCAGTTTTTTCGTATTTAGCCGAGCATGTGCTATTTCAGAAAGAATGTTTGCTTAAATTGTTATTTCTTGCAGGAATTAATCTTCTCCTGGACCCATCCTCGTTCTGATGGGCGGCCCAGCTTTTCCAAATTCTAAAACTGTTTAGGGAAAACTTGTTTAGCAGGGATATTTACGTTTGCAGTTTGGAACTGTTTGCTTAGCATAATTTCCGCAAGTTTTGCGTACATAGGCAGAATTCCTAAGCGCAAAACTTGCTATACCAAAAATTATTTTTTAATTTTTTAACGCAATATTCATAAACTACATGCAAGTTTTTGCCATTAAAACACAAAAATTATTCATATTTTGACCATTTTGCAGGAAAATCGAAAATATTGAAAAACCGCTGTTAATCTGGTATTAAATTAATCTAAAACCATAATTGCATCTTATACCTAACATTCTTGCATTTTATTTTTGTTTACTATCGAAGATTGTAAAAAGTGTTGCATAAACAAGCATCTCTGTCTACTCTATAGCTACACTCACGCCATATAAATTTTCACAAAGATAGATTTTTTTTAGCCCGGGGGGTTTAAATTATCAAAATGAACAAACTCAACCATAGATAGAATGAAAATAAAATTAAATTATATTCTAAATAATTTTCCAATCCATTGCTTCTTCCCACTCATCAGACACTATACCTATAATTAGTACACAATTGCAATTGTTAATTCATAATGAAATTCCTAGAATATAATATTATATAATTCGATGAAATGCCTTTCTAAGTATTATACCTACAGAATTATTGACACTGACAACTTTTGCAATTATTTAATTAAAACAGATCATTCATTGAATAATTGTTTTCTGAGAATAAACTTTATCGTACGCCAGGCCGGCCGGCCGTATATTGTGGTTCCATTTCCATAATATGAAAAAAAAAAAAAAAGAACCACAAGTAGGAAACAATTTATTCTGCAAACGTACCGTATATATGTATATATATGCATAAATTAACAATAGGTACATTTAATTTTTGTACTTATTTATTTTATTATTCAGGTCCACAGTGGGTGTAGCATAAAGTGGTTTTTTTCTAGAAATTAAAATTTTGTTTAAAGCATTTTTTTGTACAAGGCGGGACAAGAGTAATGTCATAAATTTGTGTTCCATCGTTGCCAGATCTGTGTGAGCGGTTGATTTGTCCTGCTGGAACCAATAACACCCCAGGCTTAATTCAGAAACTTGCATCTGTATGTAGACACCATTTGCAAAAATTATGGCACATTCACAATTCACATTACAACAGTACTTTTGCCCTAAATTGTATGTACATAATGTAGGGTAAACTGGTCAACAGTGAATCACTTTTTACTTTCTGCGCTGTAGTTGTTCCATTTTTAATAATTTAGTAATAGGCATTGAATTATTTTTCCACAGCTTTTCAATGTTTAAACGGTGAAAAAATTAAATGAACTTAACCATTCCATGTGATTCACTGTGTCCCATGGGTGTGCATAGTGAATAAATGATGGTATGTACATAATGAATCAAGGATTAAAAATCAGTTTATTGAGTAAAAAAACATTTATATTTATTAATTCATAGGTAAACATATATGTACATACATATATTAATTTTCCCCTAAACTAAAAAACAAAACCAAAAGCTCTTTTAGCGTAAATAAAAAATAAATAAAAAACTTAACAATGCAGCTTGTTTTTTATTCTCACATTTAAGGAACTTAAAGATAAATAAAACTTGTAATTCAGTTGGTTGTAATTGCTATAGGCTTTTACCAATAATCCATACTTCAAAAATTGACATTGAATGAAACTTTTAAATTCTGAAGCCTCAATCAGTGGTTCACTGTTTACCATTTTAAATTGATAAATTGTGTGCCATGTTGTCATTTTACAAAAAACATGTTTATAATGTATAAATAATGCGTCCACTGTAATTTAAGCTTGAGACTAAATAAGTTGACCGATTTGTTTTAAATAGACTTTTCACGAAAATACCTCTCAAAAATTTAAAGATTTTGATTAAACTTGGTGCCTTTAATGACCGAAGAAATTGTAACGAAACTACGTTTCAGGTTTTTTCTACAAATTAATTTTATTGGAAATAGGGTTTTGATGTTTTTTGACAAAATGCTACGTCACCAGGTTTTAAGCAAGGCATCGCTTTATCATCCAGTCTCATTAACATCGTTCTTGAAGCTATTTTACGTAACTCGCAAGTCAACAACAGAGGTTAAATTTTTCAAAAGTCTGTTCAACTACTTGCTTTGGCAGATGATATTGATATTATCGGGAGAACGAAGCGAGCTGTTACCGGTGCATTTGCAAAAATTGAAGCAGAGGTGGCGAAAATGGGTTTGGCTGTAAGAGAGGACAAAGCGTAGTATATGCTGTCATCTAGAAAGGAATCTTCGAAGCTCACTTCCACTATTACCTCATAAAATGAAATCAGTGCAGAGATCAAACGAAGAATCATTCTTACCTATCGCTGTTTCTTCGGGCTAAGAAGGTATTTAAGCAGTAAAGTCCTCTCTCAAAGAACGAAGGAGACTTAAAAGTAGTAGTCAAAAATGGATGAAAATTTGTTTCGATGCTTTTGAGAGGAAAATTCTTCGGGTAATTTTTGGTCCAGTGTGTTCAAAACCGGGATTTTGCCCGATGGGCCCTTGGGAGAACAAAAAGTGCATGAAAGCCCGTGGAGTACTTTTTGTTCTTTTATAAGAAAACTTTCTCATAAAATTGTATTTCTAAGGTACTTACAGTAAATATAGAGCTTTGGGGCCCCAAAGGAATCTCAGCAAGCCCACACAGCTCTGTTGGGGGCCCCTACAATGAAAATAAAGCTGTTAGGTCTCTACAAAAATTTTTTTGCTCTTGGTATTAACTTTATATTCTATAGGTTTTTGAAGAACTTTAAGTAAAGTTTTCAGACCAAATTTTAGGGCCTCAGAAACAGAATAAAAAAGGACAACAACGATGTATCGATTGCTGTGTTTTTTTGAAATTTTTTTTATTTACCGTTGTTTTTGGAAATAATTATTTGAGTTCACTTGAACTTATTAATTGAAATAATTATTTTTCACTCCATTTTTCTTATTTTCCTTTTTTGTGGCCCTTTTTCTTAAAGTCCCAGGAGGCCCTATGACTTCCAGTCCACCCCTGAGTGTGAATCGAAAGAGTATGGAGGAGAAGATTTAACCACGAACCTTACGGGCTTTTCCAACGACGTCGATCAGGTCAAAAAGCTGAAAATACAGCGGCTGAGATGGCAGGGACACGTGGAACCTATGGTCGCACTGACAAACTAGCCCGACGGGTCTTCGAATCTACCCCTGACGGTCTGTGCAGCAGAGGAAGACCCCACCATAGGTGGCGCGCAGAAGTGGAGAGCGACCTCAATCAACTTGGTATGTGCGCAACTAGAAGCAGCTAGCTAGGGACCGAGCTGGGTGGAAGGTGTTGATTGAGGTCGTAGTCCATCCTGGACTGTAAGCGCCATCTATAGTAAAGTCAGTAAGCCCCATGTTCATAATTTACAAACTAAATATTTTTTTTTGCATATAGACACTTCTTCTCTCAGGCCAATAGATATTAAAATTCATTAAATAAATTCAAAAAATAAATAAATTTTGTGACGCGACAGCTTGTGTAGAACCAGTCATTTTGTTGAATGAAAAGTTTTAGCTAATAAATATAAAAGAATAAACATATTTCAATTATTATTTGTGTCTTATTTTATTTAAGTTAAAGCATTTCGAAAAATTCGCATAGTCTTTTGTTTAAAATTTAAGATTTTGATGCGCAGCGAAGTTCCATTGCAGTCTTTTCATCAACAATGGTATTTTTCCATTCAGTCTCTAGTGATTTTCCGTCATCCTGAAAATAAAAAAAAATTAGTTTTTTCATAAAATATTATAGTCCAATGATAGCTATAAAAAAACTCTAAACTTACAGTGAAAATGACATCCTTCTTTCCTTGCTCGAATTCGCCAAACATCTCAAAGACATCATTCAATTTACCCTCACCGCCAAATTTCTCTGACAACAAACTACACACATGAGCAATGTTATCCTTTTCGATTTTATCCATGTTCTCGCGAACTACCATTGCTCGTGGCATAGCAGCTTCAAAGTTGCAAGTTTTTACTTCAGTAATGGCCTTCTTCTCCATGTTAGGGCACAAAAGTTGCATATTCTTGTAATTGTTCAATTCATTTGCTTTGACAATCAACATTTTGTCATTGGGGGTTGATTGAACATCACATGGGCTCTTGCCACGTTTCTTGCTCAATAAACCAGCAGCAGCACGAGCGCGTTCTTGAGTTGCATCGAATTTACTAAACGAATAAATAAAATGAAAGATTAAGAATTGGTTCGAAATATTTTAAAAAGAAGTTAATACTTACACAGGATTCTTGGTGAGAACGTCCTTTGAGAGACTTGGATCAACTACTACAACGTAGAGATTATTTTCCAAAATTGTTTCATAAGCCAAGATCTGTAATTTTTGATCGTAAGCAGTCTGAATTTGAGCAGGTTTAACCATTGTAGCATCAGCCTTGTTTTCCTTAACAGCCTTAACACAATCGTCCATTAGGACACAATCAAGCTCTGGACGGATGTCGCGAGAATAGGCAGCACGGAGCATGGTCTCGCACTTCTTCATTTCAATATCTTGACTTACACACAAACTATAAGGAAGAAAGATACAAGTTTCAAAGTTTTTTTTTGTTTAAGACATAAACTAAATTCCCAACCAACCGTATCTTGTTAATTGCACTACCATCACGTTCAATGACATCTTTGTATCCAGCACGTTCCAAATATTCTTTGGGATCGACAATTTTCTCTTTGTTGTGATAGACAAGATCAGGTTCGATCAAAAGATCAGCTGCAGCTTTTTTATTTTCAGCCTTAAGACCATTGGTAAAGAATTTCTCAAGTCGAGTTTGAAGGCGTTCTAGAGCGGATTTTTCTTTAACGGTATCAGTGTTACTGATATATCCCTTCCAGGGGCGTTGAGCCCATGAGCATGGGGGTCCTGTGATGGAACGACGGGTTCCATCTTCACAGAGGTATTCAAAGTTTGCTGCATCGGTACTTTCACCCTTAGTTCCAGCAATGAGCTATTTATGAGGAGGTTTTATTATTAAAATGTCGTTTAGGAAATAAATCTAAAGAAAACCTACTCCAAAGTATTTCTTGATGTAAGAAGTCTTAGTGAAAGCAACATCACCCTTGCCCTTGTCCAAACAACGAATAGCACCATCATAGCCAGAGAATTTGTCAGGATAGTTACACTTAACGGGATCTTCACACAAGGCACAGAGATTTGAATACTTCTTCCCTAAAAAGATCAGAAAGTAAAATTATTAGTTTCTTTCACTGATCTCTTTTTTGTAACTTTTTGAATTTTTTATTTCAGACTTTGCATCCAATTTTAATATGAGTTGATTAGACTCACATATAAAAACTTTCACTTCTGATCTAACTGCAATCTTTTTTCTAACAACTTGCACAACTTTAAAATATAGGTACTCACTTAAAGCTTGATTGATTTCAGGTTGTGGTGACAAAGTTCCGACCAAACAGGATTGTGAGAAGAAGTCAGACAATGCCTTAAGTTCGCGTTCAGTAGATGATAGTTTAGGGTCCATGGAAACCTTCAAGATTCCAGTGTTCTTCAATTTTGTGATTGGGATCTATTGAAATAAAGAAAAATAAAATAAATCCTTAGGTCAATTCTATAATATAGAATTTTCTTTTGTCTTCATACTTTGTAGCCAACATTTCTTCCAAAGCCAGTATGACAAGATTTGGCACCTTGAAGTTCCTTTAAGCTATGAATATTGGAGTTTTTCTTCACTAGAATTACACCTTCATAACGGAATTCAGCTGCATTTAAAAAAAAAAAAATAGAACACAAATTTAATCTAAATGCTGAGAGTTAATCAAAATTATTCTAACTTACCATCCTTCTCAACTTGAGTCCTAAATTCCGAAATGACTTTGTAGTCTTCGTTCTTCTTGTGATAAGCAACATACATATCTTCTGGATCAGCAGCTAAAACATCAGCTTTACGCTGATTAATCAAATCCAAACATTCCAAACGATCACGTCCTTTTACACATTCCATATGAATACCAGCTTCAGATGGATCTTTAAGAAGATCCAAACAATCCTGATAGAACTTTTCGGGAACGCACATTTTGTCTATAGAAGCGAAGGACACATTTATAATCAATAAATTTTTTTTATTGTTCTTGTTGTTTTTGTTGTTGCTACTTACAGATTTGTTCATTTTGAACAGAACTAGCTGAACATACGGCCGCTAAGGCTAGAACTAGAACGGTTTGAGTTAACTTTGAGGCAAACATCTTGTCGTTAAGTTGAACACGAATCGACTGATGTCTTCAACTTGGATTCTGGTTCCTTTATATAGGTGTGGCTTTTAACATGATGGGGTTTTTTGTTTTTTTTTTTTTTTCTTTTTTTTTATGAACTTTTCATCTTGATGGCTATTTCCATTGGGATTGTGTTTTGTTTATTATACTTTTATTTATGTATTTTGTTGTTGGGACCCCTTATCCGTCCATGCACCTATGTTATGCTTTGTCGTTATCTTAATTCGCAATGCAGTAGTTGTCGTTTTTAAATTTAACGTGTTCTAAGGGTGATTGTATTGGTTTTTAAAAAGTTTAAAAAGATGGAGCTTAATTTTTTTTTTAAATTGGCAATATTACTTAAATGTATGTATTTTAAAAAATTTAGAATTTTCAAATACTCAGTTTCATAATTCTGTAAATTCAAGTTGGAGTCAAAACTCTTTTTTTTCAAAATTTATTTATTCTCTAAAATTTTTTTTTAATTTTACATTTGTTTATTTATTTAAAATAAATGTAATTATTTTATTGATTTTATTAGTAAACCGGTGTTCAAAATTAACGCAAGATTTTAATTTGCCGTCATTTGCATAATAAAATAATGGCAACCCTTAAAATAAAAACAATTTGACAGCTGACAGTTCGGGATTAGTATAAATGGAGCAAAGTCCCCTTTCACACGAGGAAACTGAGTTTCCAGCAACTTTCAGTTTTTAGGTGAGAAGGGCACCAAGTAAGAGGATTGAACGGTCTACGATTGGTGGGAATTGAAAATTAAAAGAAAACGTCAAAAAATCTACAGCAACTTGTTTCCTCATGTGAAAGGGGACAAAACACTAGAGAAAAACGTGTTTTTACTGTTGAACAATATTTCAAAAATATGAAAGATTGGCATCTACAGTTCGAAAATTTCAATGTTCCTGGAGTTTAACAAACACTCTTATGGCACTCTGCTTCTTTATTGACATTTGAACGAATTGGGTTTGGACAACTAGTGTGTTTAGCATCCATCAGCAATTGATCCAGTCTCCCTGAATTTTTCAATTACTCTCTTCACAATTGACGATATGTTAAGTCAATATTTCGACCATATTTTGAATTTTCGATATTTACAACATTTTTTTTTTATTTTTTTATAAATAATTTCGTAAATATGAGACTAATTTATTTTTATATACAAAATATTTTTAAGGATTATACAGACACTTGAGTCAAAATTTTTAAATTTAGATAGAGATTTGGATAATGTTTCAAAAATATTTTGACATACGCATTTTTGAAATCAAGTTTTGATGCAAACAGATTCAGAATTATAACTGTAATTAATTTTAACAGCTTGAACTAATTTTTTTGCGACACAAATTCATAAATTTAATGTTAAATCTGTTCACTAAAAATCGTTATAATTTAAAATTGTATATTTTAAAATTTTGATTAAAAATGATGTACATACAGAGGTATAATTTTATTACAAATTATTTTGTTACTTAAAAAAAAAAACAACAAATTAAAACAACAAATTAATATTGAATATGTGTAAACTTAAAAAATCCCCCAGCGATAAGGTTATTGAGCCATCGTGCCCTGAAGCAATTCAACCTGGGGAAAAAAGCTGGAGAGGGAGGAATAAAACGGGCAAAAAGTTCTCTCTTGTTTCGAATGGAATAACAAAGTTTAATTACTAATACAAATAAGTTGCTTGTTTTAAGAAGAAAAAAAACAACAATCTGATGTCATAAGCAATTCTGAAATACTCGGGCAAACGATTTTTTTTGTTCGAAAGGTTACATTGAAAGTCGTTACAATGTAAACAAAATTTTACGCCAGTTTTTTTAGTTCATTTGTGATTGAAGGAAAAGTTACTCAGGGTTTATAGTGTTGTTCAAAATCGACCCAGTGTGTTATGATAGCCCATTAAATTATAAGGTTCAAATTTATTTGCAGTTTAAATTCTAGCAGCCGTATCTTTAAAGAAATTTTAAAACTTTAAAATACCTATAAACAGTGAGAAATCAGTATATATAATCAATTTACACATTTAAGCAGGCCTCTTTAATTAAACGCCATTCACTGAGTTTAAAGGTTACTTAAAGCCATTTTAAATATAATTTGACATCTGATAATAATTGATTTTGGTTATTTACTAGCTGGTCCGCCCGGCGCAGCGGTCGGCTTTGCTAGGAATTTTTCATTAATTTCAGCATTTTAAAAAGTAAAAATAAAATTTATAGGTCTTTAAACAAACCACCTTTATAAGGAATTTTTTGGCACGCTCCAATAATTTTTATACACAAATGAAGCAGTCTGATATCGTAACGCCATCTGTTGGCGATCTCACTTTAGTTAGGGGTAAAATTCGGCAATGTTTATTTCGTAGTATTTGTCATTTCTTATATAGAAACAATTTTTTCTTCTTCCTATACAAAATGTAATTTTCAAATATTGTATCACCATCCCCCCCTTGAAGTATGCTAGATTTGCCAACTTTTCCGGTCGACATTTTCGGTGTCTTTATTTATTTCAATACGAAACCAACATAAAATTGAAAAATTGAAAAATCTAATTAAATACACCTTTTTGACATTTATAAATAGTATTCATAAATGTCAAAGCGGGATACTAAATCGACTAAATTGTCCGCTATTGTTTTATGTCTGTTTGGTTACTTGAAACGTTGAATGACTTAGTACGACGCACGTAGCACAATTTGCTGTTAAATCTCATAGATAAAAATGATAAGACGTAGCAACTTGTAGCAAGAAGTTGCAGTTACCAAACACACATTAGTTTTGTTTCTTTACTTCCCAAAACAGCCACTTTCTAGCACATATTTCTGTCAAAGTCCATATAAAAAAATAAAATTGTACTAGAATTGGTCAAAATTGACAGTTTTTGTCGATTGTTTTAAATAAAATTATGCCTTTCGAAAATCAATATTTTATCAAAATGTGACACAAATATATAATTATTTTTCGGACAAAGGAATATGAATGGAGTTTATGTTAGCATGGTTTATGGGAATAAACTCTGTTTTCTGGATCGAGCTACAGCATTTGACATTTTTTCGGCGCTAACTTTAATTTTCCACATTGTGATCGTACATTACGAAATGAAAATTATGGCATGGAATTGAATAAGCACCGATTCACATTTCGCTTTCACATTTTACCTTCTCGTTGCAAAATCAATCGGTGATATGAACTAAACTAACCGTCTGTTTTATGTGGAAATTTCATTTTCACTCGAATTGAGTACATGAGACATTTTTGATTACTCGGATTAGCCGGGTTATAAATATTTAATATTTAGCGAGTTCAATGCAGTTCTCATTCCGAACGTTTCGCTTCAAATTACATTGAGCGTGGACACCGTGAAACTTTCTACGCAAGTTGTAGCTGACAGCGGTGCGTATGAGGCTTACTGGCAGACCACAATGCCCTGCTGCAACTGGAATCGGAGCCACAGCTGCAACTGCTTTCAAAAAAAGTCGTACGTCGTTTTTTTTATCTGCCAACAATGAGCTGTACAGCTTTTTGTATATTTAAAAAAAAAAAAACAGCATCAAATTAATTTTCACTTTTTTTATTTGCAATATTTTTTGTTTTAATTAATAATTTTTTTCGCGACACAAATAAGCACTAAAAACTTCAATATTTTTGCTTCCGGCTCTTTTTTTCTTCATATAAATTGAAACGTCAAAAGTGCTGCACGCACGTGAAAAGTTAACTGCAGCTCCGTCTGCTGTTGCGTACCATTCTGCTCGTAACATTGATTTTGTACGTATTTAATATTTTGGCAGGTGTTCCAGCTTCGACTCCGGCTGCGGCTCCGTCGCATTTTGTTCAGCAAGTTAACTTGCTAAGAAGAGTATCAAGTTAACTCTGTAAACCAAAAAGTACAGTATAGGTATAATCTGGAAGCGTGTAACATGGATATTGTTTTTTTGCAAGATGTGGTACGTTTGAAATAAAATTATTGAAAATGATAGAACTAAGTACAGAGCCTTGAGGAACTTTAAAACAAATTTAATACATGTGCAGCGTACATATTTTCTTTTTTTTTTTCTAAAAGTTCCCTGCGAATTTAAAAATTGTAAAGTTAGGGAAATTAAACAGAACCAATTTGTAGATGATTCATCCATGTTATTCTTTGTCGAAGACTTTTTCAATACCTATAGCAATATTGCAACACTACAGCAGTCCAAAGTTAGAAAGTTTTGAAATAAGCCTGTTCTTATCTTTTTATTCATAGGACTTGGCGGTAAGTGGAATGATCTGCTCTTAAGTCAAATAGCTCAATAAGATTTTATACACATATACATATTACAATATAGCTACCTCGATGTGCTGAAATGGCGATCCTTTAAGACTTTTTCAAATATATTACTTTAAGGTGCTTAATGTACTTATAGGGACGTAACAAGTTGTCTTTTGCCTTGCTGGGCTTGTCAATTCAAAGATTATTTCCATTTTTCGACAAAACAAAATTTTTGTATTATAAATTTTAAATCAAATTATGTCTCTAAAAAAAATAGTCTGAAAACATTGCTTAAAAAATGTTTCTGAAACATTGTTTCATGTTTCGAAAACATTTAAGAAATCTGTTTTCGTTCTGAAAAATGTTTATAAAATGTTTTATTTTAGGCTGGGAAGAAGTCAGTTATAGCTATTTATCAATGATTATTTTAATTGCTAATTTTGAGAAAGCACAATAAGTGATTAATTTGAAGCCAAAAAAAAGCCGATGTCTTTAATTAAATATTTCTGTCTTTCAATTTTTCAATGATCATATATTTAATTTTTTTTTTTTTTTTTAATTCTGCTATAATTTTTTGCAATTATTGGAATTTACAATATCAGCTTATCTGAAACCTGTTTTCAAAATTCAGTTTTTGCATCTACAAATAATTTAAAAACTATTTAAATATGAAGTTTTTGAAATGAACTTAAAAGCACAAAACAATTTCTCTTATAGGCCCATACATTTAAAACGAAAAACGCCTGGCGCATGCAATAGATAAAATAAGGACTATCAGTCTTATTTATAAACCCATTCCAAAGTACATAATCAGTTGGAACTTTTGTCTACTTAGACACTGTCTAACTATTTTCAAATTGGTGGAAATATGCTTTATTTAATAAAAATAAATATCATATTATTCACGGTTAATATAATCTACTCTTGTGTCTTAGTTAGGCAGCTATAAAATAACAATAAATAAGGTTTTTAAACACATTTTCCAAAGTTGGACAGTTGTCCAAAGTTAAACAACTTTTATAAATAAGACCAAATATGTCTAACTTTGGACAGCTGTTCAACCCCGAAATCTTATTTATAATCATGTTCCCTCGAGTGTTTAGTTGTCTAAACCTATTCTAAAGGGGGTATGTTCAATGCACAAAAAGTTGAAAATTAAATGAAATGGTCATTGAACGTATCCAAATGTTTACGAAATTGACAGATTACAGGGATGTTTGTGAGTGTTTGAGAACATATTTAATTAGCTGTTAGAATGCGTTTATAAATAAGGAGATGTCCAAATATTTAGACAGTGGTTAGCCGGACAACTGTCCAAGAATGTTCTAAGGAAACCTAATAAATACGACTGTATATGTGTAAGTTCAGTGTAAATTGTAGACTAGATCGTGAAAAAGTTTATATCATTTTAAATACAATCAAATTATTCTATGTATGCATCAATTATCTATTGCATGGGTCCTATGTTTTTCGTTTTAAATGTTTGAGGTTAGGTAAAATATTTTATTTTTATTTTTTGGTTAGTTTAAAAAAATATGTTGTATTTAAATAATTATTGTCTGCTGCTACATTTTTTCTTGGTATGTTTGATTTAGCAATAAATTTCAAAAACTGGATGAGATTGTGACAAAATCAGATTTCAGGTTTACTTTAGTTGCTCATCGCCTGATCATTAAGAAGAGATTGTACCTGCCTTTAAAGTTTTTTTTGGTTTTTCCCTTTACGTTGTACAATGACATACAATGTATTTGTTATACTAATATTATCTGGAAAGCCCCTATATGGGACAGATCCTAGGATTCACCCGCAATTGTTAGGTATTACCAATGACGATTGATAAGGTTGATTTATTTGATTAAACAAAATTATTAAAGTACCTATACAGTGCGAATGCGACCCATAAGACAGCCACCACAGAAAGGGAATTCCCAAAGATGAACAACATTGAAGAAACAATGTATATGCTACTCTTCTATTCGGTATAATGCTGGAATCATGAAAAGTGCTTCGCAAGATAAGACTTTGATTTTTTAATTCTTATCCAAAATCATGGACTTTTAAAAAGGCCCAGCAGGCAATATGGGTAGTAAAGCCCACTCGAGATTACTTCAGTACTTTTCAGAAAAGCTTAGAAATTTTCAATCTCATTAATGCAACACAGGACGGTTTTTCCCCGGATAAATTCATTCCCTGTTTTCTCTGTCTAGTGCTGGCTCTTTATAGTTGGTGTTTTTGGTAACGTGAAATTTCTTGCTAATTTGCACAAGTTTTCATAAAATTTCATAATTTGCTGTCAAAACCCATTAAAAAAAAAATGCAGTTTTTTTGGAAATTTGTTAGAAAAAACGTTACCAATCAGGCATAGTGTGCATCTTATTTTTAGTCTTTCTTTGTAGTAGTACTCGGTAGTAAGACCGATCTTAACATACGGTGTGTCAGTATGGTGGACCGCTCTAGATAAAACAACAAATGTTGGCAAACTAAGCAAGGTCCAACTGTCAGCTTGTCGATGCATGGGTGGAGTACTCCGTACGACCCCTGCCGCTGCATTGGATATTTTGTTCCATCTCACACCTCTCGATATATTTTGCAAACAAACGGCGGCAAGCACAGCTATACGTCTTAAAGCTTCCTCACAATGGTCCAACTATGATATTGGCCACCCGATCATTCTGAACTCATTCAGATCACTCCCAAGTATAACAGATTACACCACCCCACATCTACCGTTCCATAAAAACTTTCAGGTTACCATTCCTTCCAGATCTCTCTGGGAGGACCTGACCATCCTGGAAGATGAATCGATCCACTTCTATACTGACGGTTCTAAAACTGAGGACGGGGTTGGTGGAGGTGTATACTCAGATAGGCTGAAACTAAGTCTCTCCTTCCGTCTTCCCAATCACTGTAGCGTGTTCCAGGCGGAACTTTTGGCGATAAAGGAAGTCCTGTCTTGGCTCAAAGAAAACGTGATATCAACTACAGATATCCGTATTTTCTCGGATAGCCAAGCAGCCATTAAATCTCTGGATTCTGTCTCTACAAATTCAAAAACTGCCCTTAATTGCCGATCATCTCTCTTGGAGATGGCACAGCAGTTCAACATTCACCTTTGCTGGGTGCCGGGTCATAGGGACATTCCAGGCAATTGCAAAGCAGACGAACTCGCCAAAAGTGGAACTTTGCTACCTATACCGTCAAATCGGACAAATATTGGTATACCCATCGCTACCTGTAAACTTTTGCTAAAGCAAGATGCAATAGAGAGAACAAATCTTAGGTGGAGTAATATTGCCACATGTCAGGCCACAAAACAGATCTGGCCTGTGCTGGATCTGAAGCGCTCTAGGAACTTGTTATCTCTAAGCAGACTGCACATTAGCTCTGTCATAGGTGTCATTACTGGACACTGTCTAATAGGCAAGCATGCAACAAGGCTTGGTGTATTTTCTAACGACTTCTGCAGGAGTTGTATGGACGAAGAAGAGGAAGAATCGATTCCTCACCTTCTCTGTACATGTCCTGCTCTATCTCAACGACGTAGGCTCCACTTAGGAGAATTTTACTACAATGATCCTATAGTGATCTGGCAAGTCATGACATTAATAGTCTCGCTCGCTTCGTAAGAAGCTCTAAATGGTTCAACGAGTAGGAAGATAGTTTCCTAGATTCCTGTGGTATCACAATGGGCCAACCAATGGTCTAAGTGTGTCCAGCGTTCTGCTTGACAACCACATAAACCTAACCTAACCTTGTAGTAGTACAAGCGCATTGGTCGTAGATGTAGATAAATGATATAACAAGTAAGAAATTTCGATTTTAAATTCCCGCAGTTTATTCTCCTTCACTTTTTATTTTGTTTTTATCTATTTAAATAAAATGTTTAGTTCCTTTTTAGGGTTCCGTACCCAAAGGGTAAAACGGGAACCTATTACTAAGACTCCACTGTCCGTCCATCTAGGCTGTATCTCATGAACCGAGATAGTTAGCCACTTTCTATTTCTTAAAATTCTGAGAAAATTCCGTTTCGATCGGATACTATGATAGGGCTGTTGACCTTTGACTATTTGTATTCTGATATTAAATTTAAAGTTTATTTGCTCATTGAATTTTGGAAGATACATATATTCTTTTTCAACCAAAGCGTCAGGTTTTTGTGAATGCATGGAATCTTTTAAATGCATTTTTTATCTGACATTAATGGTTGAGATTTTCGACCGAATTGAAATCTTAAACAAAGATTTGCAGAAGTCAGGTCTTAGTGTTGTGGAATCGCTTCAAAAAGTAGAATATTTTGTTGATGTGCTGGGCGCTTCCTTGATTTCGACATTTATCCCAAGCAAAATCAAACTTTAAACGTCTCTCTCCTGGTTTTGCATGGGCCCATTATCACTTAATGCAAGATTCATTAATGATTCTTCTCGTTTCTACAAACTACTGGAACGATTCGCTGTAGGCCAAAAAGTAGATGTCGATGATGTAGTTAAGTTCTACAAAGATGACTTTGATAAACAAAGATTTATTAGCGATAGGGACGTATTTCTATAGCTTTTGAAAAGACGGAATGAGCAATCAAAAAATTTGACAGAAGTAGTTGATTTCTTGCAAAAATATGCCTGGAGTCGAGGGATTATTCCCGAGTTTGTACGATTCGTCCCAGGATCATCTTTCTCAAATGAACGAAGTTTCTCCGTTCTTCGTGCGTCGTTTAAAAAATTACCTTAAAACTTAGGTCAACAAAGCTGCAGAATCGGCTCAACAATATTGCTATATTGCATGTTTAGTCCGATCACACGGAAAAATCTAAATTTGGATGAATTATTATATAAATTTCATCAAAAGAATAGATAAAAACTTAAAATGAAAAAATGTTATCATTTTTTTTTATTAGTGAATTTAAGCTTTTACATCTTCCACCAACTACCCACTCGGGCTGAAGCTGTTTTGCCGGGCCTGCTTTTAAATCCTATCTTAAACTAAATAAATTTAAAAATTTGAGACACATATGCCCACAATTGAACTAAACGGACTTTTGTCCCACCGAATAAATCAATGTGCCAATAAACACCACCGGTCAAATTAACCTAACAGAGATGTTGGATAAAATTATAGATAAATTGTATTCAAAAAAATAATTAACTTTCCCACAACTTCCAATAACTTTTAACCAACTATCATTTCAACAAGTAGGTATCTGCGACACTGTTGTGTATTAGATTTTGTATTCTGTGATGTGCACCATAAAGATGAAGACGTTCAAGGGGATTATCAATTTAAGCTTCTCATTCGTGAGGGAGGGAATAATGAATTTTTATTTTGTATTTTTTTTTTTTTTTCAAAAATTAGTTATAACACGGCAATTTTACTTGCTGAATATATTTATACACCACTTATGCTTGCGTATGCAAATTTTATCAATTGTATGCCTTTTATTTTTTTTTGTTTTCATTCTACTCTGATGATAATTTTTGTTATTTTGAAATTTGTTTTCGTTTTGATATTTTTGTTTAATTAAACAGCTGATTTAAAATAAATTTGTTTACTGCGACCGGCCGGTGTTTTGTTGAGACATGCACTTTGGTTGTTAATTAGGCTTGAGATTATAAACTTGTTTTGTGGGTGTGTATTGTGTATACACACAAAATGGTTCTACACATCTTTATACATACATATGAAGTTTTGTTTTGTGATGACTTGACTTGAAGACCTATGCAATGGAAATTTTTGTTAAGCTAGTATAGATAGAGAGATTATAATGGGAAAGAAAAGAAACAAAATAAATTATGGACTTAATTTCACTGCAACACAAAAGGATGAATACAATGGGACGACTAAATTTCACTGCAACACAAAAGCAGGAATACAATGGGACATGAGAGATCGAACATTGGTTTCCTTACGGACATCTAAAAAAAAAATTAGACAAGAAGACAAAATTTTTGTAAATCCATTAAAGGCTGGAGTATATATTTATTCACTATAGTCATTTTAATCTCACAATTTTTAAGTAGGAAGATTTTTGAAGATCTTCCGAACAATAATAGAGCTTAAAATTATTTCCGATACTATGCAAAAAGGCTTTGAAACATATTCGGATCGTTTGTTAACAATTTAACACTTGGCCTTGATTATTTCTCAATTTATAGTTGCCACTTGGAGAACCAGTGCTTAGAGACTTACAACTCTTAATCATTTCTATATGCTTGTTATTGGCAGAAATTAAGGGGATCCACAATTTTTTTGCCGAGACAGAACAGCTGGAAGTTAGATGCACTTTTTCATCCACAAGAGATACTCGGAGTATTTTTCAATTCTTAGCAAGAGTCAGTATCCCCTGAAAAACATTTTGGTTTATAGGAGGCATAGGCTGGGAACTGAACGGAAGACCTTCGGCGTAACAGTCCTATACGCACTAACTATTACGCCACTGGTTGTACAAAAAAAAAATAAATAATAAGCTTCCAGATAATAAAAATAGACAAAGTCGTTTTCAAAACATTGGCGCAAAATTTTAAAAATTTTAACGCGGCTCTAAATCTACTTTAAAATGGGAGTCGGCTCTAAATAATAACTTTAAAATGAGAGTCGGCTCTTTGTAAATTTTAAACCACATAAAGTATACTTTAACGTTAAAGAGGTCTTCTAACTTTTAAACCAGCAAAACGCTTCTCTATCTTTTTAAAGTATGCTTTATCTGTGAGAAATAATCACTTTGTTATTTGTTTCGTTAGAAGAAGAAATAGACGAACGGCAGATCGAGGAAAAAGTGAGGCTTTTTTCAAAATAGTGTGAGTTACACAAACAGAAATGCATCCACACAGGGAAGGCGTGCAGTTAGACACCTAAATGCTGGGGCGCCCAAAAGAATTTTGATATGTTTTTTTTCTGTTGGGGAATGTGTTTTGATATTTTAAATCGTTAAAATAGTAAAAAAAGCTTAGTAAATTAAAGAAACAAGTGTTATAAGAGTAAATAAAGTGATTACAGGCAATACTTCATTGAAAAAAAATAGAAAACTACACGCGGTGATGCTTTAAATGCTGTAAAAGCACCTATATAACAAGCAGTGTAATTTTTGTTCATTTCACAGGTAAGCTGAGTTTCATCCACATAAAGTAAGTACAATTACTCATGCACGGACGCTCAATGGATTTGACCGCCTTGCCATCATCAACAAAAACTAATGCGACTCTGGACGAGAATTTCAATTTTCACAGATCGGGTTCAGCTAATTCCCGTGATTGAAGTGTATTTTTATTTTCAAACAATTTGCTTTTTCATAGAAAAATGCTATGAAATATCAATTGAAAAGTATTCTAAGATATGCATTGTAACTGAGAAAACATCACTTCACATTACTTTATGTGGAATATGAGACACAATTATCCCGTGAACAGAAAAAAAATGAAAATTCCGTATTACCTATAGGTGTTTTTACACGATTTAACGCAGCACTGTTTCTGGTTTTATATTTTGTTTTATAAATTATAACAAGTATTCACTGTGTTAACTTTCATTTCACTTTTTTATTTAGTATTTTCACTATTTTAACGTTTTAAAATCTCGAAATACTTTCTTAAAAATGACAGATTGGGTTCTTTTTGTTCTTTTTTTTAATTTTTCGTTCTGTTTGATTTATTCAGCTGTCAAAATTAGGCGTGTTTCATAAAAGTTTGCTGACGTTTTGTTAAACAGGTTCCTTAGTTAGAAGAGTTGTTTAAAGTGTTTAAAATTAAGAGAAATTTAAACAAGAATTTTTAAATAAACGACTGCTTTAACTAGAGTCGGGTTTATTGTTTAAACGAGAACTGTTTAAAATTTTGAGTTAAGAAAAAAATTTAACTTTATTTAAAAATTCAAGCTTAAGCTCTGTTTTGGCTAGAATGTATAGTCAGCTAGAAATTTTAAAAAAAAATTATTATAAATACAGTAAAACCCGCTTAAGAGAAACCCAGTTAAGAGAAAAACCCGCTCATCCGAAACATTTTTTTCATCCCCGATTATTTGTAAACCAATTACCTTTAAAACACTCCGCTTATAAGCGGAACTTGCTTAAGTCAAAGACCCGGATAACTGAAACATATTTTCAGTTAAATTTTATATTTTTCATTGAAAAAAACTCTCTTAAGTGAAAAAAAAATTTAATCGAACAGAACAAAAAATTTGCTAAACGCTTTTCTTTCTTTCTTTATATTTCACATCCACCAAATTTTCACCACGAAAATGAAATTTGAATTTTTGAAATGTCACAGCCGTTTTTGGAATTTTAAATCCACTTAAATGAAATTTTTGTTTCACATATCCGGACTTCGCTTAAGTGAAATTTT
The DNA here is from genome assembly GCA_929447395.1 of Epistrophe grossulariae. Taxonomy (NCBI): domain Eukaryota; kingdom Metazoa; phylum Arthropoda; class Insecta; order Diptera; family Syrphidae; genus Epistrophe; species Epistrophe grossulariae. The sequence goes on from OV839568.1 coordinate 47,827,188, forward strand.
TTTTCACTTAAGCGGGGTTCGTTTAAGTGAAAAACCCGCTTAAGTGAAAGAAAGACTGTGACATTTTGCCGTTTCTCTTAAGCGGTTTTTATTGTATAATATGTAGTTTTTTATTGTTGGCATATAAAACAAAAAAATATCTGTTTGGTATCTTTTTTAAGGAAAAGGTGTAAAACCTGTCAAACTTTGAAAGAAGGAGAAAATTCTCTCAGAGAGGAGAAAACTTGTCGAAAAGTTAACAAACGCACTGAACCACTTTTTGTATAACATGTCACTTTAGTGTACAAGACGTCGTCAAACGGTGGCAAATAATTTTGAATCTTGTAATTTTTAATTTGTTAAATTATTTTTTATACTGATTTTTATGGACTTATTTGAATCTTCTTCAAGTCTGAAATCTACGATAATCTCCGTCTGGATAAGCGCTTCTGGGGACGAAAACACTTAGCGGTGATTTTGTAGTTTCAATTTCAATTCCATGAGTCACTACCGATTGCAACACATCGAGTTCGGCCGTAGGCGATTTTCAATTAAGATGGTGAATACAATATTTTGTAAATTACTTGCGATGTCAAGTGACAGACACTGGTAGCTGTGCATTTGAACGTTTTTATACTCCTTGCACGATAAAATTTGTGTAGCAGAAATTTGCAAGTTATCCAATGGAGGGGAAGTTATTAGCTCTCTTGTTGTCCTCTCTAGTTGCAACTTTTTTGAATTAACCAACATTAATTTGAGACAATTTGTGAAAAATTGTGAAAATTTGTGCAATTTTTCAAAAAATTTCACGTTACAAAACAGAGCTAATATAAATTAAACATTTCGGTACAAAAGTCAAATCAAAAGTCAGTTGAACAGTTTTCGAGAAAAGCGAAAATAAAAAATAGTTATATGGGAACATAAGGTAGATAATAACTATTTTTTGGAATTTGTTTTTTTACCAAAAGGTAGCTCATAAAAATTTACTGATTGCTTTCAATATTCAACGCTCTTTTCAATTTTTAGTCAACAGCTGATACATGATTTGTTTGCATACATATTTGTTTGCCAACTCATCTGTCAACTAAATTGATGCTTAGTGACACACTACATAAACTTATAGCGTTTTCGTTTGGTTATCCGGAAGAAGTCTTCGTAACTCTTCTATTCGGAATGCCAAACGAACAAAATGCAATACTTTTTTTGATTCTGAAGTTTGTGTTTCATTGTACATATTTGTGAATCGTCATTTTATAAAATTATTTTCACTTTTCATCATTTTTAAATATGGTGAATACTAATTTCGAAGATTTTGAATCTATTTGCGAAAATCCGGAGAATAGGTCAAATTTAATTTCATAATTTACAAACTTTCTTCATAAATGCACAATATAATTAAATAGCAAAAACTGACGTTAAAAGTGTGCATCTTGAATCTTTCTTCAAATCCTAAGTCAATTTTCTCTTCTTTCCAGAAGAAGAAATATCATTTAATACCTTCCGGAAGCTCCAAGACGACCAAACGAAAAGGCTTCAATACTTCAACTATCAAAAACAGTATTTGTAAAAGTAAAGTACCTACCTATAGTTTCACGTTTCGAGTTTGTTAAATTGTTTAAAAGTAATGAGTACGAAATGCAAAAAATTAGCATTGCAGAATGTTAAGGTGATGAAATGAAGAAATACAAATAACAAAAAAAAACAAGAGGTTTAAATGAAAGAATGGCTGAAGAATAAAAAACAATTAGCTACATCAGGTTTGAAGTGAGGTTGAGATAAAAAAAAATAAAAATGGTTAAAATGATTTGACAGTAAATCAAATGACTTGGCTACACACAGTTCAATTAGTCGAAAATTATAAATGTAAATCAATATGAATAAATTCAAAATCTTTTGATTTTTCTTAAACTCAACTCTCATAAAAGAATAGGTCTGTTTGGTAACAGGAAATTTCGTGCGAATTTGCAAAAATTTTGACAATTTGCTGTCAAAACACTTGTTATATACACATTTACAACTGACAGTACACAGTTGTTTCTAAAGACATGTGGAAATTTACATACATATATTACACAAAGTATTTTTTAATATCTATATACATTTTTTAAACGGAATTTTAAGTTTACACAACCCCAATCCTCTCCATAACTATTGGATGATTTAACAAAATGAAAGAGAGCTGACTTTTAGTAAAATGGACAAAATAAAAAAGAAAATATTAAGAGTATTCATGCAACGTCTTAAACTTTACGATGTCGTAAAATCGTAAAGTTTCCGACACACGTTTCATGAACGCACCAAAAAACATTTTGCGTAAATGTGGTAAACGATATGGTAAACAAATCAGCTGTTCGTTAAACGTCAAACAGCTTAAAATATTTACATAATTTAATTTTAACATTCGTAAAATTTGTCATCCGCAATTTAAAAATACCCAAAGTAAGCCAAAAAGTATATTTATACAATTGTATGAACAAATTGCTTTCAATGATCTATTGATTCTTGAGTTATTTGGCAAAAATGATGAAATATGTTTATTGTTGTGATCAACACTGCATATGTATGTGCATGTGTGAATGAATTTGTGTTTGTGTAACTCACACTTTTTGAACAAAAAACTCATTTTTCCTCGAAATGCCCGTTCCTCTATTTTTCTTCTAAGTTACAAGGGTTTACCATGTTTACCATGTTTACCATGTTTACAATGTTTACCATCTTCGTTTTACACACAAATTTGTGTCTTAAAGTTTAAGATTTGTTTGAAAATATTTGCCATACAAATTTTGACAGTTCGTTTACGACGTCGTAAACTTTAAGACGTTTAAGACGTTTACGATGCTTTTCCGACGTTGCATGAATACCCTTATTGTAAATCAAATATAATATGTAGATATACTCGGAATTTTCAGAAAATAATTTTGAAATTTTTTTTTTAAACATTTTTTTGAAAATTTTGATATGCAATTATTTTTTTATTGCAATTTAAATTATTAGTCTAAAATTGATGATTAAAATCGGTTCGGCAGATAATGAGATAGTCCAAAACAAAAAAAATGGTTCTATGAGAAGTGCATACCATTTTTAATCGATAGATACATTTTTTTTTTTCAATAATACAATAGACCGTACTGATATTAGTTCACTTAAAAATTGTAACCAAAATCATATATAGGAGCGGTTTTTGAGAAAAATGATATTTTCCTTAACGGTTTTTAAACACCGTTATTTGAGAAAATCGAAAATCATTTATAAGTATTTCTCGGAATTTTTTTTTAAATGCTAGACTTTTCGTAATAAAAATTACTGATTTTTTTTTTAAAGCTGTAAGCACGTTTTTGAGAAAAATAAGATTTGCTTTATTTGTTACCGTTATTTTTGGTCATACCAAAATAAAATGAACCGTGTCGGGTGAATGGTGAAAAAACTCTAGGGACCAAGTTTAAAGAAAGTCGACCCACCCGTTTAGGCTGCTGCCGAAACGACAGGACAAGAGAGAGACAGTGATAGAATTGCGAGACCCACTTTTTCGACTTCGCTATAATCGTATAGTTTGATCAAAATCTCGAGTACGATTTTTTTTACGAATAAATTGCATATGTTGCCAAAGAGTGTAAAAATAATAATTCCTTTTTCGTGACCTTTAATTTTATAGTATATATTTTGATCCTAATTCTGTGGGCTTTAGGTATATAAAATAAATTGTTTAGGTGATGGATTACTAGGTTGTCCTTCTTGTTTATGTAGGAACATCGATGCAAAAACTTAAAAACCGTATATCAGGTCATAAATCTGATATAAAAATGGAAATTCACAAAAAACAGCTTTAGCATTACATTGTATAGATGATGGACATATACCAGATTTCAGTAATGTAGAAATTTTGCAGACAGAAAAACATTATAATAAAAGAATGTTAATAGAAATGCTACATATTTTAAGGACTGAAAATACAGTTAACAGACGATCGGTCTGAGAAGGTCTTAGCAACATCTATGGTCAGTTTATTGAAATATAAAAATAATCTTGAGGTATATTTTACGTTTGACTTGTTTTTCAAGATACCATTTTCTTTTTTTAAATTAGAATTTATATTCAGAATTTAATATTATTATTTTGATTTTTGATGATTTGAAACGTCTTTTTCAAGACTTTCAAATATATTAAAAGATAGAAAATAAATAATAATTAAAAAATATCTATAGATAGGACTGATGAGTCCAAGTGAGATCGCCGGGACGAAACGCCAATTTTTGTAGGACTTAAAGGCCGTTAAAAGCTATTTTGAATCACTAAAACAAAGAAGATCTAAAGCCCACAGAATTAGGATCAAAATATATACCATAGAGTATACCTACATATATATCGCAAGTAAAAACAGCTTGCTGTGGTTGGCCTAATTCTTAAGTATTTTTTAGTAGATTTAAGTAATTTTAAGTATTTTTAAGTAATTCAATTTATTTTTATTCTAGATGTATTTAGTTTTACATGAAGTAAAAAAATGATAGCGAAACCAAGTTTTTTCTTAGTAAAAAATAAAACCCATATTAATTATAGAGTATTAAGATAGTTTTTAAGCCGAAAGGCATTATTATTGTATTAAGATTTTATAGTTTAAGAGCATAGGACCCAGTATGTATGTTATAAGTTATTGTTTAAGTTAGTTATAAGTTAAATGAAAAATAAAAATTAATTACAAAACAAAATATTGTTGTTTCATTACATTTTTAACACTTGTTAATTAAATAGCCTATATAAGACAAGCTTATTTTTGTTTCCTTATAAAAAATAAGGATATTAACCTGATTCTAATTGCTCTTTGTTGTTGAAGCTGTTTTTGTTTATAATTTCTTTATTTTTCTCCTTGACTACCACAAATACTAGTTTTTTTTTATTTTTATTTTATTATTATGCATTAGTTTTTTTCATCACCTACTTAAGTCTGAAATGAGTCAACAAACTAGAACATCCCTCTGTTGAAAAAAAAAAAATATATGTATTTCAGATTGTTCTTTTTCATTCCTGCAATACAAGTTCAAGTTCGAGTAGGTAATTTTAAATTCAAATTTGAATTGTTGATTAATATTATTTATATATACATACATACATAAATAGGCACGCTATATTTTCTTGAATAACTTGGATTAAATAATTTAATACCTAACACGTCTTTGTCTACATAACAATAATATACTTTTTAAATTATATCATGATCTGGTTGGGATTAATTGGCATTGATTTTGTATGCATGGTGGCGTAATGAATAATAATTGAAAATCACGAAATATTACCAAAAAAAAAAAAAAAAAAAAGTTAAATAAAGTGCACGATTGGATCATAAGAACTTGCTAAGTGGTTCAATTTATGTATAACTGTAAAACTAAAAACACCGAATCTTTGAATTTCTGTAGAATTTACTGATAAAACTTAAAATTTTATAAGAAACATTGGTAAAAGTCTAGTTTTTATTGTTCTCATAATTCATTCTGGGATTTTACCACCATATGCATTTGGTAAATATGGAGCGAGTCACAGTCACCCAAGGTTCTGTTGTACAAGAAAACTGTTGACATTAGCGCCTGCCAGGCAACTTAACAAACTCTAAGTGGAACGGCGAAGGAGTTGCGTAAGCGAAAGGAAGTTAAAACTCTTGGAAGCAGCAAAGGGCCACCCAATGGTTGTCCAAGAAAATTGTTGACAGAAGTCAGTAATGAATTATGAAAACATAACATTTCAGACTTTAAGCAATGTTTCTGAAAAATTCTTATTTTTAACGATAAATAAGAATTTCCACATTTCGCAGTGTTACAGTAACCTAACATATAATATTATACAAATCAATTTAAATTTAAGAAAAATTCTCACAACAGAAATAGAATTTTGAAGTTTAGAGAGTTTTTGGCGTTTTGAGAAATTGCTCTGTGCCTACGTTCTGTAACTCTCGCATCGACAAAATCAGTCGAGAAACGATGAAAATTGAAACAAATCGAATGAGTTTTGCTCCATTTTTCAACGTTTCTCGACCAATTTTAACGATGCGAGAGTTACAGAACGTAGGCACTGGTTTTGAGTAATTCACATAATGTCGCCCGAGAATTATATTGTCGTATAAACCATTTGAGCAATTTTGGGAAATCGCATTTTAAGTTTCGCGTTTAAATAAAAAAGAAACTGACCGATGAAGTTTTCTACAATTTTAATAAAATTTTTTGTGGAAAATCTTCTTTTGATTAAGGTATTCCAGATTGTTGAGTCGGTTTTAGTTTTTAATCTATAGAGGATTATCTCGAAGATCATTTTGTCGTATACGCCACGAAATTCAGTACTTTGTTCGATCCCCATACACATACGACAAAGTGAACACAAATGCGTTAGTTAAATGCAAAGCCGAACCGAGCGAGATTTCTGATTTTTTTAAAAACTAGAAGACATTATAACATCTGGTTTTTTAGTGTTTGAATACAAATTGATACGAGAGTTGAATATTAAAAACAAAATTACTAGAAAATTATGTAAAATTTTGAACAAAATGAGTTTGAAAAAAACTTTCTTCATTTTTTTTTTAAATTTGAGTTTGAAAATTAATTTTTCCAAAACTATTGCATAAAAAAAAATAAATTTAAAAACGGAATTAATGGATGGATTTTTGGGTTTAAAAAGGCATAACATGACATTGTAAGTGATTTTTAATAATTTTGTTTGTATCTAAAAAAAAAAATGCAGTTAATCCTATAAACTTACGACAAAACAATATTAAAAAAAAATATCGCGAAAATACATGGATATTTTGTCGTATGTATTCTCTGCCAACTGTGATTTTTAAAAAAAAATTTTTGCTTAAATCTAAAATCATTGAAAATTAAAATTAAAAAATTCTCTGCCAACTGTGATTTTTAAAAAAAATTTTTTGCTAAAATCTAAAATCATTGAAAATTAATTTTTTTTATTTTATTTGTCTTTAAATAGACATGGCATTAAATCTGTAAGAGCATTTAACTACAACTTTTAAGGAACAAAAAATATCGTCAAAAGTACTAAATCTCGAAGACATGGTGCTGACACTGATTTTTTATTTTTGAATTTTTATACGTTCTAACTCTTTTTGACAATATTTTTGGTAAGTTTCTAAATTTACTCTTACGTTTTGACGCTTTTAACTTCGAAAGGCAATGTTTTATTCAAAATTGTATGTTTTTAGTTTTTGAAATTTGTTTTTTGAGGTTGGAGTTTTTATTTTTATACTAGATTATAAATCAACATTTTTTTCACGGATTTGTTTATAAAAATTTTGTCCGAGGTATTGGTACCATTCTTAATAAAAAAATAACCAGATTTTTAGCAAAATTGCTTAAAATAATTTAATTTAAGTTCATTATAAATAAATATACCACGGTACTGACACCCACGGTACTGACATTTAGGCTTTAATATAACCTCATATCTTATCCGTATAATTATAAAATCCGTTATAATTTAAACTTATATGCCTTTAAAAGAAATACAATATTTTAAAACTCAACCCAAAAAATTTCAAAACACGCTTGGATAACACTACCACGGTACTGACAGGTAATTTTGTGACACACGATTTCAGAATAAAAACACGTCACTTTTACAATAAAATTACGTTAATAAAATAAATTGACTTTTGTTAACAAAAGATAAATAGTGCCTCTTTCAAACGGTACCTCACAAATTCCATAAAACTAAAAACAAAATGACAGTGCAGCGGGAAATCTATCCAATTCCAATTTAAAATGAAATCCGAGGACACTATTCAATTACTATTATTTAATTAGAGAGCAAATATATTTACTTGATAATCTAAAAATTTTATCAAGCAAACTATTGTACTCAAACTTTTCTGAAAACAACATTTTTATTCAATAATGTATTTTAATAGAAAATAGTAGGTTTAATTGGAAAAACAAGGATGGGACATGCCACGGTACTGACATTTTGCGTATACTTTTTCAATTCAAGGGGAAAGGGTAGCAAATTTTTAAACAATTTGCAATGTAAATTGTAGTACAAACTTATTTCCACAATTCAAACCAGAAATTCATAAGAAATTTTTACATTAAGTTACAAATAAAGCCCTGGACACAAAGAATCACAGTTGGCAGAGAATCACCCATATGCCAAAACAAAACTAAGGGATGAGTTATTTGGTGCGGATATACGACAAATGCATACTGATTTTCTCAATAACGGTAAATGATAGGTCAAATCTGATTTCAGAAATGGAAAGAGGACCTTTGAAAATATAGAACTGCATACCCACTTTAAAAAAGTGCATTTTTGGCGTTTACGACAAAACAATTCTCGGGCGACGATAGATTTGTAATGGATTGATGGATTTTGTTAAAATTCAAATTAAACCTGATTTTAAAAAATAAAAAAAAATATGTTTTCTATAAGTAAAACTAAATTAAACAAAAAATCAGTTTAGTTTATTACTTTTGACTTTTTGACATTTTTCGTTAAAGTGCAGAATGTTAACCACAAGAACAAGCCTGTCGTGCATATTTTTTTTTATTTTATAGGTACATCCCACCAAAAAATGCACATTGTTTTTCTCTCAGTGTGCGTGCAAGTTCAAATCAATAACAATCATGAAACTTTATTCCTGATAAATGATTTTTTTTTAAATTTACACAAGTTATTCTTAGAAACAAATCCGGAAACATCATAATATTATGAGATATTTCTAAGTGATGCAATTGATAGATTAATTATTTATAATTAATCGGGATTTTCCGCATCCATATCATTTGTGTTCTATAGTGATAGATAACATACATATATATTTGTAAGATTTAAAATTATTAAAATAGATTTTTTAAATCATAAAAAACAAATAATTAATTTGCAATGCACATGTTTTCTTGGGGATTTCTTATAATTTTATAAAGTTCAGAAAATGTCTAAATGCCAGATTAAACATTTGGAAGGTTCATATTATTTATGTTAATCGTACTGTTTTTTTTATATTTTTTTTTTTATTTATTTAAAATCATCTGAACGTTGACCAAATTTGTCAATTGTTTTCTATAAATCATCAGATCAAATTGCCCTGGGGGGATTTTGCTCAAGGTTTTTCATTGTTTCATTGATGTCATAAACCATTAAATTATGACATCTCTGTATCTCTAAACCATGCATCATCATAAGAATTTTTGAAATGTTTTCTACAAAAATAATAATTCTTTACGAATTCTGTATTTATGGAAAATAATTGAACCTAAGTCCGTATTGAAATTTAATTAACAGAAAAACTTAAATGAGGTAATTGGGTTTGGGTGTTAGAACTGCTCTATTATAGAGAACGTTATATTGTTAAAAGTCCCCTTTCACACAAGGAAACAAGTTGCTGGAGATTTTTTGACGTTTTCTATTAATTACCAATTCCCACCAATCTTAGACCGTTCATTCCTTCTCTCCTAAAAACTGAAAGTTGCTGGAAACTGAGTTTCCTTGTGTGAAAGGGGACTAACCTTATTGAAGAAAGGCTTACTTTAACTTTTGGAGTATTAAAAACCTCAATTTTTGTTCATACACCACATTCAAAAGGCCTACCGTTGTGAGAAATGACAAGAGTCTACGCTGTTGCCAAATGCCAATCACTGCATTCCAATTTTGATGATTTAACAGTCATTTATAGTCAGCCACGTTACGGTTTTTGTGATTTGTTAAGTCCTATATCTGAAGAATTATTATATTTTTTTTTTCGTGGGTAGGTTTTAAAACCTTCAAAAGGCTCTATGAGACCCGAAATACGATGCATAGTGTCGATAAAGTTTTATGATTTTGTGAAATGGAGATATACCGACACAGTATTTCGAGTAGTATTGCACCGGTATAGTATGCCGACTGATGTGAAAAAACTAAAAAGGGACATTTGCCTGTTGCTTTTGTTTTTGAGTATTTTGTTTATTTATCTAATTGAAATTTAATTAATTATGGCAGAAACCGATGAATGTATCTGGCTTCATTCCGAAGTGAATGTTTTATTAGAAATAAAAAAAAGATAAGAAAATTGTTGGCCAAATGGAAATTTTTGACAATTGACTTTTGACAGCCCCACACTGACATATGGGTGTGTAAATGCCCATACAGAATCGGATTGCTTTGTCGGTAGATTGTTTCGATGTTGGCGTGTAACAAGGATAATTGAAGAGTGAAATTCTTTCTTCACTAAAACCACATCCTACTGCGTTAAAAGTATTTTCAGGTTATTGTATTTAAGAGTTTTTATTTCAGCTGCAAACATTTTCTTGCGAGCGAACAACATGGGTTTAAGAAAAAAAAACAACAAAAAACATAAATGTTAAAAAACAGCCAAATTCTTCTATATAAAAATCTGTATATTTAACAACTCAGCCGTGAAAAGTAGTGAGATCTAAAAGTATGCCAAGTTTTAAATTTATGAAGGTTTAGTATCAAATATTTTAAGAAGAGTAATATTGAAACAACACCAAGTTATGAGAGAAATTTATTATATAATGACTCCTGACTAAAATTTGGGGGTTACTTGACAAGTTTTCTTTTGATTACTCACAATTTAAAACGTTTGAAAAATTGACAATGTGAACCCCCAAATTTTAGTCAGTAATCATTAAATAATAAATTTCTCTCATAACTTGGTGTTGTTTCAATATTACTCTTCTTAAAATATTTGATATTAACCCTTCATAAAGTTAGAACTAGGCATACTTTTAGATCTCACTACTTTTCACGGCTGAGTTGTTAAATATACAGATTTTTTTATAGAAGAACTTGGCTGTTTTTTTTTAACATTTATGTTTTTTGTTCACTGCTTTTTGCAAAGATATTTATTTGTTGTCAGGTAATACCTCGTAAGATACCTACTAATATAATTCTACAACAATCAGAAGTGCTTTATATAATTGATAAAAATTCTGTGAAAGTGGGCGGATACCACGCCCCCTGAATTGAAAACCTCGAGTATTCTATTTTTTCTTTGTATGCACTTTAAACCCTACCGCTCTACCAAATTTCATCATTCTACAGCAATCGGAAGTGCTCCATTTATTGATTGGCCGCAGTTTTGAGAAAGTAGGCGGATACCACGCCCCTTGAATGAAAAACTTAAAGTATAAAATTTGTTTATTTTTATGCACTTCAAGCCCAACCGCTGTACCCAATTTCATCATTCTACAGCAATTGGAAATGCTCCTTGATAACTATTCTGAGAAAATGGGCGGATACCACGCCCCTGAATGGAAAACTTCAAATATTCTATTTTTTTCTTTGTATGCATTTTAAGCCCTATCGCTCTACCAAATTTCATCATTTTACAACAATCGGAAGTGCTCCATTTAAATGAATGCAATTCTGAGAAAGTAGGTGGATACCACGCCCCCTGAATGGAAAACCTCAAATATTAAATTTTTTTCTTTTGTATAAACTTAAAGCCCTACCGTTCTGCCAGATTTCATCATTCTACAGCAATCGGAAGTGTTCCATATAATTGATAACAATGTAGTGCCAGAACTTGGCTGGGCACTACCGTGCCCTTTGATCTACCGTAACTAATCTTCCTGAATTTACGTCTTTTACAAATAAAACTATTGAGAAAGGCCATCAAATTGACTGTATCTATACTGACTTCAGTAAGGCCTTCAAAAAGTTGTCTCACAGTCAAGCTTTCATCTCTTGGTTTCCCTTCAGCTTTCGGTTAATGGGTTAGATCTTATCTGAAGGGGAGGACATACCAAGTTCTTTTTAGAGGAATCATTTCTGATTTAATTAACGCAAACTCTGGTGTACCTTAAGGTAGTCACCTAGATCCACTACTCTTTATAGTTTCTATAAATGATGTTATTTCAATAGTAAAATCCTGTAGGGTGCTTATCTACGCTAATGATATAAGATATTAAGTTATTCAAAATCATTAGAAACCAGTCTGATTGAAATCTCTGCAAAATTACCTTAATATCTTTTCTGATTGGTATACACAGATCGATCTTTTTCTGAATATGTCGAAATGCCAATCGATGTCCTTTTTTAGAAAATAAATTGCAAGTACATCTTTTAATTATAGCATGAAGCAATCTGTACTTAATAGAGTAAGGGCAACTTGTGATCTAGGTATACACTTTACACAGAATCTTGATTTTTCATTCCATATTGAGAAAATCGTTAATAAGGCCAATCCCAATGCAATGCTTAGTTTTATTAAACGTTGGAGTTGGAGCAAAGAATTTTCTAGCAGCCTCGTTACATCTTCCCTATACAACTCTTTTGTTCGTCCCCACTTAGAATATGCTAGTGTGGTATGGTCACCTCACTATTATGTACACATTGATCGCATCGAATCTGTTCAGCGTAAATATGTACGTTTCGCACTAAGTTACTTGAACAGGAATGATCCAAATCAACTGCCTCCTTAAAGCAATCGCCTTGTTCTTTTAACATGACTACTCTGGAAAAACGTCGAATAGTTACCGATGTTTTGTTTTTACACCAACTACTGGTTGGTTCCATTAATTCACATGTTCTTTTGGACCAAATTAATTTATTAGTTAGAAATCACAGTCTGACATTTTTCATCTCGACTTCCATCGTACCAATTATGGTCTCAATGAGCCATTGACTCGTATGAAACAAGGTGCGAATAAAAACCATAATGTTTTCGACTTGAGTTACTCAAAGCTTAGAATTAAGAACAAATTGTATAGGCTTTCTTAGTATTTGTGTCTTTTTTCACTTTGTATTACAATAGTGTTGCCACTGTTTGTTTATTTAATTTATTAAATGTGTATTTTTTTTTTACTTGTAGTTGTTTTTGTAGCTGCGAATTAATTTATGTATATACATTTTTGTTTGTGTCATATTTGTTAATTAAAAAATTAAATTAAAAAAAATTATCATCTTCCCATTTTCGAAATACGGAATTTTCAAAAAATTATTTTGAAATTTTTTTTAAAAATCAGAGATTAATTTTTTGAAAATTTTGGTATGCAATATTTTTAGAACTTATTTGAAGCTTTGGTGCAAAAAAATTCATTAAAATCAGTTCAACTGATAATGAGATAGTCGAATAACAAAAAAAAATGGTTCTATGAGAAATACCATTTTTAAACGATAGATCATTTTTTTTTTCAATATTTGGTAGATCGTACAGATATTAGTTCACACAAAAATTTTTTATCAAAATCGTAGGAGCCATTTTTGAGAAAAATGAGGTTTTCAAGACCGGTTTTTAAACATTTGTATGGGAGGTACTGTTATTTTTGGTTATAATGATAATTTTCATTTAAAATCTGCTAGATAATTTTTAAAAACTGCTGGGTGCCAAGTTTAATAAAAATTGACATAGTCGTTTTCGAATTATTTAGTTCTCAAAAAAAATTAAATTTAAAAATCCAAAAAAAATTTTTTTTGGAAATTTTGGTTACAAAACTTATACAAAATTTTCAAACACTCTCTACAAAAAAATTGATCAATACCAGTTGAACAGTTTTTGAGAATATCAAAAATCAAAAAAAAGGTACTTTTCCAAAAAATTTTGTTTTAAATGGTTGCCTTTTTGTAAAAAAATTACTGAATTTTTTTGTTTTTTAAGTTGTGGGCACGTTTTTGAGAAAAATAAGATTTTCATTTTTTGCTAAAAATAATTGTAAGGCTGGTACCGTTATTTTGGATCTTAAAAAAAATGAAAAAAGGTGTGGAGGGAATGCCCAAAAAACGCTAGGTACCAACTTTGAAGAAAATCGACCCACGCTTTTAGGTCACAGCCGAAAGGGCAGACAGACAAACGGACAGAATTGAGAGACCCACTTTTTTCGACTTCGCTATCATCGTAATGTCAACTTTGGTCAAAAACCCGAGTTCGATTTTTTTTACGAATCCATAACTTGCCATATAAAGGGTGATTTTTTAGCTGGTTTGGTTTTGGCAACACTGGTTTTGACAGCTGACGTGTGTTTAGTACCTTGTGTCACTGTCAAACAGCTTCAGTTTGGTTTGCAATTTAACCATGGATCGTCTTACAAATGAACAACGCTTGCAAATTATTGAATTTTACTATCAAAATTCGTCCTCGCCGAGGATCCGCTTTTTTATCGAAAAATTGTGTTCAGCGATGAGGCTCATTTTTGGTTGAATGGGTACGTAAATAAGCACAATTGCCGCATTTGGAGTGAAGATCAGCCAGAAGCATTGCAACAGCTACCAATGCATCCCGAAAAAGCCACTGTTTGGTGCGGTTTATGGGCCGGCGGCATTATTGGGCCATATTTCTTCAAAGATGATGCGAATCGCAGCGTTACTGTCAATGGTGAACGCTACCGAGCGATGATAACAAACTTTTTTTTGCCCGAAATGGAAGTTCTTGACTTGCATGATATGTGGTTTCAACAAGACGGTGCCACATGCCACACAGCACGCGAAACAATGGCGCAATTGCGAGGCGAGTTTGGTGAACAGTTAATTTCACGTTTCGGGCCGGTCAATTGGCCGCCTAGATCGTGCGATTTGACACCATTAGACTATTTTTTGTGGGGGTATGTCAAGGCTAATGTCTATAGGGACAAGCCCGCTTCGATTGACGCACTGGAAGCCAACATCCATGCATTCATTCGTGAGATACCGGCCGATATGTGTGAAAGAGTATGCCAAAATTGGACTCAGCGGATGGGCTACCTGAGACGCAGCCGCGGTCAACATTTGCATGAAATTATCTTTAAACATTAAATTGCAAAGTTCAAACTATCGATTTAAATAAATATTTCATTCATTTTTTCGAATTTTTTGTGTTTTTTTTTTTTTTAAAAGTTCTAAACCTCTTAAAAAATCACCCGTTAGTACCTATATATCGCAAGTAAAAATGGTAATTCCTGTTGTGGTCTCGTTAGCCTAGATGCAAATTGTTATACCAACTTAACAGACGTCGGTTTTCTTTACTTTCGCGCAAATATTGTATGCTTCATGTGCTTGCTCAGCTTCGCTTCGAAGTTTATTACTGAAGTCATAGAGAGAGACGAAAATCGCAATGCAGAATCAATTCACAAATTTGTTTTGTTTTTGAATTCAAATTTTGTGATGAACACTGGTCAATAGCTTTGGAATAGTTTGAATAAGCCGAACTTTATCCGATTAAAACACATACCCCTATTAATAAACTCAAATAAATCATGAATTATCTTTATAATCAGTGAGTTAATTGCGAAATGTTAACAATTAAACAATTTTGTATTAAAATGTCTGATAGAAATCAGATTAGTTACTTTTTCCCAGCCTACCTATATTGTAGGTATTTTTTATTATATATAGAATTAATATACATATATAGAATTATATCGATTTACTGACGACAATGCTGCATTTTTTAATTTTTACAACTCATAAATAAATATTATTTCTGAAGTTGGACGAATTATTCATCATTGTCAACAACGGCACTCCCAATATACGTTAATTAACTTTCTGTTCATTAGCAATCAAGCAAATCATTTCGTAAACAACCTAAAATAAATGTGCACAAATATTTACATTGTTATACTTCGAATAGCTTTAATGTTGACAATACTAGTTAGCACACCATCCGCATATTGAAAGAAGTTTTTTTTCAAAATTGATTATTAATAAAAACAAATTTTCGCAGTAAACTGGCGAAATGGTCTTTTGGAGTTTTATCTTAACAAAGTATAAATATTAGGGTGGTCGTTAAAAAAAAGTTCATCTTGTATGGTTCTAAATCAGCTTTAAATCAAGAAAAAATAACCTATACCATTCCCTAGCTTTTTGATGTATAAACATCTATACTGGCGGTAGGGTGAAAAAACACGTAAGGTATCTTGTGATCGTGATTGTGATTGTGATTCTGTGATTTTGATTCCCGTTACGTTACGTATGTTTACACATCTTAACCATGAGTCCCGGCACTCACACTTTTTTTTGAGATTTTACGGGAATCACCCGATATTCATTCTAAAATAGCTTAATTTTTTAACGGCTTACAGCGTCCGTAGGACATAAAATTTGAATTATGTTTTCTTCATTTGGAACTGATTTAGATTTCTTTTTACCACCTACATTAACATTAACCACCCTAATAAATTGATAGCACGTTAGCTTGATTATAATTAAGTGATTAATCAGTTCAACAATATTTAAAGCCAGGAATTTTTATTTCTATTTTTAACTTGCTCTAATGGGCAAGTATTGGTTTTGTGTAAAAAAACATTGGTGAATTCGAAAACAAAATTTATACTGCCTACTATTATATGGAGAAGTCTTAAAAATAGGTTTCGTCGTACCGTCTATCAGTCTGTGCGTCCGTAAGTGCCTCCATTCAATTATTATATTTTTTTCAAATTTTATTTTTAAAATATTGAGTTTAAAAATCATTTATTCAAAAACTAAGCACTAAAATAACTTCATTCAAAAACATACATAAAGAATGAGTTTCTGGCTTTAAGATAAGCTACAACATAATAATGTAAGTGTTGCCTTTGTGTTTTTATATTTATTTTCCATTTTGGATTTTTTTTTTTTAATTTGCTCCTCATGTTCAACATGTACCAACAATACAAAAAAATTGATGCTTTTATCACAAAATGCAGAATTTTGGAATTAAGTCGCTCAACTACATAGAAAAGTAAAACCCTTTAACTCTTCTGATTTGTTTATTTCAAAACAGTTATTTGTATGAAAAAAAGTATGTTAATCTTTTTTGTAGGAAATATTTCAAGCTACAAATTAGTTT
This sequence comes from Epistrophe grossulariae, assembly GCA_929447395.1. Taxonomy (NCBI): domain Eukaryota; kingdom Metazoa; phylum Arthropoda; class Insecta; order Diptera; family Syrphidae; genus Epistrophe; species Epistrophe grossulariae. The sequence continues at coordinate 47,843,899 of OV839568.1, forward strand.
TGGACACTTTTTTTGTACAACTTACCATTTGCGAGTTATTCCTGAAAAACGATTTTGGTGGGCCTTCAATCCCCCGTAAAATTGTTAGCGGCGCTCATATCGATGGGGACTTTTGACAGTTTCTTAAGAGCACTATGAGGAAGCTATATACCAAAATCCAGCTTCCCGGCGATTATTTCCGAATTTGGCTTCATTGACTGGACTAAATGTAGTTTTCGGGATTTTGTGAAGTGTCACATTAAATAGGTACCTACCCCAAATCAATTTTCTAATGGTCACTTCAATTGGTGTTAGTATGACAGTTATGGAAATGAAAAGAAGATAGATTTGGTTTGAAAATCGATATCGAAGTAATCACATCACGTATCAAATTATTGTTCTGGATCACCAATCGAAAAGGCCATAAGTTATCGGTATCAGGTTTTTTTTTACGCTTTCCACATCAAATTTGTGAGATAAATTTTATGGACTCAACAAAAGAAATGTCCCATACAAATTTGTACAGTTCGTTTCTGTTAAGTTACAAGTTATCTACAGGTGCTTCAGGTTTATCGGAGTTTTTGCTTTTGAATGAAAATTTCTATAGGAATAGAGATGGATATAGAATTTTTTTCTGGAACAATATTTTTAATTCTTATCACAAAATTATTTGTTCTTTTATATTTAAGAAAAATATAAGGTGATGCAATTCATCCACATATTATTTTTGAATCGTGTTAAACCGGCAAAGGTGATTAGACATATTATTATTTAATATTGGTAACCTTGAAATTTTTTACTTCTTGTGCTATTTTTTTTTTCAGTTCTATCACGATTTAACAATGTTATGGCCCTGAAAATTGTTTTTTATTATTCAATGAGTCTAACAAAATTATACAAAATAAACTCAAACAAACCAACCCGGTAACTGTGACATTATAAATCTATGATCTCCTGCATGTGGTTCCGATTCCGAATTTAGATCTAAAAGCTGTTTTTCTTCTTTTCAGAAGAAAAACTGTTATTTTATTGGGTTCAGAAGCCAAAAGTGACATAAGGTCTGTTCGCGTACTTGGCCGAAGCTGCCAGATTCTACCAGTTTTGTTTTTTTTTATGAACAGTATTTCGGGCTAAAACTAGCAGAAATGGGTAGGTTTGGGAAGTAAACGAAAGAGGTTATTATGAATAACAGACAAGTTCTGAACGTGTGTCAGCAGTATTCGACCAATTCATCAGAAGCAGGGGAAAAAGTCCCAGAAGAAATCAACCCTGATGGTGTCTATACAAAACACATGGGCCAATGCGACATTTCCTGATCCAATTCCGTAGATAAAAGCCGCGTTTTATTATCTACCGATCTGGATCAGGATCATCCCATGAAAATAAAAAGATACGGATCCATAATGACAACAGTGTTGTATGCTCATTTCTATTTTTCTTATGATTGTTTATTTTTCATGTAGATACTGTCTTCTTTCTTTACACTATAGTTTGTACTCCCTACCGACTGAAGAGCCGTCTACTCTTCAGAGCTAAAACTTATTTTCGGATCTTTAAAATAGATCCAGATACAGAGCAGGATCCAAAGTTGTTGTTGTATTACGTGTTAAAAGATGATGCCGATCTAGATCCGTAGATAATAAAATACGGCTACTGTTCTCATTAGGATCCGTATCGTTTTATTTTCATGGGATGATCCTGATCCACATCCGTAGATAATAAAACGCGACTTTTGTGTTAGTCATTGAATTAATTTTCTAACCAACTCTAACTCGATTGCAGTCTGAATCTAAAATTCTATTCTGCTCTGAAACGAATGCAATTAATGTGATTTTTTTGTTTAAATAAAGTTTTTCAAATCTACTTTGGAAATTGTCGATTTACTCCACTTTTTTTACAAATCTACTCCGAAATCTTACTATTGAGGTTCTATAACCTTGATAACGGTATCTCCCATAGAAATAGAAACAATTTTAAATTAATTTTTGTTAGACACGAGTTTCCTAAAAAAAAAACAAATTTTGGATTAAAACAAAAATTTCAAACTTATTTTTTGAAAATTCAATATTTCAAAAATGGTTGGATGATATTTCTTAAAATTTTATTTTTTTAACTCCGCATTTATAAATACAAAAAAACGACGGTGTACCAATTTTTGTCCCTAAAAATTTAAATAAAATTTTACATATTATAAAAAATTATTTTTTTTTAAACCGCTCCAACGATGTTCCAATTTTTGTTTCTCATAAGGAACGAAGATTTGTTAACAAAATCAGATGGTGAACATACATACATATACATAGTTGGTTTCAAAGTTAAGTTATACCAATTTATAATGATTTTTTTAGTTTAAATTTTAAGTTCCATGCATATATGTATAACACGCAGGGCCGGACCAACTATATGTGCAAGATGTGCAAATGCACAGGGCCCAAAATTCTGGGGGCGCATTACTAGGAGCAAGAAAATGTAATTGGCGTTAGGCAGTAACGCCCAAATTGATTTTTAAATATTGCCCAAAAAAATTCTGAACAATTGTTGTTGTTTTCGCTCGATTTGGGCGTTATTTCCAATTTTAAAATTTTTTTTTATAGGAAAGAACGCCCAAAATACAAATTTTAAAAGTCAAATGGGAAATAACGTCCAGAATTAGAAATATCGCCCAAAAAAAAAAAAAATCCAGAAAAACCTCACTGTTTATGCGCCGCGATTTTTTTTTTAAGATTATCTTATCATTACAATTTCACTTTTTAAATATCGGCCAAAATTTAGGAAAGAACACCCAAATTAAAAAAATGTTTGATCGCCCAAAAGTGAGGAAATAACACCCAAATTTTACAAAAACAATGAAAACATTTGGCGATATTTCCAATTTAAGATTTGGAAAAATATAAATGTCGGCGATTTTTTCATTTTTTTCCAAATCGATTTGGGTGTTATTTCCTTTGGCGTTTTTGCCTAACACCAATGTAATCTGATCTTGCGTAAACAAATATGTACTACCATTAGCCATGTGTATGTATGTGTGCACATATAAAAAGTGGCGCTTACTACAAATCTTGCACAGGGCGCAAGTTTGGCAGAGGCCGGCCCTGATAACACGGTGGTGTATTATTCATTTTTTTGTGCTCACATAATACTACCTTGAAAGTTAACTACGTTTTGACAGGTGACATAAAATATATAGGCTCCCATATCTTATTTATTTTGTTTTAAATAAGAGTAATAGATGTAAATTATTTTTAGACTTTAAAATCATGCGACACAGTCGTAGGTACATTTTATTTTATTTTTGCAGGAATTATTATTGACATCTTGGAAACTTATAATGGATGTCATATACAGTACACAACAAAGCTTTAAAATTATTGATTTTTTCTATTCTTGTCGACGATCAATTGTTATGACATGACACAGCGAAAATAATTGTAATTCAAGATCAGCTCCCACAGACTATATATTCATGATTAGGAATTTGGTCGATTGTTTTGAGGAACGGGGTTCAGTGGTCGACCGTCCTGGAAGAGGTGCTCATCGAAATATTCGCACTGAAGACAATGTGGAAGCTGTGCCGGTAGATGGTACAAATGATCCATCTGTATCAAATCATCGTCGTTTGGGCCAATTGGACACATGTTCAGAACAATATTGGGGAAAATTTTAAAGTTGGATCTTTATTCGCCAGATATAGCTTTCATTGAAACTCATCATTGGAAATTTTAATTGTTTATTTTAAGGTACTTAGAAATTGAAATCAGTGATTATTTTAATGCAAATAAAAAGCTGATAACTCAATTATTATTTCTAGTCAAAAAAATATTTCATTTTGGCCCAGCCTATCGCAGGAAATGAATTTCTTTATTTCAATGATTGAACTACCTTATCATTGATCATTGAAATCTTAGAAATCGTTTTATGTGACAGGTAGGGCCAAAATTAAATATTTTTTGAATAGAAATAATACTCGAGTCATCACCTTTTTATTGGCATCAAAATAATCACTGATATCGCTTTTTTAGGGCCTAAAAACTGAAAATTAAATTTTTCAATGATGAGTTTCAATGAAAGCTATAACTGCCCCTTAGATCTGTCTACAATACAAAATACAAAATTGTACAAACACTGCACTACCGACAACGAATGAATTCACTGGTAGGTTTTATTTGACCCACCCTGTATTATTACTTTTCTATTTCCTTACCCACACCCAAAAATTTCAAGTTCATTATTTGGTTTTATTACCACGTACCTACATTATAAACAAAGTATACATACCATACCTAGAATTTAAATTGAGTAAAATGTTTTTAATATAATTTTTTTTAATGAACAATTCAAACCAGAAGGAAATTACTAACATTTTGTTGAATAAATTATAAATATTTCCACCCATGCTGTTTGTAGACATTAGGTAGGGTGATTCCCAAAAAACACAATAAAGTTTAAGCATTCAAATAGCTCGCGAAAATTTTATCTTTTTACCATGATGTACACACATTTGTGTCTGTACATATGTGGATGTCAATCATTTAAATGATTAAGTGTGATCCATACTTTCAAATTACAGCATAGAAAAAATCAGCTGCAGATACTTGCAGAATCGGGTTTCAAGAAACTTGGTTTTGAAGGCGGTGTATATCAAAAAGTTATGATTTCTTCGGTGATAACTGTCAAAATGAACCCATTATTTTTGGAAAAAATGTGTACCGTTATTTTAAAAATAAAATAAAATTAATACATTGACCCAGGTCTGAAAAATTCGATTTTTTGCGAAACCATTTATTTTTGCCTGTAAAATTTTTCAACTTTCAACTCAATTTTCTCGAAAAAAATATATGAAAAAATATTATTATTTTATGATAGTCTGAGTTATATGATAGGGTTTAATAAAGAATAAATAAAAGAATTAGGTATAATCCTACAGTTATTTTGTATTTACGCAAAAAGTACAAGCAGGTAAAAATAAAAAAGGGTGTTTTTTTCTGATTTTTGCCTAAAATTTTAGAAAAATGTCCGTAACTTTTTTTGTAATCAGTTTTTTTCGAACCAAATTTCGACCAAATATTTTTAAGACTAATCTTAATATGTGTGTCGAATTTGAATAAAATCCGATAAGTTGTTCAGATTTTTATTTTATTTTTAATAATTATTTCTTAACCAAATTTTTACCAAATATGTATAAGACTAATCTTGACATGTGTGCCGAATTTCATTAAAATCTGCAGAGTAGTTCAAATTTACCAGACTTTTTTAAATTTAACAACATCAAAACCAACAAATTTAAAAAAAAATATCAATAACTTTTTTTCTAATAATTTTTTCATAACCCAATTTGTATTAAATATGTACACGACGAATCTTATAATGTGTGCTAAATTTCATAAAAATCCGTTAAATATGTAGTTCAGACTTTTTTAAATTTTGGTACAACATCAAAACCCTCAAATTTTATAAAATTGTCTATAACTATTTTTCTACTCAATTTTTCGTAACAAAATTTTTACCAAATATGTAAAAAAGCAATCTAAACATGTGTGCCAAATTTAATTGAAATCCGTTAAATATTTTAGTATTATAAACTTTTATCCGTTACAATAATCCTTAACTAAAGATGATTAGCTGTGAATAAATTTATTTCGATAATCTTGCTATCAAACCATATTAGAGACGCAATTTGGTAATTTCGGAAATTACAGAAAAAATGTTTTCATTTTAAATTTAATAATTTCGTTTGACAGCTTATTTCATTTTAAATTTAATTTGGTAAAAATCAGTGGTTGTTGTCATTTTCTCTTTCTACATATTTTGTATACATCGAACTCTGACATTTTGAAAAGGAAGGTTTAAATGGATCAACATGCCTTAATGGAATTGGAACAAGTTTTCAAAATTTTGAAAACCATACCTACATGGTTTTTCAAGCGATTTAAATTTAAATGACCAAACATTGATGGTTGTCAAACCATAGGTTTGTTCCATGTCGACCCTGGGGCGTACTGGGTTGCCCTGAACTTTATGTTTTATGTTGCACTTTTTTCGCCCTAGGTTATTTGCACTATGTTCGATGTGAATTCGGGGCGAGCCCTGAATGACCTAGGTTTTTTCTTGGGCCAAGAATTCAGAGATTTCGAAATTCAAATCAGCTGTTGGCATTCAGGCAAAAACAAGTGTTTATGGATAAATTTTTTGGTAAATGTGACATATTTTGTTGATAACTTTTGTTATTTATTTCTTTCGTGTAATTATATACGAAATTCCAAAATATACAACAGTTTATGAAACAGTGAAATGAACGAAAAAATCAGATGGTGAAACTTATATATCACTGAAGCCTTCGACGTAAAATACTCGAGCAGCCCTGAGTTTTTTGATTACCTTCTCTTACATATAATCATTCTTTTTTCCAAAAACTCGTTAGGCCATCTGGAATCTGACGGTACTATTTTTCTACTGCAAGATCCTTTTGTATTTTGTTTAATTAAATTTTGTATAACCTAAAGCTAAAGCTAAGTACAGACGATTGTCAGATCTTACAATATTGTCAGATCTGTCAGTGATAAAACTGTTCCAAATTTCTTACAATCGTCTGAACACACAATTTTGTCTGACAATATTGTCAGAAACGTCATTGTCAGACTCATTGGTCATTGTCAGATATATTGGAAATATCTTACAAATGCTGACAATTTCTTCATTGTTCGAAATGTCAATGAGTTGGTTAAAGAGAGATAAAAAAATAGCTGACAATCAAATTGGGAAGAAATCTACCAACCGTGTGAACGGACAATTTTTAATTGTAAGATATATGTCAATTTTCATCTAATTGTTAGCTTATTGTCAGACCATTGACATTTCTGACAATATTGTAAGATCTGACAATCGTCTGTACTAAGCTTAATGCCTATTTTTGAACGTTCTGGAAATTGCATCGAAAAAAAAATATACATACATAGTTTTGAAAATAAAAAAAACTCTACCGAGTGCAGAGTCGCAAATAGCCTACAATGACTTTCATATCACAAAGTTAATAGATAGAAATTCTATGAAGAATGAGGAAAGCTTTGAACTTACACCTACCACCGATATAGGTAATTCACCGGTTGGATTGAAAATGAAGAATGGAATGGAGGTTTACTTAAAAAATAGCAGAAAAATTATCTGCAGCCGAGTTAAATTGGACAAGCTGTCAATTAAAAAGTTGCATACTACAGCGAAATAATTAGTTTTCATTTATGTAAGCCAATTAAATCCCAGTTTAATTTATGTCAGTGACGTGGTCAAGGTTACAACTTATTCCATTATTGGGTTAGGTTTTCAACCTTTTATCTGAAGTATAATGCTAGTCACGTTTATTTAATATCTTAATATTATGCAGACAGCATATTAGTTAGCACAGCAATGCAAATTATTTATAATGAGTCATTAAGTGTCTTGTTTCTTGTAACTAGAACATAGTTTCGGACTCGTACAATAATGATTTTAAAACGACTGTATACTCGTAAAACCAGGATTATATCTACGTAATGTTTATTGTATATACAGAGTGTCCCGAAATCACCGCCTCAGAAGATAACTATAAGTTCCTGAGGTCATTTCAAGTCGAAAAACTTAAGAGGTAATTTTCTCATTTTCGCTTTGTTTTCGACTTATAACGGTTTTTATGATTTTTATTCTTTTTTCCTTTGACTGCCTCTAACTTTGCCAAACTACAACCGATTTTACATCCAAGTGCTAGTTGAAATGCGCATATAGAAAATTACTTTTATTTCCAATAAAATTTAGTGCAATTAATTTAGGGAAATGGACGCGCTGTGTTTTTGTGTATTTCTGTTTTTGTTTGTTTCCGATCAGCAATCACTGACCAATTAATGACCAATGAAACTACAGTCGTATTTATTAGATTTTCTTGTGTGTGTTTTTGTGTTTTTTTTTTTTGCCTACTAATACATTTTTGTTGGAAGTCTTTTTTTTGTTTGTCTTTCGCAATGCACTTTCGAATTTTATCACGATTTGTTTACTATAATGGCAAGACTATTCAATTTAGTATTACCAATAAAAAAAATGTATGAATTAATTCTATCAATCACTTATTTAAAAAAAAAATTAAAAGAAAAGTCGATTGATATCAAGAGCCCTTTCGATATACCTAGAGAATGACCACGAACATTATATCATTCGTTATACTGGACGTCCACTGTACCTATCTACGGCGATGCCTTGTTTCACTCACCAATAAAAAACTTGTTTTTTTTCTCTAGTTCTATAGTTCGAAATTTTTAAAAATATTTGAATTCACCTCTACCTCTTAAGCTTTCAATTGTAACATAACTAACGGTTTTGGTTCGAATATAAGTTCATCAAAAGTGAGTTCACCAACCACTTGGCTGAAATGACAAACAACAACCACAAATAATTATATACAACAACCATCGATTAAAGCTCACATAGAAAAAATGGCACTCAAAGCTTAAAAATTAACCTTCAAAAATCTCCCCGCATCGGTATAAAATAAATAAATGAAAGTGAAAGTTCTTTCATTTAAAATCTTTTCTATAGGCTGTGCTTAAACGTATGTACCTACATACAAAAGTAAAATGCTTCTTTTTTTTGTACTGAACTGAAACTACATATGTATAGTGAGACATAATTTGGTAAAAGAAAAGCGCCTACGTGACGTTCCAGTCAGTCGTTCTCGTCATGTTTTTTTTTTACTTAAATTAAATCACAATATTTTTGTCTGGTAAAGTTATTTTCTTATGTGTTTGTGTCTCGAATCAAAATATTTTCATTAAACACTACACTACACATAACACAACCACTATTATAGGTACACACTTAGAATGAGAGAGATTGCAAAGGGGGAAAGAAAGAGCATCAAAAACAATAACAAAAAACATCTGACACAAATACTAACCCTCTTCAACTCCTATCCTATATACCTTGCTTATTTATGAATTTATTGGATGTTACGAAACCATACAGTGTTTGTTAGCTGTGTTAGTGTTTAAAAACTCACACATAATCCCACAATGAAAATATACGTTATACGTTTGTAAAAAACCAAAACAACTCTTACACACCCGCATTTTTCTTTATAGGTACACATATAATTTTATATTTATAATGTGCAAAGTGAACGCTTTGCCTCAAAAAGAAAAAAAAAAACTTGAAATGTTTTGCGTTTCAGCACCAAACCAATTTCAATTTGTTGGTTCCAAATTGTTATGAGAGGAAAGACGGGAATTAAACAGCCGGTATTTGTTTTTGTGGATAGAAATACAAACTACGCATTTAATTATTTGCCGAATTCGGTGGTCATAAAAATGATTGCATAAATATATAGAAGCCTATAGGTATGTAGCTTTAATCAAACTTCGATATCAACCCCTCCCTCTTCCCTGGAGGGGGTGGTCGGCGAGCCCGGGCTGGGCTGGGTGAATCATGTCCATGGGTGGCGATAACTAAACGACTGTATTGGGGGTTTGTCTGGCAATCCGATCGAAGCAATTATTATTGAAATTGATAGAATTATGCAACAATTGTTTAATTTAAATTTATTAAACAAACAGAAACCTATCTTGTCTTATGTAATAATAATAAGTAAACAATGATGCGCAATGACTACTAACTCGAATGTTTTTGTTTTGCAGCCTGTAGGTAGGTAGGTAGTTGAAAATAAAGTAGGTAGGTATGTTTAGATCAATTAGTGAGGGCATTAGCCCCTATATATTGGTGAGATAGGTATAGGTAGGCAGATATCGTATGTGTAGGTACCTACCTATGTAATTAATTATATTGTTGGTGTGATGATTCAATGCGATCAGCAATTACTGCATTTTTGCTAGCCAATGACCAATTAGGTATACCTATTACCTAATATTTGTCCTGACCTACCTAGGTACCTACTCAATTAATTTATCGGTTATGTTTGAATTTAAAGACGTAAATACGGTCTTAGGTATTTATTAGATTTTCTTAGAACACTTGGCCAATTGTCCATCTAGCCACTGTTTAAATAGTTGGGACATCTTTTTTAAACGCAATCCAACAGTTGTCTAAATATGTTCTCATATACTCACTGACATCCCTGTAATCTGTCAATTTCGTGAGCAATTAGATACGTTCAATGAACATTTCATTCATTTCAAGATACTTTTTCAAATCTTTTTTCATTGAGCGTATTTAGCCACTTTAGAATAGGTTTGAAAAAGCAAACGCAGTATCTAAGTAAGACAATCGACGGAACGTGTTTTTAAATAGGGTGACGGATTTTTGTGAAAAAAAACACAGCTTACCTAGGTACATCTAAAATACGTGTCAGCTGATTTTCAGCGTCTAGTCTCTCACTTTCTGTGGCAATGGATTAAAGAACATACGGGATTTCTAGTTTTTGGTTTTGTTTTTACATAGATTTTGATTTTTACCGAACAAAATAAAATATAAAATATACCTACCTATATAAAATATAAAATATAAAATTCCAGACAAATCTATCCAATCCGGTTTTGGTCGTTTGAAAACATATCCGATGCAAAACGATGTTAGATACCATATCGGCCTATCATTCGAATGCGGCCAATAAGACTGATAATAACCTTGTTCGTTTACTTCCCAAACCTACCCATTTCTACCATTTTTAGCCCGAAATACTATCAAAGTTCATATAAAAAAAAAATAATTCTGGTAGAATCTGGCAGTTTGGCAAGTACGCGAATAGACCTAATGTCTGTGCATATCATTGACTTGCTATATAATAGGTCAATGGCATATATACTCAAAAACTTCATTATGTAGTTGAACGAGACGGATTTCAGTATAATATGTAGCTACTCAATATTGCGAACGCATTCGTTGAACATATCTAATTATTTTCTATTTGGACGTTAACCATCAACAGTCGTATTTATAATCCCATTCCAATGTATGTCTAACTTTGGACAGCTGTCCAACTCCAAAGCCTTATTTATAATCATGTTCCATCGATCGTCTAACTTATGTCGAATTCCTTTCAAAAAAAGAATCGATTTTTTTCCAAAAGAATCGAATTTTTTCTGTCAAAACGAATCTTGCTACACTAGAAAAATTCGTTTTGACAGAAAAAATTCGATTCTTTTGGAAAAAAATTCGATTCTTTTTTTGAAGGGAATTCGACATTAGACACTGAAATTGGATGTCCAAACCTATTCTAAAGTGGGTAGGTTCAATGCACAAAAAGTTGAAAATTAAATGAAATGTTCATTGAACGTATCCAAATGTTCACGAAATTGACAGATTACAGGGATGTTAGTGAGTGTATGAGAACATATTTAGACAACTGTTGGAATAAGTTTATAAATAAGGAGAAGTCCAAATTTTTAGGCAGTGGCTAGCTGGACAACTGTACAAGTGAGTTCTAAGGAAATCTAACAAATACGACTGCAAATCGTTAATTCAAATCTTCTGAAATCTGAAAGTTATGTTATGAATAGATAGATTTCTTCTTATAACGTTTTTTCAGTTCAGCTGTTTTTATAATAGGCGTGTTTTTTACAAGCCCGGAGGGAATTGGTTGATAAAAACGACAACGGGGATTAGCTATGATATCACAGAAACAATATTGAGTTTTCATACAAACTATCGATATCAAATATCTATGTAATTCACGCCGGTAATACAGCCAAAATGAAAATTTTTTTTGATATGAATTAATAATTTAGTCATTTGCTTTATTTTAACACCAAAATAATCACAGATTTTGCTTTTTAAGTTCCTCAAAAATTTAAATTTTCAATGAAAGCTATAACTATGGCATATTAATAAGCCCCGAGAATTCTCTGGGATTAGCTTACCATCGACGTCGTTTTTTTCCCCCGGGCTTACAAAAAAACACAATTACAAAAAACTACAATGTATCTAGCCTAATACCCTTTGGTTAAAACTTGTCTGTTTTTTATTCAGCACCTAACAATTGGAAGTTTTGGACAGTAAGTTTCTAGGATGGTAATTGAACACACCTAATATTTCTGAAATTTTTTCATAGCTAAGTATTCGTATTTTGAAGCTGAGGTCACTTAAGAACTTTTAGGTAATTGAAGTTTAAATCCCAACCAGGATTTAATGCAAAAAAATACTTTTAAGGATAACAAACAACATATTTTCTATTCAATTATACATCACCGACCAACAAAAGTATCTTTCGATTTGACGTTTAACAAACAGCTGATCAATCATTTTCGAAAAAATTTGATTTTAAAGTTTGGGAGTGCCTCATGCTTGACAGAGTGGCTGTCTTTTTCGAAATTAGTGAAGTATTTAAAAAAAAAAAATGGTTAGGGAATAAAAATAACTAAAAGAAATCTCTTTCTTGTGTTCAGTCAGGACATATTGCATTTTAAGCAAGAAACCTTGCTATTTCGATCTTGTTTTCACGGAAACTTTACACATATTGACTAATTCTATAATTTAGGGGGTCCTCCCATTTATTTGAATCCAGTGGGTGTCATAGTACCCCCATGCTCCTTACAAAATTTCGCATACATGAATCACAACACGGGGTACTTTTCGTATTCAAAAGCCACAGCCTAGCGCGGGAACTGATCATCTTAGATATAAAATGATAAATACGTAGAACAACGGTAGAAAGATAAATAAAGCCAAACCAAAATTACAGTTAAAATTAAATTGCCTGGGTGATGGAACACCCCTGTTGTCATCCGAAGGTTAAATTTTAAGACATTTTTTGGATTGGGATTTTGGATATAGTCCAATTAAATCTCTAGGAGAATGCAATAAATAAGTTAGTGACCCTAAACAAGTCCCATGACACCGGAATACAAATTTCGACAGTGAAACACATCAAAACCACTACCTACAAAGAAAGACTCACTGTTTAAGAAATGTACACGATTAAATTTAATAAAATGTATTAAAAAAAATAATTGTCTCGGTGCCGGGACTCACGGTTGAGATATGTAAACGTTGTAATTGAACGTAAAGTGTGACACGTAATGTGTGACGCGAAACGTATTACACGTAAAGCTCACGTTTTTAAGTTTACCCTTTAAAAAAAGAATAGTGACATGGACATCTTTCGATTAATAAGTTAATCGAGATGAAGCCACGTCATGTTAGATATTTTTAAACTTTGTGTGGGACTGGGTGAACAAAGTAGATATTATTAATACAAAAATAAGTTCGTATAAAAAGTAGATAAAGGTTTGAAAGAATGAAGAGAAATCAACAAATTAAAAAAAAATTTAGTATTAAGTAAAAAAAAGTTTTTTTTGGGTCTCATCTATATGGATTCCATAATTGACATCTATAGCTGCGTTTTATTATCCACGAAGACCCATACGAATCATCCCATGAAATAAATGATCAATTATTTTTTATATTAAAGATATCTTTTTTCTTACACAACTCAAGTAGAGTATAAACCCTGTTTTTTTTTTTGCAGAACTCTCCGTTAATCTCTTTATATTGTTGTTCGAAATAATAAACTCTTGACGTAGGCTAAGTTCTGCAATATGATTGTGAAACGACGTTGCTCGTTTCCTGTTTCCTGAGAAGCCCCGGAAATTGCTTCAAATCATCTTCTTATTCTCTGTAAAACTTTTATTGATCAAAAACAAAATAATCATTTAACAAATAAGAGTTAAGATAGAATCTATAATAGAACTTAGAAAAACAAAACTGCGCACGAATATTTTAAATAATTCTCAGTTAAAAACTTTTAACGACCACTATAATCTAGGTACTCAATGCCACTCAACTACGAAAATGGGGAATGATAATATTATCAGTTGGTTTGGGCTATGAGTTCTGTCCCTGACCCTGCGGTCCGAACAAACATTAGGTACCTACCTAATCATTATTTACGTAGTTGTGTCGCACTCGCAATGTGTCATGGTTCTTAGAAGTTTTGTACTGCGCAGTTTTGTACAGAGATAGTCGTGCACAGTTTTTGTTTTGTCCCAATAAATAATATCATCAAAAACAAAACTTCAAATAAAAAAAATGTAATAGTTAAGCAGTATAAATAAATTATTGAATTATACAGGGTGTCCCGAAATCATCGCCTCAGAAGAAAACCATGAGTTCCTGAGGTCATTTTAAGTCGAAAAACTTATGAGGTAATTTTCTCGTTTTCGTATCGTTTTCGACTTATAGCGGTTTTAATGATTTGTTTTCTTTTTTCCTTTGAGTGGCTCTAACTTTCCCGAACTAGAACCGTTTTTTGAAAAATTTTTTTGATTTAAACAAAAACAGTTAGAAATTTGTATCTGCCATACAACTTTATTCTGTGTGGATAACGGTTTTCCCGCAATTTATTATCTAACACTTATTTTAAGAATTTTAAGGTTGTTTTTGTTGACTTCGATATGATTTTTTTTCTAAAAAACACGTTATTAAGTGTAATTTTTTTTCTTTTTATTATGAAAGTCCAATATGTGTTCTTAAAAATACTTAACATTTTTGACCTAAAAATACATTTTAAATTATTAAAAAAATAAAAAATAAAAAATAAAGTAAAATCAAGAAAATATAAATATTTGAATAAAAACGAATTAAAATGAATAAAAACTTTTAACGGTCTTACTCTTACTTTATCCTTTCTAACATTAAAACTCAACACTCACTGTAGTTTTTTATTCGTTTTTAATTCGTTTTCATAAAATATTCATACTTTCTTGATTTTCCTTTTTTTTTGTTTTCTATTTTTTTAATAATTTTAAATGTATTTTTAGGTATAAAAATGTTAAGTATTTTTAAGAACACATATTGGACTTTCATAATAAAAAGAAAAAAATTATACTTAATAACGCGTATTTTAGAAAAAAATTATATCAAAGTCAAAAAAACAACCTCGAATAAAAAAAAAATATCAAAAATCGGTTGTAGTTTGGCAAAGTTAGAGCCAGTCAAAAGAAAAAAGAAAACAAATCATAAAAGCCGTTATAAGTCGAAAACGAAGCGAAAACGAGAAAATTACCTCATAAGTTTTTCGACTTGAAATATGACCTTAGGAACTCATGGTTTTCTTCTGAGGCGGTGATTTCGGGACACCCTGTATTTAACATTAAATTAAATGCAATGTTATTAAATGTAGTTTACTAAAAACTTTTCTTACACGTTTAATGAAATAACATTCCTGTTTGGTAACTTTTTTTTCAAGAATTTTCCCAAAACGTAGTTTTTTAAGGACAGCAAATTGTAAAAAAAATTTTGCAAATTCGCAAGAAATTTCACATTACCAAACAGACCTTTTAATACGATGAATGCATTTTGCACATGCACATGCACAAGTTAATAAAAAAAAACCAGCGTTAACGGTGGAATGGGCAGCTTTCTTCTTGTTAACTTTAGTCTCTCTCTGCTATACGATTCGATCAAAAATTCGATTCACTTGAATGTTTCATTGAATTTGCCTGAAATTATAATTTAATATCTTTTATTATTCGAATACACGCGAATATGGATTATTTTTTCGACATCAAAATTCCAAAAAAATAATTTTTCGAGATATTGTCTAAAGATTTTCGTGGATAATGGGTTTTCAGGATTTTGGGTTTCCTGTATTTTAGATTTTCGATATTTTGGTTTTCGGAGACAGCCCAGTTAGCTAATAAGGCGACGTGGCGTGTCAAGTGGTTGTTTTTTTTTTCAATCCTCCAGAGTCCAGGGTTTGTTGTTTTTTCTTAACACTTCATGTGGGCAACAAAACGCAGCCAATACCCGCGTTATTTAAATAAACACTTTTCGGAAAATAAATTTTTTAACTCAAAGTTTTAAGAAAAAAAAATAAACAAAATTTAATGCATACATATTGTAAAATTTAAAAAAAAAATACAATATGTAGGTATTAAATATAGTTGCTATTTTAGTTTTTAGTATTTTTATCAATTTTTAGTCAATTGCTGAAAACCAGATGCTGTAATGTCTTCTAGTTTAAATTTTAATTACAATGTTAAATTTAAGTTACACACAAAATTGTGGCGCGGGTACTTACTTCGTATTTAATAGTTTATTGGGGAGGTATGTTCTTCGCTTCATATGCCTTAATATCTATACGTTTTAATAAAATTATACGCAAGAATCGAAAATAAATTCTTCTTTTTCTGCGTTTTCAAATTTTTGCATACGAAGCTTTGTACAAGACAATAAACCAGTTGCTACAGAGGTCACACCCAATGTTATTCAGTCTGTCATCCTGGGGTGTCCGTGTTCAACTCATCTTCAGACTTTCCACAAGTTTCCTTTGCTTTGAAATTTTGACAAGTTTTTGTGTGTTTCTAACAAGAACTCATTGTATTTTCTTCGTCGATTCACTTTAGTGACCTATGATATGAAAATCACATAAAAATAGGTAGGTAGCTATGTTGTTCGAAAATAGTAACATCAATCTTTGTTTAGGTATTTAAATAGGTACAAAGTATCAATTCTTTTCAGAGTTTTGGGTACCTACACAAAATTGAAGACAATACCTATATTTCGCAACTTTTCGTCAAATATTATAAACAAAGGCATACCTATAATTTATAAATAAAATATTTGCAAGTAGGTACTTACCTACCTTAACAATTTCTCCACTAAATTCGTAGTTTCTCCGAGAGTTCAAAACAATTTTTTTTAATTTAAATCTAACGAACCGCCCTTTTAGAAACCCTTTTGTGAAATGTGAAGCGACAATTTTTTAACACAATACCTACCTATACCTACAATATATGTAACAGAATCCGTGGGGAACATTGCGGAATTGGGTTAGGAATGTACCACAATGTATTTGTACTGATTTGAAAGAGAAATATGAAAAAATTACGAATTTATAAGGATTTTAGCTAGCACGTAACTGGGGCTGTTCGAGAATAGGTGACATGCCACTACCTACCTAGGTAGATAAATATTGAAATCTTGATATTCGTGACATTATTTTTGGATGGCCACTAAAATAAGAAAGTAAAAGCCAATTCAATTTCTGTGCAGATTACTGCACAAAAAAAGAAAGAATGGTCACCATAACAATATATACCTAGGTAGGTACCTACGTGATACGAATCTTCCAGCATCAAGTTCCAATTAGAGCACAAACATTTACAATATGTAATAGGTAGGTGGGAGGTATCAGGTTGGTACTTATTTAGGTATCCAAAAAAAGTATCAAATTCAATCATACATACAGTGGTGTGAAAAACATTCCGGATTTTTTTGGTAAACTGCATTGATTGTTGGTTTGTGATATAAAAATGAAAAAATCCAATGTTTGCAATTTTTTCCCATTTTTATTGAACAATTTTATTATTTGAAACAAAAACCATGGAACTTTATCCATCAAAACAAAAAAAAATTCAAAAAATTTAAGTTTATTCAAAATTTTAATGTGACAAACTAACCGGATTTAATTTTTTTGCAATTAACTTTTATTATTTATTTAATATTTTGTCCAGTAACCCCTGTTTTTTATCACAGCTCGGCATCGACGAGGCATTGACTGGATTAAATTCTCGAAAACAGAAGCAGGAATATTCTCCCATTCATTTTTCAAAGCTGCAAAAAGAGAAGTTCTTGACGTGTGCTTTTTTTTCCCAACCCGCCTTTTTAAAATGGCCCACAAGTTTTCTATTGGGTTTAAATCGGGTGATTGAGATGGCCATTCTAAGGCACGAATATTTTTAGTTGCAAACCACTCTTTTAGCAGCTTTGAAGAATGTTTGGGGTCATTATCCTGCTGAAAAACCCAACGCAGAGGCATTTCTTCCTCTGCGTATGGAAGCATTACTGACTCCAAAATGTCACTATATTGGAAACGGTCCATAATTCCTGTGATTTCGTGTATAGGACCGCAGCCTGCTCCTGAAAAACAGCCCCAAACCATCGCCGAGGCTCCACCGTGCTTAACTGTAGGGAGTACATTTGCAGGCTTTAATCGCGTACCTTTTGAGCGCCTCACTGTCCTTGCACCATCGGAGTAAAATAAGTTGAATTTGCTTTCATCACTGAAAAGCAAACTCCTCCATTTGCTTAAAGACCGGTTGAGATGATTTTTTTCAAATCAACCCTGGGTTAAATGTTTTGATTAGGAATTCTAAGTCTTTCCCAAATACCTTTTACGGATTACCTTTTTTACGATGTTTAGCAGTAAGAAGAGGGTTTTTAGCTGGTCGAAATGCAAAAAGACCGAAATCTCTTAAACGCTTCCTGACCGTACTTGGCCCTATGGGTAGATTAAGTTCATCACAAATTGTCTTTGAAGTCGCAAAAGGGTCTTTAAGCACGAAATTCTTTATGCGCCTATCAGTTTTAATTGTTGTTTTGGGAGGGCGTCCACCAAAATGAACTGCTTCTACTGATTTTCCACTTTAAATTTTTTTTTAATGATGTCGCAAACCGTTGACGTTGGAATTTTTAAGATTTCAGCGATTACTTTTTGTTTTATACCGGCTTGGAACTTTTCTATTATTTCGTATCGAATCGCGTTGCTATAACGTTTTAGCCATTTTATGCACTATATAATTTCAACTTACACAGCTCTCAACTTGTAAAAACGTTTTAATCTACGGCTTGAGTCGACTCGAAAAAACCGTTACTTTAACATCGAGACTCGCAATCTTCTTGACATCCGGTTAGTTTTGCACAGGCATGTTACTGAGTAACTTTATAAAATAATTTTTTTTTATTGTTCTTGTCATTGTAGCATTAAATTTTTAAGGTTATTATTAACTTGTCTCATACTCTTTACAAATTATTAAAAAACTTATGGAAATTTGTTAGTTTTCTACTTGGTAGGTAGGTAGGTATTAAGAAAATCATTACTATGGGAAAAAATCCGGAATGTTTTTGGCAGCACTGTTAGTACCTATTACCTCACCTTCAAAATTATACCTACTAGCATCTTTGATACAGGATACTTCATAAGAAAAGTCTATGGCTGCAATGCATTACGTAGGTTAGATAGGTATTAGGTACCTACCATTTGAAATTTGAATTTGAATGGGTTCAGTTAAATATAGGTATATGATTCTAGAAGACCCCAACAAAAATTTCTTCATGCCACGTCGCTGTGTAAAATTCACTGCCTTGGCAAGCAAAGGCCCGCGCAAAAAATTTCCATTGCACTGCTGCAACAAAACCAAACCAACAAAACGATACCGCTTCAACTAATACACCTTTTAAAAGCCGGTTTTGTCACCTCTTTTTCTTATATACTTCTACACACATGCACACTATCCACAATAAAATGAAAATAAAACCAAACACATCTATAAATATACAAGTATATAAGTAATAAGTATACAAAATATTTTCAAGTTGGAACACATTCACAAATACTTCTTTGGGACTGTGTATCTTGTTTTGCTGATTGCTCCCCTGCTGCTTCTGCTATTTTATACTCTATAGTCGAACAAAATAGAAAATAACAGAAACCGCACCACGATATCAGATCAGAAGAAAATCTCTTTCGATTGAAGTAAGTCAGACCAAGTGAACTAACGCAGTTATTTTGGAAAAGAAAAATTATTTTTTTTTGTGTCGGATATTTTATCTAAGACTAATTAATTGGATACAAAAAAAAAATAAACAAATTAACAAAAAGTAGAGTTTTGAAAATTCTTGAAGAATTAAAAAAAAAAACAAGATTCCGGTCGAGGAGAGAATAAAATTTTTATTTCTCTCTTCCTCCTACTGTGCCTCAGAGTGTGGTGAATATACCAAAACTTATAATTAAAATACATATAAAACTAAAAACATACAAAACAATTTTGCAGCTAAATAAAGTTGAATCAAAATTTATTTACCGGTTTGGAAATAGTAATACAAAAAAAATTATTTTCAAAAACAAAGAAAACAGAACTAAACTTGTTTTACAAAAAAAAAAAAACTTGCCAAGTGGTGGAATTGGAATTCTTATTGGTTAGAGAGAACGAGAGAGAAAGTTTGTTTCTCCTTGTCTCGTATATTATTTAATTTTACCCCTTTGTCGTGTTGTTGTTTTGTCTGCTTTATATCGAAGACAAAAAATTGGAACAAGAAACGGATTTTTTGTTTTGTAGCCATATCAAAATAAACAAGGACGAAGGACAATTCCTGAAAGTGGCTACGTCATAGAACAAACGGTAAGTGGAAAATCTTTAAATTTTACCCAGTCTATTTGATACGAAAGGTTGCATCATTTAATATTAAAAATAAGAAGGTCCGAGAATCTAATACTCAATACGTAGGTATGTACTTAACACGTCACGCGGTTTGTTTTGCCGGGTATTGTTTTTTTTTTCCTAAAATCGATACAAAAAAAACATCTTATGTTATCAACAGAGGCAATTGCTTCTACATTCAAGGCAACATACAGTGTACTTTAATCTTTTTTTTTCATTATACCTACGTGTAGGTAGAAGGTTAGGACTTAGACCAAAGCACATTTCCAGAACTTTCTGACGTGGATAGAGGCCCTGCACAGCTGGTTGAGAGATGTATTTACTCATATTACAATCACCTTTTGAAGGGATTTTGCGACGCAAAATATATACATACATATTATGTAGGTACATTTTAATCGCTTCTGGAAGAACATTTGGTCAGTGATGTCGAAATAATTGTTCACTATAATAATAATGCTACAATACTACCTACTTAATAGTATGTAGTTAAAGCTTGGTTTACAGATTCAGTGCAAAATACTACGAAGAAATGTAATCCAAATTCAACGAAATTTCACAAGGATTTGGGTGTTTCACCATGATGTGCTTACAGTGTTGCACGTAACAGGCACCAATATTAATTTAGATATAGCTATTTGTCTGACCGATTTCGGCGGATTAACTAACGTTCAACGCTGGTTCAAGTATGTAATTGGTTATTATCTTGAAACTCAATCAATCCGCCGAAATCGGTGGATAAAACTTGCTGAACCACGGTTTAAATATTTGTACAACTGGCCCTTTGATAATCACCCGTATTGCGTTAGGCATTTTACTACAACGCCATTAAAGCGACACGGCTCCAAAAGCGCTAATCAGCGTTTAAGTAAAACTATACGTTTGCCGTTCTCTTCTTTCTATACCTTTCTATTAAAACAAAAGTCATTTTTACTAAAACTCCAATTGCCGCTTCTAGAGCCTAGTCGTTTTACTGGCGTTTAACTAAAATGTCTAACGCAATAAGAGTGAATATTTTATAATATTTTAAGCTAAAGAAAGTAAAATTTGAACCGAATAAATAATCATATTAAGTACTTAACTTCAATATTTTGGTAATTTTAAATTAACAAAAAAAAAAAACAAAAACACAAAACTGACACTAAGAACAACTTGAAGCAAACATGCATTTTTAACAAGAAAACAAGCAGCTGCATTGTCACAGAACTTTGCATCCAGGCAGAAGATAAGTTAGGCTTTCATGGTAAATAAACTAATGCCTCTACTATTATTCTGTATTTTATAACGAGATGGCTGATTACTGGTGGGGCTGACCTTACATACACCATCACCCTAGGTACCTACTCTTGGAGGATGGTTTGACAGTACCTGCTTTGAAGCAGGTGTCTAATATATTTTATTCGTTTTTGTAAAATTTTACCATTCTTCTGTAATTCCAAATTTACCCAAAATGTTCAAAAAAAACGTTGGTCAAAATTCCATCCCTTATCCACCTCGATCTTTTTATTTAAATTTCAGTGCAGAGCCTGAGTTGTCCAAAGAGATTGTGTTTCTTTTAAGTCCATAGCCCCCAGAGCTTCGAATTTGTGATTCTATATTCGTTCAGAACATGTTCGGAGCACCATTTCCGAGTTCAAGCAGTCTGAGTAAAAACACGAAATTAGGGTCATCTTATGAACTTTGCGATTGGTGTCATAATGACAGATCTTGAAAATGCATCTGAAGACTGTCATTGATTTCCAGATGATCAATCAAATGAGTGTTAAATAGTATGTATGTACAAAATCAAAATCAAGTAGGTTAGGTGGTCAATGAATTCCTTCTAGGTATGTAGGTTAGTAACACCTATTCTCGAACAGCCCCAGTTAAAAAACACTTTTTGCTATAATCGTTATAATTTCGTAGTTTTTTCATTTTTCTCTTTCAAATCAGTACAAATGCTTTGTGGTACATTTCCCCTCCAATTCCACAAAATTCTCCACGGATTCAGTTGTATTGTAGGTATGTGATAAAAAATTGTTACTACACAAAAGTCTTCTAAAAGTACGATTCTTTAAATTTTAATTTAAAAAAATAGTTGTGAACTCTCGGGAAACTACGAATTTAGTAAGCAAATTTTGTAGGTAAGTGCTTGCAAAAAAAATGTAGCGTTAACTTGTTTTTTTTTTTTTTTTGTAACTGTTCGATAATAGTTAACCGAGTTTCCTTATTCATGTGTTCAAGAATAGGCAACTGCTTAATTTTTTATTTTTATATAGGAATTTGTTGGAAAATACCTACATTGTCTTCAATTTTGTGTACCCAAAACTCTGAATAGAATTGATATTCCTAATTTGGAACACCTTAAGTATTTAATAGTGTTCGAAAATGGCATAACTAGTTGCCATCCGACTGAAAAGTCAGGGAACGCGAATTTGGTCAGGGATAGTCGAGAATTTCGAAAGTGGTTTTTAAGTTCCTGTTTATCTTTTAGTATTTAATACTACTATCCATTTTTATTCGGTCAGTAAAAACTAGATAGTTAAATGTCTTCTAGTTTTTGAGAAATTTTTTTTTAAATTTTTCGGATTCCTAGAGCAAATAGCTCGAAAATACTAGACTAAAACTTTTTTTTCATTACGTTTTAAACTTTTTCCGGTAATTGCTCTGCTAACTGCATTAATTTACAAGAACAGTACTGTAGCACTTAAATTTGTTGTTTGGTACTTAATTTCCACTTGATAAGCGCATAATGATGACGTCACAAAAAAATGGTTCTGCTAACTTGAGAGACATGATTGTTGACGTCACATATGTATTTATAGTTAAAAAACATAGGTAGTTATGTTTCTCAAAGAGTTACTATTTAATTTTTTTTTTTAATTTGGTCAGGAAAAGTCAGGGAAATTTATTTTGAAAAATAGTGGCAACTATGAATGGGAAACAGCAGTTTTCTATAAGGTTTCCTATTTTCGAACAACATAATATTATGTAATTCTCATATCATAGGCCACTAAAATAAATCGATAAAGAAAATACGATGAATCCTTGTTAGAAGCTGTTGAGAGATAAGAAACAATGCTATATAACCTTTTTTTATTAACATTACAATACGCCGTGTCAGGTGAATTTTAAGGAAATTCTTTTTTTTCTAGAAATAAACATTTCTCACCACAATTTTTTTAGCCTTCCTTAAATGCTGGGTACCTACCTACTAAAAAACTTTTATATCATTACCGGTTATAGAGACATAGTAGATAACCGAAAATGACAATATTACATATTTTGTAAGTATAATAATATGTATACCTATTACCTAGGCAGGTATATCTAATAATTCGTGTCAATTTTATGGATAAGGAAATGAAAACATATTTATATACATAAAGTTCCCTTATTTGTTATTTTGTAGTCGACTTACAACTATGTAGGTAATAAAAAAAAATAAAAACAATGTTTTTTTTTTTCGAGAAGTGTTTTAAATTCGACTTTGAATTTCAAATGAGTGTAGGTATGTAAATAAAAACAAAATAGCCAGTATGGTCACGATGTCTGTTAGAAAGACTAGATCTTGGCATAAGATTCAAGATTGTTTACGGAAGGTGGTAGGTACCTACACGATTTGAAAAAAAAAAAACTTTATTAAGGGCAATTATTCCAAAGGTAAAGCTATGAATGTTTATTTTATAGTTTTGTGATTAAAATGATTGAAAAGTCTATAAAGACATTGACATTTTATTTTTAGAGTTGTTGTCTTAATATATACATATAATATGTACGATCTTCAATCTTAACTCCTGAATCGTGTTTTTCTTTTTATTGAAATCTCGAGTTAGCTTGGATTTAACCCCTCATAATTAGTGCTTTATTAACTCTGATAAACTGAACCTAGGTAGGTATGTATATATTTTTGACATTCAAAAATAGCAATCAACATCATCAATGAATACCTACTAATTAATCATATAGAGTATGCTAATTCAGTACTGAAAAAAATAGGTCTTAAACTGGAAGACGAAGCAATTACCTACATGCTTCAACATTTTCTAAAACACTCCAAATCATGACTTTTTTTTGTCATAAATCGAACTATCTGCTGCCCGTAGCCAAAAAGTTTCAAAAATTTTTTTTTTTTTTGCATAAAAAGATAAGTTGTTAACTTTCTTTAAGCTACTCAACAATAGGTGAACATTGTGAGCAATGAAGTTCAAGTTTAATCATTTTCCACAATTTAATATCTGTATCCTTATGTATAGGTATTATTCTCCAACTGGTTTTTCGGTATCGGTTTGTTATGGTAAGCTTGAAGTTTTGTCATTTTCTTAAGACGTACATACCTATATTAGAAAAGTTCTGTTAAACCAATCCAAACAATAATACAACGTATTTTGGTGTACACACCCCGAAAAGCACATGGAATAAATCTATAAAGAAAACCACGTTTTTGTCTGTTATTTTCCGCGTGGCCAAGCAAGTGTCTTGTTGGTCGCAATCAAAACACATAATATAGTGTGTGTTTTTTCACACTTACCACCATACACTGTGTGTCGCAATCTCGCAATATGCTAACTAGTGTACACCTATGTATATTATTAATCTATAAATAAAACATCACTTCTTCGGCAACATTTAAACAAATATACCTACAAATAAACTAATAGCAGTGATTTGGTGAAAGAAATTTATATGTTTTTGTGTTGTAATTTTACCCCAGCCGAGTTCAAACTAAAAAAAATTATGTTAATTAGATATGTATATCCGTGTTTTTTTTTTGTTTACAAATATTCAAGATAGTAATAGAATTGTTGTTCTTGAGATAAATGTTTGTTTTTCAGTTTTAAATTCTAGTTTTTTATCATTATAATTTTTTTAAACGAAAATCTTTTGGTGAAGGTTGTTTTTTTCTTCAAATTAATTTATTTATGCTATCTTCTGTGAGATAAATACCTAACCGTTTTTGAAATGAAACAAAATCTCAAATGCAAAAGTTAGTGGGTGTTAGGTTTCCATCGTATCTACATTATCTACGTATCTACACTATATGTACGTATATCATAGATATTTTATTTTACTAGGTACAAGGTATTTGTTGCACTTGTTAAAAATATTTGTGTAGTTACCTCAGTTTACTGCTAATGGAACTATGGTTTCCAAAGAAGTACCGATAAACAAGTGGCATATAGTTAATGAGACTTATATATGTCTTTTAAAGATCAATGTAGAATTCATTCCTTTCATGAAACGGGTTTATGAAAGAAATTTTAATCTAAAATTTAAGAAACTCTTCTAAAAATAGAAATGCTGGTTTAATAAAAAAAACACATTTTTCTGCTTACAATAAATGGTCCGGACTATTAATTCTGTTAAATTCACTTTCAAAATCAAAACTTCAAATCTTTCCCTTAATTACCTAGGTATATCCAAGCATATTCTCCAAAATATACTGCGCCAAAATAATCTAATAAATCGTCATGTGGGTTGATAAAACTGAAAGTTACTGAGTTCATAAAATGCGGTAATTGCTGCGCCATTAATTTGTTAACCACTCCAAGTTGTCCAATTTCACTTGTAAAAAAAAAAACAACAAAAAATGAACAGTAGGTAGGAATATGTATCATCAAATTTAGTTTCTGGAAAAGTTCTCCTCGGTTTTTGTTGTTTGCTTATAGGAACTGTCTGGAATAAAAAAAGGGATTTTTCTGCGCCTGTCACATTTTACAACGTAGAGTATTCATTCAATTCATGAAAGAAATATTTTTTTAATTTAAGAAATGACTAGGTATATTAGGTACCTAACCTATTTAAATACATACTGGGAAGTGCTTGGATCGTCTTTAAATAAAAGTAATGAAATTTAATATAAAATATTTCTTTTTGTTGACTATGTTAAAATTATTTAACCTCTTTTTAAAGTCAATTTTTGATGATTGAACATGTGCGAAACTTAAATTACAAAATGTGCACTTGGTTCAAGTTCAAGGTTAGGTAGGTAGGTATACCATTAAAAAAAAGAATGGTCGAATGAAAATATGTAAATATGAATACAAAATAACGATTTATTCAAAGGTTTCAATATTTATTTTTTAGTTGAAAATATGTATCTCAATTTAGATAAAAACAAATAAAATTAAAATAATCTTGTTTTGCTCATTCGCCAAAAATGGCCTTTATCATCAACAAAAAATAATAATAAATAATAAGCCGGCTAAGTTTTTGTTTTTCTCATTCTTCTTTATCAGTTTTTTTTTATTAAAAAAAACAAGTTCCAAAAATATACATATGTACACATACATTTGTAGCCAACTACGGGTTTTAAATGTTTTGAATTTTAAGTGTAAATTACGAAAGGCGAACAGACATTTGTATGCGCGGTAGAGAAAAAAAACAAGTATAAATGTAGGTGTGTCCATTTTTTAATGTATTGGTTTTGTTTTGACGAAGCTTTGCATGTTTAGTGTTTACTTTTAAGTTTTTTTTTTTCTTGTTGTTTTTTAACATTATTTTTTTTTTGTAGATACGTTGACTTGAGTACATTTTTATTTCTCTACTTAGTTGGTGATGTGTACCTACGTCATTTAAATTGCGATTAAAACCATGCATTTCTAATTCAATTTTAAGAGATTAATCTTAATTTTATTTATTTACTGTACATACTTCGATATTGATCCGATATTAAATTAAATAGGTAGGTATCTAGGTATTTAATAAAAGAATACATTTATTGATGGCCTGATAGGTATGTAAATTATGTTTAATTTTTAAAAAAATTTGCATTTAACTCTATTCGAAAATTGTCAAAATTAATGAAATCTCATATAAGTACATATGTTCAATATTTACATAAATATATGTGTAAATAATATCTAGGTACCTACCTTGATTACTTAATAACATTCGTATCCTAAGTTTCAAATTAAATTCAAATAAAATTGATATAGGTACCTATATAATACAATGAAGCAACCAGTATAACCTAGAATTTTTAGTTAATATTTGTTATGGCCAAATACATAACAAGAATTAAATTACATGCAAGAAAAAAATTGTGAGAACCTACCTACCTTTGTATGTATGTACATTGTACACATTTTTGTTTTTGTGTTTACAAATTAAAAAAAAAAAAAACATTCTATAAAAGTTCTTTCACATTCTCTTACTCTTCTCTCTAAAGTCTAAACATTACCTATTTCTCTCTGTGATTCTTCAAAGCTATTTTGCCTGATAACAGTTTTATCATTTTCTACAGGGTGACACGCATAAGATTTGACAAAAGGGAAAGTGCGATTTGTCTGTCAACACCATGACAAAAATCTCATGGAAGGGATCTATTTACCCGTTTAGGAAAGAAGCTCAATTTTTCTTTAACAAAAAAAACTGCAATTTTTATAGGTATTTAAAACACTTCTATCTAAAATAACTACTACCTATAGTTTCATAGATATCGGGTGCAGAGAAAATTATCACTTTTCAATGGTGGGACCGGTACGCAATAATATGCCCGGCTTTGATCAAATTCGTTTGCATCATATGCTATAATTATGTGTATGATGTAAAAAAGAAAGATAGATATGTCTATACACAAATCCACAACACCTGATACGTAGGTATCATCACTAGTTCGATCAACCGATTAGATTTTTGAGGAAAAGGAAATAAAGGATGCTGTAAAATCTTAATTAAAAATGATAATTTAGGTACCTACGCACTGGAAATCTACATAACTCTTTATTTCGCTCCTACATTTTCTTTAATTTTTTTTAAATTAAATTTATAAAATATTTCAAATTCAAAATTAAAAAAAAATATTTATCCTGTACTGTTGATGTCTTTACGAGTTTCTTGCAGAAAATTATTTTGTCGAGTAACATAAAGCTTGAACATATCGAAAACGATTTTAAATTCAAATGAGTATGTAAGTATTTCGAAAATTTTAGCCAATTTAGGAAACGAGCTCAGGATATTAAACTATGAGAACCTGTGTAATCAATACTCCCATCAACTTTTAGTGAAACAAAATGGTTTTATGACTTCTAATTTTTTGTGAAAATTGAAATTTTCACACTCCTTGTGTGCAGAAATATTAGGCATGTTGAGGAAAATGAGATCTCCGATATTTAAGTTACCTAAACGGGATTCCTCAGCAAAACTTATCAACTTTGCTGTCAAAGTTCTGAGAAAAAAGTCTTGGATTTACTTGCTAACTTTTTGAGAGATCAAAATCTCTAAGATCTCAATTTTCTGAACGCGCCAATTATGTCAAAAACTATTTTAGTTCTTTTTACCATTAGCTTTAAGTAATTGTAGTTTAAGTATATTTTGTATGTTTGTAGTAAAGTATTGTATATTCTCATTGGTGAAATAGGTAACATACATAACAACAACAACAAATGAACCTGCTCTTCATCGGGTTTACGTTTCATGATCCGAAAACAGGCTGCTAATTCTCGCCACTGTGAGGTTGTTTTATGTTCGCAGGATGATCCATATGGATAATGGGTCATAATAAAAACGGCTATTATAAGGGATGTCGTTGTTTGTTAATTATTTTATGTTTTTATTTTTTTTTTTTTTTAGAAAACTACCCTTCCTGCCTAAATAGAGAAAAAAAGAACATACACATCCTAGATTTTTGCAATATCTTTTACGAATCACCCTGTATCTATATACCTATATCATGAAGGACGGATAGAAATGTGGAATTTTTTGCGACGCAATTTCAATACTCACCAAACTTTTACCCGCCATGCTTAACCTCCTACACAACCCCTATATCATGAGTTTCAAGATTAGGTATACGCTTTATTTATGATTTTTTTGTATCTGCCAAACATTTTGTAGAAATAAGAAAAATGTTAAATACATATGTACATACATATACCTACATATATGTTATATGTACATGCATACACATAAGTTTATATTTTTGTAAATAAATTGGTGATAAACAAATCTAATGTAGGTCAATTAGGCATGTGAGATATTTAAAGATAAACAAAATTTTTAATTATAAAAAGAATGATGTTATATCGGAAATACTGGGTAAAAGTTTCTTCAACCGATTGATGTTTACATAATAAAAAAAAATCTATGTTTTAAAGTAGTGTTTCTGCGTGTTTCATAGTTTTTGAAATAAAAAAAATTTAGTGTAAATTTTGAATTAAAAAAAATCATCACAAATTACGCATTAAATAAATAGTTATCAGAATTATAACAAAAATAAAATTATTGGATACCTACGCACATTTTAAAGAAGTAATTTTTTTAAAATCTTAATTTTGAACAAAAACAAGTCAATCTTAATCAGTAGGTACCTACCTATTTGGTTTTTTTTACAGGTAAATCATTTTTTTTTATCTTTACGAATGAAAGGTTAATAATCTTCAGTTCAATGGATTGCTTGAT
Organism: Epistrophe grossulariae; assembly: GCA_929447395.1. Classification (NCBI taxonomy): domain Eukaryota; kingdom Metazoa; phylum Arthropoda; class Insecta; order Diptera; family Syrphidae; genus Epistrophe; species Epistrophe grossulariae. Next base: position 47,873,388 of record OV839568.1, read on the forward strand.
AACATAATATGTATGTACATTAAAATATTTGTATGTACATACATACATACATACATGCATTTATGTAATTAAGTTTAATTAAAAATTATTGAATATTTTTATGATCGTGCAACATTTTGTAGTTATCGTGACGTTTCAAAATTTAATTTTAATTGTCAGTAAAGTTAAAAAGAACACCCACAGGCTTTAAATTGCGTTTTCCTTTTCTATTTTTATCTATTATATCTTTCAATTTTTCTTTTAATTTCTATTTCAAAAACTACCTTCAATTACCTGCAGCAAGCGAATTTACAACAAAATAATTGCCTCACTAAATACTTACGTAATTTTGGCTTCATCTGGCACAGTAAAAAACCAGGTCTAATTCAGGGCCAGTTCAGGGTTACCCTAGGTCTAAAAAAACACCGCCCATATTATTCACTCGATACATCCAGATTAAAATTTCAATCTGGATGTATTTACATTGAATTTGTATGATTTACATCAGGATTTAAGTTTTAATCTGGATGTATCGAGTGAATAATATGGCGGTAAGGGTGAGTTTTTCAAAAAGCGCTTTAGGGCGACCGGGGCTGACTTCAGGGCTCAACAAACAAACCTTATGATACCACTCACAATTTCTAAAAAAAAATGTTTTAAAATGACATTTATTTGGCAAAGCGACAATAGTTAACTTTTATTCCTTTAAATTTAAAAATAATTGAAACTCGCGTGAGTAACCTGTACATTTAAAAACATACATTTTTCGAAGTTTTTCAATCCTTATTTCTTCAAGACTTCAAAACTTAGTTGTTAGTTTCCGCCTACTTATAATACACACTGCGTTTTATGGGAAGTTCCGAGTAAAATACAAATACTGGAAAAATACAACATTGATTTTGAAGGAAAAGTTAATATACTTTTTGATACCGTTACGGGTTTTGTTTTTTTAATTCAAATTATTTCGTTGTGTAATACATATTCATATACGGAAAACCGATTTTTCTTGTATTTAATGGAGCATTACTGAGGTCAGTTTCTATAAAGGACCTTCATATATATACCTTCATACTAGTATAATTAGAGAATTTACGAGCTTGCAAATATCCAAGTTTGAATTCGATTCCACGAAAAAATATCTCTTCTCAAGTCAACGAACTATCAATGAAGAAAATTGGAAAAATTGGAAGTGATTCTGAGAAAATTGGTACAATTTTAAACGCTAGCAAGACTGCTTAATATAAGTATTTGTAAAATTATTTATTTTCTCTTCGTGCTACAAGATACATGGAACATTTTATTGAACAATTCCAAAAAGGTTCACTGAAAAAATCTATATTTACGTTTGATATTTTAAAACATCCATATGGCATACAAAGTTTCCATTGTTGATACATTTATGGAACTTTTTTTTTGTTAATTTGAAAATTGTGTTCTTTGTTTATAATGAGTATACAGGTGTGCAATTCTGAATTCAGAATCGGATTTTATTTACAAGCAGTACGATCGCCATTTTGTTTCAGTTGGTCTTTACAAAAGACAACTCTCAATTACAAATTCCATCAACGTTTTCACAAATACCCTTCACAGCCTCTAAAGTCTAAACCAACGAACTCCTGCCAAGTCAAAATGAATTGCATGCAAACTTATACTGCAATAAGCAATGACAACAACAAAGTATCCATTAATTATAATTTCCACACGTACATTATGTATGTACAATGTGCATATTTACAACACAAAAGCCATATTGACTTGGATAAACTGCTAAAATAAAACCAGCAGCCTGGACAAAGTATTTTCTCATGATGTGGCTGACCAGTGACCAGCCAGCCAGACACACATATACGTAAATGTACATGCAACTAATTCACCTATCGGTTCCAATGATGTCAGTGTACGCGTTCGAGGTTGTTGTAAAATGTGTGTCGGTTTAAAAAATCTGTTCCATATTGTGATCACATAGTAAAAACGTTCTGTCCCTAGCGACTGGAGATAAAACTTGATACTAACAATGTCAACGTCAAGTTCCTTTGTTTATGTCATCACAAAGCCGCCGGCACTGCCACAGCCGCTATTCTCTGACGTTGTTGATGAGTAACTCGATCCTCTTACCTGCTGGGTGGGATACAATTTCTCCTTAATTCGGTTGAATGATCTCTTATATAAAACCTATATGTGAATAAAAAAAAATAAACAATCTTTAATTAATATTTCAAATGTTTTTTTCTTTTTTTTAAGCATTGGCTCCATAGACAGAAAACAACATTCAAATTGATTTAAGGTACGGAGAAGAAGAAGCCAGAAAGTATTGATAAACCAGACTGATATCAAAGATCTACACATCTAGAATCTTCTCCTCCGCCTTAAGGAAGATAAAAACTGCACAACTTGAACTGAACTCTTTTAAAACAAAAATACTCATCTTAGCATCACAATGGAGTGCGAAGCTATTGCAGTCAATAACGAAGTCGAATCAAGAGAGAGCTCTGCCGAACGTGAACTGAACGGAACTAATGGAGTCGCCGATGAGTCTGGTCAGTCTTCATCGGTTAATGGAATCAAAAAGCCTCTGCCTGTTGACAACCACGAGAATCGCATCAAACGAAAAGCCAAACGATTAATCAAGCAAAACAGTCGAGAAGGTGTGATTAATACGAATGGAGTCGCTGGTTATGTGGTTCCTCAGCGTCGTTGGAAAAACAGCAGAAGATCACGCAATGGCCATGGTCGGGGACTACCAAAGAAAGGAGGTGCCGGCGGAAAGGGTGTTTGGGGTCTTCTCGGCTCTGAAATACTGGAAGAGGTGTGCGAGGACCAAAACGATCCAAACTATGACAGCGAAATCAATGACAAGGACATCGAGCTACGAGAAGTGATACCTGATATGTCGCCAGAAGAGTTTTTCAAAATGGCGGAACCCATTGTTCTAGAGTACTACGAGCACGGTGATACCCACGAAGTTGCTTTGAGCTTCGATGAGATTCTTACCGGACAACTAAGGCCATATGTGACAAGTATTCTCGTGCAGATTTCGATGGATCATAAGGACTCACAACGGGAGATGACATCGGTTTTGATCTCGGACTTGTATGGGCGTGTCATTACAGGCAAGGACATCGAGAAAGGTTTTGATATTCTTCAAGAAAACTTATCCGACTTGATTTTGGACACACCTGAAGCGCCACATATCTTAGGTAAGTTTTAAAACGTGTTGTAAAGGAAAGCAAAAAATGACATTAATCTATTTTGTAGCTAACTATATGGCACGTGCAGTAGCTGATGACTGTATCCCACCAAAGTACATAACTAAACCTGTAGACTTTAATTCAATGAATGAGTATGCAGTGGTGGCTGTTAAGCAAGCCGATACTCTTCTCAATATGAAACAGGGTTTGGCTCATTTGGACAATGTCTGGGGCATGGGAGGACCGTTACGACCGGTTAAATTCATTACCAGAGAAATGACATTGTTGTTGAAGGAGTATTTATCGTCTCGTGATATTCAGGAGGCGCATCGCTGTTTAAGAGCGCTTGAAGTTCCTCATTTCCATCATGAATTGGTCTATGAGGTAATTTATTTTGTAAATTTTTTTAATATTTGTTATTTGAAATGTTTTTTTTTTTCTTTTAAGGCTATTGTCATGGCATTGGAATCTTTAAGCGTCAGCACTGAAGAAGCAATGTGCGAGTTGTTGAAATCTTTGGATCAAGCATGCTTGGTCTTGCCAGCAACTATGGAACAGGTAAGTTAATTTTTGTTTCAAATATACATAAGCAACGACGCAAGTGTTTGATCTTTCACTAAGAAATGAGGGGATAAGTTGTGTTTAAGAAGTCCTTGCCTATCTATAGTGATGGTAGAAGAGCAATCCTTTTGAAGTTATATAATCTGACAATTACATCTGGTCTTTCTCTTAAGATAACTTAGCACTTCTTGCTCTTACGCCTCAAAAGAAAGCAGTTCTTAAACTCCATTTAAGAAAATACGCCAATAAATTCAGTTTAATCAGATAACCGATCTTTCTTCTATCGAAATTTAAGTTTGTTTTTTAACTTGATATTATAATTTATCTCCAAAATCTAGACATATCTTTCAGAAAGTTATCTGGCATGTGAAACTAATTAAGAATCAACCATATTATAAAATCAAAACAACAATACATACTTGCCATGCGAATGGTTTGTTTTTGTTTTTTTCTTTCTTGTTTGTAAGCCTTAAACTGGTTAATCTAAATTGCGAAATAAATAAAAAATGTGGTGTTGCACCAAGCCATACACAAAAAATAAAGATCTTGTTTATTATATTTTTTTCTTTTTTTTTTTCCAAATGCATTGAATGTTTTGAAAAGAGTTAATAAGAAAACAAAAACTGGTTTCTTTTAAATGTCATGCGCATAATATCGTCATACACTTGTGTCACATGCTATGAAGTTGATCCCAAAAAAAAAAAACAAATTATGATATGGATTTTTTATTTGTTCTGTTTTATTTTATTAACAGGGCTTCCAGCGAGTATATGATGACATGGCCGATATTGTATTGGACGTTCCGTTGGCGTACATAATATTGGATCGTTTTGTGGAACGTTGCAGCAATGCCGGTTTTCTTACTGATAAAATTATTATTAATATGCCCTCTAGGTAAGTAAAATGTCCCTTTTTTATTTTTCAATTGCTTTATGAGAACGCGAGTTAGTAAATTAAATTAAATGAAATCGTGTAGAACAATAATAGCGATTAGTTGTTTTTATCGTTTCTGAAAGTAATGGAAAGTTGATTCATTTACTTCTTCACCAATTAAGGTTATCTTGAGCTATTTATAAGTTTTGTTTGAAGGGTTTTGTTTATTATTTTTTATTATTATTTAAAATGTTATCATACTTATAAGTTGATGACCTAAGTCCATATTTACATCAGAATTACTTGAAACCTAGGGTTGCCAAAGAATTATAAGTATTATTATTATTCGAAAAATAGTTCGTAGGATCTGAATCTTAAAAATATTGTCTAAACAGTATCATCATCTTGGGATAACTTCCCCGAGACTATCTTGCCTTTATTAACAAGGAAATTTGAAAAACTTAAAAATGCTCTAATTCAAGGTACGAACTGTTAGGTTAAGATCACGCAATGGTAGACATTAAACGGTTGCGGCAACTTAGTCTTTGAGACAAAAACGACAGAATAGAAAGCAGAGAGAAGTCTACTTTTTGCAGAATTGAGGAGCATATGGAGGACAGATATGGAACGAAATACCAGGATTACACATCGCTCATTTGATCGTCTTTAAGAGCGACCGATTTAACAAAAAGAGATACAATTTCGAAATTATTTTTTGTTTTCAATATTAAATCTCCGCTAGAACAAAGAAAATCCATTTTTTTCTGTAACATAAACACTGTAGTGATTTAGTATTAAAATTGTTCTAAAAGTATTGAATCCTTGCAATTCGGGATTCTAGGATACGAGATTTTGGAATTCGGGACTTATACATACATACATAAGGATCCAACTGGATTGTTCGGGCACCTAGAGAAATGGGTCGGGTGTAATGCAAGAATTCCACTTGCTTTTTAAAGACGTTTTAAATTTTTTTGTCAAAGTTTATCATCATTTATCTAAAAGTCGATGCAGAGAAAATCAAAACGACTGCAAATTGAATATTAAAAGTTTCTTGAATAATTATCTTTTATTTATCTTCAACAAGAGATAATGTTAGATATCACACAATGCATTGCTCGTCATTTGATACTAACCTTCAATTTTGTTAATGCCGATTGTAAAAATTTGCACAAAATGAAGGTTTAACTTAATTTTTATTCCTTACCACTTTTATTTATATACGAGTATGTTTTTGTTTTATTTTTCCGTCCGTTTACGAGATATTCAGATCATTAGATTATGTTAAATCAATCTACTGAACTATAATACATATATGTAAATCGAAAAATGACAGTCAAACGGCATGTTTGTCAACACTCAATATGTACTCTTGAACCAATTTATATTCTAAATTCCATATTTGATCAGATGATCTAAATATGCCAATTAAAATCAGTTTCATCAGAAAAATATTTGTATACTTTAGACTTCTTAATTAGTGAGAAATAATACAAAATAACAACTGAATATAAACTCTTGTCATATTGTCGTTGGCTTCTTCCTCCCACAAGCCAAACAACAACTTATAATCTATTAAGTGTCCCAGTGCACATAATGCATCCAAAACTACATTGAAGTTTACGTCTGCCATGTACACATACATATATTTCATCGTTAATTTGAATAATTGTAATTCACTGGAACCATATGTTTATCCATAGCAGTTTATTATATTAATCCAACAGACTTGGAAAAAAATTTCCTCACTATCTACACTTTGGATATCAACTAAACTATCAAAACCTATTAGTTATATTTTTATCTTTTGTTATGTTTGTTTTTCTCATTGAAAGTTCGTTTACCTCACCACCTTCAGAGAATAGTGGTTATTTTCCAAGTATACCCACTGCGTTATGGCAACAAAAGTTGTGGCCTCTCTTATGGCGCAAACTAATATTGTGTATTGCAATGTATGCATGCTTCTTGCATACAGCTTTGGTGTTCGATTTAAGTTTCTAGTAATTGCTGCGTAGATATTTATAAGATAGCTGAAAGGTAGATTAAAATTCTTGACATTTGGGAATTAGTTGTTCTAATCTCATTTTTTATACTTTTCAAGAGAATTAATAATCAAGCTAATACCATAAATACATGATAGATTAATCTTAGCAATATAATGATCATCATAAATGCTAACGGGAACAAAGGTTGAAATGGTATTTTTAAGGCATAAAGCTCATCTTGGGTTTTTGAATTTCTACTTTTAAAACGAGAATAACGGCTTGGTTCTTTGTAAAATAAAAAAAAAATACTCATAGCCTCGCGGATTAATCAATATAACTTCTGACTAACTGAGGTTGTCATTCAGGAATAGTTCATTCTAACAATTAGTCTACATTATTCTAAATTGTAAACCACAGATAGAAACTAGACAAACTTTTCAGTTTTGATCTGGTATTCACATGCAACTCCAAAACATCTACTTATGTACCAACTTGTTTCTAGAATACACAACTTTAATTTTAGTAGAAAATATCGATACATTGCGTCCCATCATTTGTATTCCTAAGCAGCAGTTATAATAAGAAATATTTGCTTTGTTTGTTTAATTTTACTTAGCAACCAATGCCATTAAAGATTATTTTACAATAAAACATAAATTTCTATGTTAAGTTTCTCCATTTTGCTCTGCTTTATATTTGGATCGATAAGAGATGCATTTTAATATCCACATGATCTGATCCGGATCAGATTTCAACACGTAAATACAAAAACAACATATAATCCTGCTTTTTATTTGGATCTATTTCTGATGAAATTCCTGAGTTTAGAAGTCTTTAATTAATAATGAAATAGCAATACGTCTTTATTTGAGAACGATTAAGTTAGAATAAAAATACCAAACTTATTGTAGAATCCAAGTTAAGTACAAAATTACAAACAATAAATAATAAAAAGTAAGTTGATGTAGAATGTATTTTCAACAATTTCAGATAAAAAACTAGTACTTTTTTATTATTACATATTATGGTAAGGTAGTGCAAACAAAAAAGCCAAAAAACACATGAAAAATCAGCCCTATCATGAATACCATCGTAATCGGAAACTTTTCCGAATCCCGAAAAAAAACTATCTCCGAATTCGTTCGTAGTGACTATTTGTATGAGATTTTCCACTACAATGGAGTCTGATTTTTTTTCGGGACTCGTTACAAGTTTCCGATTACGATGGAATTCGTGATAAGGCTGAATATACAAACAAAAAAAGAGATGGTAATATACTATTGACTTTCACTGTGATCCTGTTTGTTTTATTATGAGGATCTGCTCAGGATCAAATTTTTAAACGTAAATACAAAAACAACATGTAATCCTGTTTTTTTTCTTGATCTATTTCATGATCCAAAATCTAGTACTTTTTTTTATTATTATTATGGTAAGGTAGTGTAAACTGTAGTGCAAAGAAAAAACCCAACAATGACCTTACACATTTTGTGAGCATAAATGACTTCAGTAAAAGTTCCACACTCATGATCAATAATGTATACCATGTCTAAAATATTTATTAGTTTAAAACGTTTTTTAATTAAATTTTAATATGTAATTATAAACCCATAAACTTATACTTTTTGTTTTTTTCTTTATTTTTCAGAGGGCGTAAACGATTTGTCTCCGAAGGAGATGGTGGCCATATCAAACCACAAACAATTCCAATTCGTGACTAAAACTGCATTGAAATGGATGATTGATCTCATTTTCTTTGATTTTTGTTTGTTTTAATAAGAAGAGAATTCTATAATAATCTCCCCAACACAAAAAAAAAACCACCAACTATAAAATAATAAAATCAATAATTATATTCCTACCCACAATGAAAAAACGAAAGAGAAAAACCTATGGTACTATGCTATGCAGTATCTAGAAAGAAGATATACATTATATTTATAAGAATTGATTTATTAACTAAAAATAAGAACATCAAGATGAAAAAAAAAAAATACAAAATTAATATTATTAATTAACTCTTTTCAAAAACTTAAATGATTCAGATAACAATTCAAAAAAAATATAAAATTATTAAAAAATTTACTTAGAAAAGACAAAAAAGATAAGCTTAAAAAGATTATTGAAAAGTCGCATACATTTTTAAAACAATTTTTCTTCCCCTGGCAAATTTTAATAAATACAAAATTATTTATTTTATAAAGAAAAAACTCATTCAAAGTTTTAATTCTTCTTTTATTTTAAAACATGAGCATTCTCTAAGATACAGATTTTTTCTTTGTTAATGATAAAAGTATATTATAATAATCATTTTTAATTTTAACAATTTAACATGAATTTCTTTTTTTAACTTTATTATCTTCGCAAATATTTTATAACTTTTTTTGTATTTTTTCTACAGCAAAATATTGGCACGAAGCAATTTATTTGTAAGTCTATCTTAAAAAGAATATTTGTTTGTATGTATGAATTCAATAAAATTTAAAAGATATGTGAGAAAAATAAAGCTGCAGATTTTAAAACAAACAAAAATTATTAAAATGCAAATAAGATTAATTATAACCTAAAAGAAAAAATAATAACAAACTGCTATTAATATAAAAACATTTACTTACTTTATATACAAACAAAATATTACTATAATTATAATTATTACATGTTAAGGATTAAAGAAAAAATAAAATTTTAAAAAAATCTATACAAATTTTTATTTATTATTATTTATTTATTTATATTTTTAGGGAAATATACATTTCAAAATTTGACAGAAATGTAAAAATAATTTGATTATTATAATAGTATTGCACAATTAAGTGCCAAAATCCGAATTCCAAGATTTTGTAGGCAATGGGTCGACTTTGTTCTTTCTAAGAACACACAGTAGTTACAATTATAAGTGCAGTAAATTAGATGTGTTTCTCAATCAAAAGCAGAAGCTAATATTTGGGTGAGACGACAATTTAGTTTTACTTTCTCTACAGAGGAAGTGGCTATTATTTTTATGCAAACAAAATTTTCCTCATACCATTACCAACTCCAACACCTCATTTTCTTCCATGTTCGCTTTTGAGAGTAACCCAAAGCAAAGATGCTCGAAATTAATGTATCGTTTTCAGTACGATCTGCCGCGCTTTCTGGAATAGCCCTGCTACTGAGTTCGCAATTAAGTACTATATGCACTGTAACATTCCCATTACATAATTGGTACTTAGTGGCTCAAAAAATATTGCATTCTAAAATTTTTTGCTATCGTGAATCTACCGCAAAATGAATTTCCAATCGAGCATAGGCAGTTCCTAATTTTGATTAATTTAAACGCTTTTGAAATATCAAGTGCAATAATAGGGGTATTCCCGAATTCCCGATCCGATGCAACTGGTCTTGTATCATTGCAAAAATGCAAAAGTGTAAAATTGCACTTTTGCAATGGTGCGAGAACAGTTTGCATCGGATCGGGAATACCCCTAATCTTACTTTCTCCAAAACGATGTAAAGATTTGTGCCACTGTTCGGTGAGATATACCATCAGATCACCAGTGGACCTGTTGCTACGAAAGCCGTACTGCCGGTCATTAAGAAGTGTTCGTTCTTCGAGATAATCCTTTAACTGATGGTTTATCAGCGTTTCCATTTTATAAAAGTTACGTGCTAGACCCCCTGCTTTCTATTTGTGAATTCACATGGGTATTCTACAAATCGTTCGAAATACTAACTGGGAATTAAAATTTTGAAAATAAAAACTGATGATCTACATTTAGGTTCCTTTTTTCCTGGGCGTGGAAATTGTAAAAATTAATTCCCGCTTCCAATTCAGAGGGATAATTTCGATGGATGTTATTACCAGTGCAGCGCCTTGCTTGGACATCAAAAAAAATGTACGATTCCTCACATTGTAAGACTTAACACCACTTGTTTTCGCTTTTTTCTTTTAAAAATAAAAAACTGGGTCGCCCCACAGCTCGTATAGAACCAGGGCCTGGTGACTTATAAATCTCCTTCCTGAGTGTGATTGACATAAATGGAGGGAACCTACAATTTCCTTTCGAATCCGAATAGCTAAGATGAGATGAACTTTTTCATGACAAGAGATAATTTTTTCCAAATTATTCGAACATAAACATACATTTATAATAACTAGTTTAAGCCCTCACACTATTGATCGATCCAGAAAAATGTTATTTGCAAATTCCAGAAACTACTATTGAATATGAAATCCGTAACAAAATTTTATCACAATCACTAAATTTCCACTTAATGTTCCTTAAAGCGGGAACTAACATTAATGTTTTCCTAATTTTCTTAGTTGTAAGTTTTTCGTCTACATGCTTGTACTATAGAAAGTCATAAAATTTCAAACATGGCCTTGAAAATACATTTTTAATAAGAGAAATCAAGCTTTTTGTTTTATTAATCTAAATTTTATTTCAAAAGATTTTAAACTCTCATGCCTGGCGGCACCTGTAAATGACTTGTAGATGATGGCTTCCTGTAGTGAGTAAAATGTTCCAAATACTGATTGATTGTATCAATTGGTTCATAGATTTCATTCTGTTTACTTGTGTGGCCCATGTTACTGATCGATGGCATGAGAAAATATATTGGATACACCGGAGGAACACCAATTCCAAGGAATCCTTGCAATACCTCTCGCATCATTTCCCAACAATTAGAAAGCATCACACACGGTTGGTACTCCATTTCAATCAGGATGCCTTTGAAGTGTTCCATCATTGCGACACTTCCCAGTTTAATAACAAAGTCTCCGTACTCAAATCGCCCACCTTTTGATTCGATTTTAGTTTGCTTCTTCGAGGAATACACTGAGGTCATTTTCAACATCAAAAGATCAAATAGATTATCAGCTACTAATGGAATATGTCGACTTCCATTGTCCAGAATAGAAAAAGTTGAGGCGGGATATTCGGAATTATGAAGGACATGCACAGTTTTCGATGGACCATTTGGAGGAGTTGAAATGTAGGTCTCACAGTCGACGAGAAATTGGCCAGTTTGTGTTGCACCTAACGCTATAAGACGTTTTGCTAGGTATTCTATGGCTTGAGAACCAGTTTTGCCTTCTGGCACTTGGTATGGTAAAAGAACTGTAACACCCATTATAATAATAACAAAAAATATTTATATAAAATTATTATTAATTAAATACAAAAATGTAAAGAATGAAAACAAATACAACCGGCGTCAGTTCAATTGTCATGTTGACAAGGGATTGACACTTGACAGCTGACAGTATACTTTCTCTAAAGCGATAGGTGTGCCATCTATCAATTGATAGATGTAGAGTAAAAACTTGTTTTTAATTTGAGGTCAAGTTAAAGGTAAGTCCAGACTGAAAAAAACACAATCATATTTGGTCTGTTTGGAATTTTCTTGCGAATTTGGATTTCGTTTTTAGCTCTAGACGGGACTGCACTTCAGCGACACTGCGCCCACTTTCGCACGAAACTAAACGAAACTTCATGTCGCGACAAATGGTCAGATTATCAACTTTGTCGCATAGTGCCGCGCCGTGAAGTGCAGTTGTCGCTTAGTGCGATATAGCTCACACAATTTCCTACAAATAAGTCGTGAAGTTCAGTTCCGCTGAACTGCAGTTCCGCTGAATGCGGTCTTACCTTAAAACTGACGCTGGTTTAATGGCTTACGCCTATATTATTCACTCGATACATCTAGATTAAAATTTAAATTTGTATGATTTACATCTGGATTTAAGTTTTAACCCTGGATGTATTGAGTGAATAATATGGTTGTTTTATTTTGTTGGCCTCAGTCTGAAGAAGGTACTGTGTGCCGAAACAGCTGTAACAACAAAATTAAATGAAATAAAATTAGTGGTTATCTAAAGCAAAAAAAAATATATATTTTGTTTCATTAAAATTGAATAATATGTTGGTTAGTGAATGTTTGATGCAAGTGATTGTGCATCATCTCTGCAATTTAAAAATTCTGTGATCTTTGATGCTATACATGTTATCACTCTCTAATCGTATTGTATTCCTATCTTTATACTACATCTACTTTGCTAAAGATACGCTCGAATTTAAACTAGCATCTTACAAATTTTCAACCTTATAACACATTGAATTTATTATTTATGAAAAACAAAAAAAAATAAAAAAGAAAGTATGCTAATTTTCCAATCGAATTTGTGTAGTATTGCTGACACTATCTTAACTATATCTTAAGTATCTAACGTCATTTGAGAAAAAAAAATAAATAAAGAAAAATTCATAAAAGAACAACATTTATCTGGCATCATATATAACTACAAATGTATCTCATCTTTCATTATTCTGCGCCATGCGCATCCGTAAATTATAAGAGTATAATTACTCTATGCATACTGTGTATGCTCTCCTTCTCTAGTTTTAGTTAGTTTGTAAGTTATTTAAAAAAAAATAAGAAATTGTATATTTATGTGATATCCAGTCACCACGTTATCGCACGACGCACACAGGTCCTGAGCAGGAGCAGTCCAACCCTCACACACTTCAGCCATGAGGCATTCTTTAAAATGTTAACGACAAAGCAGGAAATACTTAACAGCCGCAATAGTTTGTTTTAGTTTATCGCAACATCCACAGTCCACACTCCACACTTTGTAACTCTATTTTATAAGTCTCAATATAATCAAATCATCTCCGCAACAATGTGTTTGTGAATTTACACATAAACACTTGAAAATTGAATTAAGTTATTCATTTCGTTATCTTAATTCCTATGTGGGTTGTATATTACACGATTAAGTTTGATTCATGACCCTTTTTGCGAAGGAGAAAGGATATGAGATCAAATACGATAACCGCGTATTGGTTAAAAAAGTTTTGAATCAAAAATTTGTCTCCGATTATATTACATTAAAATTAAATTTAAATAATAAAACAACTTATATTTTTTTTAACAAAAGTTTCAACAATTATTTCTTTATTAACGTTTCTTTTTTCTCCGGTGACTTAGTAAATGGCTTTTTCATCTCAATTATGTCTGTTCTCAATGAACGGAAGGATTTTCGCAAACTAGAAGTAACATTTTTCATTTTACTTTTAGTTCCACTTGCTTCACACGCATGTCTCTGGGGATTATTAACTCGTCCGTCATCCACTACTGCAGAACTAGACAAATTCGAAGAACCCGATGATGAGCTACTTTCTTTAAAAACATAATTTCGCAGGTATTTTCGATTGAAATTCATTTGAGGCGTTCCCCAGTTCTTCTCGATGTAAGCTTCAAACTCTGAGTCCTCTTCAGAAGTTGAAGACTCATGATCGTCTTCTAGTATCTCGTTTGTTTTATTCAAGACAGTTGGATCATCGGGTCTTCGTGTAACAATCACACCAGCAGGAACACATTTTAAGTTCGCCCCTTCAATGTTCGTTTGCTGGAAATCGATCGGGTGCTTACGAAAAGTCCTCTTTAATACTTTGTTTTTTTTCGGTGACCTGATTTCATGTATACGTACGCGGTAAAATAGAATCTATTACAAAAAAAGGTTTTTAAATTTTATATAACTTGTTTAAAAAAAATATTACAAACCTTCTCTTGTCCCATAAATCGTGGCAGGTCTGTAAGAGCAACGCAGACACATGTTCCATCTAACAAGATGTCCTTATCATATTCACTATGTACGGGAAACCGTTGTGTTATCACCAATGCTTCATTATCCTTGTGAAACATTTCCACTTCATAAGCAAAGTTAAGCTTACGATCACGTACTGTCGATGTAACAGTCATCGTAAAAAGTATTCGATCTCTATCGTGGACCTGATAGAAATTGAACATTTCATCGAAGACTTCAAATACGTAATAGCCAGCTAAGGATTGAATTTTTCCATTCATATCCCACACCAAATCCGCTCCATTGGTTTTAAAAACTCTATCGGCATGTACTGACTCAAGGTGTTCCTTCCATTGGGCTTCCCGTCCATGCCACGTGCAATCACCCCAGACGCGGCCCATAAAGCATTTCATTGATTTCCATATACATTGTTTTTCGTGCCAGTTAAGCAGATCTATTTGCAGTCGAACAGTGCAACCCGCAGCAGCATTGGAGCAACGAAAATGTGCTTTCGAGCATAGTGCCTCAAGTGTTAATGACCGCAAATCAATGAAAGGTTCCTGAAATTGTTAATTCAGGGAAAAATTATTTAATTTTTTAATGAATAAAATATATTTGGTGTGCCCTTTATTTTGAAACTCTATGCATTTTTGTGAATTTCTACACATTTTATTTTTTTTATATGAACTTTGACTATGACAGTCTTTTGTGTAGAAATTCACACAAATGCACAGAGTTTCAAAGTAAATGAACTATAATAGATATAATATTATAAACGCAAAAATATGTGGATGTGCCCTTTAATCACGTTCATAACTCATAAGTCCCCTATTACAGAAACTAGAAGTGATTTTTTTGATTTTTGAAGCTAACTGTCAGTCGACTTACGAAAGAGAAGTCGGTGAGCTCTCTCACGTCCGACGGCAAAAGTTAACGAAAAGTTCCAGATGGTAATTATGTGCGCGTCATATGAATTTCTTGTTTTCGCTCGGTTTCGTACGACCACGTACGTTGGCTTCCGCCTATTCTAGTTCTACCTTAACATGCCGATCCACTGGGCATGAAATGAATGTTATATTAGGTGTGTTTTTTTCTAATCCCGGAGGGAATTGGTTGAAAAAAACGATATCGGGGATTAGCGAAGCCATTACAAAAATGGAGTTTCCGTACACACTATCATACATACATACACAAGTTTGTAATTCCTGCAGGTAATAAAGTTTTTCTCCGTGCTTAAGTTAAGCCCGAAAGTTATCTGGATTTAGCTAATCCCATTGGGGATTAGTTTTTGTTGCATTTAACATGTAAATTATTTAGCCCCGAATGGTTTTTTCATTCAATTTCCTTCGGGCTTGGAAAAAAACCAACCTAATATCATGAATCTTATTTGTAATATGTTTTAGTCTGTTTGATGTCTTGAAATTCATAAAAAAAATTTACAAAATGGGTTCTTGTTCTATGGCTTTTGACAACGAGTTGTGAACTTTTGTAAGAAATTTCAACAAACCTATTCCAACATAGCTATTTGAAAGTTTGAGATTTTTTTCGATGAAGATGTGGAAACAAGATATGAAAATCATATTTAACAATTAGTCCCCTTTCACACGAGGAAACAAGTTGCTGGAGATTTTTTGACGTTTTCTTTTAATTTTCAATTCCCACCAATCTTAGACCGTTCAATTCTCTTAATTGGTGCTCTTCTCACCCAAAAACTGAAAGTTGCTGTAAACTCAGTTTCCTCGTGTGAAAGGGGACTTAAAATTTGGCAGTACCATGTAATTTATGTCGAATTCCTTTTAAACAAAGAATCGAATTTTTTTTCTAAAAAGGATCCAGTTTTTTCTGTCGTTGAAAGGAATATGATACGAACAAAATTGAATTTTTTTTTTATTGTGTGTATTGCACTTGACAGCAGTAAAATGTTAAAAAAATATTCAATTTGGAAATTATTATTATTATCAATTGAAAAAACAACGCACAAATATTTAATATAAAATTCACCGACAATTCGTTGCAACCAAGAACACAATTTGTCCAAGAACACAATTTGTCAAAACCCATAGGAACAAACTTGGTTTTGGTGAATTTTTTGAAAAAAAAAGTTACCAAACAGGTTTTTTTTAATTCTTTCCAAATCTTCTCGAGATATTCGAGATGATTCGTTCATCGTTGTAGTAATGTCGAATTCAATGGGCGGTGTTTTAAAAAATCAATTTTTTTATGAAAGCAAATTGTGTTTTTGGTTGCAACGAATTTTCGGTGAATTTTATAGTAAATATTTGTGCTTTGTTTTTCAATTAATAATAATAATAATTTCCAAATTGAATATTTTCTGGACATTTTACTTCAAAATTTGCTGCTGTCAAGTGCCACACACACAATCACAAAAAAAAAATCGATTTTTTTGGTCTTTTCGTATTCCTTTCAACAACAATACAAATTCTTTTTAGAAAAAATTTGATTCTTTTGTTAAAAGGAATTCGACGTAAGAAATCCGCTAATTGAATGTTTTTGAAAACCCTTCCTGCACTTTATGAGGTTATTATCAGTAAAATAAAATTAAATGAAAGAAGTGAATAGCTTCGTGGTTTCGAATCTGAATTCAAATCCAGAAGCATTTTCTCTTCTATCGAGAAGAAGAACTGTCATTTTGTGGGGTTCAGAAGGCTTCGAAAATGCCATGAGTTTCAAATTAAAGGAACACACCTATTTTTAAATTGAACTTGAAAATTGTGTATGGAAATTTTATTTTCACTCGAACTACATGTGAACAAAACTAAAATTATATAGATAACAAATATTATTTCCGCAATATTTGTTATCTATATAATGTATGTATATATATGACTGGAAAATGATAAAGGAATATACAATAAGTTATACATAATATGTATGTACAATGTACATATATGTAAATTCGATACTAACCTTACAAAGTGGACAAACCATCAAAATCATTGTACAATTTTGACATATGCTATGACCGGTGGCACATAATTTAATAGGTGCTTTCATTGGATAAGCACAGCCTGGACACTTTAATTCTTCAATTAACCTCTCGTAATGATTTACAGATATAACACCCGAAAGTCCAGTCGATGTGGCTGTCGTTGGTGTTGGTGATATTGAATTTGATCTTATCTCATTATAATTAATAGATTCTATAGCTTTCACAGAGCTTGTTGAAGCTACACATTCATTTGGCAAATTTGTTGGGGAACAAAAGTCATTGGAAGCACCATTTTTATCGCAGAAAATATTTTTGTTTGCTGACATTTCGTTTAGTGCGGGTGCTGCGGATGTTAATGGTGGTGATGAAGGTGGTGTTGATGGTATCGCGGTCGTTAATACTGGTGATGGTGTTTCTAATAATGGATAATCTAGATCCGATGAACTATCAAGAAGTTCTTCAATTGTGCGAATTCTTGTCTTGTAATCATTTTTAATTGAACTTCGGAAAGATGTTTCTGCAACTTCTTTTAATGTTGGCACCGCTGAAGAATAGAGACGTGGAGGTTTAATCGGTACTCCGGGATCTTCGAAATTTCCTGTTTCCGGAATAGGCACCTTGGTCAAAGTTGGGGAAGATAACGTTGTAGTTTTGAATTCAATTGAAGACACAGTTTTTGGTACTTGCTCATCGGCTGTCAATAGCGATCCTAAAATGGTTTGCTGTGATGGACGAACGTCATTAGGTTTATACATTTTAGGATTTTGCTCAATTACAACTTGACTGAACGTTGCCATTTTAATATCGAAATATGTTGAGCGATTTGATCGAATTCACATAGATTCTATTAAATATAACAACATATAACGTCGCGAAAGTTCGTTTGGAATAATTCAAAAAATAAAATGTACAACAAAAGGCTTTTTAATAAACACCGAAAAGTCTTTATACATTTCTATTCAAGTAATTTTATTTCATTTACACTTATCTCTTATTTCATGAAACTTTTATTAACTTTAACTGCATTTACTGATAAGTTTATAGATGCATCAGGTAGGTGTATATGACAATATATTTTTACACTTGTTCAGAAATCTGCTGACAACTGTTGCGACAATGAAAATGAGCCTTCGGCATACTGATGCACTTATACTAAAAGTCAATAAATGATGATGTGTATTGTTGGGTGATTGAAGTGGGTGTACGATATGTCTGTGAAGTAGTTATTCTGTTTTTTTTTTTTTAAAGGGCCAAGAGAGAATTTCAACGCGCAAGTACTAAATTCATATAATAAAAATATCTATACAACCCTTGCATAAACTCGTGTTAAAAACTGTATGACGGCTGGATTTATATCATTTTAGCATCATCATGTCGGTGCCGATTTCACAATTGTTTACTTTTTACAATTCTAATTTAATTTTAAATTGAATTGTTAGACCGTAGACGTGTTGTCTGGGTTTTTTTTAATTGAGAATATAAGTATATAAATTAGTAGGTGATGGATATTCCCAGATATGCATATAGTATATGAATCATGGTAGATGCAACAGTATGATTTTGTTCATATGTATATCTCACCGCTTTTCTGGTACTCAGTAAATCATAGAATACGAATGAAAATAATTTATAAATTCAGTTCAGTCGATAATATGTGCGGTATAGTTGTTTATAATTTATTTTATTGAAGATCTACTTATTTAAAAGTACATAATTCAAATAGTCTAAGGAAAAAAACGGATTTGTTAAAAATTAACTAATGATGGCATTTTGACATGTATTAGTTTTTTGTGAGTAGTATAAGTTAATGGGTGGGTTCAATAAAAATCGCCTTACATCCTAATTTTCAAATTTTTGAATGTATGTCGTTGAAATCAAAAAAAAATCTTAAATTTCAGTCAAAAGTCATGTCAAATTCCTGCATTTACCTAAAGGATTTATATTGAAGCGAAATAAAATAGAACTGATTTGGCACTTCCCCCACTACAAAAAACTTTACAAAGGTTAAAAGTCGTTAAAAGTCATCTAACTTTTTATGACAGCTGGCCAATCAGAATCTCTAAAAATTCATAATTCTGAAAATTCAGATGTAAAACGTAATGCATTGAACGTACTCAATAGGTTTGTTCGTTGAGCCCTGAAGTCACCCTGGGGTCGCCCTAAAGCGTTTTTTGAAAAACCTGAACTCGCCCTGACAATCAAATTCTGTGTTTTTTGAGATCTGTGCCTACGTTCTGTAACTCTAGCATCGTTAAAATTGGTCGAGAAACATTGAAAAATGAAACAAAACTCATACGATTTGTTTCAATTTTGATCGTTTCTCGACTGATTTTGTCGATGCGAGAGTTACAGAACTAAGGCACACCCATGTTCTGTAACTCGGCGATAACTTTTCGCAGCGAGAAATGGCGAAAAATAGAACAAAAATGGAACAAAACTCATAGGAATCATATGGATTTTGTTCCATTTTTCGCCGTTTCTCGCCGCAAAAAGTTATCGCCGAGTTACAGCACCCTATACTTTATTTGTTGCACACTTCCTTTATTGTATTAATCAGCACTCCATAAATATAATAATCAGCAACAATAGAAATAAGTAAATAATTTGTACCTCCAATGAAATAAATTATTGCTTTGTAAGCAAAGCAGAATTTAGTTGGGATTGAATTTAAATAAAAAGAATCAGTTGTAGACTCACAAGAAAATAATACAAATCTTTTATTTGCTTACTAGCTGAACCGTCACGGCTTCGCACCAATTATCGTACAAAATTTGAAATTTTTTTATTATAAATAAATAATATTACAGTGTGCTTTATTAGGCATGCAATGACAATCACCCCAATGATTAAATCTAACAGCTTATTTCGTATTCGGAACTCTAGAATCTGTGAATCCATTAACCAAGCACTACTCGCTATGCATACATTTATTTTACTTTTATATTCGCACCAAAAGTGTTGCGGTCCGAAAACAAAACATTAATTTGGTACGCAAGTGCGTTTTCGTCGTCGCGTTGGTTTGGGGGAACCTTAATTCGGGACAAAAGAATAACTGATTTTGATTTCTAAATGTCTCAAAATCAACAATTCAGATTTCAAATGATAGTTTTCAATGACGTAGCTATAATATGCCACCTAACTTAAGATTTCTCGAAGAACATTAAAAAAAATCAAAATTAATTTTTTAAGAAAAAAGTTTTACTTTCAATCAAAATCAAAACTAACACTAAGATGATCGAGAAGTCTGAAAAAGTGGGTTTCGTCACATCGTTTGTCACTCTGTGCGTCCGTTCGTCCACTGTTTTTAGTTTCCCCCCGTTTAGGAGGTTGGGGCAAATTTTCAAATAATAACAAAATTATTTGATACTTTTTCTACTCTTTAACAATGGCTAAGTAACAACTTTCGGTGAGTAAGTTAACTCACAAATAAAAATAGTACTTATAGCTACATACGTACATACATAGCTCCTTCATATAATTTTATCAATGATAAGAACAACAAATTGAAAGCGTGCATTACTATAAATTATGAAGCAAAATATAATTATGTAAACTTTTTCACCTTTTCCACCTTTTTAACCCCACGTTATCACAAACATACTGCGAAACTTAAAATAATATTTCTTGAAAAAGACTGGATCCCAAATAGATTCAAAAATAAATTATATCCAAAATAATAGGAATCCAGACTGAAACCATAGAATTTGTATATATGTATATATCAAAATAGGTACTATTATAAAGAATATGAAAGAAATTTATTTTCAAAAAGTATCTACACTTTTAAATGCTTAAATAAGAGGGACTATATTTAGAAACGAAAAGGATCAAAGAACTCACTTCCTATCATCGACTTTAATTTAATTTAATATAATATACATTTTATATACATAGTTCATCGTTCAATCAAGTTGTATCATATTTGAATGTAATATATGTTCAGAAATAATGCAAATTACTAACCCTTTTCGGAATGTTCAAATAGTTATACCTACATATATGTTTATAATATTTCACTCCTTTTTTTAATAAATCACACAATATTTTAAAAGAAATCACCACGTGACTGATTTAATAGCAGGTAATTAAAAATGTATGCCTTGACAACCATCACATGAAAATAATGTGTGTATCCGATGTCTGCTGAATCAAGAGCGAATCTTCTAAATTAAATTTTTATTATTTTCTCATTTTTTTTTCACTTAATAAATAACTTTATACAAAATATAACGTTATATATTATTTATTAAAATATAGTTATAACGATTCTTTGAAAAGATTTAAAACACAGCTAATACTTGTTTGAATACAATTACGATTATTTTTCTACAAAACAGCGAATTTCACTCTCAACCTTAACAAACTGACGACACGGAGCTATTAACAGAAAAGGTTTCCCACTCACAGGCTTCGCAATGCCAATATTTAGAAGTCAACAACAGAGAACACAAAAGTGCTACGTCATTGTTTTTTGGCCGCTAAGGGTGGGTTGTGTCATCGACTGTGCCAAGGACACAAACAGATTTACATACATACATTCGCCACCCTTGAGTATATATCACATATATTCCTCCCCACGCATTAAGTGGGTACACACATTTTTTTGTTCGATACATAATATAATACTGTTGTAAGTAATGACGTCTTAAGTGTTTCTTAAACGTGTAGCTCTGTAGTAGAAAGATTTGTCTCTCTTCTTCAAATTACACTCATGTTTGTTTGCATGTAAAGTTTGTCGAGAAGGGGTTGCCAGGGGTTGATATTCTATCGATTTGATGGGTTTGTCTAGTAGCTATACATATACATATGTATGTATGTACTTGATACAAGGTCAACTAACAAGAAATTCCGCTAATAAAGGTGGTCACTTGGCCGTTTGTCGTGAAAACACGTGGTATTGGGGGGTTGCCTTCAAAAATGAAAACAAAGTTAAAACCCTTGAGTATAAGCTATACATTTTATTGTTTTACCGATAGTATAAAATGTTGTCTTCAAGTCTGGTTTAATGGGAATTTATGAGCGAACGCAGGGTAATAATAATTTTGCAAAAACAAACAATTTATGGCTTATACATATTTATATGTATGTAGGTTCATCGTTTTCTTCGTATGAGTATATTTAATAAAACAAAAAGTAAGTATACGCCATGTATGCCCCATGCTCTGTTTTAAAAATTCTAAAATTCGTACTTGTATAAATAAGACCAACGAACTTAAAAAAAATATTATGTCACATAATGAGAATCCCGTTCCTTTTTGAGGTTACTATTACTGAATTTACAAGACTAACAAAGTTAAGGATTTCTACCATTGCCATAATCGAGATTTATGTACAACTATAAAATGTCAGACAATATGGCGGTTTGTAAATCGTGTATAAGTACAGCATTAGGGATTTCTTTTCCCGCAAGATGAACCAGATTTTTTTTGAATAAAAACTTCCCTGGATGTCTGCACAGAAAATATACCAAAAATAAAGGCTCACACTATACATTCCATTTGAGGCCATAAGATTCAGGGTGGATTAGTTTATTTTGTTCACTTATGTTTTAAAAAGAAAAAAACTATTGTTTATTTTAAACGATTTTTGTTTTAAAAGCGAGAAAAAATTAGTTACATAGGTCACAACTTTTAGCTTCTTATGGCCGCATATTGTATATGTATACAGTGAACTCTCTCATAACCGGACACTGATGGTACCCAGAGATTTGTCAGGTTATAAGAAAACAAAAAAAAATAAATTGAAAACCTTTTAAAAAAAATTCATAAGCATATGTCCATATTCTAGAATTTTCCTATTCTAATCCGAGTGCGTTCTCGTATTGTAAAAATTGGAATGTACGTTAAAATCAGAATATAGCTTGCGAGATACAACAAAATTTCACCTATGAATGAATTTATGTCGAAGAAAAATTTTTGTGATTTTTTTCCTGCGATGATTTCACCCCTATAATCTTCATATTTCTACAAGTTATATAATTTACTATCCAAAAATACCGAAATGGACCTTATAAAAATTGAAAAATAGTACTCCACATGCACTTTGTCCGCTTATGAGTGAGCCAAACTCTATAGCGGTTATTAAATTTGGTGTCCGGTTATTTAGGATTCCGCTTATGGAGCGTTATTATTCAGCCGTATCATGAATCGTAATCGGAAACTTTTCCGAATCCCGAAAAAAAACTATCTCCGAATCCGTTCGTTATAACTATTTGTATGAGATTTTCCACTACGATGGAATCTGTGATAGTTTTTTACCGGATTCGTAACAAGTTTCCGATTACGATGGAATTCGTGATAGGGTTGATTATGAAAAATCATGAATTTAATTCTGTTCTTTGAAATCTGTCCGGTTATGAGAGATGTCCGCTTATGGTAAGTGTCCATTTGCAGAGAGTTTACTGAACCTACTTAATTAAATAAATGTAATTCTTATAGAAATAAATATTTTCTCAAAAAAAAATCATTTCCATGTTCTATTTTCTGGAACTTGCGGATAAATAGAGAAGAAAAATATAAAAGGTAAATTAATACAGAATTTTTATTTTAGATCCTTTGTTTGAATTTAAAATAATATAGATACCGTCTGAAAGGGGCTAAAGCTTAATTCTCGATAAAAAATGAAACATTTTGCGTGACACGAATGACAAAAAATCGGGGACAAAGTTTAGGCCGTGGGTGAATTGTAATTTCGATTAAGTGCTATCCGAAATAAAATTTTGATGTTTCCGCGTAAAGATTCAATTCATTAGTATGAAATTTAACTCGATTTTTATCCAATTCACACCCGGCCTTAGATTACTGAGGGCAATCGTCGTTTTCATCCGAATCGTTGTCAAATGGCCTAGTAGAGCATTTTTTTGTCAGAATAGCAACTGGCGGATTTTTTCCACCGCCAAAAACGTTTCGACATTTTTATAAAAATAAACCCGAGGCATTATTGACTACCAGCATACAAATGACGTAATTAGATTGAATTTTTACCATTTTAGGGATCCACCAAACCCACCACTAGGCACATTAAAAGCATCGAGAGACAAAAAAGCAAATCATTTTTGTTATCAAATGACACCACAATTTCCAATTTCAAACCTCATTAAAAACAACCGATATTTAAAGCAAAATATGAACTATGTATATATTAATCTACAGGAAATAAAAAAAAATTGTCTCTATTGCTTCTTCCCATACACTTTAATAATGCAATTATAATACGAAAAAATCCCCATTGATTAAAAAATGTTAAAGGTCAAAGGGTAAACAGTTGCAAGTCTTTGACGAAAGTTCCAATCACCAAACAAAACACAATGTACTATATCCTCTTAATGAAGTTAAATTTTTTAAGAAAATTCAAAGATAAGCGATAGTAATAAACTTGTCGAAAAGACTTCTTAAATGTAATCAATTTTAGTTACAATTCAATAAAACCGGTGATAGGCGATAGAAATTATAAAACCGGTTCGAGTAGAATTCAAAAAATAACTGAGAATGAACCTTCGAATAGTATGAACACTTTGGAGACCCGATAGTACAAATAATATTTAATTGGATTATTTGAATGAAGCAAAAGAACAACGACGTGAAAATAAAAGAAAACCAAGTCTACAAATGCTGATTCACTAACAAACCAATTCAAAACTATAAAAGTTAAAATTGTAAACGCAAAGAGGCTTTTGTTTTTTTTTTTTATTTTTTAATGTAGATATCTTTGTTTGTTTGCCAATTTTTAAATTTCATAATCTTCTGGATGGTATAATTCTGTCAACAATCGATAGACATACGATGGAGCATGACCACCCCTAGAAAAAAAAATTATTAATATCATTTGAGTTTTTTTCTTATAAAAATATACTCACATATTTGATATGAAGAGTGTAACTAGTTCTGGCGGGACATAATCAAAGATCGGGCTATAGACTTTGGCAAAATTGGATGCTAACGAATCATAAGGTATTACACCTTCCGCACAACCAACTAAATTAAAAGCATCAGCTTCGTAGGAGCAGCGATGAACTGGAGATAGCTTATACATAGGAGCCAGTACAATGACAGGAACGGAGTAATGCTTTGCAGCTAGGGCGACTGTATGGGCACCGCATGCAGCACGTAGCCCACCATTTGCAAGCACACTGTGCGTTCCAATTATTACCTTATTGACGCGAGACAT
This sequence comes from Epistrophe grossulariae, assembly GCA_929447395.1. NCBI lineage: Eukaryota > Metazoa > Arthropoda > Insecta > Diptera > Syrphidae > Epistrophe > Epistrophe grossulariae. The sequence goes on from OV839568.1 coordinate 47,898,663, forward strand.
CATTGCGAAAATTGCCGAATCAGGAATAACAACTATTTCAACATTTCCAGCTGCCAAATTTGATGCGAGATCGTGACCCTAGAAAATGGAAGTTGTTATAATAACAATTTATATTGTTTTTGTATTATAAAATAATTATTTAAAATGTAACTGTTAATAGAAAGAATGCAAACTGCTGCATCAAATGCAAACAAAATGATTGTAGGTATATCGCGAGTCCTGGATGCAGGTATTTTCAAGCAGATAGAACATAAATATTTTTTTATTTTGTTTGAGGCAGATGGAAAATTGTATTTTTAGTTAATAACCTGTATTTAAAGAAGCTACAATTTACGAAAAAAACTGTTAACTCCAGTGGAAAAAATTACAAGTTTTCCTATTGCCAAAATTCCATCAGATTTAGAATTAACTCTATTATTTTTGGAACTTTATTTTTAAACTCGCGATTTCTTGACAAACTTCTAATTTTTGAAACACGGTCATGAGTACATTAGCCATTGAAAACATTTTGCCTTGCGTACATTTAGCTGTAGTGTTACGGTTTCTCTTTTTGGTTATAATTTAAGGAAACACTTTCATTCAATTATGTATGATGTAATTGGGTAAATGGTACATAACCGAACATTTTCTCAAACTATGAATTCCGTAGTTTACTGAGCAGCCATGTAGTCTAAGGTCCTAAAATAAACGTGGTAGGTATCGAAAAGATATTGATATACCAAGTGCTCCTAGTCAAAATGAAAACTGATATCTTATGCCTGCCAGCACGGAGTGCATAATGTTCCCGAAATAAAGTGCACAATTATTCGGACTCAAGGGCCTAGTAACAAGAATAACTGTATTCAACTAATATTTAATGCAAAATACTTACACGACATGAAGGAGCACATTCGGCTACTATAACGGTTAAGTATTGTCGTTTTTTAGCAGCACGTTTCAAAAAATTCTCCACGCATCTCGAGTGGCCAAGTGTTAAAATGACTTCAGAGGAATGAATATTCTCTTCAGCTTGAGTTGAAATGTTTTCAGTGCTGGTTTCCAATTCAATTTCGATTTCTTGTAAATGATCAAGGAGTGCCTCTCGCAAACCTTCCTGAGGCTGGGAGTAGTCTTTGTTGACGTCATTCTCGCTAGTTTGTGTAATAAGCTTGTGCAGCGAAAGGGATGCCTGCGAATCATCACAGTATTGAACCTACAAGCAAAATTACATCTTGAATAAGAACTTCGGTGAGAAACTTCAAAAATACTTTACCTTAGCTTTAAGTGCAACGAATTCCTCGCGAACAAGCTTTAACATTCGTCTTGCAATATTAGCAGTGACAGCTTCTTGCGGCAAAGCAGAAACTAGAACCTTAGCCTGACCTCGTATGGTTTTCATGAGCCCTCTTTATGCAAAGAAAATAAGATTTCATAATTTTTCAATAAAATATCAAATATTGTTACTCACTCGGCGTGCTGCCAGTCTTCACCACTGATGATTTGTTTGAAGATTTTTAAAGTTTTTGTTGTAATGTTGTAGGAACCAACGATTTTCCTGGTGATTGGCAAAACATTTCAATGATTTGTTGTACAACGTGATCTTATAGTTTATATTTACCCAACTTTAACATCATGAATCAGATTGGCAATTTCTTTAGTTGGAAAAATTTCTAATTTCATTTTTGAATAATTTGCGTGGATAAAATTTTAAAGAATAAATTTTATTTAGCAGCCACGCAAAAAGAACTTCTTTTTCGTATAAAAGTCAATTTTGACAGATAGGTTCATTAAAAATGACAGCAAAGGAACGGAATAGGAATGGTTCATGATTTGTCAACTAAACAGCAGATATGTTTTGAGGAAATAGATCGGTAGGCGAGTTTTTTTCTAAACCCGAAGGAAATTAGATGGAGCTAAATAACTTACAAGTTAAATGCAACAACTAATCCCCAATGGGCTTAGCTAAACTCAGATAATTTTCGGGGCTTGATTATATTTAGCCCCGAATCATTTTTTACATACAATTTCCTTGGTATAAAGTCAAATTTGACAGAAAGGTTCATAAAGGTGAGACCGCACTTGGCGGAACTGCACTTCAGCGGAACTGAAGTTCACGACTTATTTGTATGAAATTGTATGAGCTATATCGCACTAAGCGACAACTGCACTTCACGGCGCAACACTATGCGACAAAGTTGATAATTTGACCAACTATGTCGCGACATGAAGTTTCGTTCAGTTTCCTGCGAAAGTGGGCAGGGTGTCGCTGAAGTGCAGTTCCACCTAGTGCGGTTCTACCTTAAGGGTACAAATATTTAAACCGTGGTTCAGCAATTTTTATCCACCGATTTCGGCGGATTAATTGATTTTCAACAGTGGTTTACTGTTCAAGTGTGTGATAATAACCAATTACATACTTGAACCAGCGTTGAACGTTAGTTAATCCGCCAAAACCGGTGAGTTAAAATCTTGAACCGAGGCTGAACCACTATTACGCAACTGGCTATAAAAATGACAGGATTAGCGACGACATTACAGAAAAAAAAATAGAGTTGCCATAAAAACGATCGATAACAAGTAGGTATATAATTCCCACCCGTAATACAGTTTGCCGGGACTCACGGTTAAGATGTGTAAACATACGTAACGTAACGTGCATCACAATTACATAATCACGATTACAAGATACGTTACGATTTTTTCCACCCTACTGCCAGTATAGATGTTTACACTGTTGCGAGGCAAGAGGAGGTGAGGAGTTGGAAAGGAAGTAGGATAGGGAAAAGAGAAAGGTAGGAAATTAGGAAAAGGAGAGGTTAGGAAAAGGGAAGGAATGTCAAGTTCCGGGGACGCGGCCTGCTTGCACATGCACGGCGTTAGCTCGTCGGACGGGGGGGATCTTGCCCCCGAAACTTAACCTCGCCTGCAAACAAAAACACAAATCAGGCCTGAGGAAAACTAGGGAACAAAAAAAAATCGACGGACTAGTTAAGAAACGGACGGACTATTGTCACACCAAGGCACTGCGGATGTTGTTGCAGTGAGGCCATAACCCACCCTACCGTAGGAATCCTTGGCCATTTTTGGATTCCCCCAATATGGTGGATGATCGGTTTCAGATTATACCATCTTCACCGAAAACTCAGCCACCCTCAGCACCCCTGAAAATTTATCTTCAAAAGACCATGTTCCGATTATCGGAACAAGAAAACATAATCATCTCAACCATTAGGTGTCTTTCAAAATTTATTTAGCAAAAGTAACATTTGTGATTATGTATTCAAAATAAATAAATTAACAAATAAAATTAAACAATTAACCAAAAAAAGCAAACAAAACAAAAAAAAATTGCGAATAAAAACCATTCCTGGCGGTGCCCAATAAAAAAAACAAACAAATTCGTACCCTTTATGGTATTACCTTCTAAAAAAAAGAATGCGCTATCTTGGCTTTTTTTTCTACCCCTAGAGAGCTCTTTAGAAGTAATCCCAAATACCCAAGAATCAACAAAAACAAAAAAAACTACGAAACCCACGAGGACACTTTAGGAATTCGGTTCTTTGTCACTTACAGATATCCAATGAAAGGAAAATTTAAGAATTCAAAAAAATTAAAAATTTAAAAAAGAATATTAGATATTTTAACAACAAAAACTTTGACACCTTTTAAATGTTTCAATATATAAGTATTTTTATAAAAGACAATCACAAACACATATATTTTTATACTATAATATATTTTTTTTTTTCAAAATGGTAATTCTGTTAATTTTTTTTTATTCCTTTTCTTATTACTTCTAGGACTCACTGACTTGATTTGTTCTGTTCGTGGACGTTCTAGGGCTTCTTATAGGTTCGGTTAAGGTGGTGGAGCTCTAATTGAGTTTCGGCTTGAAATCAGGCGCCTTAGCGGACAAGAGCGCTATCTGATGCTCACCAGAATTGGGCCAAAGAAACTTGTTTTGCCAGTCCAGGAACAAACACCGTGTGCGGGATACTGGAGCACCTCAAATCTGGGTCAATATCACTACCAGAAAGATTCTGAGTTCAAGGATTCGAAACAGGAACAATCGATTTATAAAATGCGGCGGCCCGTACTGGAGCACTTATCATGGGCCGCCGAAACATTTACCTACAAGTTTATAACTTCTTAATTCACTATTCAATAAAACTAACTTATAAACTTAAACTCACCACTTTAAATCGTTTTATTGAAGCTTGGAATTTGATCTAATATAATATATCAAAAAAAAAATCTGATGGGCACTATAATCTGCATATGATATAATTCTAAAAAAAAAAACAACAATTAATTTATATGAAAGCCGATTTTAAACTTTTGCAACGCACCCGAAATTACTGAATTTGAATTTTTAATTATTAAATTCTTATTAATTTTTCTTAATTATATTTAATTTATTTAACTTGGCACTTTATTTTTTTGTTTGGTAAGTGTTTAACTTTTTCGGATCGAGGGAGTACCAACCGATCGTTTTGAATTTAAATTGAAATGACGTATACCAATTCTGACTGCACCTACCAGTATACCACATATATGACTTTCACCAGAAAAGTAAATAGGAAAGAGAGGGATAGATCGTTACATGGCTCAAATAAACTCTGCATAAAACGCACACACAAAAAAAACTAGGTCGGATGACTCTTCTCTAACTGGAAAACATCATCCGATCCACATCTCTGCATATAGATTATACATAATATAACAAAAACGATAAAAAAAAATATTACATGTAGTTGCATCCGATGGCTTAGTATGGGTGAGCAATGAACATTAAAAATGAAGTCTATGGCCTTCTCTTTTTTTTTTCTTTTCCGAATTTCGGCGGCGGATATGTTCACTAATAGTGGCCCACCAGTGAGAGCACCTAGCTATTCGTCACGAGGTGGGGGTGGGGGTGGTGGAAATTTTATTTGTTTGTGAAATTTAATCCAACAAATATTAATGTTAGTAAGTCAAATGTACTATTTAAATAGTTCTAAACTTCATTCCTTTCATTTCTGTCTCAGTATAACAGTTAACACCTACAAACAATTTTTGACAAAACTTTTAAACACGGGCGAGAAAAAAAAATTGAAACGATGGCAGAAACTCGTTAGACACGCAATTGACAACAATTAACCGTTCACGACACGAAAATAAATAAAAACGTATACCTTACACGACAAGAAAACGATGCGTGTAAACGTGAAGTAACGAGGACCGAACATGAACATAAATTACATAACTTAGAATTGTTTGAAGATTTAATAAGAAGCTAATCTTTCATTGAAAATTCGCGGAAAAAATGTAAAAAAAACTGTCAAAATTCATTTTTGGGCATAATGTTGGTATGGTAAGTATATTTAATAAAATTTGATGAAAATTCGTGAATTTTTCTACCACACTGAATATATTCACCACACAATAAAATTTTCACCACTTTCCTCCCTGTTCAAATGTGGTGTGGAACGAACCCTATTCATTACAAACTTCCAACCCTTCCAATACTTCCAACGAGTCTTTCATCTCTTTATAGATATTTTTTGGTTAGCTGACACTTCTCAAGCTCAACAACGAAACAACCGGCATTGGACACAATTGGTAAGTTTTATTTTTATTCTTTTCTTTTTATTTGGATATTTTGTTTTCTTTATTAAATTTATTTTGTCAAAAACTAATCTTAATATTATTCTTCCTCTTCTAGTATTTTCCTAATGTGGAACAAGGAGTTCCTTAATGGATTTTTGGATACAAAAAGGTAAGATCCTATTCTTGGTGCAGTTTTTTTTTTCTACTATAATTTTGTTTCTCCTAGCTCCAGTTCGCATGAATTCACCAGGCGTCCGCAACAAAATTTATTGTTTATTAGGATATATTCCTAATAAATAACAAAAAGGAAACTTCGGCCGCCTGAAAAGCCTCGCAACTAAAGTGGGGAAAAACCCACGTTTAGCCGGGCAAGAATGTTGCATGGAAATTTTAGTTTTCTTTTGCATAAACCGACGCTAACTTCTAACAGTGCAAGTAAGTACCGTACCTCTATAACCTAGCATACCTACTCTTATCTAATTTTTTCTTTCTTGCAAATTTCAGAACATACATAATGGCTTCTAGGTCAATGACCTTCGACATCATTGGAATCTGCCGACCCTAACTGCCAACAATCAGCTGTGTTCCTGACCTACCACAATCAACTCATCGTGCAAAAATTCGCTGTTTTCTTCTATCTATGCGGTGAGTGATTTATATATAGGGAATAAATAGTGAAATTAAAGTGTAGAATTAAGGAAAGAAATCAACAAGTGTATAAAGAAAACAAGTGGTATACACAAATAAACAATACAAAAAAACAAATATTACAGTTTATTATTAAAACTAGTATCACAGTTAATTATTAATCTACTATTATTAAACTAATATCACAGTTTATTATTAATCTATTATCACAGTTTATACTTAATCTAATATCACAGTTTATACTTAATCTAATATCACAGTTTATACTTAATCTAAAATCACAGTCAAAAAAAAATAATTAAATATAAATAAAAATATAAAAAAGTAAATATCACAGATTGTTAAAAGTTAGTAAAGTTATCAGTCATATAAATAAATAAAGTTAATAAAATATCACAGCAAGCTAAGGGGTTAGTAACTTATATCTAGAAATCACAGATGCTTGTTTATCACAGTTGGAAAAAAAAGTTTAAGTGTTAATAAATAAGTAAAATTAAATTAAATAACTAACATTTAGTAACATTTAGTACAAAAAGGCATGCAACTAATAAAATATTTAATGAAGTACATAAAATTTCTTGGTTTTTATTTAAGAACTTTCAGGTACTCAGTGAATTGAATAGGGTGTTTCAATTTTCACTATTCTTTTATGATTTAAAATTTTTTGAAGTTGTTTATCAACAACTAATGATTATTTATTCCAAACAATTTTTTGGGTTGTGTATAAAATGTTTTGAAAACGGTTAGGTACTATGAGAAAATAAATTAACAAATAAAACGTGACAGTAATAAATAAATTAATAAACAACAGATAACAAATAATACAAAAAATCAACAATTAAGAATAACAATACGAAATAAATCGAATAATCATTATTTTGGTGAATAAATCGGAGTTTTTATCGGTTGGTTCATTGTTTTAAATCTTTTGCATGGAATATACCGATTCGTTTTCCATTAATATTTTCAAGTTCGTACATTTGGTTGCCAATTTGTTTGATTATTCGGCATTTGATATATTTCGGTGAAAGCTTTGCGGATAAATATTTTGACGAATCACTCAATACGAAATTCTTTCGATATACTTCTTGTCCGGGTAAATATTGAATACTTTTGGTACGGACATTATATATTTTTGCGGATTTTTCATTGGCTTTTGAAATGTTTTCGCGTATCTGATTTCGGATACATTGTAATCGACTCTGTCGGGGAAGCGTCAACAACTCGTTGTCGTCCATCGCGTTCAACTTTTTTGCAAGTTCATAACTACTACCGTGCATCATCATATTAGTACCAAATAAGGCATAATAGGGTGAAACACCAGTAGAGCTATGAACTGCGCTCCTTAACGCACACGCTATATCGCCAAGGTGCGTATCCCAGTTTCTTTGGTTGTCCTTAAGGTATGATCGGATAGCGGCTAACAACGAGCGGTTAACTCTCTCCGACGCGTTTGACTGCGGTGCATAATAAGCCGTTTTAAAATGTCTTATGCCATATTTGGTTATAAAATTTTGGAATTCTTTTGCCACGAATTGTTTTCCGTTATCGGAATGAATAATGTTCGGTACTCCGAACATATCAAAAACATTCTCTTTCAAAAATTTAATTACGCTCGAGGTATTCGCATTTCGTAAAGCTTTTAATAACACAAATTTGGACAAATGATCTAAAACGACGAAAATATATACATTTCCTAGTTTCGACCTCGGATAAGGACCTAAAAAGTCGATGTATATTTTTTCGAAAGGACGATTACTACAATAAGACGTTACAATAGGGGGACGGGATACTTGATTAGACGCTTTACATTGCTTACACACACTACAATTAGAAACATAATCACGAACATGCACAGTCATATTAGGCCAATAAAAATATTGTCTAATGCGGTTTAAGGTTTTAGCTATTCCACCATGAGAAACTTTAGGAGGATCATGGGCCTTACTAATAATTTCTTCTGTTAATCCTGATGGTACCCAAAGAAGCCAAGAATGCTCTGACATTTCTTCTTCGCCTAACTTTTTAAATACTTTTTTATATACATATCGGTCTTCATATTTTAAGTCTGGAAGCTCGTCTTTTCGTTCAATAACCGTTTCGATTAGGTCCAAATATTCATCAGATAGGAATTCTTCAGACTCTAAGTCAATCCATGGCGCAACATCTTCAATGTCCAGAGAATCTACATGCACCCGAGAAAGAGTGTCAGGAACCACATTCAACGACCCTTTTCGGTGTTGTATGTCGAAGGCATAGGACTGCAACAACAAACTCCACCTGGCGAGTTTACCACTCAGGTCCTTCATACTCATCAGCCATCGAAGGCTGGAATGGTCAGTAATCACCGTGAAGTCCATGCCCTCGACATACGGCCTAAACTTTTTCACGGCCATCACCGCTGCCATACACTCCTTCTCGGTTACGCTGTAGTTTCTCTGGCTCTTATTTAGTTTTTGCGAGAAGTAGGCGATCGGCACTTCTTCATCATTGTCATTCTTTTGGAATAAAACCGCACCTATACCAGTATCGGACGCATCACACTGGATGAAGAACTTTTTTGAAAAGTCTGGATGCGACAATACCGGTGCGGTCGTTAGGGCTGTTTTTAAATTTTCAAACGCTTCCAGTGCCTCTTGAGTCATTTGGAATTTGCTATTCTTTTTCTTCAGCAGGTCCGTCAAGGGTGCAGTCAGGCTCGAAAAGTCTCTGATGAACTTCCGATACCACCCTGCCAGACCAAGTAGCCGCCTCACCTGACGAGGGCTTTTGGGAACCGGGAAATCCACGATTGCCTCCACCTTCGCCGGATCGGTCTTGAGTTTCCCACCACCAACAATGAACCCCAAATACTTCAGTTCTCTGAAGCAGAACTTGGATTTGTTCATGTTGATGGTGAGATTTGCTTTACGCAAGCACTCAGCCACTTCATCTAACAGGGCAACATGGGTCTCAAAGTCAGGCGCCATGATGAGAAGGTCGTCCAGATACACGAAGACACGGTCTCTAAGTCGTGCAGGAATCACCTTGTCCATTAACTGGCATAACCTTTGGGCTGCATTGCACAACCCAAAGGGCATAACAGTAAATTGGTACAAGGGTCTTCCCGGTACCGCAAAGGCAGTCTTTTCCCTACTCTGTCTCTCCAACGGTATTTGCCAGAATGCTTCCTTGAGATCTATACTACTAATGTAGAAAGTATCCGGTAGCCGGCTGAGGAGCCCCTCGATATGGGGGAGAGGATTCGCGTTTTTCTTCGTCAGTGAGTTCACCTTGCGAGAATCCAGACAAAGTCGATTCTTGCCTGGTTTTCGCAAGAGAACCACTGGCGAACACCACGGACTCTCACTCTCCTCGATAACGCCGAGGCTCAACATCCGGTCTAGCTCTTCATACAAAATGGCTTGTACCGCAGGAGAAACAGGGTAGTGACGCTGTTTCACAGGGGCCGCGTCTCCGGTATCTATGACATGCTCCATGAGCGCCGTCTTACCGAGACCATCGCGGTCGTAATCTAGAAATTTTCGCCTGACTGCATCCAATCTGGCCTGCTGTTCCAAAGTCAACTGGTGAGCATTGGAAGAAGCTGATTGTTCATCAATCGAAACAGAGCTTATGATTCCTGGGGCTAACTGGAACACTTTCCAAAAGTCAACCCCAAGATAAATTTCTTGATCCAAACTGGGTACAAGAAAAAAGGTAAGTCCTTCAATTTTATCTTTATATTGGACTTTCAATTCTACTTTGCCCACGATGGACTGACTCTTGCCATCCGCGGTCCTAACTCCTGAATAAAATGGTATGATTGGGCAGCCAAGTTGCTGAATCAATTGCTTGCAATTTTTGCCTAAAATACTTACGCTGGCTCCACTGTCCAGCAAACCTAAAAATTCGTGAGAACCTATTCTAATTTTTGCGTAAGGCCGAGGATCGGATTCCAAATTTAAAATTGTTGAAGATATTTTTTTCTTGGTATCTTTTCTGGCCTTAAATCTAGACCTTGCCTTTAAAATATTTTTAGACGGTACGCTAATTGCGCTATTAAAAATTCTTGTTCTAGCCTCATTATATTCTCTAAGTCGAATATGAAAAGGCTTTAATTGAAATAAAGTTTTTTCTCTTACTTTATCTTCTAACTTTTCAACTTTATCCAATCGTTTTAAAATTTTCAACTTTGTCTCTCCCTCTCTCGGGAGAGTTTCTAAAATTTTGTCTCTTTCTTCTTTTTCTTTCTCTTCTTTTTCTATCTCTTCTTTTTCTTTTTCTTTCTCTTCTTTTTCTATTTCATTTTTATAGCTTACTGGGGATTCTGTTTCGAGATGGAACGCGATTCCCCCAGAGCCTTCACGTCCCTCTGTCGGTTTTCCGGGTGGCATCGCGGACAACTTGGTGTCTTTACACCCTCCTGACCACACTTAAAACAAAATAAATTCCTAACATCTGACTCACAGTCGAAATATGTATGGCCTTGAACTTTACAGTTCCAACACACAAGAGTTGTAGTGTCGGCATATTTCCTAGGTGGATTTTTAGAACGTGCTCCACCGAATTGGTAAGCGGCCAGCTGTTCATCAGAAGGCGGATACTCTTCATATTCCAGCTCATTCACGCCATACTTATTTGGAGGCCTACCAGCTGATTTGGGTAGGTCTCTTTCTCTCTTCGGAAGAGCTGCTTCAGCTTCCTTACACACATATCGAAGCTGATCGAGAGAAAAGATCGCTTGTGGAAACACTAAATTTCGGATTTTCTCATTCAGATTTCTTTTAATAATTTTTACCATGTCCGCCTCTGGAATAGGCATTTTCAATTGGAACCTCATTTTATTAATGGCTGCGAAAAATTCTTCGCTACTTTCGTAGGAATACTGTTTTCGATCTAGGATGTTTCGAACTATCTCTAGATCGGTCATGGGGTTTTGATACCGACTCAATAATGCCTCTTTTAAAGTTGGCCAGTCGAATTCCCTATCCACTTGAAATTGCCAAAACCAATCATAGGCTGGGCCTGAGAGTAATTGGTGGAAATCTCTCAAAATAACGTTCCACGAACAAGCATAACGACTTTGTAATTTTTCTAGCCTAAAAACGAAATCTTCGACCGTTAAATTGTTGGAAAGGCCGTCAAATTTTAAGCCCCATTTGTCCACTTTAACAGGAGTTTTGTATCCGGAATTCATATATTGATTTATCACCGGTGGAGGAAAAGGAAACGGGGTATACGGAGTTTGATAACCTCCAAAAGCTTGCTGATTGGCTTGAGGTTGAAAAGGCCTTTTGTGAGCTACTGGAGAAGGAGTTGTTCTATGCTGTTGTCCTATCGGTACAAACGCACCTCTACCGTGATTCGCTGAAGGATTTGGAATCACCGGTGGTGGCTCTGAAAAAGATGGATTATAAATTGGCATCGGCGGTTGACCTGCCGGTAATGGATTTGACCTTGGCGGAGGCCTCATCGGAGCCGATGGTTGTCTAGTCTGGTTATTTGTAACTGGAGTTGGAAGAACTAAATTCAACTTTTCGAGAAAACCGCTGAGCTGTCTCTCAACTTCTGCACTAACTCGAGCGGTGACGTCAGTCTCCAACCCTTTTTTACAGGTAGACATACTTTTAGCTATTCCCATATTTATAAAATTTTGCAAATCATCTGATAATACTTGTTTTTGTTTCTTTTTAGGTAATGTCCTAGCAATACTTTCGAGGATTCCCCTCGATCCATGATTGGACAATATATTTTGGGACCTATCATCATTGTATCTACCGGTATTTTGCCTTACTGTGCGGTCGAGTGAACCAAAAATTTCTTGCCGTGTTGGTACAGATGTAGCTCCCGTATTGCTAATTTCGCTGTAAGACGGGGTAGATAATGAACTCGTGTGAGCGCTCACATCTCGTACGTTTGGTACAAAAACGTTTGTACTATCTACATTCAGAGATGTGGATCGGACACGCCTATCAGTGATCAAAGGAGAATGTAATAATTGCTGCCTAGCATCTGTATCTAAATGTTGTGTAGCTGATCTTGTAATTCTTGTTTCTTCTATTTCAGCTTCCCTGATCATATTACTGATACGGTCTTGTTCATCGTTATTTGCGTGTGCCATTTTCAACTCTAACTCGGTAACCAAATCAACAAAAAAAAAATGTATTCAACTATATCAAACTAATAACAACAAAAAGAGGTGAGTTTTCAAATAAACAAAATTTTTTCTTATCAGAAAACCTATATTTTTACTATACTAACAAAAAAAAATGTAATTGTTTCTGTCCAAAATATTGAATTTTTAACAAAAACAAATATGTATAGCGTATAAGTAACAAAAAGTTACAAAACCTTACTAAAAAAATCAAAAATAAATAAATAAATAACAAAAAAAAAGGTACACTTAAAGAAACTTGGTTTCAAAAACGAAAAACAAGATAACTTTATCAAAAAAAAACGTTCAATTCGAACAAAAATATAAATATTGTAACAAAAGAATAAATATATAACAAAAAAAGTATATATAAGAAAAAGTAAATAAATAAAGAAAATAAACTATATAAATATGTGTAAAATTAACGAAAAAAAAATTGAAAATGTATATAAAAAAACAAAAAGAATAAATAACAAAAAAAACGTAATCACTTTTGAAAAACAGTGAAAAAGATTTAAAAAAAAATCAATATATTCAACTTAATTAAAGCCAAATGAAATTGTAAAACGAAAATTAATAATTAACAAAAAAATCAAATGTAATCAAAAAAATTATTTTCGAAAACGTTAAACAAATTTGAAAAAACAAAAAAAAACAATTAATCAAAAACCTATATCCTAATCTTAACTTTGTATTGACCGATTTAAAGTTTTCTTTTTCCTTCAGAAAAAGAACTTAAATTATCCAAAGTACTATGACTATTTTTGAAAATATTCTCTAATTTCAGAATTTTATCTAATAAAGAAAAACTGAATTAAAGATTAATGAAAACAAACTAAACTTTCAATTTAATAAATAAATAAATAACTATAAATAAATAAATAAATGAATAAATAAACAGAATAAATAACAAAAAAAATCTATATACAAATATCGAAGTTTGAAAAAAAAAACAAGTGTTCTTCAAACACAAAGTTTATCGAAACTTTATCAAAAACTTACAATCTTGGTTTCCTATGTAAATTTAAAGATTCTTTTGTATTTAAAAAAAACTTAATTTACTAAGAAACAAAAAAATAATCGAACAGATGGTAAATTTGATAATTTTTCTCACTAAGTTTTGAATCTCTTTAATCAAGAAAAAAGCTAAAACTTGTAAGAAAAATAATTTTGACTGGAACAAAACAAATAATATGTAATATCGAAAACAGAATAATAGTTAAACGAATTTCAAAAATTATTTCTTAAAAACTTTAGTTTTAAGAATTTGTATGTATTTATCTCTAAGTATTTCTGGTTATATGTTGGTATGTCTTGTTTGTAAGTTAAGTTAATTTACTTTTTCAATATTTTAAGTACTAACTCAACTTCAAAAAGTTATTTATGATAAGCTAATAGTCATGCATTAACAATAAAGTTAATTTGAATTTTCAAAAAAAAACAATGTTTGAATAAGTACTTGATTTATAATGTACGTATGTAGGTATTTTATGTATTTTAAGTTCGTCTCATGATCTTACGGGGTGCTTCAGGTAGCTTCTACTCGGTGGTTTCTTAGCGACATGGTATGATCCTACTAACGATATCACTAAAAAAAAGGACATCAGACGGACTAACTATACTCCCCTGATGTGACAATAATAAATAGGAAAACTACTAGAAACACTAACATTTCACATTACAAAGTTTTCCCTTACCGTTCCCGCAATCCTAGACTGTCTCTAGGACCTTGCTAGAAGACATGAAACGGTAAGGTTAAACTTACAAAAAAAATTTGGAACGATGATGTTAGACTAAACGTCACGCACAATCAATCGTCCAAGTAGAAAATGACAATACTGTAGGGATAAGAAAATTGAAAATTAGAATTCGAAAAGTAAAAAAAAGTAAGGATGGGAATAGGGAAAAACGATACTACAATACGTTATCCGATATCACTCAAGCTTTCGCCAAGGAACGTCGCGATACGTCTAGGTTCGTCTGTGACCTTCCTGACGCAGACATACGCCCTTGGCAAAAACTCCAGTAACAACAGACAAACGCATAACATTCACTAACCGCAGTCACTGTGAACTTTCAAACACTCGTCGCGATTTATCTAGGTACGTCTGAGACCTTCCTGATAAAGACTTACGAGGTTTAAAAATTCACAGTAAGTTTGGTTGGGGACTATACAACATAAACGAACTGAAACTAAGACTACAAAAACTAAATTGTCAAAAAAACGTTCCAACTAGGTTGGAAAAACGCTTTAACGACGTTGGGCGCCATTTTGTTGCGAGGCAAGAGGAGGTGAGGAGTTGGAAAGGAAGTAGGATAGGGAAAAGAGAAAGGTAGGAAATTAGGAAAAGGAGAGGTTAGGAAAAGGGAAGGAATGTCAAGTTCCGGGGACGCGGCCTGCTTGCACATGCACGGCGTTAGCTCGTCGGACGGGGGGGATCTTGCCCCCGAAACTTAACCTCGCCTGCAAACAAAAACACAAATCAGGCCTGAGGAAAACTAGGGAACAAAAAAAAATCGACGGACTAGTTAAGAAACGGACGGACTATTGTCACACCAAGGCACTGCGGATGTTGTTGCAGTGAGGCCATAACCCACCCTACCGTAGGAATCCTTGGCCATTTTTGGATTCCCCCAATATGGTGGATGATCGGTTTCAGATTATACCATCTTCACCGAAAACTCAGCCACCCTCAGCACCCCTGAAAATTTATCTTCAAAAGACCATGTTCCGATTATCGGAACAAGAAAACATAATCATCTCAACCATTAGGTGTCTTTCAAAATTTATTTAGCAAAAGTAACATTTGTGATTATGTATTCAAAATAAATAAATTAACAAATAAAATTAAACAATTAACCAAAAAAAGCAAACAAAACAAAAAAAAATTGCGAATAAAAACCATTCCTGGCGGTGCCCAATAAAAAAAACAAACAAATTCGTACCCTTTATGGTATTACCTTCTAAAAAAAAGAATGCGCTATCTTGGCTTTTTTTTCTACCCCTAGAGAGCTCTTTAGAAGTAATCCCAAATACCCAAGAATCAACAAAAACAAAAAAAACTACGAAACCCACGAGGACACTTTAGGAATTCGGTTCTTTGTCACTTACAGATATCCAATGAAAGGAAAATTTAAGAATTCAAAAAAATTAAAAATTTAAAAAAGAATATTAGATATTTTAACAACAAAAACTTTGACACCTTTTAAATGTTTCAATATATAAGTATTTTTATAAAAGACAATCACAAACACATATATTTTTATACTATAATATATTTTTTTTTTTCAAAATGGTAATTCTGTTAATTTTTTTTTATTCCTTTTCTTATTACTTCTAGGACTCACTGACTTGATTTGTTCTGTTCGTGGACGTTCTAGGGCTTCTTATAGGTTCGGTTAAGGTGGTGGAGCTCTAATTGAGTTTCGGCTTGAAATCAGGCGCCTTAGCGGACAAGAGCGCTATCTGATGCTCACCAGAATTGGGCCAAAGAAACTTGTTTTGCCAGTCCAGGAACAAACACC
The DNA here is from genome assembly GCA_929447395.1 of Epistrophe grossulariae. Lineage (NCBI taxonomy): Eukaryota > Metazoa > Arthropoda > Insecta > Diptera > Syrphidae > Epistrophe > Epistrophe grossulariae. The sequence continues at coordinate 47,914,540 of OV839568.1, forward strand.
GTGTGCGGGATACTGGAGCACCTCAAATCTGGGTCAATATCACTACCAGAAAGATTCTGAGTTCAAGGATTCGAAACAGGAACAATCGATTTATAAAATGCGGCGGCCCGTACTGGAGCACTTATCATGGGCCGCCGAAACATTTACCTACAAGTTTATAACTTCTTAATTCACTATTCAATAAAACTAACTTATAAACTTAAACTCACCACTTTAAATCGTTTTATTGAAGCTTGGAATTTGATCTAATATAATATATCAAAAAAAAAATCTGATGGGCACTATAATCTGCATATGATATAATTCTAAAAAAAAAAACAACAATTAATTTATATGAAAGCCGATTTTAAACTTTTGCAACGCACCCGAAATTACTGAATTTGAATTTTTAATTATTAAATTCTTATTAATTTTTCTTAATTATATTTAATTTATTTAACTTGGCACTTTATTTTTTTGTTTGGTAAGTGTTTAACTTTTTCGGATCGAGGGAGTACCAACCGATCGTTTTGAATTTAAATTGAAATGACGTATACCAATTCTGACTGCACCTACCAGTATACCACATATATGACTTTCACCAGAAAAGTAAATAGGAAAGAGAGGGATAGATCGTTACATGGCTCAAATAAACTCTGCATAAAACGCACACACAAAAAAAACTAGGTCGGATGACTCTTCTCTAACTGGAAAACATCATCCGATCCACATCTCTGCATATAGATTATACATAATATAACAAAAACGATAAAAAAAAATATTACATGTAGTTGCATCCGATGGCTTAGTATGGGTGAGCAATGAACATTAAAAATGAAGTCTATGGCCTTCTCTTTTTTTTTTCTTTTCCGAATTTCGGCGGCGGATATGTTCACTAATAGTGGCCCACCAGTGAGAGCACCTAGCTATTCGTCACGAGGTGGGGGTGGGGGTGGTGGAAATTTTATTTGTTTGTGAAATTTAATCCAACAAATATTAATGTTAGTAAGTCAAATGTACTATTTAAATAGTTCTAAACTTCATTCCTTTCATTTCTGTCTCAGTATAACAGTTAACACCTACAAACAATTTTTGACAAAACTTTTAAACACGGGCGAGAAAAAAAAATTGAAACGATGGCAGAAACTCGTTAGACACGCAATTGACAACAATTAACCGTTCACGACACGAAAATAAATAAAAACGTATACCTTACACGACAAGAAAACGATGCGTGTAAACGTGAAGTAACGAGGACCGAACATGAACATAAATTACATAACTTAGAATTGTTTGAAGATTTAATAAGAAGCTAATCTTTCATTGAAAATTCGCGGAAAAAATGTAAAAAAAACTGTCAAAATTCATTTTTGGGCATAATGTTGGTATGGTAAGTATATTTAATAAAATTTGATGAAAATTCGTGAATTTTTCTACCACACTGAATATATTCACCACACAATAAAATTTTCACCACTTTCCTCCCTGTTCAAATGTGGTGTGGAACGAACCCTATTCATTACAAACTTCCAACCCTTCCAATACTTCCAACGAGTCTTTCATCTCTTTATGGATATTTTTTGGTTAGCTGACACTTCTCAAGCTCAACAACGAAACAACCGGCATTGGACACAATTGGTAAGTTTTATTTTTATTCTTTTCTTTTTATTTGGATATTTTGTTTTCTTTATTAAATTTATTTTGTCAAAAACTAATCTTAATATTATTCTTCCTCTTCTAGTATTTTCCTAATGTGGAACAAGGAGTTCCTTAATGGATTTTTGGATACAAAAAGGTAAGATCCTATTCTTGGTGCAGTTTTTTTTTTCTACTATAATTTTGTTTCTCCTAGCTCCAGTTCGCATGAATTCACCAGGCGTCCGCAACAACACATCAAAAACAAAAATTATACTGTGCACTATCGCAATCACATATATAAGGGGTATTCCCGATTCGATGCAACTGGTCTTGTATCATTGCAAAAATGCAAAAGTGTAAAATTGCTATACCCTAACCTCATTGTAAAAAAAAAACTTTGCACTTTTGCAATGATACAAGACCCCAGTTTGCATCGAATCGGGAATACCCCTAATGTTTCCACTGGGTTTCCACTGCGGATGCATTTCACTTGGGTGTGTAAGGTTTTACGTAATTTTCAACCTAATTTCGTTCAAATTTGGTTGAAATTACCTCATTTCGAAGTGTGAATTTGTATGGGAAATGAGATAATTTGGAAGCGAATTGGGAAATTTTCAGCGAAATTACCTCATTTGGCCCAATGAAAACGTAGTAAATAGTGATAATTGCTTTCTGCAGTATAAATAACCAATAGAACGCAGCTCTTAGGGCCAGTTGTACAAATATTTAAACCGTGGTTCAGCAATTTTTATCCATCGATTCCGGCGGATTAATTGAGTTTCAACAGTGGTTTACTGTTCAAGTGTGTGATAATAACCAATTACATACTTGAACCAGCGTTTAACCTTAGTTAAAACCTTAGTTAATCCGCCGAAATCGGTGAATTAAAATCCTGAACCAAGGCTGAACCACTATTGTACAACTGGCCCTTAATAGTTATTTATTTAATTCATTTAAATCCAAATCCATCATAAAGGCCCCTAAACCAACGCGAAACATTCGGTTACGGCGACGAAACTTTCGCCTGTCAAAATATATTTGCAGGGAGATAAATGGGAGTAGATAAAGCGAATCTCATATAAAAAATATTGACAGCCGAAAGTTTCGTCGTTGTTCCGAATGTTTCGCGTTGGTTTGGGGGTACCTTAAGGGCCAGTTTGTTCACAATGGGTTAAATCTGAACGATGACTTTCACACCTTCTAACTAAATGGCGCTAATCAACCAAAATCGGCTGATTAGCGATTTTCATGATTTAACAACTTAAATTATTTATTCCTTGAAAAAAAATTTGATAATTCTGCGCATTCGATGATTTACCAGTTGCAATAATCCTTGATTAAAGTTGATCAGCTGTGAACAAACTGGCCCTAACAGCCCTATTCTGGCAAACCTCACTGATACCTCACAAGTCACAACAACCTCACAAGGTAAGGTGAACTCGATTTTGTGAGGTTTTCGTATTCTGGCAGCACCCTCACAACTGTGAGCCTCACAAAAACTATCGAAATTGTGATCTTCTTCAGAGCAGGGTCACAACTCACAAATTTGATATTTGAAATACAATTTTAAGACACTTTTGTTTTTCTTGTCTGAAAAAACATTTTGTAACAAAAAATGTATCCTCTGTCGTGAATCGAACAAAATTTATTTCTCCATAAAAGAAAATTATTGTTCACAAAACAATTCTCGTCGAGTACGATCGACATAGAACAGCAAGTGGTGTACATATATGATATTTACATATGTATGTATGTGGCATCACAATCATCTTCGTTGTCGATGAGTTCAGTGGGTGCGTTCAACAAAAATTCAGACCTTAGCAATCACAATAAAAAATTCACCTTGCTGTGGTAAGTTTTTTTGTGAGGTTTCTTGTGAGGGTTATCGTAGAATACGGAAAATGTTATCGAATCACAACAACCTCACAAGGAATCAACCTCACAAGGGTTTGTGACTTGTGAGACCTCACAACGCCAGAATAGCCCTGTAAGTTGCTTGAAAAACATTCGCATGCTGGAAATATAAACAGCCGCTGCCTTCCACATAGCCGCTGTGCTCAAACGTTTCAACAGCCCATGTAATCTCTTCATTAGAAGTACATCCCTGTGCGCATGCATGGAAACAAAACCCTCCTTTCCACCCTTTGCGCGTTGCCGTTTCAAACCATCTAGTTCCGTTTTGTGACAGCCGCATTGGAGGATATTTTCGTCGTTCTTCAAATTTCCGCTGCTTTGCAAATATTCTGCAAAATATTTTCTTTCAAGTATCGCCGCAGCTTCACGCGCCGCTTGTCGTCTACTTAACCATTTGTCCTGTTTAAGTGCAATCCTTCAACTATCATCACTTTTAACTAAAGCTTAACAAACTCTTCAATCAATTACACAAAAAATCCAATAAGAAAAAAAACCGGTACAAAAACCAATAGGGCAATCTTCAAAGCCACTACCGCACCAAACTAAAAAAACGTTGTAATAACATAAAAGTGACACACAGTTTCTTAAAAAACAAAAGTTAAACTCTGTCGAAATTCAATACAAAAACAATCAAAATTAAAAGCTCAAAGAATTCTTACCTTCATGCCAAGGTAGGAAAAGTGATAAAAAAAATTCCCCCACGAAACTATTTTATAAATTTTTTTTTCATTAATTTTCCACCCGTTTTTTTCGTTATCACCATTCTCTACTTCTGAGAACATCACTTTTTTTTTTTGTTGTTTGGCCCTTAATTATATCGATTTTCTTCCGATTTACTTAGTTTTTTGTTTCCATTTAAATATAGTTGCTCCATCCAATTCGTTATAAAATATTATAATTACGAAATAAACAAAGAATTTAAAGGAAAGTAAAAAATACATAGTTGTCGTCGAGAGAAAAAAATGTGTGTGTCGTCCTCGTCTGCGTTTTATTGATTTTTATATTATTTTGTGTTCTTTTTGCTGGGAAATTGCGATTTTTTTGTATTTTGTTTCCACCAACAGAAATCCAAAAACCAAACGTTCTAAACATAAAAAAGCTCAACATTTTGTTTAGTTAAATAATTTAGTTTTTATCGTTATTCGTTTTTTAGAAAATCATAAAAACAAAAAAAATCACGCGTGCTGGACTCGTTCTTCCGAATCTGATCAGTAAAAAAAGCGAGAGTATCTTCTAGAGATACCTTCCAAGTTCCAACCCCCTCAGAGCAGAAAACCAAATTTTACAAGTTTTTTTTTTGTTTGTTGAAAGAAAAAAATAGCAAGCAAAATTCAGATAATGCTAAACAACGATTCAAATTTTTCGGCGCATGTAAGTAGAAAAAAAGAAAAAAATCCAAAATAAAACAAAACAAATTATAAACAAAAACTTTGGAGAAACATAAATAAATGCAATGAACAACTTGCCCAAATAATTATGTTTCTCTTTCGCTGTTGTTTGCTTTTTGTCGCTTTTTTCTGTGCACTTAACACTTTTTTAAAATTTTATTTTTAACTTTTTTATCATTGTTTTATTTAATGATACCTACGTCTATATTTTTTTTCCTGTAATTTTGTTTTTGTACCTTCAGTTTCTGTTTATAGACGAAATAGTCACTAGTCAGTCATCTTGGTGATTTGTCGGTGTTTTTTTTATGAAACGAAGGGATTACATATTTTGATTTTGGCATGAGTACAGTGGGGCGAAAAATTGTATGTCAGGTTATTTTTTAAATTACCACAATTAAGGGAAATTTGAAATTTGGTCTTAGATTTCTGAGTAAGTATGTACGTAATACAATAGTTACCTTTCTTTCGAGGAAATAAATCGTATTAAATTGCTGTTGTTTTCTTTTAAAATCTTTGGTTCAATGATTCTGTCTTGGTTGAATATAATGGAATGTATTCGTAGCTTATAGTAGACATGTTGGCCCCGCATCTACTAAACAAACTTTACTTTCTACCGCTTCTGCTTCACATTGTAGTGCTATTTTCATACCACTTAACTTTGTAAAGTGCTTCGAACTACAACTAGTTATAAATTGTACATTTGTACATTCAAGTGTATTTTATAACAGTGTAAAAAGAAACGCACAACATACCTCAGATTATTGATCCGAGAACCTTGACATCTGGCTCGAATCAGTGGACATACATGTCCATAAATTATGCTGTTTTAATTAGGGATAGATAGTTTTACTTGACAAGACAATTCTTCTATAGCAGCTAGTTTACCTACAGTTTAAAGGTGATTGTCACCTCTAGTTCTCTTACTAGTTCTCTTCTAGTTCTGAATGGCTGCCAATTCCTCCCAAAAGGAGGTAACCTGTGAAAAACATTCCTGTTTTTTTTTCAAGTAGCATAGGCTGGGAATCGGACCCAAGACCTTTTGCGCAACAGACTCATGCTATACAGCACTTTGCAGACTTAAAAATCTAAAATAAATGGTGATATGTATAGCGTTCTTCATTTTGTCTTCATTAACAACCAAACCCATTTTTGAATGTGGCTGCAGTACCTACTTGCAAATGGTCAACTGATAGCTCGCTTCCCTCTTCTGTTGATTTACCTCCTGTCAAAATATGCGTTTTGTTCATACACACAAGCGAAACAAAATTATAAGTTGAATCTACAATTACCTTTTCCCCTCATACCCACGCCGTGATGTATTTTTGAAAGTTGATTTTTTTTCTATAATTTTTCAAATTTCAACTTTCTTTTTTAATGTCAACTCAAGGAAAATTAAAGAAATTTCTTTTAAAAAATTGGGGGATTCAAGCATTCTATGTACTTGAAATGTACCAAATCTCTGCACTTGACGTCCTAAATTGGAATGATATAAATGAGAATTCCTAGAAGCACAATATGTATTGGGGTAGAAGCATAGTGAATAGAAGTAGCCATAACATGGGGAAGTGACATGAAACATGAAACACATTTTGAGAACAACGAGATAAAATAAAAATAAAAATCAGAAATCCGATCAGAGGATTTGCATATTTCGAAGCTTTCAATTACTCTTCTTCACCTGCATGGGTGCAAAAGGATGATGTGTGCCATGAAATCATTATATCCATAAGTAGCTTTTATAAAATTGTAGTGTACAAAAATTGACTTTCCCTAGTGGGATGACAATAGGGCTGTTGTTAAAGATGACCATGTAAAATTTCGTTTATTTTTACAAATTACCAAATATTTTTGATACCTTTGGGGCATTGTAGTATTGTTTGCCTCATTTTTATATGATGTAAGAATTTAATTTGTTGAATATGACCCTGACCTGTCTTTCCTGCTTATTTGAATTCATTCCGTTTTCCCAAGATGGTGATGGCTTTAGAATTTCGGAAACTTCTCTCAAGTTAAGTGAGGTGGTTTGAATTTCCAAGAATGCAACAAGCAAGCATTATGTGTTTATTAATCACAAACTTAAACAACAAAAAGTAAAAGTTTTATTTAAACAAGTAACTTATTGGGGATAAGGTTGGTTTTGAACATCATTTTTTACGTAGAGGATAGATAAATAGATGCAGCCAGTAATACTCGAAATCAAATTGAGAAATATTAAAATTCAGGGTTGAGAAAGGATATCTCTTATAACATAAAGTTTTTGTAAAATTGAAACACAAATAATGAAACTTGCCGAATTCCTGTTTGTATTCCAAAAAACTGTGCCATATCACTTTGCTCTATTTTTCGTAAATCATATGTAGCTGAAGTTCCATTCTACTGAATAGTTACAAATTTTGTATAAATATGTTGCATGAATTGCTATTTTTGTTTTTATTGAATCCCAATCCTTATTATCCTTAATGTTTTTTCTCGATGAATAAGTTTTTCTCAATATGTATGTAAGTACATAATTAAATGTAAATCCCTGATGAATGCATTTTTAATTTGGGAATTGAGTTATTCGTTATAATCAGAATTGGCTGCTTAAGAGATAAGAATACAAATGCAATATAACTTCATTCATTTTAAATATCGTCGAACTAAGAGTTGGTTTACGATGCTATGCAAAAAAAATAAATAAATCTCCAGATAAAAGACATCAAATCGAAATAAGGACCGTCTGAACGTTGTAATAATAATAATTTAGATTAGAACTGCGCGGCGCAAAGGAGTTTGCAATAGAGGTTCTATTTTCCGATGGGAATTTCTACAAAATATCCGATTCTTACGACTGTAAATGGACTCTTAACAATTAATTTGTGAAGTTTTGATTCAAGATTAAAAAAAAAATTGATCGCAAGAACTAGTTAGCTTAATTTGTTTGTATTTTTGACATATGTAGGTCTTTAAGTGCGTGGGTAGCAGCTGAGGACGACGAAAACTTTAATTCTTCTCCTTTTTACACTCCATAAATCTTTGGACCAATTCGGAATTAAATTGGAAAAAAATCCCAAAAACAGTACACTTATACAGACATTTTTGCCAAGCTCCTATATCAAAACAAAAAAATCGAGTTACTTAGTTGTGCAATCAGGAGCGATATGATCTTCTCGACCGGCAATAAAAACAACAAACAAAGAACACTGTGAAATATTTTTGTCCTCAATTTATTGTAATTTTAATGAACAGTATTTATTGTGATAATTATTTTGCGCCCACTGTACTGATTTTTTTTTGCCAAATGTAAAAAAATATTACCGAAGGCTGTAATACAAATTGAATTTTGTACTACTTTATACAATGCCAGTGAACTTTAATTGTCATTTAATTTTTATTCGCACGCTTATCAGAACAATTGATCGGATTAGATGGCTTATTGTTAGAAAGAAATTACCTAAATAGAAAAAATATTTTGTTTTATATTTTTATTTCATGTTTTTATATTAACCCAACGTAATATGTGATGCACACAGTATTATTAATGTAATATCAGCCTTTTTTCTCCCAATGTTTTTAACTGATCTACAAATAACAATAATTGCAAGTAAATTCTATGTATGTAAATATTTATTCTAACTCAGTGAAATTAGAGTCGTCATGAATATTTTATTTAAGTTTATGAGGATGGGGGTCGTTAAACTTGAGTTTTGTTTAGGTTGTATCCGACATGAGGGTTGGTGGTGTTTTTTTTTTTTTTTTTATTCTTTAAGCTTGATGAACATTTTTTTTTGGTTATTTTTGTTATTGTTTATGTTGCTAGAATATGGATGACGGATACTTAGTATGGTTTGTTCTTTTGGGAGTGATAAAAAAAAGAATAAAGTGAGTCATAAATATAAACTTGAACTTTTAAAACCTATATAAAAAAAAAAAAAAGTTTTAATGGAATTCTTGATTGTGTTTGCAAGTGAATTATTAAATAAATTTAAAAACTGTATAAATGCAGAGTTTTAATATATTTTTTTATTTAGGAAAGAAAGTAAAATGTATGAAAAATCTAGCCGGAAATCCTTCTTTAATGAAAAACAAGACATACCAAGACCATACATTATACAATGAGAGAGAGAGATTATTAACTTTCAGAATCTCTTAGCGAACGTGTGAATTACTCACAGTAAAGATGCTTACAATAGTTTCAAATTGGTCAAAGTAGTTAACTGGGGAACTAGTTTACAGGAAGAACTTTACAAATTTTAACTAACACAAAAGTGGGGTCTGCTTTTACGATAGCAATTCAATTTTATTTTAACCAATGTAACTTTTTATAATTGGCTTTTAAAATTGACATTCAAAATTTTCGAAATTCTTTTCTAGAAACTGAATTGAAAATGCTTTGTGAATCATACCCCAATTTAAGAGTGTAAAACTGGACCAAACATTTATTTCCTTTTCAAAAAATTCCATCAAAAAGTTATTTCTTGAAAAAATTAAAACATTGCAAGTTTACTTCGATTAAACTTCAAATAAGGATATTAATACTCAGTGAGAATCAACGTTCATCAATTTAGTATTCATAGCTGCACTGCACAAACACTCAAAAAAGTCCTCAATCAATGGTTTATCACTTAACTTTCAAAGGCAAACGAAAAAAAAAAAAAAAACCAATCGAAATCTAAAAAAAGAAACAAATTTTTCTGCAAATTCAATCCCTTAAACGTTCAAACTAAATCTAGTTTCATCAAATAAGTGTAGGTATAGTATAGATTAAGAAAATGCTATAAACTTGTTGTTTACCATTTATGTCATTAGCAATTTAACACTGAATCAAGAGTGGAATTATGCTGCAATTGCAAAAAGTTAAATGAACTAGAAACGTTACCTATCTTTGAAATATTTTTTTTGTGGCTAATACCGTATGTCATAGTCGGACAGTGGACAAAAGATGAACTCTTTACTTCTTAAGAGCAAGAGCAATTAAAAAAAATGTTGGTCAAACTCACGTTTAAATTATTTTTCTAACAAAACGGACGGAGTTGGTAGTTGTAATTTGTAGTTTTAATAAATTACAAATTAATTAATTTCTGTTTAAGTCGAATTGATAACTACAAGAAGTATAACATTAATTATTGATTATTGGCTAAACTCATATTTGGTAATATAAATTATTTAATAATTAGTTAGTTGTTATGATTTGTTGTGAAATAAGTGTTTTTTTTCAGATCCCACAAAGCTTGGGTATGTTTTATATTTTATGTGAATACAAATATTCTAAGAATAAAATATTTCATCTTCTAATAGTAGGTAGGTATTTGGCTTGATTTTTGTTTTTTCAAAATTTAACAGTTTGATCACTTGAGCTTGAATATGAATTCTACAATAATTATATTAACGGGGTAAATAAAACAAACCCTATGAACACGAACAATCACATGCTGGTTGTAAAATCCTTTAAATTTTATTTCTTTTTAAATCTCCAGTACCTTTCACATTAAGAAACAAAGTCGCCGCAGTTTTTTGTATTTATCTAAATTCTAAACGGTTTGCGATTATTTCCGATTGACAGGTACCTTTTGTCAATGTAGTCAATTGTGAAATCCACGTACATTTACATCCTTTTAAATGTGTGCATTGTTGTTATTAGGCCTAGAGTTTTTGGACTATGTATTTTAATAAATTGAAAAAAAAAAAAAATATTTCATTACAAATACAAAACCTACTGAAGCGAGACGCGAGCATTCAACCACATCGGCTATGACTGATATGGAGCTTACCTCGCAATCTGAAGATAATGTTTTTTTTTCAGAATTAGATTACAGTAGAATCTCGAAAAGATGAACAGATATAAAACAGGGCCCGTTCATCTTTTCGAGCATCAACATTTAGTTAAGGAAGAAGATACAGTTTTATAAATAAAAACATAAAATATTATTTACATAACAAGTCAAAACAAGCCCCAAAGTACTGTTCAAGAGGAACTAATACTACGTTTTCATTGGAGCCGAAATGAGCTAATTTCGTAAATTACAGAAAAGGTGTTTTCATTGCAAATTTGCTAATTTCGTTTGACAGATAACTTCATTTTGAATTTGATTTGGCAGTTAATAGCGTCTTTTTCTTGTGTTCTCTTTCTGTTTTTGTTTCTTATACATCAAATTTTGACATTTTCAATGTTTCCACTTGGTTTCCACTGCGGATGCATTCCACTTGGGTGTGTTCATAAGGTTTTTACGTAATTTCCAACCTAATTTCCTGCAAATTTGGTTGAAATTACCTCATTTCGAAATGTGAATTTGTATGGGAAATGAGATAATTTGGAATCGAATTTGGAAATTTTCACCGAAATTACCTCATTTGGCCCAATGAAAACGTAGTATAAAAGGCAAAGAAAAAGTAAAAAATTATGTTGGGAGTACTAAATTTCAACCTTTCTTCTTTTTGAACACTGAAAAGTGGAAATATTTCGTTCATTTTTCCGAGCTGTTCATCTTATAGAACCGTTCACCTTTCCGAGATTCTACTGTATTTAAATAAAAGTTGATATCATTGCTACAGATAAAGATGTGTCAAACCCCTTTTATCTATTTTTAATCTATAATCTGAATACCTCAGAGTTCCAAAATGCAAATGCTAAGCAGACCTCCCAAAATGCAGTTGTTACATTATATACCTATTTGTGAAAATATTAAATTCGTGATGTGCATTGAGCCATTTGCGTTTAAAGGTTAGGGTTAACAATTTTTTTTTCATCCCAAAGAATTCAATAAAATATCTAGTTTTAAAAACTTTTATAAATTATTATCTTAAGGTAGTTACCCGGGTAGGTACGCCCGTCCAATATTTTAAAAAAAGGACACACGCTCGATAGAGACGTCTTTTTTACTATGTATCGACTATTGACTAGGAGATGTATAGATATTTGTATAATAATGTCGTATAATGCATTCAATAATTTATTCAATAAATAATAAATAAATAAATGAAATATTTATTTTTAGTTCAAATTATGTATGCTCATTGTACCACTGTTCTTATATTCCTCCAATTCAGTCCAAGTGTCATTAACATAACCTCTCTTGATGTGTAAGCCTAAAAAGGAATCCACTTGGCCGAGGCCAACTTGTGTTATATATATTACGTTAGGAAACTTTTGGAACTTCTTGTATCTTATATTGGTAAAAAAAATAAAATGTGATGAAAAATATAGCGCCAAATTAAAAGGATCTACTTATTTGGTGAACAAGACAATCTAAATTCACTTAATAACAAAAAAATATCTGAACATCAAAATGCAGTTCTACTTATAGGTTTGTGTTTATATATATTTAATAAACACATACCATAATTGGTTTAGAAAAAATAAAAAAATTAACAAAAATAAATAAAAAAATAGTTTTCTGATTTATGAGAATAACGTAAAATCTAGATTTTTTCATATAGGTACTAAATACATAGGTATTTTTTTTGTTGTGTTTTTATGAATAAATAAAATAGTTTCAATTCAACTCGATTTTTGTCACAGTGAAGGGTTAATAATTGTATTGAATTTTTTCACTGGCTATTAAATGGTGTTATTGATGCACCTAAATTATTAAGTGCTATAAATTTCAGCTATCGTGGAGGATCTCCTACCTTTCGCGGTTTTGATCTCATCAATATACCCCGCCACAGAACGAACTATGGATTGCATGAACCTTTAACTCGCATGTTTAAACTGATCTCATAGCGTAAAATAAATTAAGAAAAAAAGTGAATCAAATAACGCCAATAAAATTGAATTAAGTTTTTGCTAAAATCTCATCAAGTAGTTATAAATATATGACGACCTTCAACATTTTGTACACACAAATTTAACTTGTTATTTCATCTGTATAAAAAAAAAAAATTCGACCTTTAGAGCTCAAGATTTAAGTTTTTCACTGGGACCTGTGATTTGCCGGTTACAAAGAGAAAGAAAGAAATTTTTCATTCTTGAAATGCATACAAAGTTCAAGTTCACAAAAAAAAAAAAATTATATGCACGCCATCTATCTGTCAACAGCGCCGATGTTGCCGTGGTTTTCACAGGGACCATATCGACTTTTTTAATCTGAGAACTGGGCAGTCAGATTGCTCTTTTTTGACAACAATCCGGCCTTGAATTATTGTAAGACCACTAAAGCAAATATTCAGCAAGAGAATGTCATAGAGGAGATATGGAGTATTGACCACAAAAAATGTGTGGTTTATAAAAATGCTGGTTGATTCAGATGCATTTGCCAAACAATAAAATCTAAATTGGGATGTATCGATGACGTGACCTTCGGTAGCATGGTGCGTAGTGCATATGGCTCTGAAGGAAGTTTGGTCTGGTTCGCTTCACAGTCATGGCATGAGTTTTTCTAAATAAAATTGAACAGATAGAGACCAAGCGCCACAAAAAGGAGTCTGATGATCGGCGTGGCAGTCGTGAAATAGCTTTAACTCCAGTCTATAAAAACTTGGTGGTAGATCACGCAAGTGTGTGTTTCAAAAGCTTCAGAAAATGATTTAAAATCTGCGAAAAAGTCGAATTTCAAAATAAAATTTGGCGTTCGTTGTTCAATGGTAGTCTCGTCATTTTGAATTTTTCACAATTCTGAAAAAAAATAATTAAAAAAATTTCGAATTACTAGACTTTTTTAATGTAGAGAAGAGGGGCGTGGTAGCAGGCGGATTTACAAAAATTTTACATATGTGATACATTATGTCTTATATCTTTTAATGAATTTTTAAGTAGGTAAGTAGAAAATTCGAATTTTTATCTAATACATAATGTAAATATAAAAAAAAGGAGGGCTGGTAGTGGGCGTAAAAGTGTCCTAAAAAAATTACACATCGCATGGTTTATTTTTTATTAAACAGCTTTGTTATAAAATGTTTACTTTAATGATGTTGAATACGGAGAAAATACGGATAAAATTCAAGTGTAAGAAATGTGGGCGTGTCAGTGGGCGTATATACATAACTGAAACCACTTTTTAAGCATTCTTGCCACCAATAGGACCAAACTGAAAATTTTAATCAAGCCGATTCAGTAGTTTTTGAATTAATAGGCGGCACGGGTTCCTGCAATTACGAAAAGAAAAAGATATAGATATGTATGTACATCATGTTGTTTCACTCAAAATGCAGTTATTGGCAAACTGTTGAACTGGTTTTAACCAGACAACAAATAAACTCTCACAGGCTAATACTGAAGATTGCTTGGTCCCAATTTGAGCTCAAAACAATGTTTATCGCCGCTGACTAAGCGGATTTAGGAACCGAAGAAATAAAAAAAAAGATTTTATTAATTAAAGGGTAAAGATTAGTTTAGAGCAGTGTGTATAAACAATGTGTATAAACAAAAAAAATTTAAATATAAATTAGATAGGGGGATCTAGTATACATTTTATCCAGTATAACGAATCCCTTTTGGGTCAAAATTGATATTTTCTGAGTGGCTTGTGGTTTCATAATATATTATATCCGTTTCTATTTCAACCTTATCTTTCAATTTACATCCCGAAAAGGGTCAAACCGCAAATATGTATTTTCAATTGTTCATTCTGTTCTTTATTCTACACCTATTTGATACCATTTAATGATAATTTAGAAACATAATCATCATTTGAAAAGTAATGTGTAAATGTTTACCCTTTTTCAGTATACTTTATACATTGTATATACAATCATGATCTAATGTTACAGTAAACACACATGCACACACACAAACATTTGACGCATTTAAAATGTAACAATATTAAATGATGCAGGATAGAACCTAATTTAAACTTAGATATTGGAGTATATCCATATAAATTGTGTTTTGTTTACCTACAAATGCCCAAACCAAAAATACACAGAATAGGTAAATAATTATATATCACTTTGGCTCTTAGCCTTGCGAAACACGAAAATACACCCCAGCTTCTGGTTATTCTAATCAGCTATAGTTGCCCAAAGACCATCTGACCACTTCTAAATAACACAAAAACCAATACCGAATGTCTGTACCCTTTTTGTTTATGTATGTATATATTTTATCCGAACCGCATGTGGCTGGCGATGAGTGCTTATCAACAGAAAATGCCAAACTATCACATCGCACAACAAAATAAACTTCCCAAATTGTAGTTATAAAAGCGAAGCGAGTTTGTTCATCGAGTTTCCTGTGATGAGTATGCAATTTTAAACAACCCTCATTTTCCCCACCTCGTATATGCTATACCAACCAACCGGGCAGCATCCTTTTTAATTTAAAACAAAAATAAGCAAACGCCGCAAAATAAAATCGATACTGTGGCAGATAAAGTGAAAATAAAATTTAATCCAGATGAAAGTAGTGGGCACATTTTCATTTATAAAATAAAAAAAAAATACCGAACCCCTACAAACTAATTCCTCCAGATAAAAATCTCTAGGCCTGACACCGACCGACCAACCGGATGCCCTCCCAGTCAGTAACTATATGATGTCGTTTTCCTAAATCAGCAAAAGATTTTGTTGTTGATTTTTTTTTTGCATTGTAGGCTTTTGGTCTTATACTCTGGTTATCCGATTTGAACTCATTTGATTGTCATATCAAGAGATGGAGGTCGACCATAGTAGACAAAATTAAAAAAAAAAAAAAAAAATGTTGGCACAACATTGTGCCATTTAAATAGAATTTACATTGACGTGGTCAGGTAGAAAAGTCGGTCGCCGCATTTAATGGCAAAAGAATCTGAGCCAAAAGTTTTAACAGATAAGATGATATCGAAAGAGAATAAGAAAAAAAAAATAAATATAAATAAAAATATAAGATAGTTAGGTACAAAAAAAAACCTAAGAAAAATGCCATGAATTTGGGAACCATTACAAATCAATGAAGAGAAACTGAATCATAGTTAAAATGTATGTGTTATGTTGTTTTCCTGTATACATTTGGGTTCACAAGAGTTTGTTTATATTCGAGAGGTTTTCAGAAACTCAGAAGTTGACGTTTTATTAATAGTTGTAAATATGTATGTAAGTTAAATTTAGTTTTTGTAAAGGGTTTTTTCAATAAAGACGCTCGATTTTATGTTTTTTTTTTAAACTTTCAAAAACGGCTATTACAATTTTTTATAAAAATAAAAAAAACAAATAGGGTTTTGACGTTATTTTTTGGGAAAATTGTCGTATTGTTGCGGTTATTCACTTATATCTTTTAATGGCTGGACCGATTTTGTTATAATTTTGAAATAAAACGGTTTTAAATAGTTCACAAACAATATTGAACTTAAATTGATTTTTTTTATAAACAAAAAGGTACACAAAAAAAAAAACAATTTTTTTTTGTAACACCAGTTTCAAAATTTCAGAAATTAAACATCTGGTATTAAAAATGATATCGCACATTGTGTTTGGCCCTTAAATTCACCAGTAGATTTTTTTTTTGTAAAGCTCCAAAATCAAAGCAAAAATGATAGTTTTTTTATTGTTTTCTTTTAAATGCTATATTGTTTTCTATTTCATAGGAATTGTACCGTTTAAATTTGCTGTTTTGATTTCTATTCTTGTTCTCGCGTTTGTTCATTGGAATAAATTTCATATGAACTTATTTATTTTTGTTTTTGAAATTCTTGAACTTAAAGTTTAAATCATCGCTATCATGTCTTATGTGTTTTTGTATTTAAACAAATTACGAGGCATTTTCAAGTAATAGACATTGTACTACATTTTAAATCAGCGACGCTACATTTTAACCAATTGTGTGGGGGGGGGGGGGGGGGGGGAAACGCTGCTTCCAAGTGCTCATTGGTTTTTGATTTATTGGCGTATTCGCGTACATATCCCCAGCGAAAATCATCTAATGGCGTCAAATAACAGGTTCTTTTCGTGAAATTAATCGTTCCTCAAATGTTTCCGATGATTTTCTCGAATTGAATCAAGTTTTTCAAAATAAATTTGAACAATCGTCCGGAGGCGTGAGTCTATTCATGATGAATTGCCCAACGAAACTAACGCCAACACAACCGAGAACTGTCAAATCGGCTGTCACAGAAAACAGTGTTGCCAATTTAAAGTTCTGCGCTTCTAAAAAAAAACCATTATTTAAAGAATTCACAATAAGGTACGTTATTTTAGGTTCCTTTTTGTGAATTCTTTAAATAAAATTCAGTGTAGTCTCGTGAACTATTTATAGATAGTTAACCAATGTTACTTGCATTTCTATCCTAAATCTGTTACCCGTACGTTATACCAAAATAAACATAAAATTAGGTAATTGATCTGAAGTCAATAAAACGCCTTATGTCTTGTTTAAATTTTTATTTTGTTTTAAAAAATTAGGTACACGTTTATAGGCATAGTACCCATTATTGGATCACAATCGATTATTCGCGTTATATGTAAATGAAATACAAAAATATTTATGGAAGTCTAAAAGGCGTTTTATTGACTTCATATCAATTGATACTTTTATATATCTTTCTACGATTTCAGGTTAAAGCTATTGATTTAACATTCTCTTCACACACATAAACATATGTATATAAATGACTTTATGAACTGGTGAATCACGTTTTCATAATAATTCAAGATCAATTCACAAATAAAGAAACAATTTTTGGACACATTTTTCAATCCAAATGTTTCAAAAATTTCTATACGATATGGTTTTTATTTAAAAAAAATTATATGAATTATTATTGCAGTTAAAATATTTTATGTCTGTTTAATTTATAACTCATTTACAGAATTTGCAGTTTTGGGTCAAAGATTATCTCAGAGTTATCAACAAAATCTATTTTTTTTACATTTTCGTATGAGTAGATACAGCTTTATTGTAGATCAAACGTCATCGTTTATATTTTTAGATGATATAAATATAAATTGGTGTATTTGTTAGCGAGCTACAAATCTACGAAAACGGTAGGTACATATGTTGAAGAATAGATGTCACTGTCGTGGTACTCGTTATATTGTCATCGATCATAGGCCATTTTTAAGCAATTTTTGCTAAATATAACTTTAATATTTTTTCGGAAAATGTTCTGACGTAAGTGATTTCTTTGCAAAGTGAAATTAAATATGAAAATGGCACTACCCTGACTCGTTATCAACTAAAGATATAAAAGTTGAAGAAATGTTAAAGCGTTGTCACTTTTAGAATGAAAGAATAAAATACTTTAAAAACTTTAAGGTTGAAAAAAGGACTAAAAATGGTTAAAACATTGCAACTTCAATGAATTAAACGAAAATTTGCCATTTAATCATCAAAAAAGAAACGCCAAACGAAAAGTTACGTGGACTTTTCGAAACAACCAAGATTCACTATACGTTTCCTTTCTTTAAAAGGTTTTGTTTCAATTTTCCACAGAACCAAATTTAGCCCCCTAGGAAAATATAACCTTAAATCATCATGATTGTGAATTCAAAAAATATTCTGTTCTAGATTTTTTTTTAATTCAAAGAAACAACGAAAAGTATGAATTTGAGTCTGACCAGGCAATTACAACATTTATACAACACCAAGCACCTTGCTAAGAAATAGAAAATCCAAAATATTTTGATGATCAGATAATAAAATTTGAGAATGTGTCACTAGTTTTAATTTAAAATTTCGATTTAACATTAATTTTTGAAAAGTTTTAAGGAATCTGTAGAAAATTTTATTGACCCTATATGCATACCTACTGATCGTGTATTTTTAGTTCTTAGGTATAATCTATTTTTTCTGTACACAGGAATCTTTGAAACTGCCAGATTCTATACCAGTTTTATTTTTTTATATGAACTTTGACAGTATTTCGGACCAAAAATGGCAGAAATGATCAGTTTTCGCCCTTCCTCTGATTTAGTATTTGGAGAAATTTTAAAGAGAATGCAATCCGCTCTCTTTTACCTGGTGACTTCCTACATATAGGTAGGTTGGATTGAAATGAAACTGCCAGGGTCATTTGCTGGTGGGCATACTTCGATTACAAATTGTAATATCTCAAGTCTTGTCCTTTTAATTATCGTCCCAATACCTTGGCAGCCCTTAAAGAAAAAATCCGGACCAAAATCGCCAAATTACGGTCAAAATGCATAACCTGCAAATTTGACTGCTTCCTTGGACAAGAACACCAAAGTGTCTTCTAAGCTTTCATTCTGTAAGTCGATTCGTTATTATTTTAAGGTTGTTTCTGTTTAAGCAGTTGTAAAAAAGGAAAATTCCGTTGCTCCTATTTTCGCTAAAGAATCAGCACCTTAATTGCCCAGGAAACCAATGTCAACGTGACCCAGCAAACAGTAGAGGGTGATGCTGTCCATAAATCAGAAATCAGAAATATGTAATATCAAACTATTAAAACAATCCAATTCACAAATAAGTTACAATAGAAAAGCTTCCTTCCCACAATTCCAATACAAAATATGTTCTTCTGTGTATGTTAGAAACCTAATATCCAGGATGAACATCATTCGATAATAAACATTTTTATAATAAAAATACTGAATCCATTTTATGACTCAACCCTTATAGCATAATAATATGAGTGTGCATATGTATGTACATATAACAAAATAAATTACTGAACAAACAAAAATGTGTTCCATATTTCTCTAAGAGCCGCATCATCATCATCAAAAAAAAAAAAAAACATGAAACATCCGTCTAAATCTCAAAAAAAAAAAAAAAAGAAAAAAGAATCAGTTACCTACTTCGGACACAAACCGATTAATGAAACCCAATCCGATTGACAACTGTGTCAGCAGCGTATACTCTATAAATTCAACAATAAAAATACAATTCTTCTCCATATTCCTCCATATTTTTCTAATATTCTTTGGTAACAAAGCACTTTATTTCCCCATACCTATACATATGTACATTATACATATACGTACCTATATATTGAAATTGTTTGACTGTATATGTTATATGAATGAACAGTTACTTTTTCTAGCTTATATATGTACATAATGTATATTGAAAGAGTTTTTCCATTTTACTGTTTTATTTTCATTTTTCAATCTCTACAACCATTAATCAAATATTCCACGCGTATCTACTTCTATTTATCACTGCTCACTCCAACACAATATGCAAAAACAAAAAGAAGAAACAAAAACAAAAATACGAAACACTCGTACACGAAGTACAAAAAAAAAAAATCACCCGCTTAATAGATATTTTTATTTCCAAACACAACACTAAAAACAAAAAAACAAAAAAACACAAACAAAATCAACGTTCATATAACTGCGAATTATAACTGTGTGACAATAACATCAACAATGATAAATGGTTTATTATATGTATTAGTATTTTATGTTTCATCATAACGATATCTCATCAATAGCTTTCCTATAACCTATCGAACTCAATCAAACAAACTCAACCCCCTTGACTCGCAATATAACTGTTACTTTACTATATTACTGTTTACTATGTATTCCCTTAAGCACTAAGAAGCGAAATATACAGTAGCGGCGGCAACAACCCACACAACCCTCTAAAAGCACATTTGCCATTTGGCGGTTGAAATCAATAAATGGCACATGTTTTGACTTTGGTTTTTATTTAACCCATTTAACCCATTGTGTGAATTTGTCGCTCTATAAAAAAAAAATTATATCGCCCGTTGCTTTAGGTGTTATTTTTTTTGATTTGGCATCACTCATATTATGATGCAATTTTTAAGGGCTGCTACTAGCATAGTGAAATAATTCTAGTTTTTAAATCTTTTGTTTCCCTATTCTCAGATCTAGGTTTTTCTGAATTATAGGCGTGTTTTTTTGCAAGCCCGGGGGGAATTGGTTGAAAAAAAACGTCAACGGGGATTAGAGATGCCATCACAGAAACAAAATGGAGTTTTCATACAAACTACCGATAGCAAGTATGTAATTCACGCCGGTAATACAGTTTTTCGGCGCGCTTAAGTTAAGCCCCGAGAATTCTCTGGGATTAGCTAAGCCCGCAGGGGATTAGTTGTTGTTGTTTTACATGTAAATTTTTTATCACCGACGTCGTTTTTTTCATCCGATTCCCCCCGGGCTTGAAAAAAAACACGCCTTATGTTACTATATTAAAAACATGACAGCCATTTTAAAAACTAGTATAAGCCTTACTGTCGAATTTCGACTATATAAGTGGGGTAATCGCGAATAGAATCTTCCTGGCAACGATTTTCTGTTTTGAAAATTGGAAACATGAATGATGTTCCCCGAAAATTTCATACGGAATTTATTCGTATTGGGAACAGTGATGCCAGACTTTGGGAGCAAGTTTTCCCACAGTTATACCCATTCCCTTTTTCCTACAATCCCACAATTCTCCGACGGCAAAATAAATTTAAAAAAATATATATTTTATTGTAATTAAGAAATTAAGAAAAAAACCGTACAAAAACATATGCGTTGAATATTTACATTGACTTCATGAGTTAACCTATTTGCAAAAAATAGACAAAAATAAAAACACAGAAAACCAATAAGAACAACAAAATCAAATGTAAATGAAATTAATTATGTGCGAAAAAAGATTGGAGACTTCTCTCCAAATAGGCAAATGCAAAGGAAAAGAAACCATCGCTTTTAGATAGAGTTTTAGAAATGAGTTCTTGCTATGCATGATAATTTTTCATTTGATCATAGTTGAATACAATTTTTTTTTTTTAAAGCTTAGTACTGAGTTCAAGTGAAAATGAAAATTTCATACAAAAGTGACGCCTAGTTCACTGGTATGAAATTCACAACAAGAAGTGGGTACCAAAATATGAAAGTGAAATATGAACCGGTTCAGCAATCAATTTCACGCAAAATGTTCATTTCATATTCATCGCTAGGAAATAAACTAAGGAAGTGCGGAAAATTTTGACATTTGTCAATTAAATTGTTTTGCTCAAAATATAAATTCTGAAATAAAAAAAAAATATTTCTAATTAAACGATTGTCTTTTTTAGCGTTTGTATTCTTATCAAGGATGAAAAAGAACAAAACACGCGAATTTTAACAATCTTCAATCTTTTTTATGTTTTAATTATTGCGCACATAGCTTCTTGTTTCTTGCGTTTAATGTCAACAACACAATTTAAAGCCCTCTGGCGTTTTTTTTTTTTTTTAAACCGAAAAACCTTGTTTTTTTATTGGCAATTCTTGGAGTTGGCAAGAAAACCTGTGTCAACCCTGGGTAAGGTTCAACGAACGAAACTGTTATTTTTCATTCAAAGTGAGTACTAGAAATTCCTAACTGAGTATCAAAAATTCATGTGAAGAATTTATTATGGATTAATAATTAAATTTTCACGTGAATTTTGTAAAGTTTTTATTTTTCATTCCGCTGGAGGTGAGTACTTGGCTTAATGAAATAAGCAATTTAGGGGAAAATTTGAACACAACCAAAAATCCCGTTTTTTGTACTATGAGGTTCCTTTTTTCCTTTTAGTTTATTTTAGACTTGGAATTCCCAAAAAAAGGGATAAATCCCACGATCTGGCATCGCTGATTGCGAATTAATTTACGGGGAAATTTAGCTGTCATTTCATTTGAATTTTGTTAGGAAATTTATTTCGTATATGCAGATTCCCAATTTCTGAAAAATTTTCAGAGAAATACAATATTCGGTGGGAAAAAAAATTCATATAATTAAGTTACATGTTTTGTTTTCATACACATACATTTTGGGTATATACGAGCTGTTTCAAAATGACATGCGACGAAATCAATTCAAACAGAAAAAAAGCCAGAAATTCATTTTTTAATTCGGTTTTTAAATCAAAATGAATCAGTGAATAATTTTTGAAAAATAATTTTCAAACTCAAAATTAAACAAAAAAAAAAAAATGACGAAAATTGTGTTCAAAATTGTACGTACATATTTAAGTAGAAGTACCTACTTTTGTTTTAAATATTCAATGTTCAAATTGATAATTTTTAGTCAAACTATAAACAACAGATATTTAAATGTCTTCTTCTTAGTTATCCTGAAACCACCGCTTAAAAAATAAAAATCAAAAACCGCACAAAATTTTTTTATTAAAATTTATAGGAATACAGTTTCCGCTAAAAAGAATCTTTCATCTTGTTATTACTGTTAAATATTTATAAGAAATTTAATTATTAAATTTAATTGAACACGTAAAAACCGCACACAATAAACAAATATATAAACACCATTTAAAGTGTAAAAACATAAAGGTGTTTAAATATATTTGCTTATAAGAAATTTAATATTTAAATTGGCAACACTGTTTCTACTGATAGAACATATTTGACAGTTGACAGATGATTTGTGGTAAGTTTATTTTGTAACTTTGCAATGAAAAATGAACCAAAACAACGACGACGCTTTGAAACTGAAAATAATGTGGAATATACGACCCTGACCTGCTCGACAAAGTTATCGACATCCAAATTGCACTACCTATACATTTGGAGCAGCTGCGGTACCCGAAATCATTTTTATCACACGGCAGGAAATTATCTTTTCAATAAAACCAATATAGTAGGTATATATAGGCATTAACATCATTTTAATGTGTTTTATTTTATTTGAACACTGTATAACCTATATATACCATTAATTTATTATAGCTGACATTACTCCATCATGTTTCATTCGAGCTTTGGTATAGAGTCTTTATGGAGCTTTTAACATTTAATTTTTTTTTATACTAAGATCAACTTAGAAATAAAGTGGATCGGAATGAATATAAAAAAACCTTGTTAAGATAAATAGGTATTCAACCTTAAAATTGTTAAGTATGTACTAACAAAAATGAGCTGTCAATTACAACGCATTTCACCTGAAATAGGTACCTATGGATATGTTTATGTTTATGTATATGTTTCTCTTAAAGATTTTTTTTTTTTTGTAATGTTACAAATTTTTTGGGTGAAACGAATACATTAAATGACTGAGTCAAGAGGAATAATCTAATTCTTATATATAAAAGTTATGTAGGTATATATGTACATACATATATTGCTATGCTTCTAAAGTCATTACCATTAGTAACAGTCATTTTGAAATTGATTGTAATTTTGTTCAGAAGGTATTAGGTATATTTCTTATTAGCATGCAACAACATTTATTATGTGGCGTTGATTCCTTATTAATGAGGCCAAAAAAAAATATAATAAATAATTACCTTGATTCTATGCAATTATAGAAATTTAATTTGGAATGTATAATGTGCCTGTATGAATACGTCTACGGTACATAACTAAACATTCAGTGAAATATCGTTCGTTTTTTTTTTTTTTTAAATATACAAAAAAAAAACTATTTATCATAGTCATAATTCAAATTATGAAGACTCAAAAGTGCCATTCAATTAATTTAATTAAAGGACAAACAAACTTCTATTTTCCCAACATTAACGATTGTATATACCTATACCTTTGCTTGATAATTTGTTGTTTTTTTTTGTTGTAATAATATTTTTCCCTAATTGGATACAGATTTTTCCATATCAGATGGCTAATTATGGTTGGTCACGTTTGCATTTTCGCATCGCTTAGTAGCACAAAATATAATTATAAAAAAAAAAATTAGTTCCGTACATCTTAAAAAAAAATATATGATTTTCCACGGTGGTGTTGCGAAAAAATATTTTTAACTATCTACATAATGTATTATATCAATTATAACAGTTTTTAATTGTAGTTATTTAAATTATTGTTAAATAGAAAACCCATTTGCTGAAACGAAATTTATTTAATAAATAATGTAAATTATTTTGATATATGTATATCACACGTAACTGTAAAGGCTACACAAGTTCACAAATCTAATTTCTAATTTGTTATAAACTCACACAAAAATCAATAGAAATTGAGAAAAAAAGGTGAGAATCGCTTTAAAAATGCAAATTCATCGGAACAGTCGATGTTGCTGGGAAAGTTGAAATAATTTGTTTTTATTTGCATCCTAAACAATTTGACCGAAAACCCCACTTCAACATCATAATTTAAATAGTCAATGTGCTTACATTACGAAACTAATAATTTAAAGTTAAAGTCTTCAAATGAAGGTAAAATGGAAGGAAATATTTGTGTATGAACATTTTTGGATGTGTTATTCAAATTGGTACGTACGTAGAATGTTGTTATAAAGTGTGTCAATATGATTTTCGCTACTTAAAATACAAAAACTGATGAAAAATTTCAAAATGCCTTAAAGCCTAAGTACAGATGGTTATCAGATCTAAAAATATTGTCATAATGAACTGATAATATGAGTTCACAATAACCAAGTACCTTACCAATCAAAATAATGGTCAGTTCACACGGTTGACTGATTTTGTCGCAAGGTTCGTCTGACAGTGCAACTTTTCTTGACAACGTTGTCAGGTTAAAAAAATGTCAGTTCACTTCATTGCCAGATGTTTGTTTTTTTTTACGAAAAATTGGTTTATCCGTTGGTTGGTATTGTCAGACAAAATAAATCTTTTTTTGTCGGGTAAACTACACTCAACGTTTAAATATTTAAACAAAAATATAAAATCAAATCGAACAAAACAAATTTGTTGCTATAAAAAATAAGTTGCACAACTTTCACATGCTATAATTATTTTTCTGACAATGAGAAATGTCAATTCAAATGCCATAACCTATATGACATCTAACAATTTCAGGATGTGTCTGATAAGTGATAATGTCCTTAATGTCTGCTGATAATAACAATAGAAAGTCAGAGATGTGTTCGGATGATTTTTAGACTTGACAGTTTCATCTCATCTGTTCGTTTACTTTACAAAATTATAAATTTCTATCAATTCAAGAAAGCTCTGTCAAGGCTCATAGAAAAAAATTGTACTAAAATTTGTGGAATTTTTCAGTTTTGTGAAGTAAACAACCTGACAATGGCTTTTCCAACAAATTATAAGTTTACATACAGTTGGAACATATTTTTTCCGAACAACCATCTTAACTTTACTAATAAATCTGTGACCTTAAAAAATTTTAACGGTGGATCTTCAACATTAAGGCCTTTCAATGCTGTCTTTAAGACGATTAACTTTTTTGTAAAAGATAAATTTTTTTTCTGGGAAAAACACGAGTCTCTATAAGTGAGTTGTGAAGACTGCATTCACAGTAAAATCGCAGTCAATTTACTACAACCATCAAACTTTACTACAATAGTCAAAGTTAAAATTTGGACTGACTATTAACTTAAAAACTGCATTCTATTTTTTTTATTCTGTCTTAACAAAAGCAGTCAATTGATTTTAACAGTAAATTATTGGTGAGATATTTTGACTGTTCCCAGTCTTGAGTAAATTATTTGAGATATTTTGCATGTTCCCAGTCTTGAGTCCCTTCAACATCTTCTTTTAACTTTGTCAATTTTGACAGTTAATAAGTCTTCGACGCAGTCAATTGTTTATAGCAATTAAATGACTGCAGTGCTTTTAGACTTTTTTCAGTGTTGAGTCACTTAAAAGTCAATTTTAAAATCTTTGTCAATTTTGACAGTCAGTCAGTCATTCGATTTTTAATCTTTGTCAATTTTGACAGTCAGTAAGTAATTTGACTGCAGCCTTTTAACTGTTATTAATAAATAAAATGACAACAATAATTGTATTAAAAAGATTTAAATGTAGTTACAAAAAGGAAATTAACTTAGATTTAAAAGATAACTTGACAGCTTGAAATGAAAGAGACTAAAAGATGACTTTTATGAATAGAAACAATCAAAAAATACTGCAGTCAATTAATAGATAATTAAATTCCAAGTAAGATTTTTGGAAATGAGTGTTGACTGTAATTTTAAAGTTATAGTCATTTAGTAAAATAAGTCTAAGCCGATCAAAAATCATTTATGACATGAAATGAAATTGACGGAATAAAGAATGGTCAAGTCTTAAAAACTGACATTCTAGTATGAATAATACAATAAATAATAATAATAATTTATGACATTATGTTGGACATGATTTTCGTCTTATAGGCTCTTCGGTAGCTTCTGAAAAAACTTGATGCAAATTTTATAAAATATTATATTTTATTACCATTTTTTATATAACCTTTGACAATCCTTAAATTCTTATTAACATACCGCCTATGTATGATAAAAATAAAAAAAAAAACAAAGTTACAAAAAAAAACTTATGACAATTAAAATAGTTTTCAAATGCAAAATTTCAAAAAGCCAAACAAAATTGTAAATATATATGTCTGCGCGTATACGAAATTTGTTTGATAAATTATTTTTAATTTATTTCATTTTACCTGTAACATATACAAATGAATTATAGAAACACATTGATATATGAATATGTTCTTTAACATTAATTGCATCTCCTTCTGACAAATATATACAGAATATAAGAGGAAGAGGGATTATAGGTACAGGTATAGGTATAGGTATAGTAGGTAAGTTGTCTTTTGTTTATTAAATAGACAAGAGAAGGACACCACCATAAGGTCTATAATACGGTATATTCCTATAATAAACAATAAGCAACCTAGTTTGTGTGTTAATTTGACATGTGTCACATGTGGCTTAGTTTTTGTTTTGTTTGACTTTTACAGGCGATGTTAATTAGCGATATGAATTATAATAGAACAAACAAGACACAAAGACACACACACAATATAGTATTGTGAATTTGTGTGTAAATTTGTGTCAACAAACTCGAAAAATTATTCAAAAGATTTTGAGAAAAATTTTTAAATGCGAAAACCATTGAGCTTTTAAAATAACGATTTTAAATAATGTTAGCTATCTTGCAAGTAATTCAAACTATTTTCTATGATTTTCTTAAGAAATTGAGAAATATTAAAATTTGTTACATTTCAACTCAATTTCAATTCATTCCAACTCAATTTATAAATTTATTAAAAAATGAAAATAAAACTACAAAACATTTTAGTATCTGGTTTTTATCGTTTGACTAAAAAGTGATCGGAGCATAGAATATACTAGAAACAAAAATACTACTTAATAATGAAAATTTTTGAGAAAAATCAATTTTTTTTTATTTTTTATTTTAATACAAATTTTTTTTAATTTTTTTTTAATTTTAATTAATTTTTTTTTTTTTTAATTTTATACCAAAAATTATTCACTTAAATATAATTTGACTCAAAAACAGGATTTAAAATGGATGTCTGACTATAAAAAAAGACATAACATTTAATAATTAGTGTTGCCGTTGTTTTTAAATATTTTTGTTTACTATTTTAAGTAAATTTTTTAGAAAATTCAAGATGGCCTTAGCTCCAGCCGAATTTTCCCGAAAAACTATATATCGCACCCTTAGAATGAAAGAGACCTAACTCAAAATTCTGGCATCTTTTTTACGACCTGGTTTTAGAGTTCATTTTGCATTTTAAGGGCAGTTTATTGAAAAATCAGAAATTACAAAAATTTTGAGTTATTCTAAGGGTGCGATATGTACATATGCTCTTAAAAAACCCCCTCTAACGAATTGTGAAAGAAAAGTGTACAGTAAATATTTTTCCAGGTCAGGCCTTTGGTTCAAAATTCATGTTGATTTAGTACGATAGGAAATAAAAGCACTCTCAGTATGATACTATGAGTATTTTGCAAATTTTAAACGATTTTAGCATCGTTCTATCTTTTTGACATTTAATTAAAGTTATCAAATTCCTTTTTTATATCATACTAACGCCATATTTCACTTTGACATTTACAAATGTCAAAAAGGGTATGTTCGTTTATTTTGATTTTGCACGAACTGACACTGTTTTAGGAGTGTTCAGGAGTTTATTAAAAAAATATTTTAAGTATGATAATTGTTAAAATTTCTTGAAAATTAAAAGTTAAAAAATGTCATGCTTATACCTTGAGACCAGGATGTTTAAAATTTTGCGCCATTTTTAAATTATAAATTGGAATGAAACTGGAATAAATTAAATTAGAACAGTTTTTTGTAATTTTTCCGTATTGCACAAGATTTGGAATTTGAGTTTAAACCAGTTTTAGTCGCAAAAATAGAGTGGTCCATTGAGGAGTGTGCTGTTTTTTGTTCAAAAGTACTGAGAGTTGCCTCAAAACGGTACCGCTGATAATGCACGTTTTTATTTTAGTGCAGGTGTAACCAAAAAAATGTTATTGTAATGAAAATTAACGCAGGGAGCTTCACCAAAGACCTCTATAAATTCGGAGAGGCTGACAGTAAGGCGTGCAGCTGTAAGACGCTGTTTAGATTGGGAAGATTGAGGCCGGTATCACTGCAGTTCGTAGGCAAGAGAAGTGTGCGGTGATGAATGAATGGCACGACGAAAACATAAAAAACCGGACTGACTCATGAGTCTACTTTGTTGTTGTTTTTATCTGTGAAATTTTGAAATTGTTGTTGTTTCAATGTATTTGAGGCAACTCAAAGTTTCAAATATAAACACGGTGGCACTCACCAGTCCGGACTCAATCTTCCCAATCTAAACAGGGTCTAAGATATAAATCATCGACTCTTACTTTTTTGACGAAAATAATCGAGCGATCATGGTGACTTCATCACTTTACGCAACCATGACCCATATTATTTCTTTGCTGCATTGGAAGATGGAGCTTGAGGACGAGTGTTTCTTTGTTCTAACAAGATGTGGCCACTGGCTATAGCAAACATAAGGAGAATATCGCAGAATTGTTGGCCTAAAGATTTCGCGATCATCTCATCGCTCTGAAAGGCTATTTCAACTGGCCCGTATGCTCTCCTGATTCAACCCCTTCCTATTATTTTTCCTGTGTGTATACCTAAAATCAATTGTTTTCAATAATCGTCTCACTGGAAAGTGAAATAGATAACATTCGGACAAAAAACGCCCGAATTCTGTGCCTACGTTCTGTAACTCTCGCATCGATAAAATTGGTCGAAGAACGGTGGAAAATGGAACAAAACTCATATGATTTGTTTCATATTTCATCGTTTCTCGACTGATTTTATCGATGCGAAAGATACGTAGGCACTGGTCACAAATGCTCGAAAGAGTGCAAGAAAACTAAAACAAAAAAAGACTTGGGAGTGATTGTTGGGCGCCATTTAATCCACAAGATAATTACAACCATGTTATTTCCCGCAGTCGTCTCATTGCCTTGATAGAAAATCTCAATTGTCCCACGCCCTCTCCTAATTTGAACCTATCCTAAAGTTTTCCTGTGAGGCAGCTTGAAATACACTGTTTTAAATAATTGTCTCAGGAACCCGGAAGACGTTAAATATAATACCCGAACCGAAATCGCCCAAATTCTGGTCATAAATGCTCGAAAGATTGCAAAATAACTACGAAAAACAAAATTCGGCAGTGAATGTTGGGCGCCATTTAACAGATAAGTTATGTATAACCATGTTAATAATTCAATTCCCAATGTTTGTATGTGAGAGAATTCAAGTGTGTGAAATGAAAACGATTCCTTTGTTTGTAGTGGAATAAAATCGTATAAAACTTAAACACAAAAGTTGTTTGTTTTGAGGCGAAAAAAAAAACATAAATCGGTAAAACAATTTTCCTATCGTCTACGATTAAAACAAAAGTTACTCTGGTGATAGTGTTTAGTTAAAAAACTGTCCCAGTTTGTGATAACCCATTGAACTAAAAGAACTAGCTAATAAAATGAATCTTGATCAGAGTTGCCCGGAAGGACTGTATGAGACATTTAAATTTCGTTATAAATTTATACACAAATAAAGCTTCTGAATCAAAATATCAAAAATTAAAACTTCGTCAATATTTAATATTTATCATAACACTGGTTCGTTACGCATTAATTGGATTATATTTTACCCAAAGCATATTTGCAAGCTAAATACTCCTTCTGTGTTGTTGATGAAGATACGATAACTTTTATCTTAAAAGCTATTTAGGTCCTTATTTTTTTTTTTTTTTTATTTTTGAACTTGAGTCCATTTAACATTTCTTAAGTTTTATCCAAATTATATACCAAATTCAATATAAACAGAAAAATGAACAACAAGTAGAAAGTCAAAAGGGTTTATACAAACCGCCTCAAGCGTTTGGCAAAAAAACAATCCAACAAAACACAAGTATTTGCTTCTGTATAAAAGGAACCCTATATTCCTTCCTAATTACTTCTATAACTCTGAGTTAAAGTGCTTACAATGTTTTTGCTGCTGTCGAAAGTATCCCCATAGAAGAACTGTACATCCCATGCTATATATAAAGGGAGTATAGAACTCTTCAATGCGAATGTAGATACATGTATACTTGAATTTATTACATACCATCGCACTTTACAAAACTTGACTACAAATTTAAAATAAACTTTTTGAACTTTTCCTATAGTAGAGTTATGGCATTGGATGGCGGTACAAAAATTACAACAAAAATATAAAAAAAAAAAAACAACAACAAAGTTTTACACCGTAAACAATACCAAATCTATATGCGATTCAACCAAAGAAAAAGTGTGCGACAAATAAATTATTCCACTTGACACCATGTGCACATAGATTTTATTATTATAAGCTGCAAGTTGCAATTTAAACACACACAAAAAAAATTAAAGAAAAACTATGTAGGTAGGTGTTTTATAGAAAGGAATTCCAGCTCCAATTTAAGGGTAGAAAAAGGACAAAGACAATTAAATACCTCGAGGTATTTTGTTCCTGATTTTTTTTTGTTGTTATTCAGGGCAAAAAAAAAGGAGAGATTTTTAATTGATTTTGTATTGCATAATCAAAAATTGCAGAAGTAGCTATATATACGTACATATCTTCATAACTACAAGGATCCTCTTTGGGATTTCAATTCCAGCCTTTTATATTTTAATTTGCCCTCAAATTGGTTGGATTATTGGAAAAGTTTTGTGGTGAAGCTAGTTTAATGGTATAATATTGAATTTTAAACAATGAATTGATTTTTTTTGTTAGGTTACTTTGGAATGATTAAGTTTCAGCTTATTTTGTTTTATAACTGGGATGTTAATTGATGGTTTTTTGCGTGGGATGGTTTTGTGTGACATTTTAACTGGATTACATTGATTTTTTTTTAAACATCAAAGAAAGTTCAAGCGGTCACTTTCTTGTCACGTACCTGCTTACATGCAGTAATTAATAATAGATGATAGCGAGGACATAACGTAAATAGAGAAATCGATGTTCATGTATATGAGTACTCTTTTGAAAACATAGATATCGTTGGCATTTAAAAAAAAACCAAAGGGTATAAATAAAATGTGGAAAGTGTGATACCTCTGCCGACAAAGTAAATATTGCTAAAAAATTACCTTGGTATTGTGACCATAAACGTCCAGAATTGTTCAGAATATTCCCGCATTTGGCAAAGTAGTCCCGCATTTGGTAAAAGTGTCCCGCATTTGACAAAGCTGTCCTGCATTATCAATTATTCGACAAATTTGTCGCATTTATAAATTTGGCCGATAAAGCTATGCAAACAAAATAAACTTAGTTTTTTTTTTGTAGCTTAATGAGGTGTCGATTTGAAAATTAAAGGTCTTATTTATAAACGTTGTCTAACTTTAGATAACTAACTTTGAAAAATGTGTTCACAAACATTGTTTATTGTTGTCATATAAAGTTAGGCCGCTAACTTGGACACAAGAGTAGATTGTCTTAACCGTGAATAATGTGATATTTATTTTTATTAAAAAAAGCATATTTCCACCAATTTGAAAATAGTTAGACAGTGTCTAAGTATAGATAAAAATCTAATAAATACGACTGTATAAGACTTCAATCTAAACGAACTAATTTTTTCTGTTGCGAATGTAATGTGATTCCATGATATTTTGACAAACTAGCTGTGATGTACGGATTCTGTCATTCTTTTAAAAAATTGCATTGAATTCATTTTATATTCTAATTTTTTAAATATCTTCTTTTCAATTATTTAAAAAAAAAATAAAAATATTGTGCCTCACTTTCTCGTGAGACAAATCAGTAAGAAGTCAAAATAGATTCGTTCGTGTATACTTTATGAACTAAAAATGTCAGTCTGTCAAATTTTCAGTAGTAGAAATAAAATTATCTCAAAGAAAAGTGAAACTGTAAACAAAAAGTTGCACACATTTTTGAATCAAAACAAAAATGTCTGCTTTGACTTCAAATTGAGTTTTGACAGAACTAAGGAATTTCTGCCCGAAGATTTTTGTCGGGCATGGATTTCCATATGAAGGGGGAATAATTAACTTCCTCTTATAAGCGCTCTTTTCTGCTAAAACTGAACAAAATGTGCGAACGTGAACAGAATTTATCTTAAATAAGTAGACAAAAGTGGTTTGGGTAGTCTTGGACTAGTATACGTGAACAGACTTAGAATGGGTCGACGACGACGCATGGAGTGAGTTCTATGTAAATACCATCCAAAAGAGTGACTGGACTAAATAGAACTTATTAATTTTTTCTAAGCGATTATCAATTATTTATAAAAAAAAAAGAATGGAAAGTATACTTTAGACTTTTTGCCAAAAAAAAAAAAATATTGTTAAGGTTATTCCACCTGCTCAGTTAAATTAACTTCCTTTCCAAAATCTCTGACATCTCAGAAAATTAAAAGGATACCTATACCTTAAAAAAAAGTATTCCACATTGGCTGAACAAAAAATTATCTCACTATAGCCTTAGGTCAATTTTTAAAATCAAATTAAACTTATGTTAATATATAGCCAATATATGGGAGACTTAAGTGTCACTTTTTCAGTATACACTATGAAACTGGGGCTTAAGCTTAGATTAGGTGATGTGTTTAAAACCACATACTAGATTGTCTAACGTCTTTTTGACATCAAAATGCTTGAAAATCGTCTAATACACACAAATATATAATTATCTGAAGAATATATGATACATTAATTGCTTCAAGATGTAAATTTTGGACATTCCATTATCTTTTTTTTCACAAATATGTGACTAACAGTATGAATAGATTCTTTCCATTGTGAGGAGTCGCAAATCACGAGCTCTTATATGTGACTATTCCTTGTGAGGGTTGTTGTGATTCGGTAACATTTTTCCAACTCTCCCCCAAGCCCATCCTAACAAAAAAACTCACACCGAAACTCACCACAGTAAAGGTGAATTTTGTAATGTCATTATTGCTGGTTAGTTATTAAAAACAGAAAAAAATATTTTAAATTGGACCGTATAAATTTGTAAAAATCAAAAAATGTAAGGTTACATTTACATGTATATTTTTTATCAAAAAAGTGAGAATTGAATCACTATACGTTAAATTTATCTTATCTTATTACTTTAAACGAGCAATTCTTGTATATATATATATATATATATATATTATTGGTTTCTCGAAAACGGCTCTAACGATTTGGATGAAATTTTCACAGTTTATTTCAATGAATGAGAAAAAATTTTAAAATTTTGATTTTGTAAAATCCGCCTACTACCACGCCCTCTTTTCCTATTTCTTAGTTTCTCGGAATTGGTCGGAAACATCTCTTTTTCTCGGAAACGACCCAAATGATTTGAATGAAATTTTCAGAGTTTGTTTTGATGAATGAGGTTAAAATTAAGAAAAATAATTCTGTAAAATCCACCTACTGCCACGCCCACTTTTATAGTTTCTTCGTTTTTCAGAAACGGCTCTAACGATTTTGATGAAATTTGCAGAGATTGTTAAGATCAACGAGAAAAAATTTTTTAATTAGTTTAAAATAATTCCGCCCTCTACCACGCCCACTTTTTTAATATAATGGGATCTCAGAAATGGCTGTAACGATTCGGATGAAATTAGCAGGGAGTATATTGATGAATGACAAAAAAACATTTGAAAATAATTTTGAGAAAATCCATCCACTGCCACGCCCACTTTTATTGTTTTTTGGTTTTCGGAAAAGGCTCCAACGATTTGGATGATATTTACACAGTTCGTTCAGGTCACCGAGTCAAAAAATTTGAAAGTAATTTTAGTTAAATCCGCCCACTGGCACGCCCATTTTTCTAATATAGCTAATTTTCGGAAACGGCTATGAGGATTTGGATGAAATTTGCAGGAAGTTTAAGAAAACAAAAAATTCAGAAAACGGTTTTAGGAACATCTGTCCACTGCCACGCCAACTTTTATTGTTTCATAGTTTATCGAAAACGATCGTAAATGCCTCTATTTTTTGGAAACTACTGAAACTATATGAATCAAATTTTCAGTATTTATTAAGAATAAGAATAAAATTTAAAAAATAAAATTTAAATCCGCCCACTAACACGCCCATTTTTATTAGTTTTTGGTTTCTCGAAAACGGCTCTTGGATGAAATTTTTAGAGTTTATTCTTATAAACAAAACAGACATTTTCAAATTGGATTTAATCCTCCTACTGCCACGCCCACTTTTATTATTTTTTCTTAGTTTGACGGGATTAATTCAAACGATTTGAATAAATGTTTTAGTTTATTCTTATGAAAAAATTTGAAAAATTGTTTTACTTAAATTCTCCCACTGCCATGCCCATTTTTATTATTATGTACTTCGTTTCCGAAAATTTCAAGAAATTTTCAGAATTTTTTTTTATAAATGTGAAAAAAAATTTGAAATTATATATATAAAAAATCGCCTACTTTTCTTATTTCTCGCAAGGGCTATATTTTTTTATTGGATTTTATTTCACATCGTTATTCCTATTAAAAAAAAAAAAATATAATGCTCAAACACTCCACTGACACCACTGCAGTCGCAATAAATTTGGCTTTGAGGAGCAAGTTTTCAAACGTTTGGAACCAAACTATAAGTTCATCTCGGATAATTATCGAATGGCCTTAATGTTTCCATGATAAGAGTGGGTACGTAGGTGAAAGGTAAATTACTTAGATCATGTTTTAACTAGAATTTTGTACATTTTTAGGGCACTGGATCATACGTATAAATAACATCTTTTGTAAAACTTTTAAAGAATTAATATTGCCTATTATTTCGCTACTTAAATAAATTTTTCTTATGAAATAAAAGGCGTGTTTTTTTCTCTAATCTATATAGTATTGTAAAACAGTTCAATAATATTAAAAACAATGAGCTTGAATAAAGAATGTGTTTTCTATTGAATTTGAAGCAAAATAAATAATAACGTATCATATAGCAACTCAACTATACAGTCTATCGTTAGCCTGGAATTCTATCGGGACTATTTTGATAAGCTGTATAGTCTTGTTGCTATGATATGTTATTCAGCCCTATCATGAATTCCATCGTAATCGGAAACTTTTCCGAATCCGGAAAAAAAATATCACCGAATCCGTTCGTAATGACTATTTGTATGAGATTTTTCACTACGATGGAATCTGTGATAGTTTTTTTCGGAACTCGCAACAAGTTTTCGATTACGATGGAATTCGTGATAGGGCTGATTATAATTTTGATTCATTGAACCGTTTTATAATCTTTATAGAAAAAAGAAAAAAAACACGCCCAAAGTCAGGATTACTAAAAATGTTGTCAATATATCATATATTTTTATATAATACTATTAAACGAGCAAGTTGGTATCTTAATATCTTTATGTGTATTATTGAAATTTAATTAAATTTTTCTACAAAAAATAATAAAAAAAATTCTTAAAATAAATCTTAAAGATACAGAGCGTAGCTCGGTCTCCCAGGTACTGTTTTTAAAATGGAAGTGAAAAACTTTATAGAAATACACAGTTTTGGAGAAAGAATGTGTAATTTTTCTTGAAGTTCACAAAAGCCATCGGCTCGGTGCTGCAATATTACCAATGTGGTTAGTATAGTTTAGTATATATTAATGTATAGTTTAATAATATAATCTATTTTAGTAGTGGGTGATGATATGAGAAATGGATATTTTATGTATACATGTATAGTGTAAAATATTAGAATAACACAATGAATAAAAAACATGTCAACATTTTAGTTTGAAATTGTTACGTGTGTGACAAGTTAATGTTACGAATGTGACCAAATACGATTTTCACGTGTATACAGAATAAAATAAAAAAATAAATGTGCCATAATTTTGCATACGGCAAAATTCTGTCCTCCGACAGATATTACACCCATTTTTTTCCGCCAGTTGCTGAATTGTTTTTCGAGAAATATTGGTTCCAGTATAGGATGGAACAACCGGTCACACAGCTCCGGCAGCGATGGAAATTTTGAAACACCAAATTTATGACATTATGACATTACTTTCGCCCCAATTTGTGGTAAAAGAAATTATATAATCATTTCTCATTCGAAGTAGAAAGTACTTCTCATTTGAATGTGAAGTTTTACTCACTTAAAAGAATATAGATATTTTCTGCAATGGATGAACTTTTTATGTATTATGTATATCATCAAATTGTATCACTGCACGGTAAATCAAAATTAATTGAAAAATAGAATGATTAATTTTTGCAATGCCATAACCTGTTACCATTTTGCAACATTTTTTAAACTATTATTTCGGCCTCAGTATAATTTTCAAATTCAATGAATTTCTATCTATTGGTAGATCACAATATTCTTTTTTCTTCAAGAAATTATTAGATCGTCACAAAATTTTGTTACTAGTGTGACACAATTTGAATTTAATTTAAATAATACATCTAAAATAAATTGGGTGGTGCGACAGCTCATGTAGAACCAGGGCCTAGTGACTGAAAACTCTCAACCATTCCTGTGTTATTCGGAGGAATGGAGGGGACCTACAATTTTCTGCCGAATCCGAACGGCTAAGTTGAAAAGCACTTTTTCATGACAAGAGATGCTCTTGGAGGATTTGTCAATTTCTCGCAAGAGGGAGTAAACCATGAAAAACATTTCTGTTTTAAGGTGGCATAGACCGAACCAAAGACCTTCGGCGTAATAGTCCTACGCACTAACCATTAAGCCACGGGCAACATACATACATCTAATTAAATCAAAAATAAATAACTAACGGAACCTCCTTCCCAAAAGACGTGTTACGGAGTATGGTATACAAACAACCAATTTAAAAAAAAACCTCTATCGATTTGTACTTTTTTGTTACATAAATGCAGCACTTTCATTGAATTAAACTAAATCACATGACATACTTCGTGTTACATGTTATAAACATCATCAATTAAGAATAGAAAAATATTATTAAAAAATTCTTCTTAAACAAATAAATAGAAATCGTTAATTAGATTCAATATCAAAAAATCATCATAAACCAACAGTATAATAAAACTACCACTGATATAATATTCAGATTAATTAGGATAATGCAAATTTGATCAATCATTCAATTATGCCAGTTTTTTACCAAATTAAATTTTCCAGCCAATACTCTTGTCCAATAGTTTATACAAGGCCGTTTTGAATCTCTGCAGCGCCTGTGAATGAATTTTAAAGAGTCCCTTCTATTTACGAAAATTAGACAATTCAATCAAAAGTTACACTCTGGTATTAAATATTTAGTCAAAATTGTCTGCATTCACTTTTTCAAGATTTTTTTTTTTCAAAATTTCTTGACAAAATTCTTCATATTATCAAACATTTGCTATTTGACTAACGAGTCATATCTACATACTTTTGACTTTAAAGAGTGTTATTGTTTAAATTCAATTTAACTTATTGAAGCTGGTTAAATATTGAAACCCCCCAAGGAGCCCCCTATCCAATGGCACATTTGTGTCCCTCACTAGGGCAATTCTACCCTGTTCATCTCATTTCGTTCATTTAAGCTAACCGAATTTATCCGACACAGTTTCGAACAAATTTCATTTCCTCATGGTAAATTGAAAATCAAATAAGTCTAATAAATTAATTAAATGAAAATAAACTCAATATAGCTTAACACAGATGAGCTTGTCTGAATTTTTGAAGTATATTATATTATTTGTGTGCGTTTGTGTTTGCAGTTGTTGTTGTAGTTTCTTTTTTTTTTTTTTTAATTGTTGTTGTCTTTCATTTTGCCTTAAAATCCTCTGGCAACTGCAATTTATCAAATTATCTGTCCAGACATTGGAATATTGCTATTGCCGTATTGTGCAGTTGCTGCATCACCATCATCATCAGGATTTATAAAATACTGTCAGTTGTTTTAGTTGCAAAACTAAAGAATTCATTTTATAGAAAGAAGATGTACAATTCAAAATGTTCTGAATTGGTAAAATCACTTTAAATTTCAATTTTTCTCTCTCTCGAAATGTACAATGTATATCCCAAGTTATGTCGTATATAAGTACATAAGTGAGTTAGTTAGACAGATGAAGGTACATCACAGAAGTGTAACTTGTATCTGTACGTACGTATTGTTAAGTTTATATGATGACAAGAATAAAGTTTAAATGTAAATTACATTAGGTTTTTGGCTTCACACCAAAGTATTGCGGATGGGACACTTTGGAGTAGATGTAATCTTTATTTATATTTTATTGCAGTTGTTACATAAATTCAATTTTAATTATTCAAGAATTAATTCATTATAATTTTAATTTAGTTAAGTCATTTTGATATATTCGCCTCAAAAGACCCACAAATCGGTTAGCCAGAATGGATTTTTGTAAAAAAATAATTTTCGGAATATTTCGAAAATATAAGCTTGTCGAGACCAGGGTTGCAAATTTTTAAATAAAAAAACATTAAGTCATAAGCGAGTTTATGACTTGTGAATTAAAAACTATTTAATTTATAAGCTAGTAAGTGACTTATGAATTAAAAAAAAATTAATTCATGTAAGCCAGTTAGTGACTTAAGAATTAAAAACTATTTAACTCTAAAGCTTGTCAGTGACTTCTGAATTAAAAAAATTTAATTCCCAAGCTAGTTGATGACTTGTAAATTATAAAAAATTAATTCATAAGCTAAAGGGTGAATTCTGAGCAGAAAAATTTTCTATTCATAAGTTAGCTTATGAATTAACATTTTTTAAGCAAGCATGTTAATTTTAAAATCTAAAACTTTGTTTGAAAGTTAAAAATAGATTCAAAACCTAATAGGTACGTACTTAGTAGTTACCAAATGCCATTTAATGCATTAAAATCATGAAAGTGTCGAGTTAGCATAACAAGAATCGTCGTCACTTTCATTTGAAAAAATATTGCTAAATTAAATTTGAACTGAACAAAATAAACTACCTGTCACATTAATTGTCAACTAAATACTGACCAATATTTTAATTTTATATTTTTATTTGTCTCATACAAAAATTGCAAGTAAAAAATTGTCAGAGTATTCATGACAATTCTCGGAAAATTCTTGAAAATTTCATGAGTGAGTCGAAAACATAAAAACTGTTGCATATTTTCGGACAGTTCTTCAAAGTTGTAAAATTATTTACGGTTTAGAAATTTTGACAATTATTGTAAACTTTTCACTTTTCAAATTGTCCCACTTGTCAATTTTTATGAAACATGGCCCTGATTTGAAAAGAAGGTTTAGTTATTCTCCAATTCAACCTAAAAATTAAAATGTTGGTTTAGCAGGATAAAATGAAAAAAAAACTATGGTCCTAAATGGCTTCCTTGTGGAACATGAATATCATCACAATGA
The DNA here is from genome assembly GCA_929447395.1 of Epistrophe grossulariae. Taxonomy (NCBI): domain Eukaryota; kingdom Metazoa; phylum Arthropoda; class Insecta; order Diptera; family Syrphidae; genus Epistrophe; species Epistrophe grossulariae. The sequence goes on from OV839568.1 coordinate 47,954,802, forward strand.
TAACTTTTGATTTTGATAATTTGCAATTTTCCAGTCAACTAAAGCTCCTTTCTAAGAGAGACCAATTAATTAAAAAATAAAGTAATTTTTATAGAAAATGAAGTTTTTTAAAGTGGGCTCCAGGTCAATAAAAAAAGAAACTATATGATGTGCAACATTTTTATTGACCTGGAGCCTACTTTTAAAAAACTTCATTTTGTATCAACTGGAGAGGTCACCAATTACATAGTTCCTATTTTTTGTAATTTTTATAAAAGAATGTTTGTGATTGACTCTTTAAAAAGTTTTAAGAAAAGTCAGACAAAATAATATCGGTTTGGTAGCCTTTATATCCACATTATTTTTATCGCAGGTAATTAGACGAAAAGGACAAACTTCGAAAAAATTCTGACAAAGCTGAATTTTGGTGCTAAGCTTTATACTTAAGTCTTAAGCATTTTCTAAAAAGTACCATCAATTTGGACGAAGGCTATAGTTTGTCCAAGGGATGGGGTTGATGGAAGAGGTGAGATTCAGTTTCTTTGTAAATACATATTGACATATATCGAAAAGTGTGAAGATAAAAATTACGAAATAAACAAATATACACATAAAAGTTTTAAAGCCTTTTTTTGAAGTTTTCGCAAAAAAGTTTTCTAAAATTAGACTTTGATTTCGAAAAAAAAGGAAATCTTTGTTTTGTCTTTTGAAACACATCCTAAAAGGTACCCTTAATTTAACCACTGCTTTTGATTTTGTGGGGTAAAAACTTGGATAAAGTTGCGCATTTTTTTTTTTTTTCAAATTACAATTTCATTGCCTACATTTTTTGCCTTAAAATTTCTTTCAAAAACTTTTTTCTTTCGAGCAATTTATAAGAAACTAAATTTTGGCCATTTTAAATAAAAATAATTTCATAATTAGGAAAAAATTTATATTTGAGTTTTCGAAAGAACTTTAAAAATTGGAAAATATCAGTTGAGTTACTACATAAGATGGAGAAAATTCTCAAAATTATTCAACAAATTGAGGAACCATATCTACTAATAAGAAGGACGGGAATGAAACATTTGCCTTTTTGCCGGGGGTGGCCCCGGCGCAGTGGAAGTAGTGCTTGACTGCTAACCTGGATGTGTGGGTTCGATCCCCAGTCTAGGCAGCATTCTTTTCTATGTTCCCTCAATTGAACGCCACCCCTGGAATTTAATGAGATAATCAAAATCCTAATTTCTCAATCCACTGTGCCAACAAAAATCTATCCTATTCTTCTATTCCTTCTAAAATTTGCCTAATTTATAAGACCCTAGGTCTTACTGGCATATACATATATGTTTGTTGTTGTTTTTTTTTTTTTTAATTGTCAATACTATCCCTGAGTTCGTAAAAGTAAACATGCTGAATCAGTGATAAAAAACAATTGCCAAAAATGGTAGGTACTATTTGCGTAAATTTTTGGAAAAAATTGATTCCATCAACATTTCTCAAACAGTAAAGAAAATTTCAAACGGTCAGTATTTGCCTAGAGAAGTGGAACTTCAATGTTGCAGTTTTGTTGAACTTTTACTTTTAAGAACTCGACCTATATTGGCGGAATAGAGCAAGTAAAATAACAAACCTGGGGTGACATTCTGTATGGCAAAAGCGAACAATCATTTTCGCGTGTGCGAAAATTTGCTTATGCACAATTTCTTTTGTTTATGAAAAACGAACGATCGCTTTCGTTTTGTTTATTACAGAATCTGGCCCCTGAAGTATTAACTGTTTTCTTTAGAGCACGTTACTTTTCAGCATATCGCTGGACCAATGTCTTCAATATTTTCTAAAAAATAAACACATGTGAGTTTCTTTTTCATTTAAGAAATATGTAATCCTTTTTGGTCGTTGTAATTCTGTGATGCTTTTTTATTGAGGCTAAGGTAGGCTCGTCCAGTGTCCACAAGAAAGCACAACTTGGGTTAAGAGTTTCCAAACTCCGTTTTTTAAATCAACTTTATTTTTTTTTTTTTAAATTCGATTACAGTATTTTACAATCTTTTCATTGACTTAAGCCGAGTATACAGTTCTTTTGAACAAAAAAAAAAAAAACATAAGTGGGAAGAATTTTTTTTTTTCGGAAGAAAAAAAATCAGAGTTGAAATAAAAAATTTGTATTCGTTGTCCCCTTTTTTTCCACAAAACAATGTCACCAACATTGTTTTGCGCGAAAAAGTTTCCGTGGTGAATATAAATTTTTTTCAACAGGTTTGGTTCACAGATCGATAGTAAAATTTTAAACGTCAAAAAATTTTTTTTGCGATAATATCACTCCCGTAAGAAGTACATGTATTTTTTTTTTTTTTTGAGGAGGAACTGTATACTAGGCTTTAACAATTAATTATAACATGGTATTTCATATAAATTACAATATTTGAATTTTTTAATAATATAATAATTTACTTATTATAAATAAATCTCCTTAACGTATTCGCTCGCCACAAGGGCATTCGGTTGACGGCTGGGATCGGAACGGTTAAAACGATTCTATTTTCAGAATAATAAATTGGGATTCGATCCCCGCGCCCTTAGCAAAAGTCCAAGGGATAAACGGTGAGAGGATCTCGGTCCAAGGTACACTGAGAAGAAGTGGATCGAGGAATAAACAAGAATGATGCCAAAGTAGTCTATCTTATCGTAACGCTTCGTTACGATGTTTCATGCTACTGAGACTCTTTTGGTTTGCAGAAACGACTATTTTACTTGTTCACAAACCAAAACTAAGACTAAGTCTTCCCCCTTAACACGATTTTTCGATCAAAAAAGGATCAAAATCTTGCTGCTCAAAAAACCCGATTAACAAACAAATGAGTGACAGAACCCTTGTAAAACAATAATAAATGTGTGTTATGTAACTACGAAAATCCCTTTAAATGATGAATAAAATACTACCATGCAATTTCCAGTCAACTCAACCAATGTCTCCAAAAAACAACCTTATAATAAATTTTAGGTTTGTCTCGAAATTATGAGTCTTTTCCAATAATGTTTAGTACTCGTTTCTCATTTAATAAATTTCGTTTTTATTTCTTAAATCATAAACCTCGAATCCATTACAAAGTATAAAGATTGACTTAATTTTATTCGTTAGAAGTATTTATCAAGCTTTACACAATAACAATCATGAAGATTGAAGAAGCATGAAAAGTTATTTTTCCAATTGTTGTTTTTTTTTTTATTACAATTTAAAATTCCTTTTTTTTTTCAAGTTCTAACAATTTGTATTGGTTTGAGTTAATTTAAAAATGGTTTCGCACATACAACATACATAGACATGATTAAAACATTTTTTTTTCCTTCAAAATCATAACAAGAAGAAATGTGAGATACTTTGATCCAAAGAGATCTTTTATTTCAAAGAAATATTTTTTTTTTGTCGTTAATAATTTTCGGTTTTATTTATTAAAAATCAGTTTTTTTCCTTTGAAATGATAATCGGAGTTTTTATAAATACATATTTGGCACCTTCTTTGCTACCTCCTTTTGATGTGAGACTCTTAAAATTTATATTCTGCCACACCGAGTTGGCCAAAACATCTTTTCCAGAAGTCAGTTAATACAAGCTGTTACATCTCCTGAGACCATGTTACTGTCCCATCCAAATGGCACATATCCAAGGAAACATTTTTCACTCTTAACATCTGCCTTTTTATATTTTTTGAAAAAGGACCAAAATTAAATTATAAAAGCATACCTATACATATACATACGTATACATAGGTCCAAATCATCATTTTTATTCTAACCTGATGCAGCAAACCTCCATCGATAGACCAACTATCTATATATGAATTTTTAATTCGGGACAAACCCCCCCAATTTCATGGTTTACTCCTAGAGGCATCGTTTGCCATTTGGCTGTTTAGTTTCTTCTAAAAAAAAAAAAAAAATGAAATAAAATGAAAGCTCTGCACTATCAAATGATGATGGTGGGCTTACACTGTGTCCTATATGCCACACATACACTGCGTCTATATATACATATGTAGATGGCCGCATTAAGTATAGGTATTTCACAAAATCTACCCTTGCGGATAATTTATTTTCGTTGGGATTTTTGTTGTCGGTGTTGTTGCTGATGTTGATGTTGACGTTGTTGTTGTTTCAGTTGGTTGACTTTGGTTTGTCATATATATAGATAGTTTATTTTTATGTAATCCGTAATGCGGTATCGCAATTGTGGTAACTGCGCAGGTTGTTTATTAATTAATAAATTGCCTCGCTGCTATCGGTTTGGCATTAAAATTGATACATTATCATCATTGGATGTTGAAAAATTATTGATGATATCAATTTGTTAACAACTTTAGCTGAATATATTTGTATATTACTCGAACATAATATGTATGTAGGATTAAAATTAATAAAGTTAAAATAACATGCAGATATAGTGTTACAGTGAATGACATAATGATAATTTAATTTCATTTGTTGTAATAATCGGTTTTTTCTTTTTGTTTAGAGACATTTTTGTCACAGAATCACAAAAAAATGTTTGTCCTGAATTTTTAAAACGTTAAACTATATCATTTTGGAGATATATCTTCTTTTGTTTGATAGAGACAACTATATAACCAAAATCTTATATTTCTGTCATTTTCATCGATTAAAAAAATCTAAAGGACACCACCGAATTTGCAGTTTAGGTAAATTGCTCAGTTTTTTTGGAAAAAATGTCAAGTCAAAATTTGTATACATTTGTTTTGTTAGAGTTGAAACAAAATTCATTTCAAATAAACTACAGTAGAATCTCAGAAAGATGAACGGTTCTAATAGATGAACAGCTCAGAAAGATGAACGGAATATTTTCACTTTTCAGTGTTCAAAAAGATGAACGGGTTGAAATTTTGCACTCGAAAATATGAACACTTTATTCCCAACATAATATTTTACTTTTTCTTTGCATAAGTTCCTCCTGAACAAAACTTTTGAGCTTGTTTTAATTTGGTATGTAAATCATTTTTAATGTTTACTATATTTTCTTCCTCAAACATATGTTGATGCTCGAAAAGATGAACAATTTGAAAAGATGAACGGGCCCTGTTTTATATCTGTTCATCTTTTCGAGATTCTACTGTATAAGGAAAAAGCCGACCGTGAAATGGTTAATTTCTCAAGGATAGAGATACCCAAGAGAAACAAATTGCTTATGACTTGTCTAGCAAATTCTGGTCAAACCCTGCTTATCGCCGCCCTCTTTAGTTTAAGCGATCCATTTTTTTTTTAGATAGGGGGGATTCTAGGCAACAAAATATGTTTTAAGTTTGAGACCCTGATAAATGTGAATACATTTAAGCTTAAAATGTAGTATTTGAGGTATGTAAATTTTGCTGATACGGCAAAAGGTTGTCCTTAACTATTTGTTTATAAATAGGTTTGAAATTCTTTTAAAAATTCTTTATTAATTCTTCAGACCATCAGCTTTTTTTGTTGTTGGTTATCTAAAATAAATAGTTACCAAAAAAAAAAAACATTAATTTTAACAAATAGCCAAGTTCTTCTATATAAAAATCTGTATGTAACAACTCAGCCGTGAAAAGTAGTGAGATCTAAAAGTACGCCAAGTTCTAACTTCATGAAGGTTTAATATCAAATATTTTAAGTAGATTAATATTGAAACAACTCCAAGTTATAAGAGGAATTTATTATTAAATAAATTACTGACCAAAATTTGGTGGGTTCACTTGTCAAGTTTTCAAAACGTTTTGAATTGTGCGTAATGAAAAGAAAACTTGACAAGTAAACCCACCAAATTTTAGTAGGCGGATACCACGCCTCCTGAATAGAAAACCTCAAATATTAAATTTTGTCCTCTGTATGCACTTCAAACTCTACCACTTTACTAAATTTAATCATTCTACAGCAATCGAAAGTGCTCCATTTAATTTATCGCATTTCTGAGAAAGTAGGTGGATACCACGCCCCCTGAATCGAAATCCTCAGATATTCAATTTTTTCTTTTGTCTGCACCACAAGACCTATCACTGTGCGAAATAAGAAGATTCTGCGGTCTCGGGAAGTGCTCCATAATTTTGATGATCTATCAGATGAGTGAGTGAGTGAGTCAGTCAGTCAGTTACGGTTTTTGCGATTTTTGAAGTCCTATATCTCGAGAACCACTTATGCTACGGGATAAGGCGACTGGGTTTGGCTAGTTTACCAAATATTCCGAATTTGAAGTTCCTGACTTTATTGGTACATGAAGTTAGAGGGGGGTTGAAAATCGTCTGTTGTTCCTGTAAAAAGGGTGTAGTGCCAGAACTTGGCTAGGCACTACCGTGCCCTTTGATAATGATAAATTTGATTTTCTATTTGTTTTCTTAAAAGAGGGTTGCCAGGTTCATGCGACCGTTTTAAAAGTTTGAACTCTATATTTTTATTTTCAGTCCAATTTTGACCTTCAACCCCACGAGCTAAATGTCAGGTTATGAGTGTGGTTTAATCACATGAGATATTATCTTATGGTGTGAAAAAATCACCAGAAATGGGCGGTTTTAGTACCCACATTGCGACCAGAATTTACTAGGAAACTCATATTTGTTTCTCTTGGGTATCTCTTTCGATTTGAGTGGGATTCAAATATCTAAATTTTACTTACTCAGCGGGAAAATATGGGACACAGCATAAGCTTCTCCAAAATAATTACACCTATATCAATAAAATATACTTAACTTTCTTCTAATTCCCAAATTAAAAAAAAAATGGTGATGAAAAACTAATAATGTAGGTATGACTTTTGCATCCATATAGATACTTTCTCATTTGAGCTTGTAAATATAATATTCGTCGCAAGCGTTTTTTTAGTCTTTTGCAAAAATATCTTGGGTTAATTAAACTTAATTACCCTTTTATGGACCTACTTGGGTGAATTAGCTAATTACATGAATTAACATCAATTTTGTCTCACTAATAAGTGCGAAATTAACTAATTAATTAAATGATTCATGTTTAATTTCAGTTTATTAATAAGGGTGTTAAAGTTAATTTAATATAATTAAATAAACAATAAATATGTACGTATTAAGTAATTTATGTCAGTACTAGTATCATTGAAAGAAGCGGCACAGATGTCAAGGACATATTTCAAAGTTTGGTTTTTAATTAATAGAATGACAACTCGCCAAAACTTATGAAAGCTGGTATGTTATTTATCATATACCATATGAAATATTAGACCAGTCGGCAGAGTTTTATTTTTTTTTTTGCAAAATAACACAACTCAAATTTTATGATTGTAAGTTTAGGTAAGGTAACTCCAAGAAATTGTACTTTTTTAGATTTTTTTCTATTACCAACCGTTTGGTAGTTATGAGGCAGAATAAAGAAAAATATACTTTTCAGCGCTCTTACTTTGATATTGTTACACTACGATAAGACTGTCAACGAAAATGGCCAACGCGTTGACTCTTTGACGCCAAAATGATGACAAATTCAGTCACAAAGTTTTCAAGCCATGTGATTGTCAACTCAGAATACTGTCCACGCGGTTAGGACACATTGACAGACTCCTCATCATCAGCGTGTTCACTGTCACTGTAGCCTGCGTTGACCTTCGTCTTATTTTCAAAATTTTCTGATTTCGTAGAGGTTTTTTAATCCATCGACATCGAAGCAATCCGTCGATAAAATTTGACAGTTTATAGCTTGACAATTAGACAACAAAAATATTTCGATCCAAATGTCATAAAAAAACCAAAAAAAACACTTTTTTCCGCAGCTAAAAATTGTATCTAAACATTTCGAATTTTTAAAAGGGTCCATCAACATCTTAAGAATCGCATGGAATCGAAATAAAACAATAAAATAGACTTTTAAAATATTTAAGAAAAAAATATTTAAAAAAAATATTAAAATATTAAAAAAAAATATAAAAAAAAAATATTAAACTATTAAAAAAAAATATTAAAATATTAAAAAAAAATATTAAAATATTAAAAAAAAATATTAAAATACTAAAAACAATATTAAAATATTAAAAAAAATATTAAAATATTAAAAAAATATTAAAATATTAAAAAAATATTAAAATATTAAAAAAAATATTAAAATATTAAAAAAAAAATATTAAAATATTAAATTACATATATGTATGTAAGTATATATATAATACAACAATTTATTCAAGCCTAAAAATTAAAATTAAGTGCAATCAACTTTTTAAAGGGTTTGTCGTCCTCTATACCCCACAAAAAAAAAAAAAAACAACTATACTGGGTGGACCACACCAACATTCCTATGTAACCACTTCTAAACCGTATAATTGTTCAAGTGTCAAGTCCTTAGAATGAACAAAAAAAAAAAATTCCACACATATCTACATTTAACTATACAATACAAATATACATACATATGGATAGAAGGTATCATTCTTTAATAACCGCATACCGTTGGCTCTTTTATTGCTTATACGACCATACATTGTTTTCAAGTGGCGCACACACAAGAGGACAAAACTTAGGTAAGGACTTCATCTCCCTCAACTAACCTTCAACTATAACAGAGCAAGCAGCACCCTGTATAACAATATGATGGTGATATACGAATAGAGATTTAAAATATGCACATTGCACACAAATACGAAAACTGGACACAAAACAACCTTTTTAATATATACACACACACACATTCTTACTCTCTTAAAAGTCGAGTGAAAAAACACATTCTTGACTTAAATTCCTTCCGCCTTTTTTTTGTACTTTTGATTTCTGAAGAGGACACATTGACGTAGCATAAGATTAATATCTATGAGGGAACAAACATGAAAATTATGTGGCGCCCCAAGATTCTTCATGTGAGGTAGTGAAAATAAAATATTGCATATATAATTTCGCGTGAAAATTCAATCGTCTATTAATTGACCAGATTTTCAAAAACGGAACTAGGTTTGGAGAATTCTTTATTTTAAGAACTTTTTGAAATATGTAGAAGCTAACATTTCGCGCGAAGAAGGAGTTTAAATTTCGCGTGAAATTTTAGATCTTACTAAAGTTTTACAAAGAAAAGCACTTATACCTTTTTTTTTTTTTTTTTGAAAATCTCAAGATTTTAAATGGAATTCTAAAATTAAAGGTGAACAGCTTCTTCTTCAAGCAAAATAGTTAAGGTCGATAAATTCACCATATATATACGATTGTTAAGGATTCTGCATGCTTATCTATATCAATCCGCTACTGATAAACGGGATGTAAATTTTCTTGGGAGTTCTTCGTTGTTTTATGGGGTGTTATTTTGCATAAAGACTGTTATTTTATTTAAATAGAAGGAAGGAAAAAATAGAAAAACTGCATCCTAAATGATGTCATTAAGAAGATCTACTTCGCCATAGGCAAACCATTTCTGCATCCCTGGCTGTGCTATTTGAGAAGTTAAGGTAAATTCTAATCATAAGACTATTAACCTCAATTCGACCGAATTTTCTGCAGCACTCAACTCAATCTCAATCTCTCTTTTTCTCTCTTCATATCCACTTTAGTCATTCTCAATTTCATTCCTCGTCCATCTTCTCCATTCTTTGGCACTCTTCTCAACCATTTCCTTTTATTTTAATTTGCGCATAAATAGATTTTTGGCGGGAAAGCACAGTTTTAGTATGATTCCTCTTTGGGGAAATCTTTTTTCTTTCTTGAAAAATTCTTTCTTGAAAAGATGGTTGAAGTGGGAAAACGAACAAAAAAAAAAAAAACGAATCCACACAAAAAAGTTGAAGGACGAAAAATCAGCATCAGGATAAATAACACTTTATTTGTATTTGGGAATTTCTTCATGTCCGCAAAGGGGTGCATTGCATAGTGCAACACACATACATACATATACACCGAGACATTAAATTCACTTCAGTTTTAAAATTTAATTAAAGTCATCTCGAGGAAAAAAGAAATGAATATACGAGACGAGCGAGTATATAGCCTCTACGTGAAGTTATGCGTCCTGGGTATCAAAAGTTTAAGATGTTTCTTTTTTATTGTGTAGGTATGTATTGTTGTTTTTATAGTGCAGGGGTTGGTTGCGTAGGAGAAAACTTAAGATTTCTTTCTGCAATTTGTTTTGTATCTCTTGAGAAAAAAAAAAGAAAAGTTCCTTGCTTTTCTTATCCATGAAGACGAAACATTAAGTACGAAAAGGAAATAGAAATAACAAAAGGATGTACCTACCTATATACGGATAAAACTAAGGACGATAAAGGTTTTTTTTTTTTGTTTGGGGGACAATTCTTGGACAAATGACAGGATTATTATGAGTTGAAGTATTGTGGGAAAGCATAAGAAAATGTCTCTCAAAGACGTAAAACATCAGCCAAATATAAGAAATGGGAAATGGAGTGTAAATGTTATATAGGCAGCCAGATAAAAATAAAGAAAATGCTTTTCTGAAGATGGCTGTTAGAGGAATTGATAATCATGACAACTGAACGAAATGGACGAAGAGTCATTTTAAGTAAAGTGGTTTTGAAGAATATTTAACTTATACAAAAAATTCAATTTTAATAAATTAAACACAAAGATTTAATACCACAATGTTTTACAGCATTTAAAATGATTAAAATTCAAATATTCTTTCAAATAATCAAATTGAAAGAGATGCTTCTCATATTCTTTAATTGAATTCGATTACAAAGCATAACATCGAAACATACAGTACAAAAAGTACACTAAATACATTATGTATTCAAAACCGACAAAAAAGTTTTTTTTTTCGGTGAAGAATGAAATTAACAGTTTGTACACTCTTGGTTGCTCAAACTAATTTTTTTTATTTTTATAAAATACTTCTTTTAATGAATCCTGACAAATTCGTATGAAAGTGACAAAGACAACTTTTATGAGAAAAATCTGCTTTTCGTTAATTAGAAACTCTTAATTTGTTAAATTGTATTTCCTGAAATGTATATACATACATATATGCATATGTATTTATATGAAGCTGTGATGTGGACAGGGTCATGTGTTGAATTAGGTTAAGATGGCTAAAATGAGACACGTGGTTTTAATTGTTAATTTTAAGGCACTTAAAAAGTGAAATCAGTGATGATTTTAATGCAAACAAAAAGCTGATAACTCAATTATTATTTCTAGTGAACAAAATATTTCATTTTGGCCCAGCCAAAAGAAATGAATTTCTTTATTTCATTGATTGAACTACCTTATCATTGATCAAAATGAAAAATTTTTTTGACTAGAAATAATAAACGAGTCATCAGCTTTTAATTGGCATCAAAATAATCACTGATATTTCTTTTTTAGGGCCTCAAAACTGAAGATTAAAATTTTCAATGATAAGTTTCAATGAAAGCTATAACTGGTCCCTTAGAGGCTAGTATAAAAAGTTTCAAAAATTTTGTTTAAGAACTTAAGAATTCGAAAACGACTTGGTTAATTTTTATTAATCTTGGTACACAGCAGTTATTTAACATAATCTAGCAGATTTGAAACAAACATGTTTCTTATAATCAAAAATAACGGTACGTATCTCCCATACAAGTGTTTAAAAACCGGTAAGGAAAATCTTATTTTTCTGAAAAACGGCTCCTCTGATTTTGATTAAAATTTTTATGTGGGTGATTATCAGTACGATCTACCATTTTATTTAAAAAAAAAAAACAAATTAATCTACTGTTTAAAAACGGTATCTCTGAAAGAACCTTTTTTTTTTTGGTTTTCGTATATCTCATTATCTGTTTAACCTATTTTAATGAAATTTTTTACACAAGCGCTTTTTAAAGTTTGAATTATATTGCATATCAGAATTTTGGATTTTTAAAAAACATTTTCAAAATAATTTTTTTTTAAATTCGATATTTCGCAAATGGGTACCCACCTAAATGATTTTCTTAATTAAGCAATAATAAATACTTCAAAATGGCGTAGGTACCTACCAATTTTTTTTCTTAAAAATGATAACCTACAAAATTTTATTGTAAAAAAATTAATAATTTAAAAACCCGCTCCAACGATTTTCAAACATTTTAGATTTTAGAAAGATTTATTTAAGAAATCAAATGGTTTACATCGCGTTGGTGTCAAAACAATTTCAGAGGTTGTTTAATCAATTTATTTCTGATTACATTGTACTTTCTGCAAACGGACACCTCCCATAAGCGGACACCTCTCATAACCGGACAAATTTCAAAGAACAGAATTAAATTCAAGATTTTTCATATATAGTAATAAGTAATAACTCTCCCATAAGAGGACTCTCTAATAACCGGACGCGGACACCAAATTTAATAACCGCAATAGAGTTTGGATCTTTCATAAGCGGAAAAAGTGCATGTGGAGTACTATTTTTCAATTTTCATAAGGTCCATTTCGGTATTTTTGGATAGTAAATTAATAACTTGTGAAATCCTCACAAGAACAAAAAATAACAAAAATTTTTCCTGGACAGAAATTCATTCATAGGTGAAATTTTGTGGTATCTCGCAAACTACATTCTGTTTTTAAATTGCATTCCAATTTTTACAATACGTGAAGGCACTCGGATTAGAATAGGAAAATTCTAGAATATGAATATGCTTATGTCTTTTTTAAAAGGTTTTCAATTTAAATATTTTCGTTTTCTTATAAGCGGACACATCTAATAACCGGACAAATTTCTGCGTACCATCAGTGTCCGGTTATGAGAGAGTTCACTGTAGGTATATAATTTTTTGTTTTTTTAACATAATTTTAGTCTATATTGTGAGTTCCATGTATGTGCAACACATTGCTATATTTTTCATATAAATATGTACTCACATAATACTACCTTAAACTTAACTACATTTTTGGGAGGTGGCATAGAATCCCATAACTAATTTATTTCTTATAAAATAAGATGAGTAGATCAAAATTATTCAGACTTTAAAATCACAGTGTGATCGGCAAGATCGTGCGACTCAGTCGTGCATTTTATTTTTCCATACAAATCGTAGAAATTTTTTTTGTTTGCTTCTACATTTTATAACTTTAGAACCGGTTAATGTTAGTTGTAATTTTTTGAAATTCATCCAAATTCAAAATCTTAATATACTGTTTTGCCCCAATTCTCTGGGAATAACCCAAAAAATAAGACAATTTTATCAAAAATTTTAAAAACGCTATTTTGGTTTTGTGAACTATTAATAATAAACCTGAAAAGCACTTTGTTAATTTTATGCAAAATATTTTATCAAAATCGTTAAAGCCGTTTTCAAAACAAAATCAATATTGTTGGATGGGAGCCACACGTTATATAGATGAGTTAAAACTTAAAAATTCGAATTACGAAATTTTAAGTAATTTAGTGCATCAGGCGTTTAGAGTTTACCATTAAGCTTTGTATTTTTGATACACTGACTCACAAACACACAGACGCACAGACTCATGCATCGATTGACGGTGTGACGAAATAAACTTTTCAATTTCAATACAATTTATGCTGTCATTTTTTTTTTACCAAAAACTAAAAAAACCACTCCAAGATAATTAAGCATAGTACGCAGCTGAAGCGAAACGAAAATTTCCATACGAAAATTGAAGCAACGAAATCATAAACGAAAAATTTCGTTTTCATTTTTGTTCTGCAATACGCTCTTCAACGAGCGAAATTGATAATTGTAGCAGACTATTTGGAGAAGTCTCCACTCTTTTTCGCACTGAATTATTTGCACCAACCATTAATTGTCTGCGGAAAAGTGACATTCGAGTTTTTATTTGTATTTTTATTTGTTGTTTCTTTGATTACAGCAAAGGCTTCTGTGATTCTTTTTTTTTTTTAATTTTTTTTTACAATATGGTGACATTTATTTTTTCCTTAGTCGCTTCGTTTACGTTTTCGTTATCGATTTGGAGACCCGAAAAATTTTCGTTTCGCTTCAGCTCCGTACTAGGCTTTAGGAAGAAGATATAAAAAAATAAAAAAAAAAAAAAAAATTAATCAATTTATTGTTAATTATTTTTTTTATCATTAAATAGTCAAATTCTGAAAAAAAATAAGGAAATGTCAAACTAAGATTTCAAATGAAATACATATATATGTACATATATGTAATTATCCTTAAGACAAATATTTGATATCACCTATAACGTTCTCATTATACCTTAACTGATTTTACTCTACCTAATTAGATCTTACCTCCTCCGTTAGATTAAGCACAAAATTAAATTAAAGTGTACAACAGACGTCACCATGTAACATTGAAATCACTGCACCATCGCTAACAAGGATACCACCAATACCACCGCCGCGCCGCCGACGACGATGACATTATCGTCGTCGTCTTCGGTTACACCTTGATTCGTGTCTATTTCGTCTGTCACACGATTATATATTATAAAACTGAAATTTCTTGATAAAATATATGTATCAACACAATTCTAATGGCTTTCATGTGTAATAGTACCGCATTTCCTGCAAACCAAACAAATCCTTTCAATATATACATACATACAAAATACAAATTTTACATTATCTTAACATCAGTAAACACATACAAAAAAGAAAGTCCTATATATACAAACGTATACGTAATAATATTTACTTCTAACAGAAAATACGTGGTAACATACAAATTAACGTTGTGATAAATTTTTGAATGAATTTGTTTTATTTTGCTGAGAAAATGCATAGCATACGTTTGGGCGGGTTTTGGTTGGGTTATAATATAACAAAGAAAAAAACATGCAAAGGCAGGCCCAGGAAAATTGCTTCAACGCGTGCCTTGACGTTTTATTAAACTTAATGAAAGTTTATGTTGACCCAGTGTGAATGACTTTTTGTTGTTGACGGAAGCAAAAGTAAGAATGGTTATGTATATGTATATGTACTTATGTTGGATGTGTTTTAGCTTTATCCTATATTTGTAAGAACAGTGCTGTGAAAAATTGATTTGAAGAATTTTCTGCCATGACTATTAAAGATTTTCAACAAGCATTTTTTTTAAATGTCATAATTTACACCTTAAACTTGAAAAATTCTTTTCACATATGAATGCCATATGAATTGCATTCAACAGCATTTTCTTCTGAAATAAAATGTAGAGTTTCTGGAAATTCCCAAAAGATTTTCAATTTTATGTCTGTTCAGCTACTTAATATATGAATTTTCAATAAATATGTAGTCAATATATTCTGTTTACATCAAATGCCCTTTACACCATTGAATCTGTATTTTTAAACACATCCCAATAATCCACCTAACAATCGCCATTTTTGTGGTGAAAACTGGTAAGTTGAAATTTTTTTTAAAGATGGCTGCGTTATTTTAACCTACCAGTCGAGTTGTCAAAACAAAACAAATTCAACCCGTTAAATTTTTGTTTCAATTCACATCTATTGATCGACACAAAATGAAATTACCAAAACAACAATGTAAACAAATGGATTTTGGAGGGTGAAACGTTTCTTTTCTTTGTATTTGAGTATCTTTGTTCATAAATCTTTTCTACTTCCAGTTCGAACGTAGAGTTTTCATAGAGCACAATTTATTTTGCACAGCACTGCATGAGTTACAGAGAATAAAACGAAACAAAAAAAAACTAAATGAAGATTGAAGAAAGGAGTAGTAGGTACGTTGATCTAATAAAGAAGACAAAAAATGTGCGCAAATAAAGTAAACTGAAGTGGCGCTGGTTAAATATTTGACTTGAGAGTTAAACGGTTGACACAAGGATTGAAACAGTTGAAATACTAATAAATTGAAGTGTATGTAGATAGGTAGGTTAGATATCTGTGTGGAAGGAGTTTTGGCTTATGATGGTGGTGGATTTTTGGGGAAATTAAATTTGTTTGTACCTACAATTTTAAATGATGGTTTATTTTTTCTTCTATTTAGTATTTTTTTTTTCAAATTAGTTTTAAAAAGTCTAAAAAGGTTCAAAAAGTTTTTATCAGGAGCTATTTATCTAGAATCTGGTAATGGTTGGTTTTGGCAAAGTTTTAAGTTCGTATGTCTCTTAAAATTCAAACTTAAGTAAATAATGGTTCTCTGAATTATGTTTTTCCAAGAATTCACCACCTATTCTCTGAATTTATTTTCCCAAAAGTTGATGAATAAATCTCGTTGATTGAACGTGAAAGTTAATGGGCCCTACCAATAAAAAAATTTAGAGACGACTTAAACATTTAAACAAAATGCACTATAATGGTATATATACCCTGTATAACAAACTAAACATTGTATGACTTAAATTTTTAAGTAGACCCTAAATAATGAATATTACATAGTATGGACTCTTAAATGTGAAACACGTGGTTCATTATTTATAGTCCATACCATGATGGTTTATTTGACTTGAATATTTAAGTCATCTTTAAATTTGGTTTTTAGTAAGGCCCAATATGTTGTTGACAAATAATTATGAGATTAAATTTTTTGATTAAAAAAATGTAAAAAATATTTTACTTGGCGTATAAACGTTAATTTAAAATTAAAAGAAAATGGCGCAAAATTTTATACAACCTATTGTTAAGGGCTTAACATATTACTAGTTAGCAAATTGCTAAATTATTTAGTAATTTACTAGCTCTTCCAATATTTTAATCATTTTTTTCGTTTTACTAATTAGTAAATTACTAATTCCCTTTTATTAAAATAGGTGCATCTAAACAGGTCCAAACAATGACAATTCATAAAGAAAAATAAAGCAAACAAACCTAATCTTAGGGAACGGACCTAATATTTGGAATGTCAGCAGTCAAAGTGACAACCTACAATTTATGTTGTTATTTTTTTATTTGTGAAAACTATTTTCTTATTTTATTTTGTTTATGTGCTTTTCCCATCGTTGGGAAGATTTAATAGTTTTTTTTTTGTTTAAACTCACGGGAAGAACGAATGTCTGAGGATTTATTAAAACGACTTTTGAGTTTTGACCACAGCAATCGATTCTGCAAGTGATAATGATAAAGTAAGATATTGTAAAGTTGTCATAGTCATATAACTTAAAAATTTAATAGGTTCACTATAGCCATGCAGCTAATCATTTAAAGCTGCCAACATGGAGATCTTTAGTTCAAAACAGTGTGGAAAAGTTGGTTAAATAAGTGAATATAGAAGGAAATTTACTTTGAAAAGAATTAGCACACAAAAAAAAACACAATTTAAATCTTTCAAATAAAATTGCCAAGAAATTATTTTCGAGGACAATGACAGATTTCATATGGATTTAGCAAATTACTAAAATTTAAAGTAGCCATTTTCTGATTTTAACTTTAGTAAAATGTTAAGAGTTAGTAAATTGTTAAAATCGTTTAAAATTACCAAAATCTTCTTTTTAACTTAGTAAATTACTAAAATGTCTTTAACATTTTACTAAATCGTTTAAAATTTTGCGCCAATATTATCAGCCAAATTAATAAACGTGGAAAAGCGAAGGGTTAGGTCTTATTCCGTAGACTAAGTGCAAAATGTTATGAAATAAAAGAAAATTTCTAAAAAATTACGTATACTAAGTTAAACCACCGGAGAAGGTGGTTTAGCGAAGGAATAAGAAGCAGATGTGTCAAATTTTATTCTGAAATAAAAAAAAATACCTAAGTGAAGATTGCTAATTTAACTTTGAATAAAATTAATAATGTCTGCTAGATTTATCGAGTTTTTAAACTATTGATTTCAATTATTGGATTAGTCCTCAACCACCATAAAGAGAATACTATACGAAAATGATCTAATGGAAGTGCTAAGTGAGGAGGATTTCAAGAAGAAATATATGTAGATATTCCGAGGAAAATATGAGGAAACTCATTGCGATTGTTGACGGTGACCTAAATGGAGACCCAAGAGGTGGACATTTTTCTTTTGGTTTGCGAGTTGTGGCTTCCATCAGATACATTGCATTTAATAAATAAAAACAAAACAAAACAGACGCAAGACAATAAAAAAAAATAAACAAATCTATTGTGTTCAATTATTTTATAATTGTATGAAAAAAATAACCCTTAATTATGATATTAAATACAGGGTGACATAATCTGACATTTGAAATACTGTCAAATTAACAGTGATTTCAAGTTAATTGCAGACAATTACTTTTTTATACACTTCGAAACATTTTAGAACATTGACAAGATGTAATTTTAAAATGAACAGGCAAAGTGCTAAGTTAACTCAATACCAGGTTAAGTTCATCAAGTAGGTAAACAATTATAAAAACAATTTTATGAATCGCTAAGTCAACAGGTGCATGAAGTAAAATTGGTGATGTTTAAACAGCATGAACGATGCGGTCATGTCAAAATCTTAAAAATTTGTTTATTTACAAGAATTTCATGTTGAAACAACATGATATCTTTTTAAATTAACTTAAATTTTGTCAAAATAGTGCTGTGCAAATTTGATGAGAAATGTCCTGCTATTAGAATCGTGTATAACTTATTGAATTTTCTACAATTTTCTATGGGAAAGTGTATCTAGTAAATTTAACAAGAACCTTGTTAAATTTTTAGCTTCAACTGTTTCAACTTATTTATGAACCTATATGTGTTCCAAAACGCATCAGAAGCGTATTTGATGCAATGTCATGAGTTCCGAAAGAAAAAAAGAGAAAAGAATCACGAGTTTCTAAACGCATCCCAAACGTCAGCGATGTGCATTAACTGAGTAATAAAATGCATCAAATTTTAGGTTTGTTCTTGTACTGCTCGGACTATATCTGGTAAACTGTCAAAGAGAAGCGAAACTGTCCGAAAATACACGAACGCCTTAAACCAAAATATTTGCCAGTTTTTAAACGTCAACAAAAAGTAAACAAAGGCAAAAAAGTAAACAGCAATAATCATGAGCACTCTCTCCTGCCAGAAACTACCCATAATTTGCGTATGCGAACGCCTTCGCACTAAATCTGGTAGAAAATGGTAATTTTGGGTAGTTTCTGGTGCGTACGTGAACGGACCTATTATTTGTATGTTTTCATGTAACAATTTGACGTAACTAAGTTTATTTTTTGTTTTTTTCTTAGTTATTGGTTTTTTTTTGGTCAACCTAATTACGGTTTGTCATTTTACTAAAATGACATCTAAACGCTCTTTCATTTTAAGCTGCATTAAACGCGTTCTTATGTAAAGTAAAAAGTATGAAAAGTAGAGATGCCGCGAATATTCGGCCACTATTCGGCATTCGGCCTATTCGTTATATTTTTGATATTCGGTATTCGGCCGAATTACAAATGGAGAATAAAATGTTTTCTTTTATTCAAAAATTTGTATTTTAGTATTTAATATCTACTAATGGTAAGTTGTGGTGAATAAAAACTACTTTTTGATTCGCTGGTAGCAAACGATTACGTCTGTTTTCGTTAACAATTCCAGCTTCTGAAAATATGTCAAAAGTCAAAAGTCACGTAGGAGATAGATACACAACGTTGGTCGAATGTTCGGCTGCCGAATATTCGGTATTCGGCCGACGAGTGTGGCCGAATATTCGGTATTCGGTATTCGGCCAAGTCATTATTCGCGGCATCACTAATGAAAAGCATCCGGGATGTGTTCCAAATGCTCAGAAATAGTGTTATATAACCGCATCAAAACTTTTTTTTGACGTTTTGGAACTCAGGGGGGCTGAGTAATGTAAACCTCGATATGTAAAAAATTTTGAAATTATGATTTGAACATTTCGATCATTAATCAAATTGAATTTCCGTAATTTGAAAAAATCATAAATGAAAAAAAAAAAATCAACTTCATTCACCAAAATCAATGAGTGTAATGATATTATATATCTGGTTTTCAATGGTCTTTTTCGTGCGTTGCGAAACTTTTACTTTCTGTTTTTTTCCCTTAGGTAGCTTTTACGCAAATTACCTGATAGTTTAGATAAGCCTTATTAAAAAAAAAAAAAATAATAATAATTAAACATTTCGAACATGCTGCTGGTGTTATTCCGCCCGCCATTACAAGTTCCACAAATAGCCATAGCTCATTCATTTTTCATTCACACTTGCAAAAATAAATCGTCAACAATCCGACAATTATTCTTTCATTATGCCATAAACGTATATAAGCACGTCTATCCAATTCACCCTTTGTGTCGTTTAACGAAATACAAACCAACAGCTGACCGTATATTATCATCCCCTTGGCGTACAATTAAAAGTAAAAAAAAAAAAAAAACATTTCATTGTGTGAGCAGTTTTTCACACTTTTCATACTAATTTGCAGTCTTGTGTCGGATACCTCAAAACATCACGCAATGAAAATGATAAGCTTGGAGAGGCCAACATATGTGCGTGTCCGTCATTCGAATCATCATCATCATCAATGGTCGGCGGCGACGTCGTCGTCCCTTGCAGCACCGACTTGACTCTTTGAGATTGTCATCGGGAAATGCCATGGCTTTCCGGACAGCAAATCATTCCCTTTTTACCTTTTGTTAAATCACTTATCTGCAATACCTACCAAAAATCTAATTAACTTCGAACGAAGCAAAGTCGTCCTGTCCTGTCTTGCCGAGAAACGAACTCACAAGACCTTTGATTTTGTATATACATATGTATATCGTCTGCAGCATTAGGCACTCACTGCATCTTGAGATTCATTTTGCAATGCACTGCAATGATGATGATGATGATTCTCACTCATGCGACTATTAATTAATTTCAAATCAAAGCCACGATAGAACATGAGCTGGCATTTTGTTCTGTCAGCCGTGCCATGAAAATCTACCGAAATCAAGGAGTACTTATTGCAATGTACCTATGCTGATGGTTGCATGTTCTTTTTGGTATTTTTCTATTTGAAAGTGATGTGACCAACAAGAACAACTGCGAGAATGCACGTTCTGAAAGATTTAAAAAAGACTTAGACAAATAAATTCGCTTGCACAGAAAGTATATCTTTGAATTATTATTGGAAAATAAAAATAAAAAAAAAAACAAATAAAAACAAAAAAATAAGAAAGACAAGCCGGCACGAGCACACCATAGCACAGGGACATGGACAACCCATCATGCGCCCAACCCAAAGCCCATCCAAAGGTAGCAGAACCACGAGAGAGTTTATTAGAATTATCTATTTGGTTTTTCTATCGTTCGTATCCTCCTATATTGGGAACTCTGTTTTTTTTTTGTTTATACTGCAGTGGTAATTTACAGTATGTGGTGGAAGAAATTGTTTTTTTAATGCATATTCGAAATAATAAGAACAGTACAAAATGAAAAGTGTAATGATGTGATTTGTGGTTATTTTACTCGAGTAAAAACTCGAAATTTGTTTGTTAACAGAATCCGTTGCGGCAACAGAACCGTTGAAATTGACGGAGGGGAAGTATGAAGGATGAATGAATACGTTGTTTTGACGAATTAGAATTATTTTTATTAAACAAAAATAAGTTTAGTATTTTATTTACTTTTTTTCACGAAGAAATTGTGTTCAAACAGCAACACAAAACCTGGAAAAAAATAACAAAAACTAAGAATTACTATATTAACAATAGTAGAATCAATAGAACTACCGGAGAAAAAAGTTAAAAGTTCAGCTTCTTTTTCTGTTGCGTCTGTGCGTCCGTGCGTCGCATGCGTTGCCTATGGGTTGATTCTCATTAAAATCTATGCACATAATCCAGCTAACAGTTGTATACATACATCGACGAAATACATGTAATTGATTGTACATGGGTCGGTTCCTTCTATTAGTTTTGCTTCTCTAGGAGGCTTAATAATGCAATATACAGCAATGCGTTACAGCAGTACAATATATGAATTAGTAAAAAGCAGTGGAAAACGATAGTCCTATACATAAAGCTCCGTTTTCTCCGGGATGAAGAAGGTTTTTTTTTTTATTCAAGGTTTTTTTCTCGTTGTAGAAGTTCATAGTAACATCCTTATTAAGAATAAATACTGAAAATTGCTATTTAAAAACCCAATTGATAAATATTTTGATCATTGAGAATGGCTCAAAAAATTATAAATAACAAGAAAACCGATAATTATTAAATCAGTTGATCAGAATTTTTTATCGATTGATAATTAATTGACACTGGAAATAAGGGTGCAAGATAACAATGATCCGCTCTTGATTCCCCCTCCGGTCTTAATACAGCTATATAAACTATGGTTTCCGAATAGGGAGAACCTGAAGATGATCTTTTGTGTGGGCGTGTCAGTGGGCGGAAATTTTTGGTGGTCTTTTCTTATACTTTTCTTAAACATATTACTTAGACTGCCTTTATACAAACAAAAATTAAATAAAACACACAAGAAATGGGCGTGGAAAAAACTGTGTTCCCAAATTTCTAAAAAAAAAATTACCTATGTATTTGGTTTACTTAGACAATTTATCTAATTTTACGACGATATTGCAGTGTTTTTTTTAAAGTGGTTGTGGCAGTGGGCGGAAATTATGTGTTTATTTCTCATTACGGCTGAAAATTTCATCAAAATCGGTAAAAGTGTTTCAATTCTTATGGATTTTTTTTCTAAACCCCCATACAAAATGGACTACTGTGAAATGTGGGAAAAGGCATTCCAAGGTCACGGTTTAAAAAATTATTTTTTTTTAAATGATATTTTGAAAGTTGAAAACTGTATGAATAAAAAGTTACAAAAAATTTGTGAGTGAATATAGTTCCTTCGAAAATAATTTTCAATAAACATGTTCGAAATAATGGTTAGTTGATTTCGAAAATGTCAAATCAAATTGAATTGGTTGTCATTTTATGCAAATGATCATGTTATATGCAAGTGATTGTCATTTTATGATACAGAAGTTACAATTGCCATCAATCATCCTGCTTGTATACAAATGCCTCGTCAAGTGATTCTTTTCCAAGCGTTTTCGAACATTTTCGAACTAGAGTGTCATTTTGATTTTATTTACTGACAAGCTATACGGCAAATGAGCATGTTATATGCAAGTGATTGTCATTTTATGATACAGAAGTTACAATTGCCATCAATCATCCTGCTTGTATACAAATGCCTCGTCAAGTGATTCTTTTCCAAGCGTTTTCGAACATTTTCGAACTAGAGTGTCATTTTGATTTTATTTACTGACAAGCTATACGGCAAATGAGCATGTTATATGCAAGTGATTGTCATTTTATGATACAGAAGTTACAATTGCCATCAATCATCCTGCTTGTATACAAATGCCTCGTCAAGTGATTCTTTTCCAAGCGTTTTCGAACATTTTCGAACTAGAGTGTCATTTTGATTTTATTTACTGACAAGCTATACGGCAAATGAGCATGTTATATGCAAGTGATTGTCATTTTATGATACAGAAGTTACAATTGCCATCAATCATCCTGCTTGTATACAAATGCCTCGTCAAGTGATTCTTTTCCAAGCGTTTTCGAACATTTTCGAACTAGAGTGTCATTTTGATTTTATTTACTGACAAGCTATACGGCAAATTATTTTTTCGAACATGATGTGACTTGAGCATATTCGTATTTGGGTTATTGAACAATACCTATAATTTAGCAAGTGTTTAGTTAGTGTTGAAGAACATTTTTACAAATGCATTCTTAATCCAGGGATTTTTTCGAAAACGATTTTACTTTATTTTTTTCATTGAAAGTTGGAATGAAACAACAAAACTTGATCGAACTATCGCCAAGTTTGAAAAGGTTGGGCTTATAGATATTTCATGACTTTCAGGCCGATCATCAGACTCCTTTTAGTGGTGCTTAATCATTTATTGTTCAATTTAATTGAAAATTTTTTGCCCAGCTGGGGCTCGAACTTAGACTTTCTTTTTATTACTTAAAAGACATTTTTAGCGAAAACATGAGTAAATTAGTATTTCACATTTCATGCTAAATAACATAAAAAAAGTCGTCTAAATTCATTTTTCCGTCCTTAGAAAAAGGTCACAAACGCCAAATAAAAGAAGTATTTCAAATAATATTTACCTAAATACTTCGATCCGTTAAACAAAGTCCTAATTTTTGTTTGTTAACATAAAAGCTATATTTCCCCAACTGCTAATGTCTCTAAATTACGTGAGCAAAAAGACAAATCTACCATGCTCAGCTCTATCCCTAGCACTCAAACTTATTCGCGCCCAATAAAACCCTTTCTTCTCTAAGTTACTGTAAAACAAAATGTTAATTCGTAAATTGCTTGTGCACAAATAGTTACCAAAAATACATTTTCTATATCCATCTAAAAGAAATAAAAACAAATCGAATGAAAAAAACACAAATTTAATTGAAAATTAGTATCTTATCCCATGCACTGAAGCGACGATAGATGTAGGTACCTACCTACCTACCGAGCAAGATACATTCATCCAGTTCTAGATTGGAATCAATTGCTGCCGTGTGTCGTCTTCATCATCATCATCATTGTATAGTAGTTGTGTTAGCTTGATGCTGCTGCTGCATCATTTTGTATTAAATTTGCATCAGAGTTGAACGGATGCTGGGTCCTTCCTCATCAACCGGCTGGCGTGGTGCGTTGTTGTTTCAGTTCAAAATTCACCTTCCAAATATCGACAACCAATTTTCATACTTATAAATGTTGTGCCTCTGCAAACATCGCGTTGCTGTATTTTTCTTTCGTTTATCTTGTATCTGTTGTCCATTTAATTGAATCTCTTTAAAACTTTGCACAAATTTGCATGTCGATATACATAATAGAATAATTTTTAGCTCCCGTGAAAATGTGTTCCGTTTATTAAACATTGTCGTACGGTATATAGAGGGGGCCGGCTGATTCGAATGTTGATATACATTTTATCCTCAAGAGTGCGCTATCGTTTATGTTCGTTCTTTGTGTGCTATATAGCAATATATATACAATACAGTGAAGAGTTGAAGAACAATTTTATGTTGCTCTTCTCATCCTATGGTACATATTCGTGCTTTTGTTATAAAGTGCCATTTAAATAAATTATCTGATCGTTGTGCAATTAGTTTTACTATCACATACAAACGGGGCGTGTCAAAAAAAGAAATAAATAAATAAATACGAAAACGCAGCAACAACAACAACAACAACTGCTGTTGAATATAGCTATAAAAATTTACGCGCGCGTGTGTTTTTCGTATTTGAATGCCGTGCAGCACAATGTTCAACGGCTATTACATGAGTAATGAGTCGAATAAATGTCAATTATTCGCCAAAAGCCGAAATTTTTTGATTCGTGCTCTTGGAGTAAGTTTTGAAGGAAAAAGAGGCAGCCAAAATTCTAATTATTCCCCCGTTGAATATCTGATTCTTATAAATGAATGTTTGAATTCGTTTTGCATGTTATGTTGTATTTTTAAAATTATATTGTGCCAGTAAAAATGCGTTTATGTGGTTTTGTGAAAGAGCTAAATGGCTTTTTTTTTGTATGTATGTACTTGATATTCTTGTTAAAGGTTTTTTCATACAGGGTGGTAATATTTTAAAACTTTGAAAACATACAAAAAAACACACATTATATATGCATTTTTGTGAATTTTTTTCAGTCCGAGTTCGTTTCCGAACTCCAAAAGTTCGTTCCCGAACTCCAAAAGTTCGGAGATTTTTTTATATACAAAATAGAAATCGCGAGAGACTTAAAAACTGTCTGCATTCTACTTTTGTGATTTTACATGACTGTGATTTTACGTGACTGTGATTTTAAATGACTGTGATTTAACATGACTGTGATTTTACATGACTGTGATTTTACATGACTGTGATTTTACATGAATGTGATTTTAAATGACTGTGATTTAACATGACTGTGATATATTCAGCTGGAAATGCTTATGGTGAATTGAAATTTTGAAAATGAGAATTTATGTTCCGTATTTCGGTTTTATATTCCATTTTCCCAACAAATTCCATCCATTTTGTTTTGATTTTTTTTTGAATTAATTTTGAAATTGGTAAAGTGGCAGAATTTGTTGTACCTACTATTAAAAAAAAAAATACGAATACATATCCATGAGAACCATTCATATTTAGGTACTCGTTCTATGTCAGACATTAGATTTTTCTTGCAAAATTATTCGCTTATTTTTGTATCGAAAGTTTTACTTACTTTTTTTCCTTCAAAAGTGCCAGTAATATTACATCCATTTCCATCTGCAGTTTAATTTCACTTTTCAGAGGAATTAAAAATGGATGCACCTTAAATTTTTGACAGTTCGAAGAAATTGCGTAATTTTGTTCGAAATCGAACCAATCGAAGACCGTATAATTTCATTTCGACTGAAATGGAAAAGATTTCAATTCGATTTCGTTAGAAATGGAGAAGTTGGGCGAGAAATTTGTGTTATTAGTTCTGTCAAATGTCAGCTGAGGGCACAAAAAATAGAACTAACACGTCATCGTATTTTGACATTCACATATATGTACATATAATAGTGGTCAGGGAATGTTATGTACCTATGGTTATTTTTTTTTTTTTGGAATTTGCGTTCCCATGCTTTTTGCTGTTCACTTTTCTTTTAGAGTCTTTCATCTCTACCCTATGAAATTCTACAAATTGTGTGTTACTATCCGAAATGAACCTTTAAAACTTGAAAATTAGTGCTCCAGATGCATTTTGTCCCGTTTATGAGGGGTGTATCTCAGAAGCGAATACACTGAAGAATTGAAAAGACAGCAGTCAGTAAAGTCGCATTAAATTGACTGCTGTTAGGAAGATCGCATCAAATTGACTGCAGTCAGTAAAGTCACATCCAATTAACTGCAGTCAGTAAAGTCGCATTCAAATGAATGCAGTCAGTAAAGTCATATTCAATTGACTGCAGTCAGTAAAGTCATATTCAATTGACTGCAGTCAGTAAAGCCGCAGTCAATTGACTGAAACCTTTGAATAATAGTTAAAACTTTGACTTTACTACTTTACCATAAGTACTACAGTCACCAGTAATTTCTATTATTCTGCCTGCAGTTAAAAAACACCGTCAATTGACTTTTTGCCTGTTTCCAGTCTTTTGTATGACTTAAAATTCAGCTTCAAATCATAGTATTTTGTCAGTCGTTCAATCCTGTCGTTGTTGCGTTTTATTGCTGATCACCCTTATATCGATTGCCATTATCGACTAAAGCTGATGGATTAAAACGGATGGTAGATTTACCGTTTTTGAATATAAGAGAAAAATAAAAAAATTCCGGAAAATTTTAAGAAGTTAAATTTTGTAGGTATGTGTAGTCGATAAATATTGAAATTTATAAAATTTAAACTTAATTTATTAAAACATTGATAAACTATTTCTTGATAATTATCTTGTAATTCAAAATGATCACTTTCAATGAACAAAACTTTCATCAAGTGGGATGCTGAATATAAATGTTCAAATTTATCAAATATCAATTGATAATTGACAATCGTTATAATGGTGTATATCTTTCGTACTTTAACTTTTACCTTGTCATTATAATACATATAATTTAATTAAAAATTAATTAAAAAATACAAATATGTAGTATATCATCTCAGGAGCTAAATGGAATCATATATTTCGAGCACTAAGCATTTTATGTGTGTACCTATGTATTTTTTTTTCTTAGCTCTGGGTAAATTAAAATCACCCTGTAATGTTGAAATGGTAATAGAATTTCTGAATTCTATAGTCTTCGGGGAAGAGACTGAATGTTGAATTTGTGTTTACTTAAACTGTCAAATGTGTCAGTTTTATGTGATGAGAATGTCTTTGAATTTGATTGTTGTTGCTGATGGTTAATTATTCATTTAACGACAGTCGCTGAAATGTGTTTATACATTAATCAATCACACTTATGCGAGGATTTACATATAATTTAATGCATAGTTAATTTGTATTTTGTTAAAATCAATTAAGAAATTTAGAGTTGCATTTTAGTTAGTGTGAGCACTATTTCTCATTTTAAGATAAGTAGTCCTAATATTTATAAAGAGATTATAAAAAGTCTAATCAATTTGTCGGAAAAAGAAATAGGTTGGCGTTAAATAGGAGTTTATTGAAATTTTGTTTGTTGGGGTTATCTCCAGAAATCTAACAAATTTTGATAAAATTTTTCAATTTGCTGTCAAAACCCATAGAAAAAAACTCAGTTTTTGGTAAATTTGTTGAAAAAAAAGTAACCAAACTGGCATATTGCTTGTCCTCTTTCACACGAGGAGACTGATGACGAATTTCTTTAAACAAAAATCCCTGTAAGAGATCTTGATCCCGGACCAGTGTTCGCTTTCATTTCAACCAACAAAAGGATCGACTTTTTTTTAATGATTTGGGATCAAAATCTCTGATCCCGATTTCAAGAGAGATTTACACCTACACAAAACACTCACTTGCACACACGCCATAGTAAAGTGACATTTATCTAGACGTCATTGTGAAATTTTTCATTTTCGGAAATTGTTGTGGTTACCTACTTTTTACAAGTTTTGTGAAAATAAAATTATTTTTATTGCTTTCGTGACCTTTTCAAATTTAAATACAGGGCCATTCATTTGCAGGGCCAACAATGTATCAGTCTGAGATCCTAACGCCATCTGTTGGCGATACCATTTTCGTGACGGACAAATTTAACCGATTCTCAATTCCGTAGTTATTGTCATTCGTTAGAATCAATATTATCAGATGTCACCAATATCCAGCCCTGAAAGATTTTTCGAATTTTCCCGTCGAAATTTTCAATTTTTGGTTCGCCGGTAGTGTGTTAACTTTGTTCAATACGAATCCACAAAAATCCCAGTGCAAATCGAATGATGTTAAGCTAAGTTGCAAAGTTATACTCAAAGTTAAATGCCAAGTTATCCTGAAAGTATGCAATTTCGCATTTTTTGTTGTTGATTTTTTTTACTTTTCTGGTTGATGTATAATTCGTATAATGTGTTAAACCTGGAGTGACATTCTGTATGGGGAAAGCGATCAAACGTTTTCGTTTGTGCGAAAGATTTACTTGAAATCTTTATGCAAGTCTTTCGCACAAACGAAAACGCTTGATCGCTTTTTAGATACAGAATGTCACCCCTGGTTCACTACGAATCCAACGTACGAATCTCCATGCAAATCGGATGATGTTAATCTAAGTTACAAACCAATTCATTTTTATATATTTACAGTCGTATTTATTAGATTTCCTTAGAACACTCTTGGACAGTTGTCTCCAACTAGCCACTGTCTAAATAGTTAAAAATCTCATTATTTATAAACGCATTCCAAACAATTGTTTAAATATGTCCTCATACACTCACTGACATCCCTGTAATCTGTCAATTTCGTGAACATTTGGAAACGTTCAATGAACATTCATTTCATGTTAAATTTTTTGTTCATTGAACATACCCACTTTAGAATAAGTTTGGACAACCAATTGCAGTGTCTAAGTTAGACACTCTATGGAACATGTTTATAAATAAGGTTTTGGAGTTGGACAGCTGTCCAAAGTTAGACATACTTTGAAATGGGTTTATTAATAAGACTGTTAGATTTTGACTTACTATAATTTATTTAAGATTGCGTTATAACGGGTGATTTTTTAAGAGGTTTAGAACTTTAAAAAAAAAAAAAAACACAAAAAATTCGAAAAAATGAATGAAATATTTATTTGAATCGATAGTTTGAACCTTGCAATTTAATGTTTAAAGATAATTTCATGCAAATGTTGACCGCGGCTGCGTCTCAGGTAGCCCATCCGCTGAGTCCAATTTTGGCATACTCTTTCACACATATCGGCCGGTATCTCACGAATGAATGCATGGATGTTGGCTTCCAGTGCGTCCATCGAAGCGGGCTTGTCCCTATAGACATTAGCCTTGACATACCCCCACAAAAAATAGTTTAATGGTGTCAAATCGCACGATCTAGGCGGCCAATTGACCGGCCCGAAACGTGAAATTAACTGTTCACCAAACTCGCCTCGCAATTGCGCCATTGTTTCGCGTGCTGTGTGGCATGTGGCACCGTCTTGTTGAAACCACATATCATGCAAGTCAAGAACTTCCATTTCGGGCAAAAAAAAGTTTGTTATCATCGCTCGGTAGCGTTCACCATTGACAGTAACGCTGCGATTCGCATCATCTTTGAAGAAATATGGCCCAATAATGCCGCCGGCCCATAAACCGCACCAAACAGTGGCTTTTTCGGGATGCATTGGTAGCTGTTGCAATGCTTCTGGCTGATCTTCACTCCAAATGCGGCAATTGTGCTTATTTACGTACCCATTCAACCAAAAATGAGCCTCATCGCTGAACACAATTTTTCGATAAAAAAGCGGATCCTCGGCCAGCTTTCCAAGAGCCCATTCACCAAAAATTCGGCGTTGTGGTAGGTCGGCTGGCTTTAGTTCTTGCACCAGCTGTATCTTAAAAGGCTTAACGCCCAAATCCTTCCGCAAAATTTTCCACGTAGTGCTGTAACAAAGGCCTAACTGCTGGGAACAGCGCCGAATCGACATTTCGCGGTCTTCTGTCACACTAGCTGATACGGCCGCAATATTTTCTTCACTACGCACAGTACGTAAACGTGTTGGTGGTTTAATGTCCAACAAAGTAAATTTGGTGCGAAATTTGGTCACAATCTTCCGAATAGACTGCTCAGAAGGTCGAGAATGCCGACCATAAAATGGAAGCAGCGCGCGATGAACATTTCGAACCGAGCACGAATTTTGATAGTAAAATTCAATAATTTGCAAGCGTTGTTCATTTGTAAGACGATCCATGGTTAAATTGCAAATCAAACTGAAGCTGTTTGACAGTGACACAAGGTACTAAACACACGTCAGCTGTCAAAACCAGTGTTGCCAAAACCAAACCAGCTAAAAAATCACCCGTTACAATCGGATGTTGATCTTGGTCTCAACCAATAAACTTCTTCAGCCAGCTTGGTGCCTAGCCAAGTCAGTTGTCTAAAGTTTTGCATTACAAGTTATTTGAGGTTCTCTTCGGCTTCCGCTTGCCATCACCTAAGTCGCGAACTTCCTTTACTAATTTAGAAGTGGACTCAAAGATTTTCCAATGTGGGCATCTATTTTTATTTCTGTTAGCCGATTGAAGTATTACAAAATACAAACTGTAAAATTAATTCCCTGAATATTTAAATTTAAAATTAAATTATTTTGTGATTTTGGTCATTCTTTTATCACATTCTTAAGAGAGTTGCTCGGCAAAAAAGCATTTTTTTTATTCTTTAGCGCTCCGACTTTCTTGTTACCATCTTTCATCCCTTAATCCATATAAATATTCTAGATCCTTTTTTTTCAATTTTGCATTTCATTTTAATTTCAAACACTGAACATCTCACATCCTGCCATATCGACTTCTATGTATGATGCCCTTTCATTTTCCTGAAAACTTATACATTCTATCTTTCATCGTGTGTTGAATTTAAATCACAAGCCGAATATAAGGAAAACTTCAAAGGTCTCTAGCCTTTTACCTTTAGCTTACTCGTCCGCTTCCCATCATCTTAAAGCCTCATCCTAGATTATAGTTCCACTTTTGTATCCAGTTTTTTTTTTGTTGTATGTAGGTACATAATATCTACATACATAAATATTTTTTGTTGAAGGCTTTTTGTTAGTTTGCTTGTCGTCGAATTCGTATATTGCTAGCCATAAAGTATACACAGCAGAATACATGTCATCCCCCATATACCAGTACCATAAATCATTTCACTATCACACTTGAAGTCACTTTTTCTGCCTGTATATTCCCAGAGAATCTGAGGATTTCTGGTTGTAATATTCTTTTCACTTTTTGGACTTAAAAAAAAAAATTTTTTTTTATTTCTGCTGAATTTCTTCGTTAAAGATTTCTGCTGATGATTACGTCAAGAATAAAAGGGTGGGTGATAAAAACAAGTCACCACTTGTACATACATATGTACATATATAGATGAGAAAAAGTTTATCGGCACCTTGCATTAATTTCGTATCTCTGCTATAAGAGGCTCAGTTCAGCCTCATTCATCCTTGTCAAATGCGGCTATATTTTTCTTTCTTTTTCTTTTTTGTTTATTAATTTTTTTGCTCATTTTAAAGCATATGTCCTGCCAATTGTCTACCTTGTGCTGTTTTCTGCAGTGGTTGCATTAATACAAAAAAAAAAACTAAAAGAAACGGCCTAAATGTATACCAACAAAAAACAAAAAATAAGGAATGAAAAGGACATTGGCAAACGTTCAAAAAATTCCATACTGCATAGCATGGATAGACATAAAAAGGGATTCTAAATGACAACTCAAGTAAACATTTTCATTTTAACTCTTTTTTTTTCGTATCCATAAAAAATGACACTCTTCCGTATGTATGTATGTGTATGTACTTTGTATGTATAGTCCTATACGAGCAGTTTGCAGTATTTTCTTTATCAAAAGACGACAAATTTGAAAGCCATATACACTGCGAGTTACTTGATTAATGCCCAATAGTTTTTTTTTTTAACTTTAACTTTTCAAGGACCCTTGATCTACTAATTTATTCGATATAATTTTTGCTTTTTCCTAGAAAATGTAATATGCTCATGTCTGCGGAGTCAAAAGTTCTTTTAAATGAATCAAATCATGGGTTCGTAGGTTGGCGATAATGCTTTTTTATTAAAGTTGCGTATTTAAAATTTTTATTTACAACCTTTCATACGTTCAAAGCTTCCTTAAGTAGGCTAACTATGGAAGCATTGATTGCAGGGATGGTGTTTGAGATTGCAGTTGATCATACTCTAAATAACACTAGTTTACAAAAAAAAAAAACATTTTTTTTGACACATAATGACGTTATTTTTTTCGTATATATTATGTATTTGACTCCGCTGAACTCAATCACAGATAAAAAATCACAATCAAATTTTTTCAATGAATGAATTTTCGAATTTTTTGTGTGCTTTGTTTGAAAACAGCTTTACAATTAAGCCCATATATTGACCTAGTTAAAACTTATTTGGTTGTAGATGGGTTTTATTCAAAATTATTAAATTGTCAATAAAAATCACATATATTTTTTCTGATAAGTTGAGGAGTTTGAAGGATATATAGGCCAAAATATCTAAAAATCATAATTTTGAACAAAAATGAGAAATTAGAATGTATTTTTTTTCCAAAAAAAAAAAATAATGAAATCCTAAAAAGTAGACATGTTTTGGTTTGTGAACGTAGAAAAGATAGTTAAGGCAAGAATTTGAGGTATTAAGGAAAAGAATTTATGGATTAGTACCAAAAGTTAGGCCGTTTATTTACAAACACCGAAATTTGAACTTTTCACTACTTTTGGAGTTTATCCTTATAAATCCAGGGTGATTTGCGTAAGATGCATCAAAACACTATAAGCGTGTAAAACCAGAAACTTAAATACTGCAACCCAAAGGCGGTATAAATTTCATGCAACGATTTTGATCGACCTATTTAAGTCGATTCGGCATTTTGGCACTAAAAGGCGCTGTTTCATCTTACTTGCATGCGAATTACTTTTTAACCAATTTGAGATCCAACAAATATCTCGGAATAAAAGGCTAAAAGTGAAGATTGCATCGAAACAAGCAAAAAATCATATGTGTGGAAAGCCTATTACCGCCGTTTAAGCGAGGTCAATTTGGTAAAAAAAATGTTTTGAAATAAAAAAAAAAAAAAAATAGTAAAAAACAACTGCAACACATACAAAGTCATGCTATGACTTGTAGTTTTTTTAGGAAATCATTTTTGATGTGAACTGAAATTCAATTCTTTTTTCAAAATTTTATGTTATTAAGTAGGTATTTTTAAGTAAATAAATAAAATATACTGCCAATTAGGAAATAATCGCCGGAAAGCTGGATTTTGGTATATATAGCCTCCTCATGGCGCCGCTCACGGGGGGTTAAGAACCCCAAATGTTTTTTCAGTAATATCTCCCGAATTGTTAGTTGAACAGAAAAAAAAAAAACGTCAAGAACTAATTTGTAGCTTAGAATATTTCGTACAAAAACATGTTAATACTTTTCTTCATAAAAATAACCGTTTACGAAATAAACCAACCGGTAGAGTTATAGGTTTTATTTTTCTATATAGTCGGGCGGCTTAGTTAAAAAATGTTGTTAGCGTTTGTTTGTTTGCTAACCCTTCGTAGCCCAAGATCATAAAAAATTGATATTTTATTGAGAAACGGCAGTTTTCGGAAAATAAAAAACTCCTTTTTTTCAGGATCTAAAAAAAATCATTTTTAAAGGATTTATTACACATTAAAGGATTGTGGCATTACTGTAACATTGGGTCTGTTTTCATGCATGCACGTAAAAGTATGCATTGATAATAATAAAATGAACATACATAGTTACTTACCTAAAGCTTTTCACTAAAATAAAACCATTTTTCACACTCTTTATATTTTTTTATAATATTAGAAGTTCCACGCGCTCACTCTAGTCCATCACTAATTGCTAACTGAAAAATTCAAACTTACGATACGCATACTATGATTTTCTCTGGATATTTAGTTTGTTCAATAGTATGTTACACTAATGTTACATCGATTCAAATGTACTAAATATACTCATAACGTATTTTAGAGGGTTATTTTAGGTTTGTTACAGAACTGTCACACGAGGCTATAAAGGGTTAAGAACACCATGAGGTAGTCTCCTTCATATACCAAAAACCAGCTTTATGACAATTTTTTCGGAGCCAATTGATATAATGACTGCATTACTGATAAAATTAAAAATAAATAAAAATACAATTAACAACAGCTTTTATTCCATTTTTAACTTTCTCACTTTACGTATTTAGTCAACGATATACGAATTTAAAATATGGGTTGAGAATTTTTTTAATTTAATTTTTTAACTGAATATTATTAAATATGAACTTTAAATTGGAGTACCACAACTTTTCTTGAAAATGTTCAAAAAAATGTTCACAAAAAAAATTACACTTTCTGACCTTTGAGTAGGTAGGTACTATTCATTGTTTTTAAATTCCACTATGAGGTTTTCTTTACGATAATAAAAATTACAAAATAATATGGATCTAGCCGTCTCCTTATACACATAAACTTTTTAAACTTTGCACTTTTTGTTTTGCTTTAGTTTTGATTTTTTTTAAGGATTTATTTTAGAAATCCTTACTCAAAAGGTAAAGTGGCTAAACTCTTAAGTCGATTTTGGGAAAACAATTTTAATCTTCAAAAAATAATTCTGAGAAGATTATTTTGAATAGGAGGCTAAAACTTCCACACCAAATGTCAATTATCAATCACAAGCCGATTACACAGAAATGTAGCTAATTTGTCGTTTATTTTAAATATTAAAAAAAAAGTGTTTGGCTTAAGTCGACTTCAGCCACTTTACCTTTTGAGTAAAGAAATTTATAAATTTTCCATAATAAAAATAAATATGCTCAGTTCTCTTAAGTATAATTGCTGTATCAGTAAACAAAGTTTTGTTAAACAAATAAGACCTCAATCAAGTGACATTGAGTGTTTTTTAGTAGGCCCTTTTCCTTTATGGTATGTATGTTGCAAAATAATGTCCCTTTTTATTTTGAAAGTATTTTATGTGGATTATTTTGTTCTTTTGTGTTTGTGGTATGGTACATATGTATGTAGGTATGTATGCATTAGATGAATAAGTTTTTTTTTTTATTTTTATATGTATTTATAAATGTTAGGTCTTGTTTGTTAATTGCTAGTTTTAATATTTATGAGTGTCGAAGTATGTCTAACAATAAGAAATCAGGTTTATTATTACACCACAACATTTTTTTAACTTAATCTATCTACCACAATTTTTTTTTAATTTCTAAACACATATTTTTAAAGTTCAGATAAATTTGATACTTTTAGTTCCGATTTAAAATACAAAACAATTTTTTGTATTTAATTCTAAATTGCAATAGCTGCATTTTATTATCCACATGATCTGATCCGAATCAAATTTTAACACATAAATACAAAAACAACATGTAATCCTGCTTTTTATCTGGATCATTGAAACTCATGATTGAAAAATTTAATTTCTTATTTTGAGCAAAATCAGTAAATATTTTGATTCCAATAAAAAGCTGATTAATCAATTATTATTTCTAGTCAAAAAAAATATTTAATTTTGGCCCAACCTTTCACATAAAATGACTTCTAAGATTTCAATGATCAATGGTAAGGTAGTTCAATCATTGAAATAAAGTAATTCATTTTTTTTGGCAAAAATTAATAATTAAGTCACAAGCTTTATATTGGCATCACTGATTTTGCTTTTTAAGTGCCTCAAAACTTAAAATTCAAATTTTAAATGATGAGTTTCAATGAAAGCTATAACTGGCCTCTAATTCAAGATCCAAAAACTAGTACTTTTTTTTATTATTATTATGGTAAGGCGGTGTAAATTGCAGTGAAAAAAAAGCAAACAAACACATGAAAAATACGTAATATGTATACAAAGCCAATGCAAAAATAGCTGGTTATATACCCCTGGCTGTCACTGTGATCCTATTTGTTTTATTATGGGCGTTTATATTTTTTAGTTCAGAGCAGAGCAGAGCAGAGCAGAGCAGAGCAGAGCCTGAACTGTCAAAAAAAAAAATCGTGTTTCTTTTTTAGCTCAGACCATTCAGAGCTCTAAATTTGTGTTTCTTTTTTCGCTCTGAGCATGAGCTCCCTTTGTGCTCAGAATGAATTGATAGAGCAGACGGAGTTGAATAACTGAACACAAAGAAAATGTCAAATGTGAACAAATAAAAAAGTGACAGCTGGTGAAGCGTGTTTCTTTAAATAAATCTGAACTTTCAGAGGAGAGCACGCTCAGTTCAGAGATCGCTCAGTGTATGTTCGGAGTGTTCAGGGGCCCTACTATGTAACTTGCTTCTAGTTTCGAATCCATTCGAAAGTTGTTTTCAATGGTTATTTTCAATGGTTATTTTCAATGATTATTTTAAGTGAAAATATGTATGAAAGTGGGATCAAATTTTGGTGCTTTCGACTTTTTTACACAGAATCTTCAACTAGCGCTGTTCTATTTCCGTTTATATGCGTTTTCTTAAAAATTGGCGAGATGAGATTTTGCGAATTCGAACATTTTTATTGTAGAATCGAGTTACATAGTTGGGCCCCAGACTTTGTTCTGAGCTCTACTTTGAACTAAAAAAGAAAAACGCCCTATGAGGATCTGATCCAGATCAGATCATGTGAATAATAAAATGGAGATGTATCTCAAAGAACATACGTTTAAAGCCCAGTACATACTTCCTCGTGAAGTGAACAACCATCAGTGGAGAAAGTGAATTTTTGACACAATTTGCTTGACTTTTGCAGCTTTTATGGTCAAATTGTCAAAGCCACACCAAAAATCAAAGGGTTCCCGTACATTTTGCGCGTGAATATGGTTCACCACTCGTGAACGCAAACTCTCCACTTTTTGTCATGGCTTCACGAACACGCTCGGGGGTGAACAAAAATGTAAATTTGTATGGATTCACGACATGATTCACAAGTATGTACTATAGGCTTAAGAGTGAATATTTTAGTCGAGTATAAAACTGAATATTAATACTCGTATTAAGAGTCAACTAGCCTGCCAGTGCGAGAATTCTCGCAATTACATATATAAAAATAAAAGACGCACGTAAACAAACAAATGCAGTTTTTGAACAAATTAATAACATTTTTAAAATAAAATTAGAGTTCGTCAAATCAGCAGGTAATTCCGTTTCGTTTGACACCTCATTTGTTGTCAAAATCAGTGTAGTATGAAAGTTGGAAAGTGAGACTATAGAAATAATATATAATAGAGACAGAAATGTTTCACAACATATAAAATGTACCCTTTTTTAACAAAACTGTTATAAATTGGAATTACATTTTAATAAAATAAAGGCCGTTTTCAAAAATGAAATTTGTGCCAAAAAAAAACCCAAATTGTCTGTTCGAAATTTGTATGCAAAAGCATTATTTTCGATAACTCAGTTTGCTAAAGTTAAAATGTCCGATAACATCATTTTTAGGGCAACTCTACAGTAAAAGAGTCGAATTGACAACAAAAATATTGAAAAGTCAGTGTTCGTCAAACGTTAAATGCGGTTGCAAGAAATTATACTCCGCCGTTGATCAAAACAGATTGTGTGCAAGCAAGATAATTGCATATCATTTGATTATCAAACTGACGTTGATTTGACGTTTTCGAAAACAACCAAAATGTTGCTGTTGCACTTCTGTCCGTAGTTTTCTTTTTGTGTCTACTGTTATATTTTTTGTAATTTTTTTTTAATACCTAGTTTATTATAATGAAGCTGAGCTTTGACTATCACATTCAATTCGTCTGTTGATTGCTGTGTTGCTGAAGTTAAACAGTTTCAGTAGTATTCTCATGTTCTGTTTTCTCTCAATTTCCAAGATTCTGACATTTTGTCTAGATCAAGCTTTTGTGGTCCTACTCTAGCAATGAAGCGCAATTGAAGTTGCATGGGGATTCCCCGTTGTTGTTTATAATATCAGAGCAGTACAGTGGCCTGACAGACGTTTGCGAAGCTTTTGTTTTGATGTATATACCTACAATACACCGATGGACATTGAACAATGTTTCCCCTTTCCCCGCAGAAAATTGATCTTATAGAAAACGTGAGACTTTTCCAGTTTATCAATCTTTGCTTTTGTATTGGTGAACAACAAAAAATTAAGAAGAGTGTTAGTAGATTTATAAAACTATTCACGTTTCTTTGTTATGAATATGTGGATAAGTTTATTATACGAGTTGAAAGAGATGGAATTGTATAAAACAAGAGGGAGATAATTTTCGTGATTAGCATCGATCGTTCTTTCTATGATGTTTGCTTATTAATTTGTTGATAACATGCGCGGGAATAGAGTTTAAATACAGGGTGTCCTTAATGGTATTTATATGGTTTTTTTTTGTGATAAAAAAAATTTAATATGATCACAATAAAACACTCTGGTTAATTTAATTGGTAATATACTATGGCATTGTTATGTATTCGTAAAAAAAATTGAATTCGACATTCTGATCAAACATGTGGATTTCGAAATTCTGTCAGCGTCAGCCTCGGCTACAACCTTAACGAATCGGTCTTATTTCTACAAACTTATGCTATACATAGATCCACACGAATGACAAAATGCCTTTATTTTTGCCAAGTTCAAGCAATTTTTCTATTCATTCAGTATTGATTTGTCGTACAAAAAAAAAAATGTCAAGTCCAACTGACGTTTAATTTTGCCAATATTCTGTTAACGTGTAAATGTTTACCTGACACCATATTGTAAGTGTTGAAAAAAGGACGGATTTTTTAAATATTAGAATTTTCTATGAAGGCGTAAAATTTTAGAATTTGATTACTAAATAATTTAATTTGTGTATCATTTGCAGCCAAAGACAATAATGTCATTAAAAATATGTCCGCAAAAAGTTTATATCGCACCCTTAGAATGAAAGTGACCTAACTCAAAATTTTTGTAACTTCTGATTTTTCAATAAATTGCCCTTAAAATGCAAAATAAAATCTAGAACCAGGTCGTAAAAAAGATGCCGAAATTTTAAGTTAGGTCACTTTCATTCTAAGGGTGCGATATGATCACCATTATATGTAAATTCTGTGTCAGTATTATTTTTTTATTTAATTTATTATTATTTATTTTGACATGTTAATCTAAATAAAACTAAAAAAAGAAAAACAGAAAAGAAACGATGTCTTAATTTGTTCTTATTTTTATTTATTTTATGAGTTTTGTGAGTGTAGGGAAAGTGTAGGGAGTTTTTGTGTATGCCGTAGGTACTTTTTTTGTTTTTATGTGGCATCACTGATCGCGACACCGACACCAAAAATCAAAAACTTTTGATTTTACTCGCACCGTATCTGACACATTTCCGTACACCGACACCGGTGCAGACACAAGTGTGTGTAGTGTCTATGGGCTGCTAATGTACAGCGTTTGTTGGGCATTTCAGTTTTTAGGATCAAAAGAATAGTTCCTATCGAACAAATATTTTTAAGCGAAAGCTTCTAATATGTATAAGTAATTTTGCATATGAATATTTTCAAAAACATTATTTTTTGATTTAGAAAAAAATTACAAAATATTTTTTGTCACAATTCTATGTTTCAAAAATGGGTTGATAATTTTTTTTGGAGTTTAATTTTTAATACTATTGGAGTACCAGAATTTTTCTTGAAAGCGTTAAAAAAATTACATGTACATAATATAATAACAATTTTTGTTTTTTAAACAGCTTCAACGATTTTTAATTTTTTATCAAAAAATCGGGAGATAAAGATCAAACTGGCAGAATTTTTTTTTAAATGTTCAATAAAAATGCTTTTAGGTCTGTGTTATTTGTTTTACATAATCAGTAATCATATAAATTAAATTATAATTTATTGTTGTTAAAAAAAATATTATTGGAATATTTTTGTAAATAAGCCTTTGAAAAAAAAAATCGACAAAATGCAAACTTCAGCCATAGCTAAATTAAATGTAATAATAATAATAATAATTGCTTCCAATGCCAGTGTTTATGTATATCACACTTAAATATACTAGGTTATAATATGTGTATGTATAAATTGGTGTTGTTCGAAATTCATTTTTATTATCGTTTTTTTGATTTGATTTTTATTTAATTATCCCAATTAGGACACTGGTAATGGGTCTGAAGAAATAATGGATACCGTCATCTTAGATCCAAATCAAAATTCAAACGAAAGTCAGAGTCCTGTGAGTATTTTTTAAAAACACAAAAAAAAAAAAAAAAACATAAATCAATTTCTTCCTGTTAGACATACTGTCTTAGATGGAGTATGTATTTAAATGTGTGTATTTTTTTTTTGAATTCTTTTAAACGAAATCTAAATGTTGTAAAATTGTGTATTTGTTTTTTTATTAAAAAAAATTCCGTAAAATAATAAATTTTTTTCTTTCTGTTTTGTTAAAAAAAAAATAAAAAAAAAAAAATTTCTAGCCCCTACTGATACCAAGAGGGGAAACAATGAACGGGTACAGTCGGAAAGCCCCATCGAAGCGACGGTATGAAGGCTCGAAATTCACATGTGAGTATAAATACATGCTATTAGTTTTTCATAATATTAATTAATCCATACACGTATGGAAATTTTTAGTCGTCTTTGTGTTGGTTTAAGTATACCTACTTAATTGTTTTGTTGGCCACAAACAATTGCATATTTATGAAGCTAATGCAATTATAATTAAATTCACTTTCAACACAGAGATTCATGAAAACACTCAGTACTCATAGTTATAACCTCTAAGCTTAATATTTAAAATTTTAATTAATTATGATTTATATTTTTCTTCCCGGTTCGATTATCCTTCTTCCTCCAATAAAAGTACATCCGAAAAAGAAACCACGTGCAGGAAAAGAAAGGATTCCGCAACCGAAGAACACAGTTGCCATGTTAAACGAGCTCCGTCACGGTTTGGTGTATAAATTGGAATCGCAAAGTGGACCGGTACAT
Source organism: Epistrophe grossulariae (assembly GCA_929447395.1). Lineage (NCBI taxonomy): Eukaryota > Metazoa > Arthropoda > Insecta > Diptera > Syrphidae > Epistrophe > Epistrophe grossulariae. Next base: position 47,996,061 of record OV839568.1, read on the forward strand.
GCACCACTCTTTACAATTTCCGTTGAGGTAAGTGATAAGAAGTATAAGGAGCTATTACACTATACATTTGTTCATACTTACATAGATAGGAATATAGTGAGGGTGGGTGGGGGTATTTTAAAATGAAAATAATTGTTCTGTTGCATAACCATGATGATGAACGGGAATAGAGGAAATTCGAGAAATTCTATTTTTTTTTGATATAAATTGTTTTATATGAAGTGATAGATGAAATTTTTTTGGATGTCTCATATTGTCGGTGTTATTAAAATGTACGTCATGATCATGATGATTAATTGTGAGAAGAATGAAATTTTATTGTAATTAAAAACTCTCTCTCTTTTACATTTTCACACACAGGGTGATTCAAATACATACATGTGTCTTTTGAAAATAAAATAAAATGAACAAAAATAATTAATTATTTTTGGTATGTTTATTTATTTCAATACGTTAATGCTAACTTTAACCTTACAATATATTTACTTAACAAACTAAATTTAATTATAAACAAAGTTTCATCGAATTTGGGCATAGAAATTATATTTAAAGATTTCGGACTTTAGATTGACATATTTTGTAGACTCAAAATAAGAAAAGAGAATTTATTAAAAATTTTTATTAATCGATTAAGAGGACTGTTAGCTCCGTAGTTTGATCTGCAAAAATAGTGCAAAGTGTTAATTTTCTTCTTAAACTAGTTCGACTTATATTGAAATTTAATCCACAGTGAACCGAGGGAGCAGAAATAGATTACTCCAATTATGAAACAGAACTGCAAATATTATTTGTGAACAGAAACAGATGGGAGTTTTATCAACAGACTTGAGTGTATGGAGGTAATATAACTCTATCTGACCAGGGTAAAAAAATGCAGAGAAAATCTTAAAAATCTTCTTTGAATTATAGTTTCTATTCTATTTATGTGAACAGAGTAGTATGGCGACCATACAACACAACCATATTCAAGAATTGGCCTTATAAAAGAAACTTAAAGAATTTTTAAAACATAAGGATCACGAAACTCACGGGAAAATCGTTTGACGAAACCAAGTATTTTGTTTGATTTTTTTTAAATGTATGGCTTTATAAAAAAAGCAGAAAAGGTAATTTTCCTCCCATTTCATTAAATTTAAATATTTTTGTATAGCTATTCCACGGGGTACCTTCGTGCTAAATCCAAATTTTATATACTTAAAATCGAAATAAATAATTTTTATAATCGACAAAATTGGCGTATTCTAAATGTCGAAAATATGAAATAAAATGTTTAAAATTTCAAACTGAAAATTTCTCTTCGATGAATATGATTAAAAATGAATCGATTTAAAAAATAAAAAAAGGCTGGATTCGACCCACATTTGTAACTTCCCATTGGGTTTTCTTGCAATAAGAAAATTTCTAATTCAAAATCTTCAAAGAACTTATCAGGTGTTCAATATGCTATCAAATGAAAACTTAAGTTGGGGCGTATTATGATTTTAAACTTTTTTAGTGGGTTTTTGGCAAATTCTTTTGATAAAAAAAAAAATCAATTGGAATTTTTTTTATAAACCCCATCAATTCTTAATTACAGGATTATGTGTAAAAAAAAATTATTACTGAGTCGAAAGCATTGTTGGTTTTGAGATATTTGAGTGGAAAAGAAATGTTCAACAAGTTTTAGTAGTTTTAGTTTGTTTCCATAAACTTTATCAGTTATTGACTACGTTAAAACTTTTGTAAATTGAAATGGAAATTCTTAGGCCAAATAAAGTATAACAGTTCCAATTAAAACTACGTCATTGTGTGTTGAATAAAATTAGTTGGGTTTCGAAATCAGTGATTTATCTCGAGATATTCGAACCAAAAAACTTTTTTCAACAATTTTTAGTATTTTTTTGTAGTTTTTTTTTTTTGCTTTAAAAAAAATTTAATTTTTTTTAAATCATACCATGTAATCAAATATGACATGGTGTATAGAATAAAATTAGCCCGCAAGTCAATATAATTGTTTGTTCTCAAGATATTCGAACCTTTAAGTTCTCGGATCATTTAAATGCTAGTGTTCCAAATTTAAGTGATGTTAAAACTTATTTTGACTGCACCAACACCATTATACTATTATAGATATTCGGTCATATCATGAATTCCATCGTAATCGGAAAATTTTCCGAATCCCGAAAAAAACTATCACCGAATCCGTTCTATTGTATGAGATTTTCCACTACGATGGAATCTGTGATAGTTTTTTTTCGGGATTCGATTCGAGCTTCCGATTACGATGGAATTCGTGATAAGGCTGATTATTTAAATATGACCGAAATACGATTGTTTTGAACTTTGGTGTGTAAGTAAACAATTTTTCATATTTTTATAAAATGTTCAGTGCCGCAAAGTAAAACATTTTTGTTGGTTTTATCAAATAATAGATATTGAGGATTGTAATGAAAAAAAGAGTCGTTTTACAAGACTTCCTTGACGAAGGTACAAAATGAAATAAATTTTTCATTGAAGGAATCTCCGTTTTCATTTTCGACGGTTTAAAAGTGAATCGTTTTTTACAAAATATAGCGACGCATTTGCATAGGTTTTGAATTAGAATGAGACTCAGGCATTTTTATATTTTTTCTTTATAATTATTAATTAGTATTACATAGGGAATTTTTATTTACATGATTTTAAATGTGGGTCAAATAGCGCCCTCCAGAATCCATAATGTGGAAGTCTTATCTTGTCGAATGTTTTCCTTAAAGGCTTCCCAGGGTCCATCGACTATTATTAAAAACAATGGTGAAAATATTTGAACAGCCTGTGGTCTATTTCATCATTTTACAATTTACAATTATTACAAACTAGTACTGATAGTAATTGCATACATTATAAATTAGTTATATTACAAAATTTTTTAATTTAGTAAAAAAAAATTACAGGTGAAAGTTGACCTGTAAAGTTTTCTACAATTTTGTATTCTTTTAAATTTGTCTGAAGCATTTTTGAGCGTCAGAATAAAAAAATAAAAATGCAATTTCTTTTATTTAGTACAGGATTATTACAATTTTGTAGTTGTAAATTGTAAAGTGGTGAAATAGACCACAGATGTTAAGGTATTAGCACGATACTAGTTAATAATATTCATACTTTAAAAATTTTTAGTAAAATATTCTGGAGATTTTAAATTTTTTTTAACTATTATCATTACCTCTTTTCTTACTAAACTTATCTGAAAACGCCTAAAACAGTGGCAGTTCATGCAAAAAAGTAAGCAAAAATACCCTTTTCACATTAATTGAACTTGTCAAAGTGACATTTGGAGGTAGTATGATACTAAAAATATAAAATATGCATTTGGTGATTTTAAACTATGATAAAATGTTTAAAAGAAAGTACGATGCTTACTCGATTAATATTTAGAAAATCCAGCTTTTAACCTAGCATCATACTAAAGCTTTAACATCGTACTAAATCGTCTAAAATTTTGGGCCGAAGGATTTAAGAAAGCCTAACAGGAAAAAATCCCAGAGAGTCAAATCATTAGAGCGTATACAAACCAGTTGAGATCCCCTCGCGGCAAGCATGTTTTCCCGAGTTACTTCTAACTTAGTGAAGTGAATTCTAGTGAACTATCCATCGCTAGAATTCACTTCTTGGACGATTGTTATTTTGTAGGGGTGTATATATAAGATGTTCACGCAAAATCCGATGAATGAAACGTCTCCAAATTTCAAAAACTCCTCCTTGTTTCCGAAGAAAGAAATATTTCTGAACTTGTGACGAACTTCTGCGCTCTCCTTCCTATCGTGGACGCATTTTTTCCGGTTGAATCTGGCGTCTCAAACTGAAATTCCCAATGTTTTGCCATTCGGAAAAAAACAAAAATATTTTGAATTCAATTCCAGTTTCATTCTAATTTAAAACGAAAGCGAAAAAGAAGAAAATTTAAACTACCAGCTTTTGTTTTGAAAATGACTTCGAAAATATCTTCTTTTAAAATATAAAATTTTGAAATTTCTTCGAAAAAAAAACTGACTGTGTTTTTGTGAGATACATTCATACATATGTACCTACAAAAAAACAAATTTTCGTATTTCATCCCAATAAATCAAAAGCAATGGTTTCAAATTCTAGGTATTATTTTTGTTCTAATTTTGTTCTTAATTCTCAAGACTTTTTTGTGCTCTTCAATACCAACATTCAGATTCGTTGCAAATTTTTTCGAAGTTAGGGTTTTATTTTTGTCTAATTTTCCTTTACTCAACTCGACAAAAAAAATTCGAAACAAAAAGAAAGAAATCAAAGGGCATGGTAGTCCCAGTCAAGTTCTGGCATTACACACTTTTTACAGGAACAAACTCAGGCGGTTTTCGTCCCCCCTCTAATTCAGTACCAATAAAGTCAGAAACTTCAAATTTGGAATATTTGCTATAAGCTGGAAAGTATAGAAGCGCCACACTTTCAACTCCTTAACATAAGTGGTTCCTGAGATATAGGACCGTAACTGACTGACAGATCATCAAAATTATGGAGCACTTCCCGACACCACAGGATCTTGTAATTTTGCACAGCGGCAGGCCTTGTAGTGCAAACATAATTGAGAACTTGACCATAGTAAACCCACCAAATTTTAGTCAGTAATCATTAAATATTAAATGTCTCTTATAATTTGGAGATGTTTCAATATTAGGTACCATACTTTAAATTTTTGATATTAAAAGTTTAGAACTTGGGAAACTTTTAGATCTAGCTACTTTTCACGGCAGTCTTGTTACATACAGGTTATATAGAAGAATGTTGCTATCTTCTACGATTTACGTTTTTGGTCTGTTTGAAATGTCTTTAAATTTTCTTTTATGTACTACCCATAAGCTGTTTCCCAGACATTGTTTAAAATGCGCTATTCGCTAGAGTAAAACAAAAAAAGCTTTATTTCAATTTATGTTTTCGATTTTAAAGATTAACGAATGACCACGCTTACGACTAATTCTTAACTCGTCTTTAAATTTTAGATTAGCCTTTTTTTGGGAATTTTAAATGTGGTGCTGCCAGATTTCCGGATTAAAATTAAATTTAGTTTTGCAAAATATCTCCAATTCTTATTTCGAGGTATTTCCTAATAAAAAATCCCCAAATCCAAACAAATTCTTGTCAGTAAAAAAGAAAACCAAATTTCAATAAATCAAAAATGTTCAAAAAATCCATTGAACAAGACGATTTAATATTAAATTCTCATTCTTATTAGTAAATAGAGTTTTCTGCATTATAAAAACACGATTTTATTTTTAAAAACCCAGAAAAATTTTAAGTTATGTTTGCTTTATTTGCTTATTCCAATCTCATTTCAAGATTCAACTTATTTTAAATTCTTCCGGAAATACAAAAAAAAAATCTTCCCGATTTTTGAATGTTTTTGAATTTACAAGCCCTTAAAATAACCAAAAATTGGATTAAATCAAAGTGCCTCTAGTTTCTTTAGCAAAACTTATTTTTAAATTGAATAACGATTTCTTCTACTAAAAATAAACTATAAATATTTCTCTAATAGCATTTTAATTACCAACCCACACTTTTTCTACCATTTGCCATATTTACAGAAAAAAAAAAAAAAAAACAAACTAACCAAAAATCAATGTTCGAACATGACTGATTGAAATGAAATTGTCAAAATCTATTTCTAAACGTTAAAGTGCAGAATTTTTCCGCGTCCATCTATATATACGCATTGCTGTGTCTATACATATATTATAGTGTCGCCTATATGTGCGAATTTCCAATCAATCGCAGCTTTTTCTTTAAATTCCCCATCTCGTCCTCAACACACTGCACCTCCTTTGTCAAATCCCCTTAACAAAAAAAAAAAAAAAAAAACAACCCATTCACATCTACACTCATCAATTCGCTTAACATGAACATTATTCGTTGTGAATGCATGCAACCGAACGACAACTGACAGCAACAGACGGCCAAATATCTGTTAATGAGACTCACAAATCAATTTCTGTGGTAAATGTCTTTTCAAAATACTGTTAGTTTAGTTGACCATCAGTACACTGTGGGCGGTTAATATAGCAAAGTTGAACAAAATAAATAAATAAATTAATAGGTGTGTTGTGTGTAATTTATTAAATCGATATTTAAAATGAGTTTGAGGAATATTTAACTGTTTTTTGTTTGACCTTTCTTAAGAAACCTGAAGATTTGAATTTCCTATAAACTTTGAGCTTTTATGAAGAAACATCTAGAATTTTATCAGACGCCTTGCTCTATTCATTAATTTTTTTCCAATTTCGATGCCATTTTGCCCTACTGTACAATAATGTACGTATTGATGTTTATGTTGTGTCATTAAAACTATAATTTTGAAAAAAATACTCTTAGCGTTGGGAGCATGATTATTTTCTTCCGATCAATGACCATCGAGGTTCTTCTTCTCTCCTTCATGGGATTTTATTTAAAACCACAATTTTTGGCCCCACCATATATACTATGTACCTAAGCATTTATCGTAAATCTTCTTTTTTTTTCAAAAATAAATAAAAAGCAATCTTAAATTAATTGCAACTAAATGTATTTACTATTTGGGGGCCGGCCGTTCTATGAGGGTGGCAAGAAAGCAATCGAATTGTGACGCGTGTTACGTGTTTGAGTGAAGGAAGAATAATATATATAATTAATCTAAGTGATTCATTAGAATAAATAAAAATACATTGTTAAATAACATTTAAATAGCTCTAATAGATCATTGTGGTTTAATTTTGTTTAAACTATTTTTATGAAAAATTTTCTTATTCGCTATTTTTTTAATAAAATATCAAACACTTAATAAAACACACACGCACGAAAAAACAACAACAAGTCAAGGTTGGTAAAATAAGAAAGCCATCATCACCTGACAAAGCGATGTTGGATAAATTGACAGCTTTCAATCAAAGTGCTTCGTTACGAAAACAAACATAATTTCAGACACACGTATAGCCTTTGAAATATATGTACCTATACTCATTTTCTTTAGTAGATTGAAAACTATAAAAAAAAAATAATAATACATAATATCTCTTTGATATAATCTGGGTTGATATGAGTAAAGGAAATCAGAACTGACTTTTAAAGATTTATCTTTTGAAGTTTATAAACAAAAGTCTCGCTTAATTGATATACGGACAAATATTATATCACTATTTAAGTTAAGTGAAAAAACTATGTTCCACTTTCCTCTTCTTCACTTTTTTTCACTGAAATGAAGAATCAAATCATATTGGTCACACAATAGTTTCTTCCCGTCATTAATGTCACTTACAAAATATCCCATAAATATAAATTTCCGCAATAAGCTAACTACACAATATTAATAAATAAAGCATACCATGAAAATAAAGTAGCTATGAAAATCTGAAAATTTGTTCATATTCTGTGGTATCTACATACCAACAACAAAATCGAGAAATTCGCCCATGTTCTGCATTTCGAACGAAATTAATTTGAAATCGATTTTCAATTTCCTAATTCCTAATTTTACAATTCGTTCGTTTTCAAAAATTTCGCAATTACTTCGAACTGTCAAAATTGAAAGTGTATCCATTTTCAATTGTATTGAAAAGTAAAATTACACTGCTGATAAAATTGGGTTCAGAATTATTGCCACTTTGAAAAAAAAGAAGAAAATCTGAGAAATAAATAGACGAACAATTTTACAAAAAAAAAAAAAAAAAAAAAAAACGAATAATTGCCTGATATAGCATGAATAATTTCTTATGAATTGTTTTGAAGAATTTTTTATTCTTGTATTCGTATATTCGTATGTTCTTATTTTTTTCTTAAATAATAATAAAACAAATACTAAAAAGAACAAAAATATAAAGTTTGCTTACATTTTGCACCAATAAATACAAAACTATCCGCAACTGCAGTAATTTCACAAAACATACACAAAAGTGGATGGAATTCCTTCAGAAAACGGAATGAAACGAAATGCTGAACACCAAATTTGATTTTCGACATTCCAATTCACAATTAACATTGTGAACGAATTCATTTTACTCATGTGCATTCACAATAAGTAGAATGCAGACCATAGACGATTTTACACACACTTTTTTATTTTAATTAATTTTTCCACTCACAATATATCTGCACTTAACGTAAATAAAATTTGAAAGTATATATACGAGTAGACAGTAATCTTGCGGGCAGTCTCATCTTTTTCATACTCTTGGATTCGTAAACCTTGTTCGTTTACTTCCCAAACCTTCCCATTTATAACATTTTTAGTTCAAAAGACTGCCAAAGTTCATATTAAAAAAAATAAAACTGATAGAATTTGGCAGTTTCGGGCAAGTAAGCGAACAGACTTATAGATTCAACTGGTTTTTTTTGTTTAAATATGTTTTGTTACTGACCGTTGCAGTTTTTTTTCAGGAAGTTAAGCTAAAACTTATAAAAAAAATCTAAAGTTAATGAAATGAAAATAAAAACATTAATTAGCGTGTTCGGAAAAATGACATCTCAGAGATTTTTCTCACTCAAAAAGTGACCAAGCAAATCTAAGATTTTGTTCCCTTTCATTTGCATGAAAAATCTCTTAATCTATTTAGATGCACTCTGGCGGTTATTAGGTGCGTAACTATTCTGCTCATTTATTCGCACATGAGAGAATAAGTAGATGGGGTTGTACTAGATTACAGTGAAAAATCGTCTTATGCATCAAAAGTTTAAAAAAAGTGTATCGATTGTAGATTGTTTTTGGGGACTTTACAAATCCTCGCCCATGTCTAACTCCACAACTAGAATTTTAGAGTTTTTTCTTTAGAATTTCAGTAGAAAGAAGATATTATTTTAAACTTTAAGAAATAATTTTTTGTTAGTTTCATTTCATACGATTTACCTTCTGATTAATTCATGTACATATATTAATTTTTTTTTATTATAAAAATTATAAAAAATTAATTCGAAAATATTTTTTTGGTTCACATAACTGAAATAAAAAGAGATGACGATGACGGAGACGGAGACGATAACAACAACGGCATTGTTAACGTTATTTTTGGTATTTTGTGCTGGATTCATGCATTTGGGAAAGCTACTGCTTAAATTACGTGTAATATAGTATTAGTGTCGTTTTCAATCTGGCAATACTTTTTTCGGAGTTGGTCTTTTTGACAGCTGTCACTTGATTTATGCTCAGTTTGGTTTGCCATTTCATAATGAATAGACTTACTCCTGAACAACGTTTGCAAATCGTGCAAATTTATTACCAAAATAATGGTTCACAAGATTGGATTTTCACAAGAAAATTTTGTTTAGCGATAAAGCTCACTTTTGGTTGAATGGGTATGTTAATAAGCAAAATTGCCATATTTGGAGTGATCATAATCCACAAGCCATTGTTGAGAAGGCGTTACATCCTCAAAAAGTCACTGTTTGGTGTGCTCAATGGGCAGAGGGAATCATTGGTCCATATTTATTCAAAAATGAAGCCAGCCATAATGTTACAGTCAATGGGGAACGCTATATAGCCATGATTAATGACTTTTTTGTACCTGAATTGGAGGATGTTGATGTGGACGACCTTTGGTTCCAACAAGACGGCGCGGCGCTACATGCCATACAGCCAACGAAACAATCAATTTATTGAAGGAAACTTTTGACGAGCGCATTATCTCGCGTCGTGGGCCTGTGGCGTGGCCTCCAAGATCCTGCGATTTAACACCGCTGGACTATTTTTTGTGGGGTTATGTGAAGTCGCTTGTCTACGCAGATAAGCCCGAGACGATTGACGCCTTGAAAGAAAATATTCGGCGAGTTCTTGCTGACATACGGCCTCAATTGCTGCAAAAAGTGATCGAAAATTGGGCCTCTCGGCTGGAATTTATTCGAGCCAGCTGCGGCGGCCACTTGCCCGAATTCATTTTTAAAACATAATGGCAAACCCTTATCTTTATAATAAAGCTAAATTCTTGGCCATAACATTAAATTATATGCATTTTATTTCTTCTTGAAAACCACACGTCTAAAAAAAACACCCTTTATTTTATATACCTAATTCAATGATGGAAATTGGGTTTACTGATTATTAAAAATGAAGACATTTATTAAAACCAACTAATTCATTCTCTCGACCTATGTACGTTTCTCCGTTTATTTTCTATCTTCTTCAGGAATTAAGTATTTTTCAATGTTTTCAGTCAAATAATTCATTTTACTTTAAAAAAAAACTGCTTGAATTATTTCTCACATAGATGGTGATTCGTTTGCGCTAGCGGTATGCGGTTGTGTGATGGCGAAAGGAAAAAGAAACAATCGAAGAGAAGTAGAATTGAAAACCTAATTAGGTGACAAGACTTGCATGAAAGAGATAAGAGCAATTTTAACATTTTTGACATTTCTTCTACATTTATTTCTGCAGTGATGCTATTCAAATAAAATCAGAAAATAGCAGTAGATTGTAGCAAAAGCGCTGTGCAATAGATTTAGAAAAAAGTGTAGGTAGTAGATCCACTACTAGATTTACCTACTTAGTAAATTTCCAAACGCTGATGAGTACTCTGCCACCCTCAAAGGAACACGGCTAATGAAAAGGATTTATTTTATTCGATTTTTATTGGTCGGAGAGTAAATAAAATGCACGACAAGGTTGCAAAAACTTGATATTAAGATTAATATCTATTTTGTGGCTAAAAACTGATAATGTCTCCGCTATATTCGCTCATAAGGTTGAGTTCATGGGCAGATAAGGACATTCTGTAAAGATCTTACATCATTCGAAGAGAGCAGACAGAAGTCCCACGAATGGTCACATCCAATCATGTAATTGAGCGATACTCCTAAGGGAGTCAACGAATTACCTAGCTGAACATATTCCTGTTGAATTCAGAGCTTGGAATGTTGAAACACAAAGAAGAACATCCACAAAACCCTCTTTTGGAATCATTTTTCACCCACAGAACAAACGAGTTATCGTATCAAAACGGCGCACTATAGCGCTATAATTGGGTCTCTAAGTTATCTAAGTCACTTGAATATCATTTGAACAACTTAGAAGAACAGGGTTTCAAAATTATATTAAAATCGATTAATCTATTAATGAAATATTTATCTCGTTTTTTTAAACGTGACTTTTCCATTTAATATTTGCTACAATAATATATTATTTTTGCAAACGGTAGCTGAGAATATTTGCATCAGATGAGAATTTTTTTAATTTCTGTATTTATGAGAAGAGTGGCGCAGGGACATAAAGTCCAATTTTTATTTTTGGTGCTTATGTCCCACTTGAGTAGGACATAAAGCCCAAATTTGGGCCTTAAGTCCAATTCGAGTGGGACGTAAGCCCCAAATAAAAATGTTGGGGGTTATGTCTCACTAAATAAAAACCACCAAATGATAAAAAGAAACTTTGTATACACCCAACCTCGTACCAACTCCAAACCCTACAGTGTGTCCAAGCAGGGGGGTTGTATACCTCACTGTTTATATACGCCGTAATGCTGGGTGCTAGCACTGTACTAATTTTCTTTCAAATAAAACATTAACAAATTATTACTGTCTTCTATGCCTCTAAAAAAAAGAAGGGATTTATGTCCCATTGTTAACAAAATTGGGGCTTGGGTCCCACTTGGGTGGGATATAAGGTCGAAATTAAATTTGGGCTTTATGTCCCACTCAAGTGGGACATAAGCCACAAAATTAAAATTTGGGTTTTATGTCCCTGGGACTTATGTCTCTGCGCCGAGAAGAGTTAGCATGTGTTGCTTTGTAATCTTTTAGAACATGTCTTATGGTATCCTGAAATTTATTAAAGGTCGTTAATACCATTCTTTTGTCGATGTTGGAAGTATATAGCCATGTCATCCGCCAATTTATTTACATAAAGTATTATCTTTTCTCAGTGTAAATATTATGAATAGGACTGGACCAAAAACACACCCTTGTGGAACACCAATATTTGTTTCTTTAAATCCAGAATATTCCGTATTTTGTTAATTTTGAAACATTCAAGTCTGTTCTCAAGGTATAGGTTTTTAGAATGCGATATTTGATAAATCTGTTTCGGAAAGACCTTCAGTTTATTTTAAACTGCTGGATTTCTCGCAAGATTCATTTAAAGGCTTGGGAGTCTTTGAGAAATGTGCTTGAATATTTTTTTTTTCTTCCAAAGACTTTTTATTTTCATATGGTTTTGTTCAAGACCTGATAAATAATTATATAGTGTTTATTCCTGAAGACATTATTAGAATTATCATCATCATTATCAAATATTTACTTCGAAATTGATCCATGAAATTATTTTTCGTTCATGGATTTTTGTTTTATTACTTCATCGACTTTCCATTATCGTGGGATGCAAAAAATACTTAACAGAGCATCTATATAATTCTTGAAGTTTAAATTCCGAATTTTCTCGTCAACTCCTTAAGAATTTTCTTCCATATATGTATGTATGTACGAGTATGTATAATGCCATTCCAAAAAGCCTTATCGTATTTTTTTTGGTTTTTATTGCCTCCTAATGTTCTGACAATGAGACATTTTGATTTTCAATTGGCCATTGAATATTATAGGCTTCGCATATCGGTATATGTAAGTATGTATGTATGTATGTATGTATTAAGTTTTAAACGTAAAAAGGTTTCGAATGTTTCCTTAAGATATTCATCTCATAAATTTGTTTTATCTTTATCTGTTTAGTCCATCCACTGTTATTTTTTTCTTAAGATTAATGGTGAAAAATAAATTGGGCTTTTTAAAACCTTGTATATAGCTTTGCTCAGAGATAGAGAGAAGATCGTAATTTTCTAAGTAGTTTGAAGACTTAGATAGTGTAAGTTAAGTACAAACCTCAAACTTCTGAATGTCAAATAAATTGTAAATATTTATGAGCTTACAGAAGATGTAATATACTCGTACAAAGTGGTTTAAGGTTCGAATTTTTTGTTGCCATCTTTTGGGTGTCTTCATTTTTTCGCTTCCTGTGAAATTTTTTATTCGCCATTTATTTTTTTCTCTAACCTTAAGTGGAGTATTGATAAATTAAATTAGTCTTCAGTGTAATGGCTTCTATCCTGTTATTTTCTATATACAAATTTATTTTATAATTTTGTTGTTAGTTTTGGTTTATTAAGTCCACTTAAAGAAAATTATTGCTAAGCTTTTTTCATAATGTTAAATAAAAGACTCAAAACCACTACAATCATTCTTTTAGATGTAAAATATGACATTCAGCCTCAAACTGTACATTTTTACGCCTGTTTAAAAATCCAAACAAAACTGCCGTCCATAATACATATATACAAAAAAAAAAGAACAAACAAGAAATTCCATATCGGACACGTTGCAATCTCAAGTTCTTATAGAGTACATTCACTAAACATCGTCCACAAAAGAGTATATTCACTTGACTTTGCACATTTTAATTACCCCCAATACATGAAGGTACACATGTCCATATACCGCCCCCCCACCTAACCCCCAAAGCTAATTAATCCCATATTTAAGGAAACAAAGCCTCACGTCTGTCAACAAGCATTGTTTTCCATTTAATTATTAAGCATACAACAACAAAAAGAAAAATCATAATTTTAATAATCCCCCACCTTCATTTGCGTCTGGTTTTTTCCATTAAAAAAATATAGCAAAAAATCCAGTGCGCTGTCATGAAAAATATCATCTCATTAAGACAACGTAAAGCCTATATGAAAACCAGCCTATTCTAAAATGTAACCCCACCCAATTCCCAGCCTTACAAGCAAATAACCCTGTTGTCAGAAAGGGGGGTTTCGTACCTCTGCTATATATAATCCGATATTTTCAAGGCTCTTTGCGGCTACCGGCAAAATATGATGGAAGGTATTTTATACAGCCATATCCTCATCACACACTTACATACAAACAAATAATTCTTATACACGTGTATATCGTTTTCTTTGCTGATGGTCGCGTCAAAAGAGCAGAAAGCATATCTAATAGACGTGTCTGTTAAAAACACGTTCCCACATTCTCTTTAAAGCTAAGCAATCACCTAGCTTATTGATTTTTTATTTAAACTGTTTAGAAGGAATTCTACCAGGAGCAGCGCAAACGACAACTCCATACTTATATGCAAACAAAAATACAAAAAATCTCGAGATGGGATCTCAGACCTTTTCTCTTGAGGTAAAGTCTTAATTTTTTTTTATCAACGCTGTGTTCCCAATAAGTACCGGAATAGCCACAAAGGCTCTTGTCTCGTAAGGCGAACCTCGAAAGTCGTTTTGTTTTCTGGTTTACAAAATGTTTCCACGTTTGATCAAACTTTATTCCAAACATTATTTGGTAGAAACAGAAGAACCAGAAATAAGAAAGGCCTCTACGTGTCTCGTTGCGACCATGTGTCTTTCAGCTTTATTAAATTCGATGTTTTTTGATTCCATTTTTTGTATGCAAAAAACCTGAAGTTCATTTGAATGAAATTTGATTCAGCTGAGAGGTGCTTCTAAGTTTTTGTTTTTATTTTTATTTTGATGTTTTTTTTTGTATAGTTCTCCTGTTAAAATTTATTATTCTGGGTGCCTTAGAACACTGAGGGTTCTAAGTGTAAATTTCAATTTTTTTTTTTTTTTTTGTGTTGGAAGTATTCTTGACCACCCCAAATAGCAGCGGCAGCATACAAGTAGGTACTTTGTTAAAGAATTCATAAAATAATAGCTGAATCTACCGCAAATCCAGGAACGAAATTTATCCCTTCCAATATATTTATTTATTCATGGATTTTTGTTTTTATGGAAAAAGTTGTTGGGTCATTGTTATTTCTCTGCTATATATACCTAGAATGTGCGGTAAGAGGTGTGTATATAAATTTTAGTTTTTTTTTTATGCTACCGAAGTTTTGATTAGCCTCCCTTTTTCGTTCTCATATAATTTATTCCAAAGATATGAATCATGAGTTTTTTTTTTGTTTAAATAATAAAACTGATCACTTTTGTTTGTTGATTTATCAACCATTTACTAAAAGGAAGAACCTTACAGATTGGGTGTTGGAAATTATTTTGAAAAGTTAGGATGTTTGAAATTGCTCAAAACGTTGTGTATAAAAATAATTTTAATGAAACAGTTTGTATCCTATTTCATGTGACAAAAAAAAACCCAAGCAAACAAGCGTTAACATAACAATTTTTTTTTAAAGAGCTAATATGCTTGCTCAAAATCAACACTTAAAGTGAGGATGATTTGGGGTTAGGATACAGAAGTGTTAACATGAATAATAATCCAGTCAAATGGTAAATTGAGGTTTGCATTAAGTCAGGAGTTCATTGAAATATTAAAGGGGTCGTATCACACAGGAGGTTTTCCACATGCTTCATTTTCCGCCATCTTGAATTTTATGAAGTTAAAGGGTGAAGTCAATTATATCGGTAAATATTGGTAGCATTTTTGGTAAGGTTACAGCTAGCGCCAAAAGTCGAATCGTGCTGGGAAACAACTGTGCAAAATGTTGATAATTTTAGGGTTAATTGAAGGTTTCATTATAAAATGGAAAAAAACCATGTCCAAAGTTAAACTAATTTGGTCCCGTCGCGTTTGTGTGGTGAATTTTGTGAAACAAAATTTAATTTTGAATCTAGAAGCTAATTTAAAACTGCAAACTTTAGATTTATTATTTTTCAGACAAAAGCATCTAAACCGCCAAGACTTTCGGGTAAATTTCAGTCTAATAGAATACGGTCTCATCTCGCTCTTCAACTTGAGAGAATATTAGCACCTTATTGGTGGAAATTCAATTCAACAAATACTACGAGTAGATATATGCAATATTATTTTTACTTAAACAGACTTCTTGCATATAACTTCGTTAGAAATCTGATTTCAGCTCACAACTCACTACAGCGAGAAAGGAGTAACTATAGGTATCTTTTATGACCACAAATTTTTAATTTTTTTGGTTCACAAATGTAACGAGAAAATGGACCTGCACTGAAAAAAAATCGTTTGTAATATCATAAAACACCTTTTATTAACTTTTTTTCATTTTATCAATACATTTTTTTTTTGATATTGCGAAAATTATTTGTTTTAAAAATGTCTACTCAACAAACGATTTGTTAGCTCAGTTAAACTCCGTTTTTTGAAATTAAATATTAAAAAAGGATTGTTTGTATTAATTAAATTTTTTTCAAACAATAAACTCATACATTGTAAGAAACAATTTTTTTTATTAAACAACTTTAACTGAATTTAAAAGTTCAAGTGACCTGAACTTTAAAATGCGTTTCGCTCAAAGAGGCTCATCATAAAGATGCTGTCGTACCCTTCTAAGACGCAAATTCTGGTCCATCCTTACCCAAGAAATTTATAACAGTAGACTAAAATGTAAAAAAAAGCATTTAGCTTATCCTATTTATTGGGAAAATAAATAGAAAAAATGCGTATAGTTAAGGGAAGCTGGAATACAAATGGAAAGCAAAATTTGTCCAATTTAATAAATTATATTCATTGGCTCAACAAATAAGTTTGTTTGAATCAACGAAATAATTTATTGTCTCAACAAACAAAATTGGTCCTTAAAAATTCGTTCCTTCAAACAACAAAAGATAAATAAATTAATCATGTCGATTATAGAATCCGCAATTCTCGATCCGCAGTGATTTTCAGTGCAGTGCTCTCTTTTCTTCTTACCCATTTGTCGTGAAAAGAAAAGAGAACACTGTACTGAGAATCACTGCGGATCCCGTACTGCGGATTTCATAATCGACATGAATAAACAGGTCAATAAACTTTCAATTCAATTAATGTTTGTTGGGCCAGTAATCAACTTTATTAGAGGAAAAATGATAACCAAATTTACTGTTCCAATAAACATTTTTATTGTATCTACTTACATTTTTGGTTCAGTGTGAAGCTATTACAGTTGTTATTCATTCTCCGTTCTTCTAATTCCAAAAAGAGAAAATCATGAGTCGATAATCTTCCTAATTCCAATTGTTCAAATTTCTTACGTCCTCTTGTTATATATTCTGCTACGACAAAGTGTGAATTATAAAGGCGATGAAATAAATATAACAATTATTTATATATGAAGCTGAATGGCTCATAATATACACAATATAACGGGTGATTTTTTAGCTGGTTTGGTTTTGGCAACACTGGTTTTGACAGCTGACGTGTGTTTAGTACCTTGTGTCACTGTCAAACAGCTTCAGTTTGGTTTGCAATTTAACCATGGATCGTCTTACAAATGAACAACGCTTGCAAATTATTGAATTTTACTATCAAAATTCGTGCTCGGTTCGAAATGTTCATCGCGCGCTGCTTCCATTTTATGGTCGGCATTCTCGACCTTCTGAGCAGTCTATTCGGAAGATTGTGACCAAATTTCGCACCAAATTTACTTTGTTGGACATTAAACCACCAACACGTTTACGTACTGTGCGTAGTGAAGAAAATATTGCGGCCGTATCAGCTAGTGTGACAGAAGACCGCGAAATGTCGATTCGGCGCCGTTCCCAGCAGTTAGGCCTTTGTTACAGCACTACGTGGAAAATTTTGCGGAAGGATTTGGGCGTAAAGCCTTTTAAGGTACAGCTGGTGCAAGAACTAAAGCCAGCCGACCTACCACAACGCCGAATTTTTGGTGAATGGGCTCTTGGAAAGCTGGCCGAGGATCCGCTTTTTTATCGAAAAATTGTGTTCAGCGATGAGGCTCATTTTTGGTTGAATGGGTACGTAAATAAGCACAATTGCCGCATTTGGAGTGAAGATCAGCCAGAAGCATTGCAACAGCTACCAATGCATCCCGAAAAAGCCACTGTTTGGTGCGGTTTATGGGCCGGCGGCATTATTGGGCCATATTTCTTCAAAGATGATGCGAATCGCAGCGTTACTGTCAATGGTGAACGCTACCGAGCGATGATAACAAACTTTTTTTTGCCCGAAATGGAAGTTCTTGACTTGCATGATATGTGGTTTCAACAAGACGGTGCCACATGCCACACAGCACGCGAAACAATGGCGCAATTGCGAGGCGAGTTTGGTGAACAGTTAATTTCACGTTTCGGGCCGGTCAATTGGCCGCCTAGATCGTGCGATTTGACACCATTAAACTATTTTTTGTGGGGGTATGTCAAGGCTAATGTCTATAGGGACAAGCCCGCTTCGATTGACGCACTGGAAGCCAACATCCATGCATTCATTCGTGAGATACCGGCCGATATGTGTGAAAGAGTATGCCAAAATTGGACTCAGCGGATGGGCTACCTGAGACGCAGCCGCGGTCAACATTTGCATGAAATTATCTTTAAACATTAAATTGCAAGGTTCAAACTATCGATTCAAATAAATATTTCATTCATTTTTTCGAAATTTTTGTGTTTTTTTTTAAAAAAAAAGTTCTAAACCTCTTAAAAAATCACCCTTTATTATGTACCTATACGATATTTGCTTTAGTTGCAAAAAAGTAAACCAATGAACGGGGGAACATTTGCCCCAGTTTCACTTTTTTTCTCGAAAATGGTGTAATTTTTACTTCATGTTAAATTTAACCACATTTTTTATTTTATATTTTTCTTTCGACCAACCTAAAATCATGCCGGATGCCGTAAATTTGACGTACGTTAATTTTCTTTAAAAACAATGATGAAAAAGTGGGATACTGGGGCGTATACGTACTTTTTTAAAATTATTTTTAAGAAATTTTTGTGTATTTTTGTTTGTGCACGTTACGTTAGTTTATGTCAATTGAAATATTTTTAATTAAGGTCATTTGACAGTTGCTTCAATCAGATGTTACTTTTTTCTCACAAACAATTAAGGTGGTCATATTTTATGTTAAGTTGCCTCGTCCCATCTTTTTAATTCAAAAACCACTTATGACTACCTCAAATTTGGTACAAACTACCTATATTAATATGGGATTATTAATTTTATTTATTTATTTTAATTATACCCTGAAACTTATTGTGGAGTAAACAATTATTAAATCGCAGTAAATACTGATAGATGCAAAGTCAACCCTGATCTGGGCCAGCTACTAACTCTACCTATACAATTACATTTAAATATTTCGTGTATTATTTAAATGATTCTCATCATTTTTTTTTTTTAATTTCCTCAACTGATATTTTAACGTCACTTTTCTTCAAGTTACTCATTCTTCGCTGACAGCTTAGTGTGACATCCTGACAGAGTAGACAAATCTCAAAAAAATTAATTGGAACCAAAAAAAACTTTTTCTCTCAACAATCTGTTACAAAACCGCACAGCAACATCACACCGACACTATGCTTTCCTTTTCCTCACACAAAACCTACCGCACACAAACATGAAACTGACAATTTAAATGTTTTATGAGCCTATATACGCAGAATAAACCCTTTTTTGTTAGAAAGTTCCTTACAAAAAAAAAAACAAAAAAAAAGCTAGAAAAGTCAGCAGTTATTCACCAAACATTTAGCTATCTCTACTCTACGTGATTCCATCATCATCGTCATCATAATCATCATCATCGCTAACAAACCTCCTCTACTGTCTTGTCTTGTTTTCAAATATTACACACGAACACACATACACAGTTAAAATAAAGAAGCTGTGTGTGTGTGTGTGTGTGTAGATATGATTTATAATTTTTTTTTTTTTCGAAACAAAAATATCTACGAAAGGAACTTTCAACTTTGTGTTTCGAATGAAAAGTTTCTACAAAATGAATGAACGAAAAATACAAAGAAGAACAAAACAAGCGAGCCTATATCATATTTTGTGTGCTGACGCTTGAATAATGTTTTTTTTTTCTCAGTTTTTTGTTCTTCTCTATTCCCTCTTCAAGGGTTTTGGATGTTTTCTTTCAACCTTGTGTGTTATGTTATGATGAAGCATGGCTTAACCTAAACATCGAATAAAGGTAGATACAAATTTAGTCCTGGAAACTGTTATAGAAATGAAGATATCACTATTTATTAAGCTCTTTTCAGGGTCATGTTTTTTTTGTTTTACTTTCCCTATAGGGTATGTATTGGTTTCGTGTAAACAAAATAATTTCATGGTTGTAATCAAAATTACACACGATAATGGGAAGTCCAATAGCTTTACGGAGCTAATATAATATAATATGAAGGGAAATTCAAATTTTTCGTTTGGTTCATCTAAAACGGGTTGGCTATGTTGCCCGCGGCACGTTTTCCCGCGTCACGTTTTTCCGCGTACGTTTTCCCGCAAAACATTTTCCCGCAAAACGTTTTCCCGCAGAACGATATCCCGAAACACAGTTTCCCGTGTAACGTTTGCCCGCCGATTCCTACTTTTTTTAATACAAATTTACAGCGCATGAACAAAATCCATTTCAATAGTAGTTTTCTTGTACAAAAGTCTTTTCTTGTGTTAAGGTGAGGTATGTATGGGAGGCATGCTGCCCCCCTGCAACCCCCCTGCTTGGCACACTATAGGATTTGGGGTAGGTGCGAGGTTGAGTGTATGAAAAGTTTCTTTTCATCATTTGGTAGTTTTTTTTTATGAAAATTAAAACAAAATAAAAAAACGCTTAATATGAACAAAAAAATTAAATATTTTAACAAACATAAAATATTTATTGCATAAATGCAAAATAGTATTGTCAAAAAGTACTAATTAGTATTGCCTATCCCGCCGCCAACCCCGTGTAAAATTTCATAGGCAATCGTTTCGCAGGATATAGTGCTGCGGGATTGTAGCAAAAAAACTACCTTTCAAATCGGCGGGCAAACGTTACACGGGAAAACGATCGCGGGAAAACGTAGTGATCCCTCTAAAACGGGTGGCTACTATACAACGTTTATGTTTTTTAAATTGTTTCGAAAACAACTTAAAAGTTTTTGATTATAAACTTAACACCTGTGACGACCAAAAATAATTAATTGTTGCAATTGAACGTAGTGAACAAAAATAGTGTTGCGGAAAAGGGTTTTCACGCAATTCTAAGGGCGAAGACAAGTCAAAAATCCTGTGCTCGGGGTTCTATTTCCAATTTCCTAAAAAATCGATTTAAAATAAAAATATCATTGAAAATCAACGGAAACACTTATAATATCATGATTTAAAGCTAGAAATCAATTTTTTTCAACTGTTAATTCTGTTTTTAAATCAGAGGCTGAATTCCAAGACATAAAATAGAAGCGTAAGCAATACACTATTCAGCTTACAAAATTTCTTTAGTTTATTTAATTCACAAATAATAAATTTTGGTATAAGATTTAGGTTATGAAACGTCTTCATTCACGTGAACAAAGTTATTTTATAATTTGCATGAATTTTTTTCATTGATTTGTAATTTATTTAGGTAGTAGCTGGCCCACCCCGACTTCGCACGGGTTGACAAATCTTGGTTTCGTAAAAAAATAGCAAAAGAAAATATTAATTTATAAATATAAAACCAACTTAACTTATCTGAAATATTTGGTATATGAGAATTTAACCTATCTGAAATGTTCTGGAACGCATGGAATAATTGCTATTTGATTTAATAATTAATAATTGATTTTTAAATTGATTTTACCCTTTTTCACCCTATAAAAATATGAATTTTGAAAATATATAATCCTTAAGTATTCTTCGAAGTTCTTATGCTTTAAATATATGTTATAACCTTTCCGAAAAAAAGAATTCTAGAACTTAAAAATATAATGGCATTTTTTAGGATTACCGCATTTCACCATATGATTGGCTAACATTTTAAAAATATTAAGCAATAGCGCAATTCTAAGTAATTTTTTGCAAACAAAAAAAGAATTTTTAAATTTGATTGCTATTTTTCGGTTATTTAACCCAATTTAGCTTATAAATAGAGGATGTGGCTTTTATGTCCAACAGATGGCGATGTTTTTAAATAAAAACACGACGCGCGTACTCGAATAGAATGTTTGGTTAAAAAGTTAAAAGAAGTCGGTGAAGATCTGTAGGAGATTTGAGATTAGGAACAAAAGAAAATTTTCATTTTTTTCTATACATATATACATTATACATAGATATTATTATATTAAAAAGAACGAACAAATAAAAAAAAATTAACCATACTCACGAAATAAACGTTTATTGTAAACGACATAAATGATCTCACCTTCTAAAATTTGGCAAGAAAATTTTTGACATCAAAACTGATAAAATTTTCTGACATTAATTGTTTGTAGTTTCTGTATTGCTTATAAAGGGTGTTTTTTTTAACATGTGGTTTTCAATCTGGCAATACTTTTTTCGGAGTTGGTCTGACAGTTGTCACTTGATTTATGCTCAGTTTGGTTTGCCATTTCATTATGAATAGACTTACTCCTGAACAACGTTTGCAATTCGTGCAAATTTATTACCAAAATAATGGTTTGGTTAGCGCGACGCATCGCAGGCTGCGTCCAATATTCGGTCGACATAATCGCCCAGCAGAGTCGGTAATTCGCCCTGCAGAGTCGGTAATTCGAGCAACCATGGATCGGTTTCACACCACACCACGTTTACTCTAGTGGATAATGCGCATCCTCAGAGACGCCGTACAGTGCCCACCGAAGACGCTATTGCTGATGTGAAGCAGAGTATCGAATAAGACTCGAATGAGTCCATCCGCCATCGCTCGCAACAATGGGAGCTGGGGTCTCTTGGGCCTCTCGGCTGGAATTTATTCGAGTCAGCCGCGGCGGCCACTTGCCCGAAATCATTTTTAAAACATAATGGCAAACCTTTATCTTTATAATAAAGCTAAATTCTTGGTCATAACATTAAATTATATGCGTTTTATTTCTTCTTGAAAAACAACATATCCCATCGCCCAACATATCGCGCTGTTTTAAAAACAAAAAAAGTATGTATAAACTCGCGCGTATTCGAATGAAATGTTGCGTCAAAATTTTAATGCAATCGGTGAAGAATTTTCGGAAATTATCGATTAGGAACAAACGAACATTTATATTTTTATTTACATACATATAAATAAAAGATATTATTTTAAATAACTTAAAAACACTTATTTTATTTATTTATTTACTTAAATGCATTTCGAGTTTTAAAAATTTAAATTATCATCGTCGCCAAATTGTCGGAGAAAATAAAACACGACTTACTGGCTGAACACAATGCTCTGCTGCAACTGGAATCGGAGCTGCTTTCAAAAAATGTCGCACGTCGTTTTTTTTTTATCTGCCCACCATAAGCTGTACAGCTTTTATATATATTTTAAAGAAAACAAAACATTATTAACTTTTTTTATTTCCAATATTTTTCTTTAAATTAATACTTTCTTTCGCGACAAAAAATTTCAATATTTTTTCCGGCACTTTTTTTCTTCATATAAGTTGAAACGTCAAAAGTGCTGCACGTGAAAAAGTTAAAAGTTGGTGAACCTTTGCAGCACCGTCTGCAGCACCGACTGCAGTTGCGTTGCGTTGTGTTCGTAACATTGGATTTGGTTGTAATCAATATTTTGACAGCTATTCAGTTGCAGCTTCCAGTTGCAGCTCCGTATCCATTGTGTTCAGCCAGTTATTGCTGACTTAATTTTTATTATATGTCTGTTTGGCAACTTACCTATAATTCAATTCGTCAAAATAAGAGAGAAAGAGAAACAGAGCTAGCCTCTGACACTTTGAAATTTCGGAAAGTATTTGTAATTTTTTTTTGTTGATTTCTTCCTTAGAAAATAGGAATAGGTGGGTTTATTTCATCTTAATTCCAAAATTGTGCATTTTGTGATAAAAGCATACATTTTTTTTGTATTGTTGGTACATATATAGAACATGATTTTAAGATATCGGTCCACTCTATTTGTCCACCCCTTTAAGTGGGAGCGGCAAATTGAAAAAAAATTCTAAAATAGAAAATGAACATTCAAACACAACGGCAACACTTACAATATTATGTTATAGCTTATCTTAAAGCCAGAAACTCATTCTTTATGAATGGTTTTGAATGAAGTTATTTTAGTTGAAGAAGTTAGCAAGAAATTTGCCATCACACCAAATACACATCCAAATTCGATAAACAAAATAACCTTTACTTAGCTCACTATCTTTCACTTTTTACAAGAATTGTTAAGCTTTCAAAATCAATGTTAGCCCAATAGAAAGGTATATCGACACTCCTCAACAGCGAACCTTATCAATTTGCCTAATTGGATAGTTCATATCAAATATTTTATATAGGAAGGCAGCATAGCTCCAAGGACACAAGCTCGTTAGATTTTTTTTTTTTTTTGAGACTACAACATAGGGAACAAAAATTTGACTATAGACACTTTGCCGTATATACATTATACATATACCTAACTTAACAAACATGTCATTCTTGTCGTGTATAAGCAATTAAAAAAGTAAATGAATATTTATAAGGACAAATTCCCTTGCAAGTATTCTTATGTTACTCCAGTGCACTATTTCCATGCAAGTTCGGCGAGTTTTGCATAAAACATCTACTTACAGTACACACATAAAAATATACATACATAGGTACATAAATGAAGTATAGTTACATGTTTATTTAAGCCTTTTAGTCCTCCAAGCTCCAAGTAAATTATATACGTATACACTCATTCCTTTGTAACATTACATCGTATCACGTATGTATGTATATGTATGCGGTTCTTATCCATTAGTGTAAGGCGAAATTTTATTTTTCTTCTATCAAAAAAAAAACAAAACTGTATGACAATTTTTTTTTTTTACAAAAAAGTTCTTGCCGCCATAAAAATGTAGTTTGCCACTTTCTTTTACATTCTCGTACATTACTTGCAAAATGAGACCTTTTAATCCTCTTCAAATTGTTAAATAAGTTTTTACCATTCTTTCGTGGCCTATATTCTTGCCTGAAACCTAAATACATCCGCAAATATCTACGTTTTGCGCGGCTTAAAAAATCCTTTTGCGTTTTTTTTTCTGTTTTTAAATACAAAACAGAAAAATATAAAATAAACTTAAAGAAACTTGGGCATTTTTTTTTTTGTATTCTTCTTTTGCTAATGCTAAAGCAGCTGAAGGGGGTGGAAAGCTATAGAGTCGTTGATGTAACAAATGGGGCTTGAATGTGTGTTTACCAGATACCAACAATAGCTGAAGTTGGCCTTCGTCCTTAAAATTCTAATGCAGTGGAGTATTCAAAAGTATGTTACCGCAGTATAGTTGTAGGTGGAGCAGAGTGGAGTGTAAGTACCAAAGTATATAATATACATATGTATATGAAGAGAGAGTGAGGAGCCTTGCTTTGAAAATTCCATTTTAATGTTTTTTAGTTTTTCTTTTGTTTTATTGTTGTTGAAATTACTTTTCTATACATCATTGCTGTGGGTGGTTGTTTGTGTCGCATTAGATTTGAGTTGTTTTTCAGCTTTTCAGTTAGCGTTGGCGTTGTTGTTGTTGTTGTTGTTGTTGTTATTGTTTATTATTCCAAAGGCGAAATAGTAATTTACTTGGAAATATATAGCACGCGTACTTGCACTTAAAGTGAAATATATCTTTTCAGACATAGATTTCGAGAAATAAATTTAAAATCAGAGTAAACAAAATAAAAACACACAAAAAAAAACTGTGTCATTTAAGATGAAATAAATATTTACCTTTTAATTCGAAGGCAGTTCTCAGGAAATGAAATATTATACAAAAACCCTAAAAAATATTTCTTCAAAAAATTTACATTCTAGTTGATATCATTTTTTTACATAGCTGCCTTTATTAATTCATACAAGAGAACACTGAAATAATCGATCCAAAATTGAAGTTTAAAGCGGATTTCTTCCTTAATGCTATCAATTTCCCTCGATGAGTGCTTTGAATAGTATCAATATCTCAGCCAAAATTTCTGATTATTTGAAGAACTAATAACTTAAAGTAATATTAACTGCAAATTATTGACAATTAGAATATTATAGCTTAGAATCTCTTAAATGAAATTCATGTTTTGCCGTCGTGCGTCGGTTCGAAAGAGAAAAACGAAACAACTTAACAATTTAAATTCTCAAGTTAAACACGCAATAGTGTGCATAGACAATTCCGCTGGAAAAACACATTACTCGCTCAATATATTTGGAATTCAAAGAGTTCTAGTGTGATCTAGTTATTTTAATTAAAATTAATTAAAATTAATTAAAATTAATTAATTGAAATTCCTATTTTAATTTAAATTTCTTTTGCCTCTCTGTTGAAAAATTTGATTAATTGAGATGTGTCGTTTTTCTTCCGAACTGATACGTGCGACGCACAGTGGGGCAAAATACATTTACTAGCTGAAAACAATTCAGGGGATGCATATAACCTAGACAATAATTATTTTGGCCGTTTAATAAAGAAAATATTTTGTTCTTTAAAAATTATTTATTTTCATTCAATTTCGAAAACAGTCCAGAATATTAAGGTTGGATTTTTTATATATATTGCAATAGGGAAGTTTTTTTTTTGTGTTCGTTAAGAGTACCTACGATTAAGGAAGCTTTGGTAAATCCAAGTTATTGATCATCAATCGATTGCAGAGTTACCGCTTTCTTGAATTATAGTTGAGTAAGTTTTTCACAAAAAATCATCTCTATTTTATTAACTAGAAAAAGTATATACAGCACTATCGCATATAACAAATTTCCCTGGAGAGGTTTTTCGTAGTTTGGATATTTTGAGAAATTTTCTATCAATATTCATCTTCGAAATTTATCGAAATTTTGCAAAATAGCTATCGTGAATAATTTTTGAAAAATTTCGAGGAACTTTTTCCTTATTTTAATGCGAACATTTCTGTAAGTAAGTTATCGGGGAACTTATTTGTTATTTCGTGTGAAATTCGGAAATATTTTTTCCCCCTAAATTTCTTTTTTCAGGGACAAAAAGTTATCAATAATTTGATGATAGGGCTGAGATAAACAAAATTGTAGGTATATTGTATAAAATTTTTGTCGTATTCATCGAATTTAGCATTACAATTTTTGTGGTGGTTCTAAAAATATTTGACAACAAATCCTTTTAATTTGAATGATTGTTTATTACTCTTTTCCAAAATTTTGGAATAATTTTTTTTTTTCAAAATCCAAATTAGGGTAGTTATTCAAGTGAAAACGAATCATTAATTCTGTACCTTGCTTCTACAAGGGACAACGTCTAATTTCTTGATTTTTGGATCCTTGAATAACTACCCTAATTTGGATTTTGACAAAAAAAAAAAATATTCCAAAATTTTGGAAAACAGTAATAAACAGTCATTCATATTAAAAGGATTTGTCATCAAATATTTTTAGCAATATCACAAAAATTTTAATTCTAATTTCGATAAATACAACAAAAAATCGAATTTTTTTTAAATATTAAACTTACTTAAAAATAAATTTAAAAATTTTGTTTTCCTTTAAAATACAGCATTGTAAAATTTTTCTTACGCTGAATCAAATGCTATACTTACGTCAATATTGTAAAAAATGGATATTTTAACAGGACCAAGTTACAGAATTTAGTGTCGGATTTATTTGGATTTTCTGCGCCAGAAAAAAATCCATAAATCAAAAATTTCTCAAATATGTGTTAATGTTTCTATTAATTTTCAAAAGATATAAAATTCATTATCATCATCAAACATCATTTCGATTTATTAAACATAATTTCTTAAGTGCCTATAATTTCCCGTTTTCCCACAAAAATGTCTGTAGACCTGAATGTTTTCATGTCTATATGTTTGTCTGTACCTCGACCTGAAAACGTTCTAAACCATTGAAGCTATTTTCTTGAATAAAAGATTTGTAGGTGATTCCCTAGAGGCGAAATTGAATTTTTCTAAGCTAAAAAAATAACGGTACCTGCCATACAACCGTTATGAAGAGATAATTTATCTTGGAAACAGCTGTAACAATTTTGATAGTAAATTGTATTTTTTTTTTTTGAAAAATTCATTTTTTTTGTTGAAAAATACATTTTTTTGTTGAAAAATACATTTTTTTTTTTGAAAAACATTGTTTTTGAAAAATAAATTTTTTTCGAAAAACATTTTTTGTTTTTGAAAAAATACATTTTTTTAAATAGTTTTTTTACAAAAAAATTTTATTTTGAAAATACATTTTTTTCAAATATATTACATGTTTTTTTTAAATGTGATTTTAACGAAATAAGGTTTTGAGAATTAAATTAAATTAAAAATTATTTAAAAAAAACCGCTTCCACGATTTTTGATTTATTTTTGCATAAATTCATATTTTTTTCAAGAATTTATACGGCTTTATTGATTTTGAGATTAAAATGTTGTCCGTCAAAGGGACAGTTTTTTTTTCAAAAAGACCACAGCTGCAGAAATGAAATCTGTTATGCATTTGATCACAACAGTGATTTTTCTGCATGCATCACACACATACACACACACTGCTTCATTGTTGAAATTTTGTGGTTCCCTTTATTTAAGTTAGTTCATTTGTCTTTGTCGTTCGCATCTATTGTCGCTGTGAGTGAGTGGGAACATTTTAAATGCAAAAGAACATATTATAAAAAAGTATTGCTGGAAATATGGGTTATTATTTACAAAAATTAAGACGATATAGCAAACTAATAGAGTTTTATAAGAAGGTTTTTTTAATAATACAAATTCTATATTTTAATGGACTTTGTTGAATTATTGATTCAAAATAGCTAAAAGAATTTTGTTAAATAAAGATAATTTTATTTCAAGTAGGAAGGATAAAATATTATCACCGTAAAAAATAATTTTTCCTTTCTAGAAATTTTTTACAGATTATTTTCTAATTCTTGATTGTTATGACATTTTTAATATTTTTACCAAGATTCATGATTGTACCATTTTTGTGGTTTTGTTAATAATCTCACAACAAAGAACTCGCATTCAAATTAAGTAATAAATTGTGTTCAACCCACACATTCTCCTTTTTTACTTATCTTTTAAATTAAGTTCAATTCAACGCTACCTATTCGTACAATAAATCTCTGCTTAATTATTCCATTCTCAAATCCACACCATCATTGAAAACATTTGAATAAAAAAAAAGAACTGAAAAAGTTTTCCAAGAATTAAAAAAAAACCTTGATGCATATAAAAACAGATGAAAACAATGAACGGAGAATTTAACTATGGACTGAGGACTTTTATTTTATGCATATTATGCTGCAGTATTCAAAGTTGTTCTTGCAGATCTAAAAAAAAAAAAAAAAAAAAAAAAAAACCCTCCAAAAACATCTTCTATATAAATTTACCTCAAAATAGCTGCAAAAAGGAAAAAAATTATTTTCCATTTTTAATGCTCTTATTTTCTGCTAAATTGGACAATTTTTAAGATTAAGATTAAAAAAAAATCATAGTATTCAAGCTTAAAGTAGGTATATATTCCCAAGAATAAAAATCCTAACAATCCCAATGAGATTTAATCCTCTTAACCAATCCTAAACCATATTTTGCAAACCTAACTTGGATTAAGGATTTTTTTTATATTGTACTCACAGTATTATGTACTCGTATGTACATCTTCTTATTACGAATGCACGTCATCATGTGCAGTATTTTATATTTCCTTTGTACAATATAAAGTTATTGTAAGTGTAAATTAAGGATTAAAAACAATTCATCAATTTCTTTGGTAGAAAAAAGATTTTGATTTTGAATATCGTGTGCGTATGTCTCATATTCTCAAACTTTAGACATCGGAAAATGTAAAGAGCTGTCAGAGTTCAGTTATTCATTTTTTTCAGGAAATTAAAAAAAAAATTAGAAAAATTTCTACAATTTGAATTTCGGTGTAGAGTTTTGTTTTGACATCTTGAGCATTTCATAAAAAGTACTCTAAATTTGGACCAGAGCTTGAGTCTGTTAGTGGGGGAAAAAATCTCGGAAACTCACTTAAGAAAAAAAGTGATGGCATAAATTGTATCTTATGCAATTCAACACAAAAAAGCGCACACGGTACAATATCAGTTCTTTTTTGTTTAAATGTACTATTTTCCACACCACTGGAATAAAGTACAAGCCGCGTTTGCGAAATTTTTTCTCGCAATCTATTGCTCGTATTTATTACCAGGTTTCGCACTGACATTTCATCGAAAAAAACCGATTGTTTTCGAAATATTTACAAAAAAACTCAACTTTGCCTCTTTAAGGGTGATTTAGTGATTATAATTAAGAGTACTTTTAAGGTTATCCTTAAGACATCTACAAAGGTCTCCTTTAAATTTCAGCTTTATCGGAATTTTTTCAAAGTCAAACTCTAATTTTTCGCGTTCTGCCATGAAATAATTATTGAGAGTGTTCAATTACTGTTTGACAACAACATTTTAACAGCAAGTACGTACGACATAGTCATGAAGTTATTTTTTGTATCCTAATTGTTTTTTCCAGTTGCAGTTAGTTGTGAAGTTTTATTTTTTAAAGCTTGTCCCGGAGGAACCAAAGACAGAGCCATGAAACAGATAGAGGAAATCTAGATAAGCGGGTGGATGGGTTTTTGGATGTGTTGAGTGAGCAGCGTTTTAATCAAGGTTGAGTAACTTATGCCAGAGGTAGAACTGTTGATGGTTGAGTTAGTGAGTGAGTAGTGATTGGTACTTGGGATGTGTGGATTCATTTCCACTTGATGTTTGTCAATATTTACTTTTCTGACAAATGTATGAAGTTAAAGATATTTACATTGATATTATATGGTTAAGGTTGCCAAAACTGTCATTGAGCTGCTCGAATTTTTTTTTTTTCATTTGGTATTTTAAAATTTTGCGGTCTTCATACATTTAGTTTCTTTGAAATAAAATTCAGCAATTTACATTTTTGTACACCACATATTTGAAGATCTCGAAATTTTTACACCAAAGCTCATATGAAATTCCGTCAACCCTGCACTGCACATGGCTGGGCAAAAGGTTTTGGCATAGTCAGCATATAGTGGTTTCGTTTACACGATTTATGTAGTTAGGGTTTTCTATATACAAATGTATGTATGCATCAATTGTATTATTTTTTTTTTTTGTTTTTACAGAATATCACAGGTATTCTAGCATCCTAGCATAGACTGTGTGACCCATAAATGAAATAAAATGCTGGCACACTGGTGTATTGCTTCATGAATAGAAAGATTTTCGCATTTTTTTTTGTTGTTCAATGTCCATTGAGGAAGAATGGAACACGTTTTTGCTGAGCTTCCTTCCGTGGTAGAATTTAGTTTGAAAGTTTTTTTTTATTTATTTTTTTTTAGGACGTGACATTGTGTAGAGCATTTTAAAGAGATCATCAGGTTATGAATAGGACTTTAAGTTTATTGCACGTGATGAGGCCTTGTGCTTATTTCGTTTTAATTTTTTTTTTTTTAGGAGATGAAGCCAGAATATAAGAAAACAAAAATCTTTAAAACAATCCCATACGACACTTTGTTGGAGAAAAAAAGATATTTTAAAAGTTGATTTTGTACTTAGGGGACTCGTTCGAAAAAGTTAATTAAACATTTTTAAATCGAATTTCTTTGATTGTAAAAGATAACATTTTTAACAGCTGACGTGGGATTTTAAATATAACAATATTCTCTGGTTTGATTTAATTTATTATTTTACCTTTACTAATACTTTTTTAGATAATCTTGTAAAAATAATTTATTTATATATTTTATTTATTTTTTCTTATCAATAACATATTAAAATATACTATTAATAACTATATTAATAAGAGCACTAGCAGCATAATACTATCGGCTCTTTGTATAAATAAAACAATAATAATAAATAAAATAATAATAATTTTATTTGTTTAAAAAGAGAGAATAAATTATAATTTCTTTGTTTTTATTTGATGAAGTCAAAATAAATAGAAATTTAAAACCTTCAAAGTAAAGGATTTAATATCCTTATTATATAAAAAAAAGAGACCTCGGCACTGGTCTCGGAAATAAAACAAGAGTTTATTCGTTTAGATCCAAAATCGGAGTGCTTTAATATATTTTTCTTATAATAATGAAACCTAACATAATGCGCACCAATATGCTGCGTCAGTTACATGAGGTTCCCATGCATTCAACGCATCAAATTTCCCGGTGGGAACGATAGCCGACGATTGCGGCTCGTGTGCAACGTATGCACTTTTTATAGGTGGGTCAATGTCTGACCGTGATAACTGCCGCCCCTTTAAATATCTGCGTCCCGCAGATCACTTGTTGAATCAGGGCGATGACCTGGGCTTCCGCTGATGTCATTGACTTTTGAGGTTGGCCTTGACATTGGAACTGGTCTTCGACGGAAGGACAGTCGGAGCTCTGGTATGTTTACTCTCCCGTAAATTCTTCTCCAGAACAGGCAAATGACACCCGCAATCATTACTATTATTATGATCTCTGTGAATATAGAAGAGTTAAGGTTTTTATGTAAGGTGTTAATTAGCTCAATATTCTTGGCACTGAGACGGTGCACAAATTCCAAATTGGGGATCGTCCTTTTGCTGGTAACGTTGGTCAACGCGGGGGGTAGTGCTTGTGGGATGGTAGCAACTCTGCTATGATACGTTTTGTCTTTGATTTGAACAGTTTCATTAGACATCTGTATAAGGTAGGTACCTTCTAAAGGAATAGATGAATTTTTATTTAATATAGTTCCATTAAAGTTCGATAAAAATATCGTATTCTCGCTTATCAGTTCAATTATCTCGTCAGTGTTTGTCTTATAGTCGCAAAGAGCATCGCCGCCTTTAAGTATCCTAGGTAAACATGAGTCCTCTTTTAGTTTTTTTAGGTCACTCTCCCGACATACAGAGCTATTTCCAATGTTAGTACAATGTCCATTCAGTCCGTACGTTTCGTCATGAGTTATGAGGAGTTTTGAGAACTCCAGGTTAATTTGTCGTGTTTCTTTGATTGCCGCACGGGCAGTCACAAGGTGAAAGGTTTTTGGATTGATTTTAGGTAAGGACAATATATAGAGCATCATAGTCCCGTTACAATAGATCGAAGGTTGGCCATACTCGACAGCTTCTATAACATTCTGGTAGGGCAATGTCTCAAGTTCGTTAATGATAGTATTAATTTCCTCTGAATCCAATAGATTACTATTTACAATACCATTTTTAGCCATTTGGCAAGCTCTTATTAATTCGTTTATTCCCTCTTTTAAAATAAGTACCTTGTTGAGTAAGTCCTGGCTAACCTTGTCTGTCTCTCCTTTCTGTATGAAGTTGTTATAACTTTCTATTGCTTTATTTAGTTTGTCCGCAACCTCTTGAGTCGTGTCGAAAAGTTTTCTGTTAATTAGATATTGTCGATTGTTATTTTCCTCAATGTCGGTCTGTCTTTCTAAAAGTTTGTCCCAATCAGTCGCGTCAGGAGAACCGCCTATCCATTTCCAGGCGGTGCCTATCCAATTTATTGACCTAGTCTTCCTAGCCCTTGTGTCCTTTAATTCAGCAAGGCGAGTCTTGATTTGACCTAAGTGGTAGCCTATGATAGACCTACTTTCCCCGTTCTTGATGTACCTGACCATTAATTGTTCCGAATCTCTTAGTAGTATGTCATATTTGGCTAAGTCAATTACATGTACCAACTTGAAATACCCATTTGTTACCCAAGCGTTTCCTTCTTTTATCGTAACCACCGGTGAATTATAAGCGAAAATATGCAGGGTCCACATAGGATTGAAACAAGTTACTAATCTGTAATACATATATCATTAAGGTTTATTAAGTAAAATTTAATTTCTTAAAATCTAAATAATGGAATACAAAATTAATATATTTTTTGGTTATGCACGTATGCAATTAAATTATTCTTTTTACAATTTTATAATTCACTTGTGTAAGTTTTTTTTTTTTTTTATATTGATTTCTTTTTATTTTTGTATATATGTATTTGAATATAATTTCTCTTATTTTTGATGCCGTTGAGTTAGTTCTCCATTAAATTTTCAGGGTAGTCACAGCGGATCGGAGGATTCGTATTCATCCGCTTTGGTTGCAAGGTTAAAATTTCAAGCAACCTACTAGGGTACGAGTGTCGACACCACCGCAATTACGATTAAGTAATTTTTTGTGAACCGGCCCTTTGTTTCGCGAGAACTAAACTCCTAGGCATATTTGTGCATTGTTTCTTTTGTGTTTTAGGTTTTATGTAAGAACCATTCTCCTTTTTTTCTTTTTTTTTTTATTTTTATCTTATTTAGAGGTTAGAGAAAATTCATTTGTAAAAATTATCGAATGTTCTTAAGGTGAGCTTTGTGGATTTTCTTCCCACTCACTGTCGTTATAGTAACTCTATTATCTTTGGCTACAAGTTCTCTCCTATACAGGGTGTCCCGTAACTCAAAGTCAAGCGGGTAACGGGTGATAGGGTAGGTTGTACCTGTTCTGGAAAAAATAAGAAAAAAAATCTATCTCGCTTGCTTAAGTAATAATAGCAGTATTTAGAAAAATAGTGAAAATCGATACCCTAGACCACATTTTTAGGTACTGTGGTCACAAATTTCCGAATTTTGACGTGTTTATTTTTTTTACGTAATTCTAAATAACCATGCTATTGATTTCAATCACAAATTTAAAAATAAATATTGTAAGTTTTGAAAGAAAAATAAAGTTTGACTGAGTCATGTTTCAAAAAAAAATTTTAAGCTAACTTTGACACTTCATAATTAAAAAAAAATGTACTACACTACCTTGGCAAGTTTTTTAAAAAATTGGCGCGTTTCATCAGGATTTCAAAATGGTACAACACTTGCTACTTATTAATTCGTAAAAAATATTTTTCATTTTTTATTTGCAAAAAGGACCTCAGTTCACTTCAATCACTTTTACGAGAATAATGCTTTATTGTACTTAAAAATCAATTTTACCAAGGTGTACGTAACATAAACAGAGGCACTAGAATCAGACACTGTTTGCCATAAGTAAGAGTAAGACAGATCTACATTACGTAATATGGTACGCTACGATCTACGTTCGGTACGCTACGTTTATGGTTTTACTCGCAACATCTCACAATCGTGCGCTTTTGTTACCCTGGACTCGAAAAGTGTTGTGGAAATTATGTTAGTTATTATCTATTAATAGGTACTAAAAACTTCACAAATTTTTACCAACATATCAACTCTGAGAGCGTATAGTTACGAGGGAGCAAACTTTGTATACACGTTGCATATGGTATACGGGTCACGGGTGGTAGTTGTTTTGATTTAAAATTCGATGAGCAATGCTTTTCGGTATTCCAGTGGATCTTTCAATCGCACTGATCAAGAGCTGGGATCACATTCAATTCAATTTAATTTTAAACTCCTTCGTCGTTATGTCGTTGGGGTCTCCCATCTGCAGCGCCGCCATACGAGTACTAAAGGCAATCGTCCTTGCGAGTATGATAGGTGTCCATAGATGAACACCCGGTGGTCATGAGTGACGCCCCACAATTGAGTACCTTTCGATCCACTGGAATACCGAAAAGCATTGCTCATCGAATTTTAAAACAAAACTACTTCCACCCGTACCATCTGCAACGTGTACAAAGTTTGCTACCTCGTGACTAAACGCTCCCAGAGTCGATATTTGCAGAACAATGTTGGGGAAAATATGGAAGTTTTTAGTTCCTATTACTAGATAATAACTGACACAGTTTTTACAACAATAATCGAGTCCAGGGTATCACAAAAGCGCACGATTGTAAGATGTTGCGAGTAAAACCAGAAACGTAGCGTACCGAACGTAGATCGTAGCGTACCATATTACGTAATGTAGATCTGTCTTACTCTTACTTATGGCAAACAGTGTCTGATTCTAGTGCCTCTGTTTATGTTACGTACACCTTGGTAAAATTGATTTTTAAGTACAATAAAGCATTATTCTCGTAAAAGTGATTGAAGTGAACTGAGGTCCTTTTTGCAAATAAAAAATGAAAAATATTTTTTACGAATTAATAAGTAGCAAGTGTTGTACCATTTTGAAATCCTGATGAAACGCGCCAATTTTTTAAAAAACTTGCCAAGGTAGTGTAGTACATTTTTTTTTAATTATGAAGTGTCAAAGTTAGCTTAAATTTTTTTTTTGAAACATGACTCAGTCAAACTTTATTTTTCTTTCAAAACTTACAATATTTATTTTTAAATTTGTGATTGAAATCAATAGCATGGTTATTTAGAATTACGTAAAAAAAATAAACACGTCAAAATTCGGAAATTTGTGACCACAGTACCTAAAAATGTGGTCTAGGGTATTGATTTTCACTATTTTTCTAAATATTGCTATTATTACTTAAGCAAGCGAGATAGATTTTTTTTCTTATTTTTTCCAGAACAGGTACAACCTACCCTATCACCCGTTACCCGCTTGACTTTGAGTTACGGGACACCCTGTATAAAGGCTTGTTTTTACTTTTAATGCCTTTGGTAGCCACATAAACGACTTCACCTTTTTTATACTTCCTTGGAACCACTCTTTTTAAATTTTTCCTAATGTTTCTAGCATTCATGTTTCTTTCTATAATTCCCCTAAGGTCCTTATTAATCTTTGAGCGTATATTTAGAAGGTTCTGATAATTTATTCTCTGTGACCTGTTAAAAAATATATCAGATGGTTTCCTATTTATTACAGAGTGAATAGTATTATTGTAACGGTCCACAGCCACATACACAAGTTCTTTGACACTAAGATCTTTGTGTTCTTCCCTGAGGCATCTGTAAATTTCAAGAACCGTGGAATGAACTCGTTCGATTTGTCCGTTTACTTCACTTCTATGGGAAGGCGTGAGGTAGAGTCTAATTCCAAGGTTTCTAATCATGTTAAGGATAATGGGGCTAAGAAACCCTTTCTCATTGTCGGTAACAAGGATAAGAGGAGCTGTGAAAAAGTGTAGTATTTTAATTATTTTTGACCTAATACTAATAGTGGATCTATCTTTAAGGTAGAAAAATTTCGAAAATTTGGAAAACTTGTCTATGACGGTTATGAATTTTTCGTTCTGAATTTCCATTATATCCATGTGGATTATCTCACATGGATACTTTGGAATGGGAGTTGCTTGCAATTCGGGGTTATTTGGATGTCTGTCGTACTTGTTGCGGTTACAAATATCACATGAGGCAGCATACCTCTTTATGCTTGCCATCATTTGGGGGAAATAGAATTTCTCTAGTATTTGCTCCTTATTCTCTTTTGGAGCTCGGTGAGCCCTTCGGTGCTCGTTTTCAATTATTGAAAACTTTCGCTCCTCATTTGCTACGTCCTCGACCAGCCTTTGCGTCACTCTAATCTTATATTTTGTGAAATTTTCAAGATAGACGGTCTGTAACATCCAGAGGTATTCTTCTGGAATTTTAACGCCGTTAACTACGTTTGGGTTGAGTTTTTCTCTCAACGCTTCCCTTAACCTTGTCTGGTCTAGGTTTTTGGAGGAAATAACATGGCGATGGAAACCAGGGTGTGGCTCTTCATGGAGAAAAATGTCAAGACGTGCTGTTCTGAACACCAATTGGTTTCTAAAGACATTCAGTGGAACCTCAACATGCGGTATTAAATCTGTGCTATCCTGGTTAGCACTATGCATGGTTTGAGATTCCTCACTATCAAGCGATAATTCTCGTAACCCTTCTTCAGCACTGCATGTTCGTAAATTGTCCGTCATGTCAGTCTGTCTTTCATCTGTCGTCTCGGCGCGACTGTCGTCCGCTGTTTCTGTTCGGCTGTCATCCGCCGTTTCAGTGCTAGAAGAAGAAGGGCCTGAACCTGAAAGTTGATGAACTTCTGTCCTGAGTCGTGACAGAGCATCAGCCACGAAGTTTGATTTACCTGGAGTGTAAATCAACTCGTAGTTATACTCTTCGATACGAGATTTCCAACGCTTTAGTTTGGCGTTGTAATTCCTGTTACTCAACGTATAAGTTAGGGGCTGGTGATCAGTGAAAATTTTAATTTTTTTCGCTCCATACAGATAGTTCCTGAGATTATGTAATGCCCAAACAATGGCACGAAGTTCTTTCTCGTTTGTAGCATAATCTTCTTCCGTTCTACTTAAAGAACGGGAGATAAATGAGATGGGCCTATCTTTGCCGGGTTCTCCCTGAGATAGGACAGCACCGATCGCGTAATCGGATGCATCGGTTGTAAGATTAAAGGGCTTGTCAAAGTCAGGGAAGGCCAATACCTCCGCTGACGTTAACAATTGCTTCAGGTTTTCGAAGGCTTTCAATCCTTCGTCGTCAAGTTGTACTCCTACCTTCTTTGACTCGTTAGCTCTTACCTGTGACAGTTCTCCCCGGGTCATATTTGTAAGTGGTTTTGCGATTTTGGCATAATCTTTAATAAAACGCCTGTAATATGACGTAAGACCCAGGAAACTCTTGAGTTCCTTCAAGGTGTTTGGCGGAAGGATGGCTTTGATAGCCTTCACCTTGTCTGGGTTAGGGAGGATACCATCGGATGTCACCAAAAACCCTAAGAATTCAACGCTTACGTCTAGGAAGTGGGTTTTTTCAAGGTTAACCTTCAGACCAGCTTCCTGGAGTTTCGAGAAGATTGTCTCGATATCCCTTAAATGATCTTCCACTGTCCTACTATAGATGATGATGTCATCGATATAGACATAGCAGATCTTACCGATTAATTCTTTAAGGACATCGTCTATCATCCGTTGGAAAATGGCGGGGGCATTTTTCAACCCGAAAGGTAACCTCAGGAACTCAAACTTCCCATTCATAGTAGAGAAGGCGGTTTTTGGGATATCCCTTTCGTTCATGGCAATCTGGTGGAACCCTGACGTTAGGTCTAATGTGGTGAAGAACCTAGCATCGCCGAGACTGGCGAGCGTGCTGTTAATATCCGGTATAGGATAAGTATCAGATATTGTAACGGCGTTTAGCCGTTTAAAATCTATGACCATCCTGTATTGTTTCTCTCCATTTGGTTTATCCTTTTTAGGCACAACCCAAATGGGAGAATTGTATGGGCTTTTTGAAGGTCGTATTATCTTTTCTGCCAGCAGTTCGTTAACCTGTCTTTCCACTTCTTTCCGCATACAAGCAGGGTACGGATAGCTCTTCGTATAGATTGGAGTATCCGTAGTTGTTTTTATCTCTGCCCTTACATTGGTTTTGACTTTGTCATTATTGACTGGGCCGAAAAGGCTTTCAAATTTGGAGCACAGAAATTCGAGTTTCAACTTGGAAGATTCAGAGACGTTCTTGTTTAATATTACTAAATTATTTACCACATCGGACCGTTTGTTTTTTAAGGGGATTGTTATTTTCGAGTTAATGGTCAACTCATTCTTTTCCCTATTTATAATTGCCTTCAACTCCTTAAGAGTATCATCTCCTATAATTCCATCAAAGGAAGTCAGGCTAGGAAGAATAAAAAAAGTTACATCTAGGTTACAACCGACAAAAGCAAAGAATTTGCCGCATATTTTATTTTTTACTAGAATCTCCCCTGCAGGACTACTGATGTAAAATGGGGTTTCAACTAGTTGAGGTGCTGGTGCCAAATTTGATTTTATGAAATTTTTATTAGCACCAGTATCAACGAGAAAATGTAACATCTTCCCGTCCCGCGTACCATATTCTATGTATGGTACGCTGGAAAAGAGGCGCCTATCATAAAATTTCCCTCTGAGGCCGCCGCTGCCGGTGCTTCAGAACAACTTGGTTCTTCCGTTTCTGTAACATCTTGGGCAGCTGCAACCATGTGGTTGAATCGTTGCTGTTTTCTTGGATAGTTTTCGGAATCAGATTCCCTTTTGAAAGGGTTATTGGGTCGATTCATGTAATTGACATTTTTTGTCTGCACAGACCCCAGTTCCATTTTTACAGGAGGTTTTGGGCCTGTTGGATATTGGTATTGTTTCGAATTGTAACTAGGACCCCATGTGTTCGAAAATTGTTTTGATTGAGTGGAAAATCTGTTCGGGTATCTGTTCGCGTTCCTACTTGGCAAGGGAGGTTTTCTGTCTGTGCCAAAATCATATGGCACGGGCGCGGAAACCACATTTGGTGCCCGTACATGTACCGAATTATTCCGCAGATTCACATTCTGCATGTCGAGGCATATGGTATATGCCTCAGGGAGGGATTTTGGTTTTTGTATCATTAAAAGCCGTGAAAATTCTCCGCTTAGACCCCGGATGAAAACGTCCAAGGCCCTGTCGCGATATGTTCCTACAAGAGCGTCAGCTGTCTCGGACGAGTACGACTCAGTGCGAATTTTATTTATTATTAGTGAGAATTGATGGTTCACATTTGCGTAAAAGTCATCGATTCTAGAGCTACCCTGTCTCAACTGATTGAGTTGATGCTCCAGGGTTCGAATATCTCTTTTGTCGGCATAGTGAAGCGACAATATCTTTTTCATCTCCGTCCAGTCGTTATCAAATATATTATACGATACTAGGGCGGAGTCGGCCTTGCCGCGAATTTTTTGTCTTATATGTTGGAGGATTGCCCTGTACAAGGGCTTGGTGCGGACTATCTCATAGTCTTTCAGCATCGTCTCCACACAATGTACCCATGAGACGTATTGGACGGGGTTCCCGTCGAATACCTGAATCTCTTTGACAGGGTCCGGGAGCTTAGAAATTTCTCTAAGCTCTAATTCTGTATTCGGCCCTCGAAGGGGTCGAACAGCTATTGAGGGTTCTGTAGTAATTCTTTCGGCTGAGTTTCTTGCCTCGATTTGTTTGATTTTATTCTCAATAGAACCCAACTGCCCGATAACGGTTTCTATTGTCTGCCTA
The DNA here is from genome assembly GCA_929447395.1 of Epistrophe grossulariae. Taxonomy (NCBI): domain Eukaryota; kingdom Metazoa; phylum Arthropoda; class Insecta; order Diptera; family Syrphidae; genus Epistrophe; species Epistrophe grossulariae. The sequence continues at coordinate 48,036,634 of OV839568.1, forward strand.
CCCCCGGATTGTTCTAGTAAGACAATCCGTGTCTCGAACCCCCTCAACTGATCCAGGACAGAGTTAACTGCCCCGGTCAGTTGTGTTACAGAGATTTGGAGTTCCTCCATTTCTTTTATTCTAAGAGTGGTACCAGGAAATAGTGTTATAAATTATTTCGTAAACCTTATTTTTATAGTTCTTCTTCAAATTTTTATTTTTTTCTTTTTATGAAGATTTGCACAATTATAATTAGAATTATTAATGTTTTATTTTAGGTTATTATTAATAAGTTATTAATATACTGGTAATAAGTCTTTACTTTCTTTTTTGAAAATTGAAAAATTTTAATTAAAGTTGTTAAGGTATGTGTGAGATATAATTAATATACTAGTAATGTCTTTTTACTTTCTTTTTTTTAAAAATTGAAAAAATTTTCCTTAAAGTTGTTAAGGTATGTATGAAACATAATTTTCCTTCTTTTAATAATTAGATATTTTCTTTTCAGTAATACATATATGTAGTTTTATCTTACATTAAAATAAACAGCATCATCAGGAAATTCTCTTTTAAAGTTGATCAGGAAATTCTCTCTTAGAGTTGATAGGCACTGCACTCGGTTAGATTCATAGATGAATATCAGTGTCGCCACAATAGTATCACTTCCTATCACCAATATAGCAGTTTTTTGTGTTTTGATTAAAATTTTATAAATAATTGGTCAGGAGCACTTGTTTCACCACGACAGTAATTTATCACTTTTTCTTTTTTGGGGAAGGCTTAAATTAAATTCCGTGTTTTTTGTATGTTAATTAAATTTTTTTTTTTTTTTTTTTTCGAATAATCGATCAGGAGCATTTGTTACACCACGATAGTAATTTATCACTTTTTCTTTTTGGGGAAGGCTTAGATTAAATTTCGTGACTTGTCTCTCGGGTTTTTTTTATTATTGCAAAACACTCCACTACGTTACAAGGACAGTGGGTCCCTGCTCGGGCGCCAGTAAAGGATTTAATATCCTTATTATATAAAAAAAAGAGACCTCGGCACTGGTCTCGGAAATAAAACAAGAGTTTATTCGTTTAGATCCAAAATCGGAGTGCTTTAATATATTTTTCTTATAATAATGAAACCTAACATAATGCGCACCAATATGCTGCGTCAGTTACATGAGGTTCCCATGCATTCAACGCATCAAATTTCCCGGTGGGAACGATAGCCGACGATTGCGGCTCGTGTGCAACGTATGCACTTTTTATAGGTGGGTCAATGTCTGACCGTGATAACTTCAACTTTGAATTCATTTTGAATTCATTGATTTAAAGTCAATAATTTGAAGACTTTGAGTAAATGTAGTGACGATTGAATTTAACTTTGGAGATCAAGTAACACAAGTTTTCAAAATATAGATTAATTGTTGGAGCGCTTCTTATCATACTTTTAGGCGTTATTATTAAGTGGTCATCTGTTTTCCCGTCATCAGCAAGAGTTTTCCGAGATATTCACTTTGAAAAATTAAAAAAAAAAAAACATAGTTTTGTTGCTGCCTATTTTTAGAAGTTCGTTTCCCAGCCTATGTCACTTTAAAGCAGAGATGTTTTTAACGGGCTACTGCTTCTTGCGAGGAATTGACAAATCCTCCAAGAGTATTTCTTGTTATGAAAAAATGCTTCTCATCTAAGCCGTTCGGAGTCGGTAGAAAATTGTAGATCCCCCCCATTCCTGCCAATAACACGCACACAGGAATGGTTGAGAGTTGTAATTCACTAGCCCCTGGTTCTACAAGAATTTTCGCGCCATCTAAATTATTATTATTTATTTTTAGAAGCTGACCAGAAATGTGGAAATTCAGCATGAGCATGACTTAAAAACGTCAAAACCAATTTGCTTTAAATTTGGTGCATAGTATTTTTATGAGATTCCCTTGAGGGAAAATTCGAATAATTCCTCACAAATGCCTTGATTGACGTGAGTTTGCATTATTTTAAGATACAAAATAACTATACCAGCTGTCAAAAAGTTATTTTTAGTATTTTTGGAAAATCTTATTTTTCTCAAAAATGTCTCCACATATTATTTAATTATTATTATTATAACTTTATTGATACATAAATAAATTAAAATATCAATAAACAAAATTTAAGCTCTACCTACCAGGGCTTTGAGCTAACATATTATTATATTATGGTGAAAGGTTTTTTTGTACGGGAAAATGGTTATTTTTGGCACCTCCAATAGAACCTTTTTTATTTTTTTTTATTTTTTATTTTTTTTAATTTTTTATTTTTTTTTATTTTTTATTTTTTTTATTTTTTATTTTTTTTTATTTTTATTTTTTTTATTTTTTATTTTTTTATTTTTTATTTTTTTTATTTTTTATTTTTTTTTATTTTATTTCATTTTTTTTTATTTTTTTTTTATTTTTTTTTATTTTTTTTTCGAAAACGTATCGTTTTGGATCAATGTTTTTGTGGACAATATTTTGAAAAGTTTAAATAGCATTGTGTATCAAAACCTACAAAAAAATTTGTTTTGGATTTAAAAAAAAAATTATTTTTTCTTTTTGACAACTGAAAATGTTTTTCGAATATAACTTGATCGGTTTTTATTAAACTAGGTTTTTAACATTAACAACAAATTTTTTGGAAATACAAAAAAATTTTTAATAATTTTAGTTTGATGTTTCAAAAATTAGTAGGTACTAAAATATTTTTTTTTTTTAATTTATCTTAAATTTCATCAATTTATATTCTAAATTACCAATTTTTATCAAAAAATTTTGTTTAAAAATCTCTGCAATGATTTTTTAAAATTTCTTTGTTGAAAAAAAAAAATTAAAAAATTTAAAAAAATTAAAAAAATCAGGTAGCGCGTTTGTGTTAAAATAATTTCAGATAATTTCTAATTATATTTTTTGGTATGTATATTTTTTTTTATATATTTTTTTTTATATATTCTAACAATTTTTCAGTTCATGCAAGCATATATGCAACACAATGCTATTTTATTTCATTTTCAACTCACATAATAATGGTTTAAACTTTACTACCTTTTTAGTAGGTTGCATAAATTATACAGGCTAATTTTTTTTTTCACAATTAAATTATTTGTACCCAAATATTGGCTAACGCTTTTTAAGCCATTAATACACGAATAAAAATAAAAAAGGTCCTAAATGGTTTCCTTGAGGAACGCCGGAAATTAAATTTTTTTTAAATAAACAAACGTTGAGATCTGCAACATAAGTATGACTCCAGCTAATTTAAAAAAAATTTGGGAGCTGAATGATCACTAGGTTTTTCACCAGTAAGCTAAGAATCACGCAGTCGAATTCTTTGAAAAATCCAAATATAAAATATGAGTGTGAAATTCAGTTTGGTTTTTGACAATAACATCAAATACTTAAGAGATATCTATTGAGCCGTTTAGCCGTTTACAACTTAGTTTGAATTTCTCTTGTAACAAATAAGTAAATCTTAATTTTAATTTTTATTTGATAAAAATTTAATAATTAATTATATTTATCCAATTTTTTTTTTTATTTTAACTAACATATTTTGTTTTTTCTTTTCTTTCTAGGTAAGTGTCTCTACAAACTTGTAAGTTTAAATGAATTCATCAATATAATAAAACGACAAACACGAATTTTGGGGTACCATTTACGCGGTCTACAAAAGCCGAAAGTATATAAATTATATATCGATGGAAAGGTTTTTTTGCACAGAAGTGCACAAAGCAAAAATTTATTAAATAATTTTACCACAAAGACTAAAAAACAATAAAGTAAAATTGCATTATAAGTGCGAGGAGAGCGAGAGCCAGAGCGAGACCGAGTAATTGTTCAGAAAACTTATTATATTTTCGTTAAATGCAATGGTTCGTGCATTTAATATATATTCGTTAAGATGGTTAGTGAATTCGAGTGAGGTATTTTTGTGGGAAGAATTTTATTTCAAAGGATTTTTTTCTGTTCTGTTGTGTTGGATTTTCGATCATTGGTCGATTTAATGCGAGAAGCATAAATTATGTATAGTTGTAGGTATATTGGTTTTGCATGGAAATATTCTCTCGCTCATTGAGTGTTGTTTTTTAAATTGAAATAAAATGTGAGCAAAAAAGGAAGAATGCTTTCAATTTGTAGATGTAGTGTGAGGGATGTTTAAGCTGAGGCGTGGAACGTATGGAATGTATTCGACGAGTTTTGTTTTCGGTATAAATTTAATTGGTCTTTATGACTACTTCCGGGATGGTCTTGGGACCAGTGGTTCTGGGATCGGCTAAACCCAACCCGGCAGCGTTCAGTGCTGCAGAAAATAATAATAAGTAGCTCATATAAAAAAACTAGCTCAGTTTTTCTCCACGCTCAAGACTGCTTTTAAACGATGGAATTATTCTTGCGATTTTTTACTTAATGTAAAGTTTTCTAGAATTTCATGTGAATTACAATAAAGTTTCTAGAAGTTGTTTTTCAATTAGACGATAATGTTATTAGCACTCGAGTTTCGGGGGCTGGACGTACTAGTATAACTAAATACATGTTTATGTACATTGGGGAACAATTAATTCTTACACTAAGTTCTTATTTTATTAAGCTAAGAGTTAAGAACATTAAAAACTTACTCAAGGTTTTTTGTTTACTCTTAGGAAAAATATTGTTTACCAAAACAGAACGAATTTAAATATTCTGACTCCTTTAAAAATTTAATTCTTCGTGTTTTAAGCTAACTAGGCAGTTCTTAATTTGAATTCCCCATATTTTACTATGTAAATACCCAATTTCTCATCAATTTTATTTATAAAAGTCCTGGAAAGAGTGTTGTAAAAAATCGCCTCAAAAATAAAATTCTCTATTAAACACGCAACCATAGTCCAGATAAATTTAAACTTATACACTTAAACAGACAATCAAAAGTAAGAAATGTAAAACACTATTTACAAATATTTTCCAATTTTCAAAAGTTTAAACACTCCTATACAAATCATTTAACATTTCATAAATATTTTATCACTTTGCAATAAAAAATAAGAAAACAAAATACTTAACCAATATATCATTTTTGATGGATGCCAAGCTTTTATAGGTATTCACTCAGAGAATTCTGTAAATTCCACCATTTGTTACCCTTAATCGAACATTCATCCACTTTCCAATTCCATTCACACGTTTCACGCATCATTGAACTTTCAAATTCCAATAATTCAAACCGAAGTCCTAAATTGTGTATTAATGGTCCTTAAACAGCAATAAATTTAATTTCAAATGTTGCTCTATCGCATTCTAGTTTCTCATGTCTATTTATAAGTTTCGATCCTTGTGTTAACTTGACAACTTGTTATCAGGTTTGTAAATATTTCCCCATCCAAAAACTAAACAAAAATAAAAATAAAAAAACAAAGTGGGCGGATTGAATAATCTGGGGCAACCACAGAATAGAAGCCTCTCGATTCAAATTAACCTCCACAAAAGTGTTGATCTTCTTCAATTCAACCTACGCGCCTACGGAAGAAGAACGAAACTTATAAATTTATGAAAGCACGACACGCACATGTCAGATGACACAGGCAAGTGAAATTGGCTTAGTAAACTCAGTTTCTGAAGTTTTTAGAGAGTGCTACTCGTAGCGAATAGTGTAGTTCTGCACCAACCACTTCTACCTTCAACCAATAAATAATTACTTCCGGTTGTGTTATGTTAAGGAATTCATTGTCGTCCTGTGGAGATTGGAAGAAAAACAACAAAACAAAATTAAAAATAGAAAAAAAAAAAAAAAAAACAAACAGAAGCCCAAGAGTGTTTACAAATATACAAGATTTTTATGGTGGTCTTCCTGGTTCTTCCAAGGAGTAAACACAAGCTCAAAATTATACCCACTTTTTTTTTCTTCCTCCATCCTCCATTGTGAATATGTAATTTGTTTGCAATTCACCGCATCAAAAGGACACCAATGGAAGAGTAGGTGTGTGCTATATTCCTTCGAGATTGCTTGTTGACCGAAACTGCCATTTTATTGCTCTAGGAACTTACGACAGATATCCTCTCTCTCTATATAGCTCTCTGTAGACACTTGCAGTTTCTGCAGAAAATTACTGCATTGTCACCCACCCTCCCCCCTTAAACACCCTCTGTGAGGCAAGCACTTGTTCAAGTGGTTGATGAGAATGAAGCTTGAGTTGATTAAAGTAAGAGAGACAAAAAAAACGACAGAAAAAATATTACGTATACGCCTAGATGACCCACAAATCGCTTTTTTTTTTTTTTTTTTTCCTTTTCTTCTGTTCTATGAAAGATGTCGCCATTACGTAATGGTTTTGGTTGTTGGTTTCTTTTTCTTTTTTTCTTTTACTTCTTCTTTTCATTTCTGTTTGTTAAAGAAAACTTAAATAGTTAATGGCATTCTTGGATACCTTGAGAATTGAAAGGGAAATTACGGCTTTTATATATGTATGTGCAAAAAGGTGTATGTGAGGAACTGGAGACGGACGTGAAAAAAAAAAATTAGAATATATATTAGATTTGATTGCTGTACAAGTGCCATTAGTTAAACGAAATGTATTTATAGTTTAGGTGCTTAATCGTTGTTTAATGCTAAAAATGAGCACACAAATTCAGTTCGTGTTTGAAGTATTTTTGTTTTGGAGTTTGAGATAGGATGATGATTTTTTTTTGTTGTTATGAATTATAGGTTTGTCTTCCTTTTCTTTTATTTTTAATTTGATTATGTTTTTTTTTTTTTTATTTGCACCCATTTGTGTTTGTCAAAGTTTTTTGTATTGTGTTTTAAAAATAATTTCTATTTACTATCTATTGTCCTTTCCTTCATACTAATATCATTAAGGAGACAATTTTCTATTATTATTCGTACGGTTGTTGTTGTAGTTTACTTTTATTTGACATCAGAGCTAACGCAATTTTCTGTAGGAAAAAAAATAGTTGCTGGAAATACGCAAGGCTTCATTTCAAAATTGTGAACTTACAGATTATTACAGATGGTAATGCAGATGCATTTTTAAACCTCTGAAATAGGGTTCTGTTTATCATATCAAAATTAAAAGTAAAAAAATTCCTTTTGAATTTTCCTTCTATAGGGAACCACACAAAAATGCTCTGTACCAAATTTGAAGTAAATCGGTTCACTCGTTAGACTCTAGCTCAAATTACAGGGGGCTTATTATGTAAAACGATAATCGTAAGTAATACCGCGTATTCGTTAAGTTGCGATTACGAGTAACGAGACTCGTTAATAAAAACGAAACTCGTTTTATATTAACGAGTGACATTTGTTTTCGTTTCGCTTTCGTTTTGGATTTGTTGTCATTTGTTAAAATTGTGTTTTTGTTTGGTCCACGGTTGTTTTGATTGAAATTAAAAAATATGAGAAAAAGTAGTAAATAAAAGTGTGAAAAACAAAAAAAATAAGACCTTTTTATATATATAGGCCTCCAACTAATGCCAAACAATTGGATTTTCTTGTGTCTTTTATGGAAACCAATCCAAGCATTGCCAAAAACTATTTGCCGACGAGCCAAGCCAAGGCGAAGTCAAAAATGCTTTGGAACGCTTTAACCGATTAATCTCTTCCAAAACATATTCAAACGCTTCCTTGCTAAGGCGGAAAAGTTGCTTGAACCTTGAAAATATTTTACGTGTTTTCCTTGAATACAATGTTGGAAGGACTAAACTTTACTTACGTAGAACTAGGAAAGCTCATAGGGTTCGATGAATACCTAATAAGTCTTCTTGTTACTCGCGTTTCTTCTTCAGTTGGAAATTCATCTTCGCTTGCAAAAAAGTATTCGGAATTGAAAAACATTTTTTTTGAGTAATGCAAATAAAATTGTATAAACACTTGTATTATGACATTTGCTAATAGGTGTGAAGTTTGTTGCGCTTTGAAAAAAATGTTATTTTTCATTTTTGTTTGGCAATATTTCCTTGATTGCATTTTCGTTTATCATAATCGCTTTACACCGTGACTATCGTTTCCCTAGGTTTCGTTTCGTATTTCATAATAAGGGCCCAGTAGATGCACGGACGCACAAATGTACGAACCGACCTCATTGGACAAACAATTCGTACAATTTAATTTGCAATGTTGATCGGTTTCAATGAATTAATTGTTCAATAATTTGAATAATAATTGGATTTATTGCAATTTTTAAAGTTGAAATTTTTATAGATTTCAAGGTGCTTCTTCAAATAATCACGTTGCCATATCTTTTTGTTTAGCTAATATCTCTTTCCCGATTAACATAAAAAAATAAAACATACATTGATTAGAATTCCCTTCATAAAATGTTCATAACTTTTTTTTCGTAGGATTAATAGTTTTATGGTCTTATTTATAAACGTTGTCTACTTTAGACAACTGTCCAACTTTGGAAAATGTGTTCAAAAACCTCCTTTATTGTTGTCTTATAGCTACTTAACTTAGACACAAGAGTAGATTGTCTTTACCGTGAATAATGTGATATTAATTTTTATTAAATAAAGCATATTTCCACCAATTTGATAGTTAAACAGTGTCTAATAAGACAAAAATCTAATAAACACGACTGTTAGTGTATAACCGCCAAAAATTATACTTCTACACTTGGTGAATTTCCACACCAAAATGAGGTAGAACATGTGGCGATTGTTTTGTTGTTGTGGTAATCTAGTATGTCTTATCCACATGTTTATAAAATTTAATAATTTAAATAATTCTCTTTTGATTAGCTCCACTGATGAACCATTTTCTGTGGTTTCATCGTCTTCAGCACCTATCGAAACCTTACAGATAAGGTTATCCGCATCGGTTCAATCACCTTCTTCTTCAATTTTGTACTTATGTTTTTGTATAGAAATCTATATACAAAGCCTATGTACCATTTATTCACCTCATGATGGTGTGAAAATGTTGTTTTTTTTCGTCAATACAAGTAATGGAGTATACTTTCAGGCGATTGTGCGCTGAAACTATAATATTATGTATTGTATATCTTACGACAAAAGATTGAAAATAAAATGAAGAAGGTAGGTAGGTAGGTAGAAATGGCGGTCACGAGCCACCTAGCTCATTGACCCAATTACCGCTAGAGTGCGCCGTTTTGATACTATAACTTGTTGGACCTGTGGATGGAAATGGTTTGGATTACCTGAGTCTCGCAGCAACATGCCACACTGATCAGATTGTCAGTTGGCTCAGAGACGTAAGAGGTTTGATCCCTAAGAACGATCGTCTTGTCCTAGGAAAGATGTACAGTGGCTACTGAGGTTTATCCTAGAGCCAGTGCGTTTCGTTGAGGAAGGAGATCAAATCTTTGATTTTCATCTCAGAAAATTCGTTTAGGTCACTAAAATGTAGAAAATTTGATCAAGTTTATTTCATCTTTTTAATTTCTTCATAGTAAAATAAGTCGGAAGGGAGTTACTATGCGTTTTTTATTTTATTTTTTAGCTAGTACATCAGTGGAAGTCCGAATAAAACGTTTACCCTTATTGCGTTAGGCTTTTTAGTAAAACGCCAGTAAAACGACAAGGCTCTAAAAGCGGCAGTTGGAGTTTTAGTAAAACGACTATTGTTTTAATGGTTAGAGGGGTGAATAGAGAAAAGAACGGTAAAGGTTTAGTTTTACTTAAACGCAGATTAACGCTTTTGGAGCCGTGTCGTTTTACTGGCGTTTTATTGAAACGCCGAACGCAATAAGGGTGGCTATAATCACTATTATATCCACTTTTAAGCCGTTGGTATGTGTTTCAAAATTAGCTGTCACCAAAATGTTAAATTATTTGAAAAAAAAAAAAAAAAAAAAAAAATAATTTGGTAATAGAAATTAAAAGGGTTGAAATCAGCATTTATTTGAATTTAATTTAAGGGATGTATTTGAAAAATATTTTCTGTTTTATTTGAAGTTCAATTAGAGTGAGTAGCGTTTAGTAACTGTTAAAAGATTGAAATGACAAAAAAGAAAAAATGTCAGTGTTTTTCTAATAGTTTTGGTTCCATACAATAAGACTTCCTTTTGTTTCTATAGTAGTGGTAAATAATATTTTTAAAAACATCACGTAACTTGAGTTATAAAAACAACTAATAATGTTTTTAAATAATTTGAATTTGAACACAAGGCGAAAATCGTAACTCGATCAGATGGTTTTTCGTTTATGCTGGATTTACACGAGCGACTGCCCCAAAATAATGAAAGACATTTATTAAAAATAATTCAAAAAAGTATGAAGAAAATTATTCTTGCAATATTTATATGACGCCGACGTGAGGCCAGTGTCTGGATTAAACGTCAGAAACACTGCTTGTCAGTTTTTGTGGCAACCAAATCTGCCATGACGAATAAAATGGCAGATTTTAGACCATTAACACGATGAAGTTATAAATCTTATATACACTTGTCAGTCGTCTAAATCTGCCATTAGTGTTTTGGTTGGGAATGAAATTTGGGCAATTTTTGCTTAAACTCTCTTTTCACTTTCATATTTCGACATTTAATAGAATAAGAATATAGTAACCATTTTGGAATGGAATTTGACACTTTTACTTGACTGATGAGGGACGAACTTTTAACGTGTATTGAGTATTTTGTTCCAAAATGCCACCGCAATGCGCTTAATTTCCTAGGCAAAAAGTAAAATATTAATTTTTTTTGAGTTTTCCATTTACATCGTAACCATCCTGCAATAGTAATTATCACTCTTAACTGACAGATAAGGTACGAACTGTATAATTATCTTGCTTTTATTTAATACATTTTTAATGTGAACTGCCTCCAGTATTTACAAATAGCGTTTTCGATTCGACAGCTCTTCTTCTTCTGAATAGAATAGAAAACGCATCTAGATTGAAATTAGGAACCAAATCTAGAAGCGTTTATACGTTTACACAGATAACACGTCAATGCGTCTGACACTTAGTCCAGTCAATGAAGCCTTTGACTCGGAAAAAATCGCCGGAAAGCTGGATTTTGGTATATAGCTTCCTCATTGTATTCTTAAGAAATTGTCAAAAGTCCCCATCGATATGACCGCCGCTAACAATTTTACGGGGGGTTGAAGGCCCCCCAAAATGGTTTTTCAAGAATAACTCCCAAACGGTAAGTTATACAAAAAAAGTGTCAATTTGTAGCTTGGAATATTTCCTACAAAAACGTAGAAAATACTTTTTTCATACAAATAACGGTTTTTGAAATAAACCAATCAGAAGAGTTAAGGGTTTTACTTTTCTATGTATGTAGTTGGGCGACTTAATTCGTAAAATTGACAATTTCTTAAGAACACAATGAGGAAGCTATATACCAAAATCCAGCTTTCCGGCGATTATTTCCGAATTTAGCTATTTTTTTCGCTTCATTGACTGGACTAACTAGCTTAATTTTCCAAAACCAACACATTTTGGTTCTAGTGAAAATAAATCATTAACATTGAAAAACATCAACGAACGCATTCAAAGTCTGCCAACCTTCAATATAAAATATTTTTCTGTAATCCTATTGATTGTCAAACAATTCCAGACACTCCAAAATTTTATCTCAACTATTATAAAAACGACTAAGCTGTTTCGTTCAACGACCAGACAGAGAGACGGAATTGCAAGAAAAACTTTCTTTTCTTAATAAATTACATTAAACTGTTTTTCACACCAAATTGGATTAAATTATTATTTTTTGGATGAGATCTTGGTTATACCTTCGGCTTTCTTTTCATTGCAACGAACAGTGACCAAAAAAGCCGAAGAAATAACCAAGATCTCATCCAAAAAATAATATTTTTTTTCACACCTTCATATTATGAATATTGAAGGTTTGAACGAAACCATCATATCGCAACCTTAGAATGAAAGTGACCTAACTAAAAAATTGAGCATATTTTTTCATCCTAGTTTAAGAGTTTATTTCGCTTTGACTGACCTTTAGTCAGTTTATTGAAAAATCTGAAGTTACAGAAATTTTGAGTTAGGTCACTTTCATTCTAAGGGTGCGATATTATGAGGGTGCGAAAAACTTTGTAGCCTTTACTGCGACTATGTTACTATACAAAAATCCCTTTAAAAAAAATACATTTGTGAATCTAATTTGTTAGTAAAAAAAACACCTACTACGAGAGTACTAATAGTGTGACATACTTAAAAAAAAAAATGTATATTAAAAGCAGTCCATCCTCCTTATTTTCGACTTAAAGAGCTTTCTTTGTTGTTTTTCTTACACAATGTACCCAACCTATTACAGATAGCTAAGAATGAGAATGGTTAACATAGAAAACAGATTATAATACACAATCCCCGTTGATCAAAAAAATACGCCCCACTTGAGGAAAAGCCATCAGCCCTGTTTTTTTTTATTATTTTTGTAAATGAATGAATATATTTCGCCTGAAATGTTGTCATTATGAAAAAAAGTTTAAAAAAAAGGGGGAAATGACGATGAAAAAGGTTGCACGATACACGTACTCGTATTAGGGTTTTTAAGTTTACTCATAATATGTAAAGTCCCTGATATTTTTAGCATTAAGTATTAATTGGTTCACGTGTTTTAATATAACCCCTTTATCAAAAACATCACAGGTTATTTAAATATAAATAAATTAGAAGCACGCCAAGGCGTGAAGAAAGAGGACCTTACAGTGACTTACCCTCTTATCAGTAATTGCTAGTTTTTAGTTGGCGGGTTAGTGAAAATGATAATCTACCTAACTTTCATAGATATTTTCTCCGCAAACACAGAATTTTAGATTGTATTACAAAATAATGGAACAGAGAATTTCTAAAACAGAATTCCATAAAAATATAGAAGACCTTCAAAACTTTTCAACAAAAAAATATAAATAAATAAGAACTTCGAAAAACATGGAAGTTTTGCTATTTAAAGAAAACCTAAAGTTATACAATTTAACTCCCCAATTAAGCTTTAAAGGTCAAAGTTCATCTTTATTGAATATCAAAACCTATAGATTCTCTTTTTTTTAATATTTTTAGCAATAAAGTTTTGTTTGCTTGTGGCTATGTGTATATTTTTTTTTTTCTGAATTTCTTCAAAAAAGTTTTCAAAAAGTATATTGATGTGTTTTTTTTCTATCCACGTAAAAATAAAATAAACAAACACTTCAAAACACTTCCTTGAAAAATAGTAATGGTGCCTTCAAGTCTTGGTATATATTTTATCCGAAAATATTCAGCAGGGATTTAACCTTATATACACATGCTCATCAATCCTTATACCTCAACCCATTTTTGGTGTTAAATCGAACTGAACAAAAAAAAGATGTGTCCTATCGACCGATGACGACGACACAAGGTCTGATATTCGCTTAGCTCAATTTATATGTGTAACTTATAATATAAAGAGTCTATCCTTGGAATGTATTGTCTCTCTCACACGACTCCCAACTACATATACTGATGTCAACAAACGAATTGAGGTCAATTACCTAACTTTGGCCAGATATGTATGTATGTTTGTTACCCTAAAACTGACCAAAGGGAATATAATCATCATCATCATCATCATCGTCATCGTCATATTGAATGAATGAGACATCAAAAACAACATTTCATTTTGCTTACATATATAATTTACATGACCAGACCAAATCGTCTCTAATTATATTGGCACTTAGTTTGACCATAATTTGTGCAGAGTGTGTATAGTGTACGACTATGAACATAATACCTATCGATTCTTGTATAAATCTCTATCCTGCCAGAGAACGTGCATTGTAATCTCTTCGGGATATCTATCGATGCCTATAGTTGTGTGGCATCTGATGCAGATTTTTGAATGTTCCTTCTCTAGAATTGGCAATTGAAATTGAAGCACCTACACTGCTTGTACCACATATAGAGCAATTGAATGGAACAGGTTGTTCCAGAGAAATCAATTATTGTGGAGAAGAAATTTTTTTTATTAATTTTATTTAAACAACCAGTTTTACAGTTAACCAATTAAAGGCACCCCAAATATATGTATTAAAAAAAAAGTTGGTAGCGCAAAACTAAGACCTAAAAACCTACAACTATCAATCCAGTTTGCATGTTTTTACAAGTCTGCTGTGATTTAGTAATGTCTGCTATCTCAGACTGTAAATTGTTACGTCTGCTATCTCAGACTGTAAGTTGTGACTTCTGCCATCTCAGACTGTATTTTGTGACGTCTTCTATTTCAGACTGTAATTTATTGATATCTTCTTTCTAGGCTGAATTTTAATGACGTCTACTATCTCATACTGTTATTTAGTGACTTCTTCTATCTTAGACTGTAAAGTAGTGACATCTTATATTTCATTCTGTAATGTAGTGACATCTTCTCTCTAGACTGTAATTTTATGATGTCTACCAGCTCAGACTGTAATTTGTGACGTCTGCCTTCTCAGACTGTATTTTGTGACGTCTTCTATTTCAGACTGTAATTTATTGATATATTCTTTCTAGGCTGAATTTTAATGACGTCTACTATCTCATACTGTTATTTAGTGACTTCTTCTATCTTAGACTGTAAAGTAGTGACATCTTATATTTCATTCTGTAATGTAGTGACATCTTCTCTCTAGACTGTAATTTTATGACGTCTACTATCTCAGGCTGTAATTTGTGACGTCTGCTTTCTCAGACTGATTTAGTGACATCTTCTATCTCAGACTGTAATTTAGTGACTTCTGCTATCTAAGACTGTAATTTAGTGACTTATGCTATCTCAGACTTTGATTTAATGACATCTACTATCTCAGACTGTGATTAAGTAATATTTTCTATCTCAAACTGTAATTTTGCGACGCCTGCTATATATTAAGTGACATCTTCTATGCCAGACGGTAATTTAGTAACATTTACTATCTCAGACTGTGATTTAGGGACGTCTGATATCTCAGACTGTGATTAAGTGACGTATTCTATCTCAGACTGTAATTAACTAGAATCTTTTATCTCAGTCTGTAATTAAATGACGTCTGCTATCTCAGACGTCTGTTAAGTTCATTCTTATATCCCATTTTATTTAACATAAAACCTTCTGCGTAACACCCTGTCAATGCTATGCGTTCGTTCAATGCTGTCGTTTCCAATTCCATTCAATATATATAGTCCTATCGATTGCCTTGATGGTATGTATATTATATCGTATCTTATGATTTATTCATAAGGCCGAAAGAAGAGGCTTGCAAAGTTGCTCTGCAGTTCACCTTGCCAGCAAAGGAAATCAAAGTTTCCATGTTTCAATAATTTTACCTCACAAAGTTCCACCACCTCTATCAATATAATATGAATAACACACACCTTCCTGCTCGATTGTCAAAACGTATCGAGCTTCACTATGCATATAGTATAACAATTCACCGTGCAACCCGCTGAATGACATAATTTTGCCATTTCGCTTATTTAAGCTTGTTTTATGAACCACATCGATGCATATGTGTGTCTGTGGGTGTGTGTATGTGTACTTCTTCCTTTATATATTGCCTATATAGAAAGGGACCTTATGAGAGGCATAAATTTCAAGCGACATCCGGTATCAAATGGGAACTGTTCTTTATGTTTCCTTGCATGGAAATGTAAGGGATGTGGCGAGTGCCCTTGTTTTTTTTTTTTCATTTTAATTTTATTATAACCGCGCTGTTACGTATCAGTGTTGGCACCTTAACAAACCACCAATTGGGGGTGTGGAATAAGTTCATTTTTTTTGTGTTTTGTTTCTATAAAGTTTTAAATAATTAAAATTGTTTTTATGACTGAAATAATATACAGGGTGAGGTTGTGGAATAAATTAAATTAAGGACGCGCTTTAACAAACGACTAATAAAAATTTGATGAAGCATGCCGCCGCGTCACACCGCTCTGCTCGGGGCGGCCTTTAATTTGGCCAGTAATTTATAAGGGTTGAAAATGAGGTATTACACCACAAAAAGTCAGGTAAAAAATAAGTATATGTATACTGTCGCTGATTTACTTTCACTTCTTTGATGAAGTCTTAAATAATAAAGTTTGCAGTGGTATAAAAGAGAATTAGTAAATTTTGACATTAATTTAAAAGTTTAAGCAGAAAATAGATAGAAAGAGAGATTAATTAGAGCTTATATTAGGAAGCTGATAAGATTAATTAGTTTGTTTGGACGGAAAAATCAAGGTATTCTTATTTCACATTCATAGAATGAAACCATGTAATAAGAGAGCTCTAGTTAAAACGTAACTTAATATAAAATTAATAAATAAGGTCGGTAATTATTTTTATTTTAACATTGAAAATGTTTATAGGGTCGTTTTGAGAAAAATATGGTGTTACCAAAATGATTAAATGAACAAATGAATATATAACAAATGAACGAAATGAACTCTAGCGTATAGGGGGCTCAGGATCGAATTTTTGGTTGGTGTTACCAAAGAAAATGCCAAAATGAACCTAAAGGCACAATCGATGAATCGTACCTACACGTTGATCGTCGCCAACCGACGAGCTTCAGTGGAGGATAGTTGAATTTGTATGAAATCTTAAAATCACTCGATTTGAGCGCACTTAGAAGCCTTTTACTCAGGTTATAATTATCGGATGCTTAATGTTAAGATAGATAATTAAAGATAAAATGACAGGCTACAAATCTGCATCAAAATTTTTGCAAAAGCTTACAAAATTTCATACTAAAAACGTGAAAGATTGGTTTTTGAGAACTAATTTCATCACGGCAAATGACGTGAGGAACAAGAAAACAAAAAGAAAAAGAAAAAAACGTACCCACAAAGAATATACATGCTGTAAGGGTGTTGGCAAGACGTTGGTTGGAGTGGAATGTGTGCAGTAAAAAATCACCACTGCACTGTGGCTGGTGGCAAACAAAATTGGCTTCACATCGGGAACAAAAATGATATACATACATAGCTACATTATTAGGTAGGTCATAGGTACGTCTGTAAAATGTTATGTTGATTGAAATTGTAGGTATTTTGCAAATATTATTCGTAATGGTACGACTAGGTTGGTTTGGTTGGCTTATAACTTCTGTTCTAACAATCGGATATTTAAAATAAAGGTCTTAAAATGAAGGTAAAATATCGAACTAATTTATTCAGTTAAAAAATAATTGAAATAACATAAAAGTGTAGGTGAAAAACGTTTAGGTTTAATTCATCAAAATAAATAATTGCAAAAACTGAAAAATTGAATAACAAAATTGGCTCCGCCAACAAAATTCATATACCTACGTATCTATATAGGTAAATACATTATGTACCACGAGCAACCTAGCTCGTTGACCCAATTAGCGCTAGAGTGCGCCGTTTTTTTACCATAACTCGTTGGACCTGTGGATGTAAATGGTTTGGATTGTCTCTGAATGGCTCAGAGACGTAAGAGGTTTGACCCCTTAGTATGACATTATGTATGTACATTTATATAAAAGGATTGATTTAGTTGTTCTGCGGTTGCCTTTTTACTTCTGTACTAATAATCGGACCTTAAAGATTAAGGTTTTGAAATAAGTTAAATAATAGGCTTCAAAATTTTGTGTGACAAAACTTGACTTCATTCTTAATCAATTCGATTGTTGAACCTAGAATATGCACAGAGACCTATACTTGAACCTCTATGATTATAACTTATAACTTTAGTTCCATAAGGGCCAGATGTTGAAGGTTAAGGTATTTAAATTAAGGTTATCTAGGCTAGAGGTAGGATTAACCTAGCAAAGCAACTTAAATATAATACCTAATCGAAAAGGGTTGATTTGGTATCTTCTGTTCTAATTATCGGATCTTTGAGGTTAATGTCTTAGAATTAAGGTAAAATCTCAGGCTACAAATTTATGTGACAAAACAACATCTAAACCAATGCGTTTTTCGAACTTGACCAACGTCTAAACCAATGCGACTTTTGAACTTGACCTACGTCTAAGCCAATGTGATTTTTTAACTTGAACTATACGTCTAAACCAATTCGATTTTTGAGCTTGACCAACGTCTAAGCCAATGCGATTTTTGAACTTGACTTACGTCTAAGCCAATGCGATTTTTGAACTTGACCTACGTCCAAACCAATGCGATTTTTGAACCTAAAATATGCAAAGATACCTACTTGTGAATCTCTTTAATAAACCTACAACATTAGCTCTAAGGGCCAGTTGTCGAAGGTTAAGGTATTTAAATTAACATTAATCAGCCTAGAGGTAGGATTAACTTAGCGAAGCAACTTAAATGTAGTAATCGAAAAGGGTTGACTTGGTTAGCTTTTATTTTCTGTTCTAATTATCGGATCTTTGAGATTAAGGTCTTAAAATTAAGGTAAAATCTAAGGCTATAAATTTATGTCACAAAACTTTACCTAAGTCTAAGCCAATGCGATTTTTAAACTGACCTACGTCTAAGCCAATGCGATTTTGAACTTGACCTACGTCTACACCAATGGATTTTTGAACTTGACCAACGTCTTAACCAATGCGATTTTTAAACTTGACCTACGTCTAAGCCAATGTAACTTTTGAACTTGACTTACCTCTAAGCCAATGCGATTTTTGAACTTGACCTACGTCCAAACCAATGTTATTTCTGAGCCTGAAATATGCGTTTCTCTTTAATAAACTTACATTAGTTCTACGGGCCAGTTGTTGAAGGTTAAGGTACAGTTGAAACTCGATTAACCGGAATGGCTGGGACCGAGCCCATCACGCATAATCAAAAATCCCGGTTAATAGATTTTTTGTTTTCTAGTGTAGTGAAGTAAAGTAAAATTTCTCGTTCTTGTTCTTATTTTACGGATAGTAGAACTAACTCTCGCATAATAGAGTATAAATAAATACATAGATTGTCTTTTAATATTTCTGGAGGATTCAAAGAGAAAAAAAGTTGTTGTTTCTTTTACGGATATTAGAGTGAATGCCGGTTATTAGAGTTATTTATATCAAATATTGTTGAACAAAAATTCCGCTTAATAGAGTGTCCCGATTAAAAGAATCCAGGATAATCGAGTTTCAACTGTATTTAAGTTAACGTAAATCAGTCTAGAGGTAGGATTAATTTACCTAAGCAACTAAAATATAAATATCGAAAAGGGTTTATTTGGTAAGCTTTTATCTTCTGTTCTAATTATCGGATCTTTGAGGTTAAGGTCTTAGAATTCAAGTAAAATCTCAGGCTATAAATTTATGCTACAAAACTTTACCTTCGTCTAATGCGATTATTGAACTTAGAATATTCATAGGTAATGCAATATAATTGAACTTCTTTAATAAACTTATATAGATTTAGTTCTAATGTTCAGATGGTCAAGGTTAAAGGTAGAACTATAATAGTCGAACTGTAATTGGTCGTACGAAACGAAACGAATACAAAGAATTCATATGACGTGCCCATAATTGAGTTTTGCTTCGTTTCGACCAATTTTTTACTTTTGCTTTCGGAAGTGAAGAGCGCTCACCGACCGCTCCATGCGTAAGTGAACTGAGAGAATTTTCTTCCAACACCTTCCGACCAGTGTTGTCACTTTACCACAATTGTGGTAGATCTACCTCTTTTCTCCAACATTTTCATAATCTACCACTTCTACCCCGGAAGTAAAAAATTCTACCCCTTTTTGCTCGTCCAGAAAAAAAAAATAAAAACAATAAATAAAATATCTGCTTCGATTTTTGAAAAAAAAAATTTGTCTCTGCACTTTTTATGCCGTTTTACCTAAATACATTTATTGGCTTTATCTCACAATGCTTTTTTTTAAGTGGCGATTCCTGGTCTTTAGTTTTGGGTTGGCTACGAGTACAGACGAGTACCGTAGAAATTTAGAATAAATACACATCTATGCCATAGATTGTTGGTATTTATCTTCATAATTATTATATTCGTCATTTGTTGCGTAGTAATTGTATTTCATAGAGTTTATTCCTCTAAATTCTTGGTTGGGCGCCGCCAAACACGCCAACTGAGAGCAATCGCCCATGCTTTTTACTCAATGTGAATGCTTTCATCTGTCATTTTGCATACGCGTATCTACCTATCGTTTTCTCTTTTTTCCGCATTAGGTACATACCTACGTTTATTTTGTAAAAAAACAAAGTTCTAGTCTGCTTAAGAAAAATAAGTAGATCCTACTTCCTACTCACTTACTCCTAAGATTGTGTGCCTTATTTTAAAAGAGTAATATTGTTTACTTGGATTTCGTATTAACGGTAAACAGTTAAACGTTTATTGTTTGCGAAATTTTCTAGAAGAGTGGTCAGTGGACGTCAATTTTATTTCAATTGAAAAAAAAAATAAAATGCGAAAATTTTTAATTAAACTGTCTGAAAAGTAAGTAAAAAAAGATTTGATTTTTAAAGCGATCGATTGATAATAAAAACAAAAAAAGAAACCAGCTTGATGTATTATTTTTGCAAAAGAAATGACAAAGATGAAATATTTATTCCATCTGCAGAAATGATTCGCTTTTATTTACAATTTAAATTTGTTGATGGTGAATTTGAAAAACTATGAAATTTATTTTAAAACTGTATCTACCAAATATTGGTACATAATATTCAATTAAAGAATTATATATTTTCTTTATATGAATGTACATATTTTATATTTACGGCTGTGCTTAAATAAACTGATTCCAAATAATTGTGATTTAATTTTTCTTCAAAAGAAAATGAAAAGAGTTTAAGTTAACTTAATTTACTTAAGGTACCTACATTATTTCTTTTGTATCTATATTTAATAAAAATAAAAACTAAATTTGTTTCTCTCTTTATTTAAATTAATTCTACCACGGAAAATCTGAATCTACCACTTTTTTTTAGCTTTATCTACCACTTTTTTTAAATAGGAAGTGACAACACTGCTTCCGACTATTACAGTTCTACCTTAAGGTCCTCAAATAAAAAAAAAACGATTCAATTTGGTTGTCTACTCAGCTGTCAACTTAATTGGTGCCTTGCTTTTCATATACTCAGATAAAAGAATACTGCTTATCTGTCAAAACAATTAATATTGTCTTAAGAAATTACACGACTCGTGTTTATTAAATTTATTAAAAGATGAGTTCAAAATGCAAAATATTATAGAATACCTAAAAACAATTAGGTAAATCAGGTTTGCATTGAGTTTGAGCTACACGTTAAAAAAGGTTCACTTTGACAGTAAATCAAATAACTTGCCTATATATAAATAGTTCAATATGTTGAAAGACTTGTAAATCAATTTGAGCAAATTTGAGCAAATATTTGATTTTCTTCAACATCAACGCCGTGATTAAATAAACTGAACTGAACAACATTATAATTTAACCGCCAACTGGGATTCGACATTAAAAATATCTACATATTGTAATTTCAGGCTGGAGAATGGTTTCTTAGACATCTTCAGAAGTTTTGGTGCAACTATAGGATACAAATTAGAAATCACCAAGATTATTCATGTTTTTATTTTATCGAGCTAACAAAAGTCATTTTCAATGTCCCCATAGTTACTCTATGAGTGAAATCTGTAAATTTTTTACAAAATTGAAAATCATAGACCTTCTATAAAATGCAGTATGAGCATGCATATTTCAAGCAACTATATTAGCTTTTTAATTGCTGAGATTCTAGAAACTGAATTATCGGTTTACCAAATCCGAGAATATAATATGCTGAAAGCATCTTTTTTCGAACGAAATTTACTGTTGCTCTCGGCAAAAAAAATACAAAAAAAATTTAACTTTAATAAAATATTGAATTGTGAATATCAATATTTCGCATATTCTCAATTCAAGCTTTTAATCGATATTTCTTTTTTAAAAACCACAAAAAAAGTGACGAAGGTGAGATGTTTATCGCTTTGAAAGACGCAAAAATTTGTCTAGTTGTCCAGCTTTTGCATAAATAGCCAAATATTAATTTATTAACAAAATTTTAAGGCTCGCAAGATTTGGTTCAAATTTTGCAAACAGGTAATTTTTAGCAGCCCAAATTTTCGCAAATTTATCAGAAAATTTTTGACAAATTTTCTCTAATTTTTCCGCAAATGTTTCACAATTTTTTCACAATTTGTTCGCATTTTTTTCGCAATTATTTCGCAATTTTTTATATATATTTTTGACAATTTTCACACTGTACTAGAAACCAATAACTTACATCTTTTTAACCAATAACTTGCAACTTTTGGAGTTAACTTTGAATTTTTTTTTTTTAAATAAATGTATCAATCAAACAACAATTGTGAGAAACGTGTTCTCATTTCAGATAATGATAACGGATTTTGAATAAACAAAAAACAATTATTTTCTTGTATTTTTAGACACAAATAGTTAGGGAAGTAGGAATGGGGACACTGTAGCCTGGGAATTTTTTGCGGTTAGGAGTAAACTCCAAAGATTGCGTTTCGCCCAGGTACGACAGTTGAGGTCACTTGAATTTACTTATTAAAAATAAACACTTCAATACAAATATTGAACCTTATATTCAATTTCTAACAATCATATTTATAACTGAGCGAGCTTATCTATACTTACAAAATACAAACTACAAATTACAATGAATCACAAAAATTAAAACACCAGAATATGTGATAAACCATGACACATTTCTATAATTCACTATTCATATACTAAACTAACCACAACCCACAAATACAAAACATCACTATACTCATAAGCCATACACACACGACCTCACTATCACCCATCACAAAGACTGCCGACCTCTTTGGCACGCAAAAACCGCAAAAAAATCCCAGGCTACAGTGTCCGCATTCCTACTTAGGGAATCTTTCAAAAGAACCGCTCCAGTAGGCGTGGCAACTTTTTTTCAGAAATGTTTTGCAAAAAGCTTGCTTTCATATGATTATACATAACATGTTATTTTTTTTTTTTTTTTAATTTTAGAAATTTAGTGACAGATAAAATGTCTGTTGGTTCGGCAAAAACTGGACGTGGCAAAAAAAACTTAACAACTTGTTAAAAAGATCATTTTCTGTAAACATATTCAAAGAACACAATCCATATTTGTATCGTCCTTGGGAAAAATATAATGTTTTTTTTTTTTTTTTAATTGTGGGCGTGTCAGTGGGGTAAAAATTATATTTTTATTCGTTACCATTTTTGAAAATTTTCTAAAATTCGGTCTCTCCACATGCAAATTCATACATTCGAAGTATTTTTGCAAGGCTATAATAGCGATAAACTTTTGTAAATTGGCGACATGTATCTTGTCTTCAAAATTTACTTTTTATTTCTTATTCCAATTGAATCTCTTTGTGATATTGTTACTAACCCAGCAGTGGCTCCATTGGCTATATTTGAGAAAATAATTTGTTAAGTTCATTGTCATTGCATGGAATTAGAGTTCTAGATTTTGAACATGTATCTAATTACACGTGTATTCGTGTCACGTGTACAAGTGTACAAGTGTAATACAAAAATTTAAATCTAAATATACATGTAAATAAAAATACACGTCGTGAAATTATAAAAGCGGCGCTTTTTTGTAACTGACTGAAATGAAGTGATTTCAATATATTTGTTTAGTGTAAAAGAAAGGTTTTTAGGTGATATTTGAAATTACGACACACCAAGAAAAAAATATTTTGCAAAAAAATAGGTACGGCATTTTATCTATTATATCTAACAATTTTTGGGCCACAAAACATCATAAGGACGATTTAAAAGTAATAACACGTACATATAACAATAAATACACGTGTTCATACACGAATAATAATTTAATTACACGTGTAACGTCGATATACGTGTACATGTGCAATAGGGGGCTCTACCTGGATTATTGTCAATGGAGACGCTTTGTCAAGACAATGGCAATATTGCTAGGGAGTTGAAATTATTGATTTCTGTCACCAAGATAATAAATTTAGACGTGTCACCATTTTCAAAATGGATTGTCCGATTTTCAATTGAATGATTTTTGATTTCTTTTGAAATCAAAGTTGAAATTATGAGAAATTTTGTGAATTGAAATTTTGTATTATCAAAAATAGTGGCGCAAAATTTTAGACGATTAAGTACGATGTTAAAGCATTTAAAGTATGATGCTAAGTTAAAAACAGGATTTTCCAAATTTTAAACGAGTTAACATCGTGCTATCATTTTAATAAAGTTAAAATCACCAAATGTCTATTTTAACTTTTTAGTATCATACTAACTGCAATTGTCAGTTTGACAACTAAGAATTAGAAATTAGGTTTAGTATGATACTAGTTAAAAAAATGTTTAAAAGAACAATTTAGTAAAGACCATTAAAGTTAGTAAATTGACAAGTAGTATTATGCTAATACCTTAACGTCAGGCTGTTTAAAATTCTGCGACAGTGAGTTTAATAAGCACAACAATATTTGATGTTGGTCTCATATTTCTATACTGACATTTTACAACTGAAGTTGCTTGGCAATGAAAAGCCACTGCTTTATGATTTTGTGAGTTGAACCTTTGTAGGGCTCCTACGAAAAAAAGTGTCAAAATCAGTTATGTGTAGAATTTCAGTAGATTTGACATTTCTTCCAAAAAACTGATTACTTTTTTCTAAGACGGTTTTTTTAATAATACAAATTCTATATACTATTGAAATACAACAGCCAAGTAGAAGACTTAGCACTATTTTATTTGGACTTTGTTGAATTATTGATTCAAATATCAAATATCATTACTTTTTTCTTTTTTTTTGCTTATAATTCGAATATAACAACTTATTGAAAATAACCTTTTCAACAAAACGAAAACACAAGAAATTGCATAAAATTTTTGTTGAAATAAGTTTTTTTCTCCGACGAACCGATCGGACACAGTGTATCAGTGTTCGGAAGTGTATCATTGTGTGTATAAATTTTGTAAGAAGATTTTTACTTGTTTTAAATGACAAATATGAATTTTGTAATACAAAAATCGAGTATTTAATCAAAAATAACATTTTTGTATAGTAGAGAAGTCCGCAAAAGTGATGTTTGATTAGACTTCATAATTTGTGATCCATAAAGCAACTGTAGAATAAAACATTTCATGTTTTTGCAGAATTTTTCCAGAGAATATTCTCGTTTTTTTTGGGTGTATACCGTATTTCTTGTCGAGTTTGTAGTAATAATTTTGCAATTCAGTTCTTCTAAGTAGTTGATGTAATGTTACGTTTAAACATCTTTGAAATCATTTTTTTTATATTGAGGAAAAAATCGTAGAAAAAATCATTTTTTGTTAACACCTGTTTACACTTTCTCATTAATACCATAAAAATACATCGTCAATGTCTATCTACTCACGTTATGACTACATTGAACCACAAGTGTAAGTTCGAATACGACTAAGTCGTGTGTTTTATTTTATTTCATTCACTTTTCTGTTATTGATTTTGTTGGTTGATTTTCGACGTCCCTTATTTTGGCGGAATCAAAATATTTCGAAAACTGAATTTGTGATAATTAATTAATTTATATTTGCTGCACAAACCAAATATTGCACGCATGGTTTCTTTTATGTTCAAGTTTCCGGTAAAATAAGTGAAGTTAGCGGAATACGAAAAAAATAATTTTCTTGGTGTCCAAAATTGTAGTAGCTTTTTTAATTTTAAAATTGTTTGTTTGCTTTTATGGATCAGTTTTTATTTGCATTTTAAATTAAATAAATTCATTTCCGGTCTTTTAAAATAAAACGGAAGTTGGCGGACAAAATATTACAAAAATGAGATTTAAAACAAAAATATTTTCATGAAATTGTAGCTCTTTAGAAATTTGTAGTTCTAGAAGTTTTTTTTTTATATTCAAGTTTTCAAGTTGGCTCAAAATTCATCAGGGAATAAAGTCTTAAATTTCGATTTTTTCTCTTGAAATTTTGAAAATATAAATTTCTACTAAATGTAGAAAAACAGCATTTAAAAAGTTACACCTTTTGGAATTTTTTTTTTTTTTTTGAAAATCTCATTTTTTTTAGATTTAGTCCGTCAAATTCCGTTTTATTAAAACTAACCGGCGCTTTTTAAACTTAAAATGCAAATAAAAACCGATCCATAAAATCTAAAAAAATGTTTGCGCAACAAATAAGGAATTAAGAGCTACAATTTTGGACACCAAAAGAATTATTGTTTTCGCATTTATGTCCACTAACTTCAGACTTATTTTAGAGGAAATTATTTGAGTTACAAACAGAGGTTTTCGCAACTCAAGAGCATTTAAAAAGCTACAAATTTGGTTGTCAATCAAACTTAAAAATTCGTATTACATATTTTAGGGGTCTAACTTTAACAATTAAGAAACTATGTGAGCTACAAATTTTTGGTTTGCGCAACAAATTAGCAGTTAATTACCTACAAATTCAGATCTCAAAATTTTTTGATTCCGACAAAAAGTGTTCGCCGAAGAGACATTAATTTTCGATGAATAAATCTTTCTTTTTTAAAAAGCTAGCTTTCTTCTCTGTCTGTTCGGTAATAATTTTGCAATCGATTTTAAACTAACTTGAAATTATAAACATTGATCAAAACTGGATAACAAAACTTTTATTTAAATTCTCAAGCTTATAGCTTAAGGCTGTCTACCTGTTCGGTGAAATCTATTTTAAATTAACTTCACCATGAGCTATATAGACTTGAAACTTTGAATAGGTTTATATGTAGGTATAAAATTTTCATATTTTAGATGTGTTTAGAAAAAACCGAAATAATCCTGAAATTTAACACACTTGTCTCTGATTATCTCATCAAGATGTCTAGAATCGATTTTTTAAATTTTAAAATCATGACACCCAAAACTAAAAATATAAAATTATTGTTTCAATAAGTTAAGAATAAGAAGAATAAGTTTTTAGTATAACACGATTTTAAAATCAACAAAAAAGAATAAAGTCTTTAAATTCTTTTAGCAGCATAAATTTAAAACGAAAAACGTGAGGTGCATGCATTAGCTCTCTCTATAGCCCTTAATATTATCGTTGCCAGGTGTTTCGTTTTTATATATATGGGACTAGGAGAAATTATTTTTATATTTTTTAGTTAATTTGCTGCAATTTTTTTTTTTTAATCAAGAATTCTTCAATTAGGTATTATATTTTTTTAGGAATTACAAAGAATGACAAAAAAACACTTTTTGGTGCTCAGACAAAATCCAATATGTCAACGTTGTCATGTGAACGATTCTAAATAATTACGGATTCACTGTTAATCGAATTTCTCTTCGAAAAGATGTACAAATATTCATTGCAGAATTTTCTTACAATATTCAGATTACTTCAAAAGAAAGAAAAATCTCAAAGAAAAAAAAAATATCGATTTTTTGTCTTAGTAGGTACTTATGGCAGGCTTATGTGTTTAACAGTTCATGTCTTTTGTAATGTAGATACCTATGTAATACCTGCTTATATACTTAGCAACTTATGCTATATAGCACTTGCAACACAGTCCTCTGAATTAAATTTTGTATGTCTTTAGTCAAAGACACTTCAATCGAAAATTCATAAAACCTAAGAATATCAAGCAAGCTCATTTTGTATAATGTGACTCAATATTGTTGTTACAAATGACCTAGCAAGCAAAATGCCATTCAGCTTTGACTTTCTTTACGAATAAAACAGATGAAAACCCATTTTATATTCATTTCTGCTAAAAAAAAAAAAAAAAAACGCGTACAAACCCATCCATATCCATTATTTCTTCTTATTTATCCATGCGCGTTTGCCCTCAAAGCTTATCCTCCATTTATATTCTTGCCTACAATAAATTCCTTTATTTCCAATTCACAACTAGAACACACACCCACCCACCCAAATACAGCCACCCACCCAAATACAGCCACCCATTCATACTACGGGTGTTATACGAAAGTAGTTTAGTTTTTGAATATGTCAATTGGACGCATAGAATGTGTGTACTCAGCTAAGACCCATACATGTATTTTATATAACATAAATATAAAAGAAAAAGCACTCACCGTTGCTTTTTAAGGACATCACCATAGAAAAAAGCTAGCAACAAAAAAAAAAACAAAACCATTACATTCTAAGTGAAATCCTTTCCTTTTTATCGAACATAAAAAAGAAGTCTTGATCTGTTTTCTTTTTCCCTCAGAAACTGGTACAAACAAATCGGGCGGTGTCGGTCGTCGGTGGCGGCGGCGTTGGTGATGTCGGGTAATTCTTAAAAAAAGAAAGAAAAATGGCTTGTTTCATTCTTATTTTCTTTTTCTCCCAGGATAACAGAATTTTTTGTTTTTTTTTTCTTCCTTTAAGGAAAATAGAGGCCATAGCTTTCCGGGACAAAAACAAATTACGATTTTATTATTGTTATTAGAATTCAATATACGACGAATACGAGTATGTACGGTGGTAGTGGCATCGGTCTTGAGGATACGAAACGGTAACAAAGATATCAAAACATAATTGCACAAACAAACACCCGCACATACTCGTCGTATATATAAACATCATTAGCATTATTCATATTATGATAAATGAATGATATACCTATGTTGTTTCTGGGATTTGAAGACAAAACAAATATTTAAGTCCAGACGGCTAGGTCGCAGGATATGGGTGTTATGGTTCAGAGCTAACACTTATATGTTGAAACTTAGCAGGCTTACTAGGAATAATTTGCTTAAAATATGTATAATTTGTTCATAAACACTGTGAGAAAATATCTGGTAAAACTGATAAGAAATTAACCAGTTATCAATTTATTTTTCAACAGGGTCGATCATGTTAAATATTATATAGATTATTATATAGATATTGAATAAGAATTTAACAACGTGTTCAATATTAAGCATGATCAAATTTTAACATGATCAGATAATTGTTAAATCGAAATGATACATTGTTAACTTAACAATACCAAAAATAAATTATCCTATTTAATTAACATGAAATCAAGATACATTAACTTAGCCTAGTATTAAACTTAAAGTACTTGTCAGTCTAATTATTAACATGACTCAAGGTTTAATTTAAACAGTAGCCGTGTTAAATTTTTACGCGAATATGGATGAAATAACATGTCTTGTCCTTAAATCAACTAAAATTTTATCAAAATAGTGCCGAGTAAATTTAACCATGAATGTAATGTAATTGAAACCGTGTTAATTTCTGAGTTTTCAGCTACTTGAGATAATGGTAAATTGGACAAGACAATTGTTAAATTTTTACCTGATGTTTTTCTATGGGTTTAGTTTCTGCCTAAATATAAAAATTAATGTTGGTCTGTAGCATATATAGACTCAAAAACTACTAAACCGATCTAACTAAAATTCAAAGTTTGTTCTTCTCAGTAGCTGGAAGGTTAAGTACCTAAGTGTTTTGAATCATATCCGTTCACTGACACACCCACTTTTATTATAAATTTTGTTTTGTACTTATTGAACGTCCTTAAAAAAATTTAAATTTGTAGAAAACTGTGTTGGGCCTTAATCGTGACACATGTACTTTTTGTTCAGAAATCCGCATACTACCACGCCCACTTTCTTATATTAAAATTTTCTCCTTCTTGAACATGAAAATTTGTTATCAAATTCTGTTTGTTTTAAGTCAAGGTACGAAGAGCGATAAAATATGATTCGTTCTCTCGTGAAAAATTCAAAAGCGAATTTTATTTTTAGTTCGATTGCGAATCTTATTTGTTGGTTCCTTTTAAAATAAATTTCGTTTTCACGAACGAATCATGGAATCTATAAAATATGATTCGTTCCCGATTTTTTCAGATTTAAAGATTCATTCACAAACCGTTTAAATAAAAAAAAATGTCGGTGACTTTTTTCAAGTTTTTTTTACTTTCTTCAAAATATTTGAACTTTTTCCAAAATTTCAACTCTTTTTTTTTTACTTTTTCAAATATTTTTTGCTTTCTTCAAAATATTTGACCTTTTTCCAAAATGTCAACTCTTTTTTTTTTTACTGTTTCAAATATTTTGACTTTTTTTTAAATTTTTTTATTTTTTTTTCAATTTTTTTTTACTTTTTTTACTTTTTTTCTTTTTTTTTTTTTAATTTTCGAATTTTCTCAAATTGTTCACTTTTTTTTATTCTTTTTCAAAATGTTTGCCTTTTTCAAAATGTTTCACTTCACAATCGAACTAAATGAATACTTTATTAAAAATATTTTGTTTTATGGATTTTTTCGGATTCTTAATCACGAGAGAACCATATTCTAACTGAATTTTATTTTTCCAATCTCTGGCGAACGAGAGATACAGACAAAAATTGGATTTAGTTAGTTCGTGAGAAAACCAAACATTTTTAAAAATCGAAAATTTATTCGTTCGCGAACTATATTTTTTTATGGTTCGTGAGAAAATCGATAAAGATTGATAAAGATGCGAATTTTATGATTCGAGAGCGATATTTTACGAACTCTGTTTAAAAGTTCACCTACTGCCATACCCATTTTTGTATATACTTAAGTTTTCTTTTTATTTAACGACATTAGAAAGATGAAATTTAGTTTTTATTTAATTGCTTATTTTGTTTTTGAAATTCGCCCCTAATACCGAAATTTTGTAGGTTTAGAAATTATCAATAGGTGGCGCTGCTTAGTGTGACAGACTTCAGGTAGTATTTAATTTAAGCAATGTTAAAATTGACTGCATTGTCAGTCGAGCTATTAAAAGAGGGTATAAGTTAATGAATTTTCCTCTTTTATAGCTCGATCCGTTTCATCTTTACAAAGAAAGTTTAATAAAAATCGTATGGCTTTTCATAGTCTTGCCCTAAATCTAGTATCGGATGAATTAAGGCATTTTATTCAGATTGGTCGATGAATTATGAACCAATTACAAAAATTTGGCTAGCGAAAATTTTAACGTCAAATGTGGTGATGTAGTAGTTTTACAAAGATTTATCAAAGTTTTTTTGATTACAAGTTTAAAACGATACTTCATAATATATCAGTAAGATAATTAATCGATAGAAATTAATCCACAGAGGTAATGTTTTCGTGAACTAAGTAAACGGTGAAACATGTTTACACTGAAAAGTCTCTGAAGGCTATAATTTATGACGATTCAAACTTAGGCTGAAATAATCCAATTAGGGCTAAGTAACAGGGATTGGTATTCTACACCAACAATTTATCTTACTTATAGTGAAGATATGTTGAAGAGGCTTATACCACAGTGCTGGTTCATCAAATATTTGAAATTTTGAAATAATGCTTCAATTAAATTGATACCAAATCCCTAGTAACCCTCCGGTGAGTTAAAGTTCTTTTTGTAATGGCTGAACATAATCACATTTCAGCCATAACGTGGTATTCTCAAGAATTATGATCACAAGAATTGAAGCTTCTGTATAATATTACATACAAAAATCAGATACAAAAAAAAAAATATTTACGAGAACGTTTATTTCGTCTTCCCCATCATCGGGCAATGCCTTGTTTGATTAAAATCTTAAATTCGATTTTTCTTAAAATATATGTACATATATAACTTGCCCTCAAAGTATTCTATTATGGGAAGTTCCAAGTATGTATATACCACAAGTACAGTACTGTGTGCAAAAAAAAAAAAAACAAACTTATATGAGCCATTTTAATCGTGTCAAACATTTAATAATTTTTGTAAAATTCCATAAAGATTTGGGGAAATCTGATTTTTCTTGTAGGCCTTTTGATTTTCCAAACTGTTTTAGGTCACCATATGTTTAAGCGCCAATTAAAATTCTCTATATAAAGTCTAGTACTAAATTCTGTGCCTATATTATACCTAAGACCAAAACGATCGAACTATTGAACGATCACCGTCGAAGGCTGTCGTCATTTTATCAATCGTTTCCTAGGCCCAAGACCCGACGAGCTTATACCTTAGCCTATTTACCACAACTTAGTAAACATATTCAAGATTTTCCAAATTAATTTTATTTTTCCACAGCACTGTTGCTTAAAATAAAGGACGACTAAGCGTGTAGAGTTATACGTCCTTAAGGATAAATCTCTGACTATAATGCCGAAAAGTGGTTTGGGTAGGGGGGGGGGAGGTGGCTTGTTAGTGTACCAGGATCATAAAAGAGGTTTTCTTTCCTTAACCCAGAAACTTATGTATGTCTCACTATAAAAGAAGGATAGAAAGCCGCCAAAATATAGAGCTTATTGTTGTTTGTGTGTGTATTATCTATGGTCTTAGGGAGTATAGAATGACGACCGACGACGACGACGTGCTCCAACAGCAAACCAGGATAATGCGGAAGATTTGATTTTTTTGTTGAACTATTTTTGTTTTGAGATATTCTCTTTGCCTTTAAGTTTTTTTTTTTTTCTGTAGCTCGAAGGGTTTGAGTAATGAATCAACGAAAATTGTTTATTTTTTTTGTTGTTGTCTAGTCCTGGTTTTTTTTTTTTTTGCTATTTTTCAATTCACAAACTTTTAAACTCTTGCAGCTTGGTGAAGAAAGGAATTTGTTGTTCCTTTTTATTTTTTTTTGCCTGCGAGTGTTGGTGTTTGTTATTCTTTGTGTACATACATATACATATTGTGCAATCTTTGGAAATAAGATTTGGCAAGATGCACTATATGCCATAAGGGTTATAGGTGTATAGGTATAGTCGGGCTGATTTATTATGTATTTGTGCAATCAGTGTGCTTATTTTGATGCCCGGAAGTCAAATCAAGCAAAGCGATGGGTGTTTTATTTTTTATTTTTTTTTTTTTTCAATATACAGTTATGTATTGCATGTTCATACATATATGCAGGTACATATGTTTGTATGTAGGTGTTTATATTTTCTTTAGGAAATTATTTGAAACTAAAATTGTATGCTGAGGGAAATTCATTCATGCTTAATTTTTTGATGAGATATTTAATGAGGTAAGAAAATGTTATGATTCGATGGTTGAGAGAATGTTTCAATAGAAATTGTATTTATTTATTTTTTGGTTTTATCAATATTGAACTACACATTTAATGAAGATTATTTATACAAACAACACGGGTTTAAATAAAATAAATTTTTTGTCTGATAGTTGCTTCAAAATTATATCATTTTCTCGCATCGAAGAGAAGATTTCAGTTTGTGTGTTAATAGGTTTTTTTTTTTTTGGTTTACTGATTCTATGATTGGAAGTTTCCAATTTGAGGAGTTGGCGAACAAAATCGAACTTCTTCATTATTTTTGTAATTAAGGGGGAGAAAAAAAGTTACCATTAAAGAACATTTTTTGTTGGAAAGTAATTTTTGTATATTTATTTTTGAAGGTTAGAAAATCCCTCAAATCTATATAGATGTGAACTTTAAGAGCATTCAGTCAATTTTTTTTCTTTTGGAAAGATACATAGGTACTTAGAAACTTTTGTATACTTTTTACTTCTGTACTTATTTATTCGTTCATTTCATTGGGATGAGGTGTACGCCAGTAAATTTAATATTTTTAAGTTGCAAGTAGATACTTGCTTTTTCATATTAAGCCTCATTAAATTGTTCATATAAATAAATCTTTAAAAAATATATTTTTTTTAATTAACCCCTTTTCAATTTTATAAAAACTAAAAACGCTTAAGCATAAATAAATTGACAAACATTGTAGGAACTTAATGCATTAAATTTTTAAAAATAAAAAACAGTTACAAATTTTTTTTTTTATTTTTCAAATCTTGAGTAAAATAATTTTTCATAAACTAATTTTTAATCTTGCTTTTAAAAGAAATAAAATTCAAGACTGGGTAGATCGAAATTGAGCTCTTATATACTATAAAACTGAGGTTTTAAAGTCTGAATATTTTAAAACCTATTAATTTAATTTCAAAAGAAATTAAATAGTTAGGAAACCTAGGCCAAAATTTAGTTTCATTTAACGTAATATTATGTGAGAACACAGAAATGAACAATATAGCACCATGTTTAACATTATGCATGCATAATACAATTTAAACTGAAAAATTGTTAAAAAATCAAAATAATTATAAATAAATTGATTACTTTTGAAATTGTTTAGACACCAAAAAATTACTTAAACAAATCTCGATTTATGAGAAAAAAAAAATTAAAAATCGTTGGAGTTGTTTTTTAAAAATTTTTTTTAATTGTAAAC
Organism: Epistrophe grossulariae; assembly: GCA_929447395.1. Lineage (NCBI taxonomy): Eukaryota > Metazoa > Arthropoda > Insecta > Diptera > Syrphidae > Epistrophe > Epistrophe grossulariae. Next base: position 48,070,526 of record OV839568.1, read on the forward strand.
AAAATTGAAAACATTAAAAAAAAGAAAAAATGTTCGCCATTTTTTTGTATTTATAAATGCGGAGTTAAAAATTTAGTTTTGAAAAAAAAATTCATTTACCTACCCATTTTTGAAAATCGAATTTTCAAAAATAATTTTGAATTTTATTTCAAAAATTCAAAATTATTTATTATGACAATTTTTATATGTAATATTACTTAAACTTATTATTGTGTAAAATAAAATCGGTTCCACAGATAATGAGATAGTCGAAAAAAAATTGTTCTACGAGAGATACCGTTATTAATCGATGGATACAAAATTTGTCCCAATAATATTATTATAGGTTGTACTGATTATAGCCCACATAAAATTTTTAATTAAAATCGTATCAGTCGTTTTTGAGATAAATGAGATTTTTTCCACCGGTTTTTCAAGACTTGCATGAGAGATCCTGTTATTTTTGAGTTATAAGAATAATTTTTATTTAAAATCCGCTAGATATACAAGTTTGATAGAAATCGATGAAGGCGGTTTGGAATTACATATTGAGTTCTCAAAAACTAATTTTGAATCTTTTTTTAAAAATCAAAAAAAAAAATTGAAAATTTTGGTGTAGGTACTGCTCTTAAAACTTTTTGAAACATTCTCTATACAAATTGATCAAAAACAGTTGTTTTTGACAAAATCGAAAATAGGAGGTGCCATTTAAAACCAATTTTGGGAGTTTTTTTTATTAAATTGGTATAGCCGTTTTGTAAAAAAAATATTGAATTTTCTTAAAAAAAAAAAAGTTGTGGGCTTGTTTTTGAGAAAAATAAGATTTTCATTATTTGCTAAAATTTTTTTTTACGGAGATACTGTTAATTTTGATCCCTAAAAATAAAAAAAAAAACGTGTCGGGGGAATGGTCAAAAAACGCTTGGTACCAAGTAGAGCCTACGATTCAGTCCGTGTATTTGAAAAACACGGGTACACGGACTTCGTGTAATAATTACACGCAAATAAAAATCCGTTCTCTTAAAACACGTGTATTTATTTGCTTAATATCCGTGAATCCGGATATTAAGCATACACAGTTCTTTATTACACGGATTCTTAATACACGGAATGGTTTTTGATTTTTATCTTTTCAAGGGGTGGGCTTACAAGCTCAAAATTTTGAGGGAAAATGGATATTATAGATTTTTATTTTTGGTGATTTTCCAAAAAAAAAAAATCGATTTTTAAAGAAAAAATTAAATAATTCTAAATTTAAATTAAAAAAATCCCATAAATTTGGCCCTCTCCAGTGATAATTGGATTATTTAAACTACACGGATCTTCGGATACACGGACACACGGACGCACGGATGCACGGATGCACGGATACACGAAATACACGGATTCAAATCCGGATATTATAAGAACACGTGTACCCGTGTTTTTAAATATTTAGTTAAAAATTAACTAAATACGCGGATCGAACCACAATTCAATCATTTACATATATATTATAAAAAAACCGAAGCCCATATGTAGAATAGTTTTGTTATAACTGCGGAAAAATGTTTGTAATGTATAAAAAAACATCAAAAAGGCTCGAAGATAAAATGGCTTAGGTTGCTAAGATGAAATATAATTTTCAAAAAAAAAAAATTTGCATAAGTTAAGTCAACAGTACACAATGACTCTTTAAACACTTAATTATTTCAAACAAGAATAATAAACAATTTGTATTTAACTTTTAATTGAAATTAAAAAAGAAATTGTTTCAAATAAGCTTTTTTTTAAACTCATTTATCTCAGTTCGAAAATTTTGGGGTTAGGCCGTTTTGGCGCTGAGAGCCTCATTTGTTGTGTTGCGAATCCATGGGGAAAAGGATCAAATCTTTTTGCATTCCACTGAATTCTTATAATTCAAAATTATTAAATAAAAATATTCTATTATTTCTTTTTTTTTTCTGTCTCAATCACACATAAATCAATCAACTGTATGCTTAAAATTTTGCATATTATCAACTTCGTGCTGAAATACGAGAATACTTTTCCTAAAATTGACATAATCTTCTCGGCATGATATATGTATAAGATGAAGATACGAGCATCTTCTAAAGGCATCATACTACCCACTCATAAACTTCTAGAGTAGGTTGCCACTTCATTGCTTGTAGTACACACTGTGGCTTGTAAAAATTTCATTTTTATACTCATTTTTTGTTCTACTCCAAATCCAGGTGCTGACAGAGTAAAATCAACTGCAGAACTCTTAGCCGTAACCAGGTGTCGTCCTGAATTTACTTGACACACGAGTAGTAGATACATACATATTTACATACTTATATTTGTAAGTAGGTATTTCCCTATACAACAAAACCATCCATGTTGTGTTTCAATATAAAACATGTATATAAATAAGTACAACATATATAAGTCTCCCAAAAGGGTTTTAAAGGTGCAGAAAAGAAGCTCAGTAAAGCTACCATTAGGTTTATGATCAGCGTACATATATAGCAACGAGAATGAAAAATAATGTCAAAACAAAAAAAGAAGAAAAAACAAAAAAAAAAAAAACGACAGGATACAAAACTTTACTACCTATGCACATACAAATATTTTTTTTAAGGATTTACAAGGATATACACTATACACATGCACTGACATTTGATTTTGCTTCTCATTCCTCTGGTCGTCAAAGCACATTTCACAAACACAGAAGCCACCCACCCATCCGACCTCTTCATATCCAACACGTGGAACATGTTCGAGCATACAAAATAGATATCAAATCTTTTTTTTTTTTTATTAAATTTTGAAAATAAGGACACTATGACAACGAAAATAGAAAATGAAAAAACAAAAAAAAAGTGTAGGTAGTCACAAAAAATGGCGACTTCTCCGAATCCATTCGTGACTTACGTGATAAAAAAAAAAATTATGACGAAAATGCAATAAGGACAGTACTTTCATATCGAAATCAATTTCAAGAAACAAAATAAATGGATAAACAAATTATTGTAGCTCTAAATGACATACAAAGTAGTAAAAGCTCAAATAAGTTTTAGGTCTCTTTAATGGCATGTTGAACAAGCATACGACAAAAAAAAAGGACATCAAGAAACATCTAAGCATAATAATGAGTCCTATTCAAGCTACATATATAAATGTAGATATAGAAAGAGTGTATGTAGGTATGGATGGGCTCATAGGTACCTTGTGGTACGTAACGTAATTTGAATTCAGGTATTTAGAACATCAAATTGCGGTTATTTTTGTGCACGGACTTTTGTTTTGTGACAGCAATGCAAAGGATGGCAGGACAGGTGGGCGGGCGTAGGATATGAGAATGTATCCTGAGATTAAATGTTTGGAAGTAGAATGATGGTGCGGCAGCAGTGGCAGTGGCAGAGCAGACAGGAAGCGTAATACCAAGTATCATGCACCATTATCCGTTAAGCTTAACCACAAGAACGACGTTTGAATGCGGTACTTGGTGGTATTAGTGTGTCGGAAGGATTTCGAAGAGATTTGCCAGTTATACTTGTATAGCTTAGTTGTTGTGGGAATACCTACCTAACCTACCTACCTACCTAACTATACCTACTCTGTCTTCTGAAACGGTAGAGACATTTTTCTTTATTTGTCCTTGCGGGATCATCTATTGTAAGTGTGTGCGTGGGATAGATTGTGAGTGCCTGTATAAAAGTAGGTAAAAACCGGATGCGTTACATTTTTCATATATATCTCGAGGACATTTTATTTTTTTTTGGAATACATCTACATTCATATATATAGCTATAGGATGAAAGTTTTCAAACAAGTGCTTAGATTGTTTTTTAATAAAAAAAATAAAATTGTTTTTTTTTCGAGGTGAAGGTGTTTTTTTTGAAAGAAGGTGAAGACAAAAAAACGAATTTCTTTTATATAAATACCTACTGATTCATTATACTGATTCATGAAGTCATGATGATGAATGGTTTACACACGAGAAGGATAAAAAAGTGTAAATTTTCTATTCTTTAGATAAGCTTTTCATTTTATGTAACATTACTTCACCTTAATGTACATATTTCTATAGGGATAACTTTCTTTTTGTATAAAAATCATAAAGTTTTAATGGCTTTAATAAAAATTAATATAAATAACCAAGATTGTATACTGATTATAAAAGACTTGATTTTTAAATGCTTCAAGTTTGTAGGTACTTGAGGAATAAATATTAAATTCTTGTATACGTTCCTCAAAAGTAGCGCCACTCTTGCTTCTTTGTAAAGTGGATTTCACTTGTACAGAAATTCCAGGTTTTCATTAAAAATTACATTAAAATAGCGGCACGTAGCTCTACATAATGGAACTACATTTCTTCCACATTCGTACGTTTTAGTTTGGTGTTCTGCGGGACTAGACTTGCAAAATGAAGCTTAATATTTCTTACCCGGCCACGGGATGCCAGAAACTTTTGGAAGTTGTAGATGAACATAAATTGCGTATTTTCTATGAAAAGCGCTGGGAGCCCAGGTTGAAGCTGATGTTCTCGGAGATGAATGGGCCGGATACATTCTCCGTATCTCGGGAGGTAACGACAAACAAGGTTTCCCCATGAAACAGGGAGTCCTTACCCATGGTCGAATACGTTTGCTCTTGAAGAAGGGGCATTCTTGCTACCGTCCTCGTCGTACTGGTGAGTGGTGAGCGCAAAAGGAAATCAGTCCGCGGATGCATTGTTGATGCCAATATGTCAGTTTTGGAATTAGTCATTGTCCCTAAGAGAGCAAAGGAAATCCCCGGATTGACCGACACCACTGTTCCACGTCGTTTGGGACCCAAGAGGGCCAGCAAAATCCGAAAGCTCTACAATTTGTCCAAGGAAGATGATATACGTCGCTTTGTAGTCCGTCGTCCCTTGCCCGCCAAGGACAACAAGAAGGCAACTTTAAAAGCACCCAAAATCCAACGATTGTTTACACCCGTAGTGTTGCAAAGGAAGCGAAGACGTCTAGAAATCAAGAAGAAGCGTCGTACTGTTTCCAAAGAAGCCGCTGCCGATTACGCCAAATTGTTGGCCCAAAGGAAGAAGAAGTCCAAGGTGAAGAGGGATGAAGCTAAGAGGAGGCGTTCAGCATCCATCACAGAGTCAAAGAGCACATTTTCCAGCGAAAAGAAGTAATGGAGAGCATTTTTACCGCTTGATTTAACAAAAAAAAAAAAATAAACTAAGTTTTCAAATTTAAAAAAACACTCTGATAAGCCTCATTTTTAGAAAACGATAGTCCAATGGCTCCATTAACCTACTGACCGAACTCTTCGGTGAAAAAATAATTTGTTTAAAAATAATACATGTGCTTCCAAAATTGACATCTTGTCGAATATTATTGTTAACAAAATGTGCATATTAATACGTAGATCAAGTTTTGTCATCTCCTTGAATATTTGAAAAATCCTTCCACTTCTATATGCCTCTTTTTAGTTACGTAAATTCCTTTTACTCTTAATTCGTTTTTTATTGGTCGCTATAAAAAGCCTTTTGTTTTTGATTTTGAAATGAAATCCAGAATCATATTCTTTCTTCTCAAAAGAAGAACTATATCTTTGACTGTTTCAGAATTGGCTACTGGAACACAACATTAAGAAAAGGTTTAGAGAATTAGAATTTTGTTGAACACGCTTTTAGTGATCCTATTGAAAATTTAATTGAAAAATTTTTGAAATCCACTTTTACTACCTTTATGAAACAACGCCATTTATCTTGGTTGTTTTTTTGGTAATATTCGGTGCCAAATATTGTGGGACTTATGTTGCACTTTATTCACTGGCAAATCAGGACCAATCTATTAAAAATCGACGAAATGTATTTATTTCTTTATACAAAATCGTATTGGAGGAAGTTTAAAGTTTTAATATTCCTATTGGTTTTAGACCATCAGGTCATAAGGTGTGATTTTTCTTAGTCTCCGAACATTGTCTCGTATATTTAAGAGAAAGTCTTAATTTCGAAGTTAGAATGTGACTTTGTAGTCACAGATTGTGTGATATAGCGTGTTTTCTAACCGCTTCTGCAAAGATTTCCATTCGTAGGTCACGATGTAAATTGTTATTTCTTACATACCAAGTGGCATTTATTATTCCACGATCCTTCGTTTGAAATTTTTAAAATGGTTTCAGCAGTTGGATGCTATAAGTCCAAACGGGTCTAAGTACTTGCTTTTATATTATTTTTTTATACTGAAAAGATAGATCAGAGTTCTTATCCAGTAAGTAATAAATTTTTCTACACCCAAAGAAAAATGGAAGTCTAATTTTGAGCATATTTAGATTGAATTTAAGAACGCGATCCTTCTTGGCATAACATACTCAATTTAACTCCGCTTTTTCTTATTTTACCCAAAAAGTACTCAATATAAAACGCTCGGAGTTAAAATGACTTCTATACCATCAAAACAAAAAAATGCGTGCTTAAGTTTACCAGCTTAAATTTGCTGGTCGTGCTTAACTTAGGAATGCAATTACTTAAAGAAAGAATGCGTTAATATTGATTCAAATCCGACGTACTTAATTATAATATAAACACGATCGCGATGAAAAGAAGTTTGAAATTTGTCAATTTGAGTATGTTTCTCCTTAATTATACTCTTTTTTTCTCTGAGTGTATATATTTCGGGTTTAGTTCGTGTCTTTTCTTTTTGATTTGCTCTTTCCATTTTAGATTGGCATCCAAAGTCATTTCAACATGTATTTGACAGTATTGGCGTACAGTTTTGCTGTTGATATAAAAAGGAAAATTTTTATTTGTTACTTTTTTATGACTTAATTTTTTGTCATTAAGTTTAATACGCCTTTCTTCCAATCTTTTATTTTATCGGCTTTATTTTGCAAAATTTTCTGAAGCCTTCACAACGAATTTTTCAGACACATAAATGGCAGTATCATCTACTACAAAGGTGGCCATTAGGGTGTCCCTTATATGGTTTTTTTTTTTTTGTAACACATATCCCTTCATTTTTAAGTACCTCTCAGACATGGGCCCTATTTCATAAAAATTGACAGGTGACAAATCTACAAATTTGTCACACTTGTCTGACAAATCTGTATTTCATAAAATATTGACAGGTGGCAAATTTGTCAGAAAAATACAATGACAATTTTGTCATTGTCATATATTGACACATTTGTCGTGACAATTTTGTCATTGTCATACCTACCTATACTTACTGACAAATTTTTCGTGACAATGACTACATGGTATGTACTGAGTTCCACTTCCAAAGCGAATATAATGCATATAGAAGTTGGGTTTTAGCATCTAGAGAGTAATTCCTCTTTGATGGGATGCTGTAAATGTGAACCAATTCTCGATAAAAATATAGGTATTCCGCGGCTGTTTTTCCGACACGAAATTTTTTTTTACGATTCGAAATCATTATTTATTCTCTGTTTAAATTTCCGAGGGCTGAGAATTCCAACTGAGAATGTCATCACTTTCACTTGAAATATATCGTTTATTATTTTAGATCAACTACTGTCTTTTCACTGTCCACACTTGACCGTAACTGAGTTTCCTGTCGCAATTGTCATTTAAGTACTGACAAATATGTAAATTGTAATTTTTTTTTCATTTCATAAAAGAATTGTCAGTACAAATTTGTCGGAAAATTCCTGACAATTGTGGAAAAATACTTGACAATTCATTGTCATGACAATTTCTTTATGAAACGAAAAGATGACAATTGTCGGGTATTTTCCGACAATTCTACAAAATTGTCAAATTGTTTATGGAACAGATTTTGACAACTGTCAAGTTGTAAATTAACAAATTGTCACCTGTCGCAATTGTCGATGTTTATGAAATAGGGCCCTGATCATATGCAAAATATAAGGTTCGTAAAAAAAAAAATGTGTACTTTATCTAGAAAAATATTCAAATTTTGTTTAAAATACCAACCAGTTATTTGTTGGTATACATTTTCTACTAGAAAAATAGATTTAGAACTTCTTCTAACTTGCAGTGACATTTTCAAAAAATTTAATATACTTGATATCTGTATCGAACTGCATGAGTATGGCAACTCTGCAGTCGATGTTTTGAGCAATATATAAACTTACGTATAAAATTCTATGTAAAACTCAACGAAAGACCGAGAATGTTCGGAGAATTTGATCAAGCAGTTTTTAGTCTTGGAGCAGCAAGCAACCGAGCAGGTCACTGAGCAGCGCGAGCAGGTTATTGAGCAGCGCTAGCAGGTTATTGAGCAGCGCGAGCAGGTTATTGAGCAGCTTGAGCAGGTTATCGGGCAGCGTATGAGCAGGCATATAATTATATTTAAATAAAAGTGGTTTTTATAACATTTTTTCCACTATAATTGTTTTATCCTTTATTTTTGTTCTGACGGCTTTATCTTTTACTTCGGAGTGTAACGGTTTGTATTTTTTATTCTTATAATTTCCCTGAGCTACGATACAATATCTATGGTAAAAATGAAAATACACTAAAAATTATTTGGGACATGTGGTATTTTTATAAATTACATGCCATACATTGAAAGTCGGGTCTAGTAAATGAAGTTCAAATGACGACAATTTTTTTTTTTGCAACAGTTTTAAGCTATAACAAAAAAAAAATGAAAAATGAGGGACACCCTAGTGGCCACTATAGAATTGTTTTCCACTGGAATATCCGTAGTGGGATCATGACATAATCTCGAATGACAAAAATCTTGAATGTAAAAACTCTAGAAAAAAAACAATTTTTTTAATCTAGAATGAAAAAATCTCGAATGCAAATAAAACATCAACAAATTATTATGATCTTCTATGCCTCTAAAAATTTGGGACTTATTTCCCATTGTTAACAAAAAATTTTTAGGGCTTGGGTCCTATTTGGGTGGCTGTTTATTAATTATTAATAATTCTAGATATTTGCATTCGAGATTTTTTTTTCTAGGTTTTTGTATTTCTAGATTTTGCTTTCTAGATTTTTTCAATTCTAGATTTTTGTTTTCGAGATTTTTACTTTCGAAATTTTTGCTTTCTTAGATTATTGGTTTATAGAAATCGTGGTAAACCCATCCCTAGTATAATAATTAATAAACTCAAATTAAACGTGAATTAAGTCACTGATTAAAATTAATCTTATAAATAAAACAAAACAAAAAGTAATTTCACGTTCATTAGCTAGTTCATCCGAGGAGGTAGATTAATTAAGTTATAATACCTACGATATACCAAACTAAGATACATTTTTTGCCAACAACTATAAATAAAAAGAAAACAAACTCTAGTGAAACACAGAGTTCCCGCCGAAAAAAAAATGTCTGTGCCACTTTAAACGACATTTTCGTGCCATATGAAGAAATAAATTAAAAAACTAGAAAAAAATAATTTGCTCTAATTGTGTATTTTCAATAATAAGAGTTTCTGTCAGTTTTAACTCCATTTGGACCAATTTTCCTATTTTTTGCTTAAATTAGCTTTTTTTGAAATAAATAAAATGGAAATAAGAAGAACGTGCCATATTGAATTTTTTCGTGCAACGATGAAATTTTCGTATCAAAAAAGCGTGTCATCGTGCCACTTTGGCAACGCTGGTGATACATGATATTTACAAGCTAAAATAAGAAAGTATGTGTGTAAAAGTCCACACTTTTTGAGAAAGTATATGTTATGTGTGTATACTGAATAATACCTACTTTTTGGCGACCAGAGTTCTTTTCTCGGATGTCTTTTATTGAATGTAGTAGATTTTCGTTAAGAATTGCTATTTCCCGTGAATTAGTAGTTTATTTAATTAATTTTTGATCACTATTTCAGATGATTTACTAATTAGAAGATAATTCAGGATTTTTTATTAATAGATGTGTAAATTTCTATTATTTTATTATAATGATTAATGGGTCAGTATTTGAAGAATTTAGTTTGTGAGTTCATACGACTATCAAAAACATTAACCAACATGTTCGTTTGAAGTAGGTATATACTTACCTACTTTAAAGTCTTGTAAGTTTATTTTTCAAGCACTGATACAAAAGAAGTCTGGCAAAAAAAAAAAGGATGAAAAACTCATATGTGTATCTCAAATTTACTTAAGCTAGAATACCTATGTATAACAAAAAAAAAAATTATCTCTGAAAAAGTAATTGAAAGCAGGAAGACCCAAACCAACATACATACTTTCATTCGCTTTTGAAACTGTATATTATGTAGGTATAAGAAGTATTGTCTTACTAAGAAATAATAGCACTTGTTATGGCCCATAAGGAGAACATTCATTCATTTTACGATTCATCCCTTTTTATATTCGTCCTTTTCGAGCTTCTATATTGAGGGGGTTTTCTTTTTGCACTCTTATTCAAACTTAACTTCAAGCTACATCAATTTTTTTTTTTTTGCATCCTTTCTTTTACATTTATTCTTTGTCCTTTTGTTTCTGAGCATGAACCACTCTAGAAGTATCTAAGTTCCTATATTTCTAGCGACAAATTGGATACATGGGAAGTTAAGATATATTTTACCTCTATTATTGTGCACACGAAATACAGGGTTTCCACTGTATACGGTGTGACAGAGTAGTAAATTAATACTAGATCATCTAAAATATTTACATACATGGTAATATTTAATAATAAACGTGAGATGCGCGGTCTTGCCATTTTTATGACAAAAATAGTAACAAATTTTATGTCTGACCTTTTTCACCAAAAAACATTGGTAAATATGTAGAAAAAAAGATATGGTAAATTGGTATATAGAAAGTGGCAGTTTTGCGATGTAAATGAACAGGGGTATTCTGCTTGAAATGTCTGTTTATTTTCAAATACACACTCGGTAAAGTTTCAAGCTGACACTCGGCGGAACTGAACTTCAGCGACACCGCGTGCACTTTTGCAAATGAACGGAACTTCATGTCGCGACAAAGTTGTTCAGATTATCAACTTTGTCGCAAAGTGCCGCAGTTGTCGCTTAGTGCGATATAGATTATACAATTTTCTACAAATAAGTCGTGAAGTTCAGTTCTGCTGAAGTGCAGTTCCGCCGAGTGCGGTCTTACCTTAAAACATATTTTGTTAAGAAATTTCCATGATTTTTTTTCGTTGTTGGCACATCAAGTCATTGAATAAGATAATTATAACTTTTTTATTAACTGCATTCCTGTTTAAGTTTTCTTGTGATTTCTAAACCACACCATCTGCAGCAAAATAGGAACAAATGAATAGTAAAATATTGAAAACTGCTTGTTAAAACTAATAAAAATAGCAAGAATTTTGCGGTTGATATTAAAAAAAAATAAAAACCAATATGATTTAGGTATTGTTTCAGGCGTATACAAATTGAATTCAATTTACCACAACTATATATATACCCCTTTAAGAACCATATACATGAATAAATCTTTTGTACAGAAAGATGGGATGACTATGGTGCGGTTGCATGGACTTCCGCAACTGCAGAAACTTTTGAATGTTTCGTTAAAAAAAAAGAAAAGAGTTTTGTCTTCTTTTTTATCCGAATAAGCTGTTTCAAATCGGTTTCTGGATTTATAATTGTTTTTTTTGTGTACAGCTTTTTTTTTAGTTTTAGATTTGCAAGCCACAACGCATAATCCAAAAGACTTTTTTGCTGGACAAAAGAAAATGAATATTTTCTAAATGTGGGTGGGAAGCATCAGTGGTGGATTAAGACCACTAAAATATCCTGAGCACTCTATACAAACCCAATTATAATATAGCGAACTTCCCCAAAATTTGTATATATGTCGGAATAAATTCTGTTATGTATATCATACAGAATTTATTTTCCAAGGACGCAAATCAAATATTACTTTTTTAAAATACATTACTTACAAAAATTTAAGGAAACGCATTCCGTGAAAATTATCGTTTCGAGATCAAACAAAAGCATTTTAAAATTTAAATTTTCTTGTTTTAAGATTTTTTCAGCAAATTATTTTTTTTAAGATACCGTTAATCATATAACCATCATACAAAATAATTTAAAATTTGACTGGAAGTTTTTTGAGTCAAACAATGTACATAATTATCACATAACTTGTTCATTCAGCTTAAAATTTTATCCTTCTAAGATTTTCTTCGCCTATGATCCATATATCTGAATTTGAATAAAATAAGATTATTCTGTCTTTAATCACCAATATCTCAACAAATAATTTAAAAGTTGTTTTGAAAAATTTTAATAAATTTCCGGATTCTTTCAAAACTTAGTGCAAATTTTTGTTTTTTTTTGTGAAGGTTGTTGAAAAATAACACCGTTAGTTCACAGATAAATTCATTTAAATGACAAAAAGTTTTTTTCAGAAAATCTTTTTTAAACAGAATGATCGAGTTTACATGAAGCGTCAGAATTTATTCTGAGGGTTGAAAGCGGAAAATGTTATGGCCTATGAAAAGGAGTGACCCATTTGTATATTTGTGAGAAAGAAGTTAAAAATTAGGCGAAAGTTTATCCTCCTCCTCCTATGTATTTCAGTAGTATAGTATATAGAATTTGTATTATTAAAAAAACCTTCTTATATAATCTAGCCAGGCCCTGAGCTAAAAACAAAAACAAAAACTTCCAATTTAATGATTAGGAATTCTAGTCTTGTTGGATATAGTTCACACTAGGTGTTCGTCACGAAATCATATGTAAGATGAACTGAACTTAGCAAAAATTGCGTATTGACAAAAGCCCTCACTATAGTCAACTGATGAGTCCAAGTGAGATCGCCGGGACGAAACGCCAATTATTTTTTTTACTTAAAGGCCGTTTTTTGAATCAACAATTCAACAAAGTCCATTAAAATAGTGCTAAGTCTTCTACTTGCCTGATGTATTTCAGTAGTATAGTTAATAGTATATAGAATTTATATTATTAAAAAAATCTTCTTATCCTGAAAAAAAACTTTGCAAAATTTCAACTTAGCAAACGACAAATTGTCAATTTCAAAAATTTGTTCAAAATTATTATTGTTATTTTATCCTTGGTACTTGGTTATGCTTTTCGTTTAATAAAATAAAATAATCTAAGCTTTTAAAAATAGACGGCTAAAGTAAAATTCTCAAAACTAAAAAAAAAAATAAAATCTTAAAATTTTGCAATCTGGGTTGTTTTTAAATTTGTTTGGGGAGAAATTTTTTGTCATCTGGCAACACTAGTTAAGTTAAATGATGATTCATAAAAAAAAAATTGTTCATTATCGAATACATTTTTTCGTATAGTCAACGTTAAGTTGATTTTTTTTCATTAAATGACGGAAATTGTGCCAGTGTCGTCATAAGCAATATAAAAATAATAATAACACAAGTCAACATGAATTATTTTGTCTTTGAAAAAAGAGTATTAAATTTATAAAGCTGTACCTATAGTCGCCCGAAAAAAAACAAACATATTTGATAGAAAAGTTTGCTTTTGCAGCCAGGATAACGGGTTAACAGGTTGTTTTTAAAACTATGATTTAAATTTTTATTTTTTTTAATTAAAAAAAAAAGATTTTTAATTATTTGTGTATCTTTAATTATTGAAATAAAATTATTATTAAACGAAAATACTACTTAATAATGCAAAATTTTGAAAAAAAAATTAATTTCATTCTTATCATTTTATTTTCATGTTGAGTTTAAAAATTAATTTTTAAAAAGTATTCACTAAAATAATTTTACTTATAAACAGAATTAAAAAATGGATTTCTGGCTTTTAAAAAAGATATAACATGTCACTGTAAGTGAAGAATCTAAAACACCCATTAACAAGAGCCGAAAGAAGACAAAAAAAGACGTCCTCTTTCTTTAGAGACTAAAAATGAACTATTTTATTTTCCTTAAACTATTTCTACATCACAATTCTTATACCTAGTTACAAATGCATACATATACATTTGCTTAATCTATCTTATAATTAGTTTCCTAAATCCTAAACTAGCAATAAGGGTTCTAAAATGGACAACGACGATGCAGTGCGATGCATCCCTTGTTCATAACATAATGCTAACAGATGGAAGTCATAAAACCCAATCTGCGATATCATATACTGTTATATGACAAGGTTCAATCGCGACACAGCGTCGCCATCCACTTTGATCTTAAACTATATATACAAAACAATATTTCTACTGTCATAAAAGTACAGCTATTCTAAATATATAAAAATCTAGATATAGATAATTAAACAGTAAGTGTTGCCGTTGTTTTTAAATATTTTGTTTTTTTCTATTTCAAGTCAATTTTTTAAGAAAATTCCAAGATGGCGGCTTAAGCTCCAGTCCTATTTTCCCGAAAAACTACCCAGGTGCTCCTAATAACCCCCTCTAACGAATTGTTAAAGAAAAGTGAACAATAAAATTTTTTCCAGGTCAATTAATGTTTATTCTTACTGGGCTAATACACTAATTTAATGGCAAAAATCATGAAAACGTTTTTTGTAATAACTATTACAAAAGAAAACTTTTAAATGAATATTAACATTATTTATTCATTTTGTTGCATAGTAAATATATAAATCGTAAAATTAATGTAAGGACAAAAATTGTTTTTCTTTTGTTGAGTTGTGTAATCAAAACCAGTATTCTCCCAATGGGAAAAATTCGACTATATATCAAATCACAAAAAAATCATATTACCTACCTTATATTTCTACATACACATATGTACAGTGTACATGTAATGCCTTATTTTAGATGTAAGTAAAATCCGGCACTGATAAATTTTGTGACTCATTCAGAACCAAGAATTAGTGATTGGATAAAATATCATACATTCATAATATAATACATACATAGAAATTCATATGAATATTTTAGAAAATTTTTTTCTGTGTGTGGTTGAATAAATTTGTTAGAAAGTTTTTTTTTTTTTTAAGAGTGGTCAATTTTATAAAAGGAACGCACAAAAGTATTTTAAAAAATCGAAATCATTCAATTTTAGATTGAATGTATGTAATTTACAATGCTTTTAGTTTTTTTTTTTGTTCCAGAAATAAGTGATTGGAAGAATGATTCAACAAAATTTTAACACTGTGACTTTTGATGTTGAGTCATTTTTTGTCATAATATTCGGTATAATTAAATATATTCATGGTGAAGGTTTATCTGAACCTAAAGATGGCGCTAGAATCAAGTAATTTAGAATTCATATATTTATAGCTCAAAAAGATTTCTATTTATAACATATGTATGTTGATTTAGTGTCAACAAAATAAAATCACAAAATCTGAACCCAATAGAAGGCGATGTAGTGGAGTTTAAACAAGTCCTATATTAATTTAGTAAAATTACTCATTTTCACAATAAACATGTGTAAGCTGTTCTACAGTAGGTAGTACACATATTGTTTTAGTGTCAAAAAAGTAAATAATTACCTAAGGGAGACATATTTCAGTAGTACAGAGAATTTGTATATTATTAAAAAAATCTGAATTTTCACTTATTTTTCCAAAAAATGGTGAACATTCTAATTTCAAGAAAAGTAGTGCCACATTTTTTTTTAGATTTTACTTCTTCACCAACCTAAAATTTTGTCATTAATATGTCGTAATTTTGTTTTAATTTAAAATCAACAATAAAACAATGGTGCACTCGGGCGTATACGTATTTTTTCTGATTTTATTCATTTTTTTTTAATTTCCTTTATTTTTTCCGCACACTTTTGACGTTAGTTTATCAATTGAAGTACTATTATTTAAAGTAACCACATGACTGCTCAATTCAGATGTTATTTAAAAAAAAAAATTTTTTTTTAACAATCCCTTTTTTTAAGTCAAAAACGACTTATTATACCAGCCTAAAATTGGCAAAGCAAATTCTATTCAAAAAGCCTCACAATAAATGTTGAATGTTAAGTGTCATAAAAGAAAATCAAAAAATCTGGATCGATAGGTGGCGCTGTTATCGAATTATTTACAAATTCTATATTAATGGAATAAAATGACATATTCACAATATATGTTGTATTCTAGTATCACAAAGGTAAACCAATGAATTATTTATCCATGGGGGAAAATGGGGTGCAATTTCACTTTTATTTTTCAAATATGGTGGTAAATTCATGTAAAGTCAAACCACATATATTTTAGATTTTACTAATTACCAACCATATATTATGCCGTGAATATGTGGTAGTTTTATTTTATCTAAAAACAACGATAAAACAATAGGACACTCGGGCGTATACGCAATTTTTTTTGTTATTTTATTGATTTGTGAATAAAATTTATTACACTTTAGTTTATGTACGTTAGTTTATCAATTGAAATGTAACTATCGGTTGCTTGCTTGGTTGCTTAATTCAGATGATGTTGGTAGACAAGGCCAAACGACGTTTTCACGGAACTAACTAGTTTATAAAACCTCTTCTTTAAAAATTTAATGTTTAACGAACTTTCAATTATCCAGTTTTTATTCGTGTTTTTTTTTTATATTTTAAGTATTAAAGTAAGAAAAAACCAAATATCCTTGCAATCATGAATATTTTTCAGTGATATCCTGTTTGAATTTTGTTGACATATTTCTTTAATGCACATCTTCTAAAAAATATCTCTCGACGATCCAGTTGCACATTTATATATTTATTTATTTTTTTTTTTTCATTTAAAAAAAAAATACTGAGCTAAGTAAATGCAAATTACTGTGCCAAATATAGAAGTTTTGGAAATGTGGTGACTCCTACCACAACATCACCGGCGTCAGTGGGTTTTCTGAAAAGCTTTTCATCTGTCTGGGCCGCCGCGTAGTTTTTTTTTGAAGGACTCCGTAGCAGAGAATTTTTAGCTGATGCTCTTGTCCTCTTAGTTTATTCATCCTTGCTGCATTAATTTTTTTTAACTTTTTTTTTATGTCCTATATTTACGTTGAATAAAAAAATTGGAATCGCTGAAATGGCGAATTATATGCGCAAAATATCTGGACACAAACTAACTTACTTAAATAAAAAGGAAAAAAACTTATCTTGCTTTATTTGGTTTCCTATCTAGATAGTTGGTGGTATGGTGGTGCCTCAGAATGCTCTGAATAATAGCATGCAATTATATACATACAAGGAGTATCAGGAGAATTTCATTTACCTATGAGTAGGGGTACTCAAACTATAATATCTTTCCTCCATTTTTCTTCCAGCTGAAAGCATGTTATCTACCTGTGATGACTGGAAGTGGATATACTGCAAAGGGCTCTTCTGCAATCATCGCGTCGTGGATTACTCTACGTAATGTGGTCACAAAGTGAATTAAGAAAAATATATATGTTGGTGGGAAAAATGGAAGGAAGGAAGGATGCTATTGAATTGTTGCTGGGGATATGATACATAGGAAGCTTTTGTATAAAGCGGGGTCAAAACATATTAAGAGGATAATTCCTGGAGATAGATAAACATTATTACATTTAAGGTTTATATTTGTACGGTTGGGGTTGATAGGTGGGTATGTAAAATATCTGAGGCATAAAGTGGTTAACTAAAGGAGCAACCATTTTAATTCGATATTACCGATTTCAAGAGCTGCTGCTGCTCTTCGTTTTGTAAAAGTTGTTGTCAATAATGTAATTGCGAACATATTCAACGATGTGCACTGAAGCTTATTTTAATGTTGGAAGCGCCTCTCTATAAAAGGGTATATTTTTTTTTATTTTATCTATATTTTGTCCTTTTTCAGTGAAGATGAAAAATATAGAAGCGGGGTTTTGGGGTGTTTGTTATATCTAATATGATGAAGCGAAAGCGAGTATGTGTGGATTAATATGAAGAACAGTTTCGTTTAGCTATATATTATATGTTAGGTATTTTACTGTACCTACGCCATTATTTCTGTGCAGCTGAAACTATTCTCTATTATAATGGAACACAATGGCTGCTGTATGTAGGTACTGCAAAATGTTTTATGGATGAGTGATTAATCTCAGTGGAATTTGTTATAACCTCCAAAATGTAATGGAACAATGAAATAATGATTAGGGATGATTTCCTTTGTGTCGCAGTTATTTTAAATATTTTATTTATTTAAGAGAATTTAAATTAAAGTTTTATTTCAATTTTTTTTTTTTTAATAATATCTCCAATAAAATATTTCCTCTCTGAAAAGTCCTTAGTTGAAATTTATGAGTTTATTATATTATTAGCATTGGGAAGATGTAAAATTAATTTTGAAATGCATAACTCTGGAGTAGAAGCCCGTGGCCAAAGTCCTTCAGTTCGATTCCCAGCCTTTGTCACCAAAACAAAAATGTCTTTCACGGGTTACTGCCTCTTGCTAGGAATTGACAAATCCTCCATCTATTGTCATTAAAAATCCCTCTAACCTGAGCCGTTCGGATTTGGCAGAAAATTGTAGGTTCCCTGCATTTTTGCCAATAACACGCACACAGGAATGGTTTAGAGCTGTAAATCACTAGGTTCTTGTTATACACGAGCTGTCAGGCCGTCAAATGAATTATATTTATTTAATTCTGGAGTAGGTACCAACACTGTATATGTTACTGTAAATCCCCGGGATGATCGGAGTTCTCAGTGCTGAGATAAACACCTTGCATTTATTAGTGCATGCATTGTAAAAGTCTAGATTAAAATTAACCATGTCTTTAAGGAAACAACTATATGTCCAATTATAAATATCCTAAGATCTCGATCAAACCGGGGGTTTACAGTCTCATATACAATGTTAGTTGTCGTCAGTTTTCGAATTTGGAAAGCATTGCTTCATTGAAATTTTAGGAAAAGGCTGTTGTAAAACGTCCACCCATACGACCAGAGACGTGAAATCCCTTCTCGTAGTGGAGGGATACTTTCTGATATATTTTTTAAGTTACTCTTATTCTTAAAAAGACCTCCCTCATAAGCATTTTATTACAAATTCATCATTTTTTTTAACTTTTGTTATAAAAGAAAATCTTATGTTTCTATTTTTTTATCTGTTGAAATTTTAATAAAATAAAATTTCATTTTCTTTTTATTTACAGGTCGATGGACAAAAATACATTGGTCAAGGTCGAAGTAAAAAGATCGCTCGCATCGAAGCTGCTGCTACAGCGTTACGCAGTTTTATACAATTCAAAGATGGTGCTGTATTAACACCATTAAAGCCAGCATGTAATCTTGATTTTACAAGCGATGAACATCTGGAAAACGGTATTAAGAATTCTGATAAATTGGGATTTGCCGATTTAGTTGAGCTTGTAGACAATTTTGTTAAGCATGCTAAGAGTGCAAAAAAGTTGACACCCCTCTTGAATGGCCAAATGAGCATGTCAAGCAAGTATAATTTTTATTTTTTGTTTTTTTTTTGTTTAGTTTAATGTTTTTTTTTTTATTAATTATTTTTAATTTATTTTTTGCAAAAAAAAAAAACAGTACAAATTTTATATACATATTTTTTTTATATTGGTTTTAGAAATTTTTTTTTGATGGAGAAAAAAAAAATAAATTAAATGAATTAAAATCAATGTGATCGAAAAAATGTGGTAAGATTAGAGGTTGTTTCTGTTTTCCCGAAAGCACCTTTATTTTGTCCATTATATTTATATATTATATTATTCTTGATGCGGTGTTAAATAAAGCAGAGTCCTTTTGAATTAAGCTATGAGATGTTAGTCGATGATCTTTGAGCATGTTTTCAGAAAAAAAATCGTTCTACAAATAAGTTCTGTTTACATAATAATAAATCGAAATCCCCTGACACACAAAGGCCAAACTTCGAAAAAATTCTGTCAAATCGGAATATTGGTGTGATTTATTTGTACATTCGAAACAAATATTTGTTCGAAAATAAAAAAAAAAATCTTATTCGGACGAAATTCTCAAAAAATAATGCAATCCAACAAGACGAAATCCCCATCATGGGGAAAGACACCATTTGGACAAAATCCCAAATAAATATTTTCTTTTGTCAAAATCTCCAAAACTCCGAAAATCCCCAATAAAACACAACATATTTAGTAAAATATAATAATACAAAATTGTTAAATGAAAGAATATTCATGACAAAAATAGAAAACCGTTGTCCAAAACCAATTACCGTACCGTTGTCCAAGAAAACTGTGGACATTGACCCAACCTGGGCGACTGAGCGAAGCAACGGAATTGCATGAATGAGATAGGGAAGCCAAAAAGGCATTTAAAAAATTCCTTTGAATCCGTGGAGTGAGCCACCAAAGGAACTGTTGACAAAAGCCCGGGATGAATAATGAAAACAAAATATTTCCGACTTTTATTAAATGTTTTTAAAAAATTCAATGTTTTACCGGTAACTTCTACAATTTCCACAATTCAGAGTTCTACTGGAACATAATATAAATTTATAATGAGTTTGAGGGGAGCTAATCGGAATCCCGTAAAACCCTGTTTTTTTAAAATCTCGAAACGGGATTATAAAAAGCGGGATTATAAAAAACTGGATTATAAATAGCGAACCCAACCAGGATTCGAACACCCATCTTCTTTTTGGTATTTTTCTTGAAAATATTTTTCTCAAAAATTTGTCTCTCGAAGATTTCTTCTTTGTTGAAATTAGGAATTTTGGTTTAAATCGAATTTCAATTTCACTCGAAATGAAATTCCATGTTTTACAAATCGTCCGTTTTCGAAAATTTCGCAACTATTTCGATCTGTTAAAATTGAAGGTGCATCCATTTTTAATTGTTTTGAAAAATGAAATTACTCTGCGGATGATTATGCAGAATTATTGGCATTTATAAGGGAAAAATTAAATTTCTTAAAAAAGTATATTTAATTTAGACCAGGACATTAAGTTTTTATGGGATAAAATTTAATTTTTTTTTTTAATATATCGAAAGCTTTAATTTTTTTTTTTTAGAAAAATGTCAATGCAAAAACTGTAGGTTAAAAATTTCTTGTCAGAAAAGATTCTGACATTTTTTTTTCGCAAGCGCAGTAAATCTTGAAAACAAGGTTGCAATGTATAAATTACTCGGCGTACTTCCAGACGATTTTCTCAAAATCTTCTACTCATTAAAAAAAATTATTGTAAAAAATTCATAAGTTACAATTTTTGTTTTATCGTTTCTTCCTACATCCACCCTACTAAATCTCGAGGGCACCTACTTTTTAGAAATATCTTAACACACAAAAATTAAGCTCTTCACCAAAATTCGGCTTTGTTGTAATTTTTTCGAAGACTGAGACCAAAGTTTTGTTGAAGAGTTTACGCCGCGAACTGCTCATCAGATTAAGTCTACAAAGTGTAAACACTTAACCAAGGTAAAATCCGACTTTCAATATAAATCTCTTGTTTTCCCCCATTGATTTTATTTTGTCCTTGGATAACCTTTCTATTTGATCCACTCTTTCGGAGATGAGATCATTCCATGTTGTCATCAAAAAGCCTAGTACGCATATCGCGCTAGATTTTAGCTGCCACTTTTCTCTCCAAACATCAGCTAAAACCATAGCTACATTTTGGCATACGAATATTGTAGAGTAAATTTCAAAGAAACCAGCTGTTTTTGAGGAAAAAATCGTATTCAATCATTCAATGGACGCACCTTCAATTTTGACAGATCAAAATAGTTAAAAAATTTTCGAAAACGAACGAATTGTAAAACATGGAATTTCATTTCGAGTGAAATTATTATTCGTTTTAAATTCAATTTCGGTCGTTATGCAGAACATGAGCGTTTATAGAGAATTTTGTATGAAAGGTAAAATTTAACGTGATTTGAGTACAAGGCATAAACAAAGAAAAATTTGCATTATTAAATAAAACCTTTCCTTGAGTCAATATAAACGAAATAAACAAAAATAGCTTCAAAAGTAAAAAGAAACTCATTTATAAGGACAAACAAATGAATAACTTTTATCAAACATGTACCTACCTTCACTTTTGTTTTGTTGGGTTGTTTGTTTGTTTGTTTCTTTCAATGAAGATTTTCGTTGAGCTTACGAATTTTTCGATGAATCGACGAAAACTCAAAATTTCATAACGATTTTTTTCAATCATTTTCTTGGTTTCTTTTATGTGAGATAGAACTTTCGCGTAGAATTATTATTTTCAAAAAACATGCTTAAAAATTACCATCAAATTACCATTCGTAAGCACCCTGTATCTATAACCAAAATGTACCCCAAAAAAGCACTTATATTCATATATACATAGTTACTAAGTTGATGTTGTAATATTTAATTGTTGTAATTATTGTGTTTTGCTTGGAAGTATATAGGTACATATTATTATACATATATTCCATGTCGTTAATTTTTTGTGTTTCCATTTGTGATATTAAAAAATGTCACACATATTTTGAATTTTTAAAATGAAATTCCCTAAAATAACTATACCTAGAGACCTAAATTGATGTCACATTAAAAATCATCTGCATAATGTTTCCACACACGAATGTAAAAAAAAACGTTGTCTTACCTCGTTTTAATACTTTCCCAAAGTTCCTACTTCTAGGAAGGTACTTCGGATATTCTTCTTCCAAAAAATATAGATCTATAAAAAAATCAATTTTAAGAACCACTCCATACACCACCACCTGCAGAAAGCCCCCCTCCCCTCTCTGTACCCAATTGACACGGACTATGTTAACAGAATTAAATTCTCCAACTGATGAATATTAAATGTTACTTTTCGCTCATAAAAATGCATGACATGGCCTTACCGCTTTCGTTGACAGCGTCGTCATCGTCATCATCGTTCGGCTGCCACTGCCGGCTTCCAGGTATATTTGGGTCCTTCCTGACCTCTTCTTATAATATAGTTCTGACCAAACGTGCCTTGGCGGCTATAACAAATTTTCACTTTATCTAGGACACCATCAACACCACTATATACATACATTCATACGATATATACTAATGGCTACAAAAAAAAAAAAAAAACCATTGCAGAAGAGCGATATTGCACTTTGACCTAAATGCAATTTTTAAAACCAAAAGTCACAGTATTTGTTTGCTTCCGCAATTTATCGAAAGTGATTGCTGCCGCCGATTGGCTTGGCTTGGCTACAATGTTGTCATATCGTCCCCGTATTTATTTGGGTATTTGAAAATTTATTCTTGGTGGAAATGTCACATGATAACATTTTAGAAATTTTATTCATTTTATTTTTATTTTTTTTTATTCAATGAATGTTTGTCCATTTTAAATGGAAATTTATTGATGCGCATCAAATGAAATGATTTTCTAAATAAAAAAAAAAATTTAAAAACAGGACACACAATTTAATTTTAAATTAAATTAAAAAAAAGGGGAAAACGAAATCATTTCGATGTAGGAAGTCAAAATTCAGGATTTTTTATTTTTGGTGTTAAATAGAATGTCATGATTGGAATTAATTTTGTGTCCGTTTTAGTTCTTTTTTTTTTTGGAAACATTCTTTTTCCATTTTGTTCATTTTTGGATTTTTTTAAATTTAAGAATGGTATAGAAAATATAAATTTTGTAATAACTTAAAATATATAAAGGGTTCATGTTTTAATTGATTTTTTTAGACTTTTCAAGAACAAAAATAATCACCTACTCCAATGAAATCCGCTGGTTTTTAGGGAAAAGGTTTAGAAGCTCTGCATTTACAAATTTGTTATTCTTAAATTCTGTAATTTGAAATCTCTTCTACAAATGTATATCGTCGGCTGAAGTGTAGGAACTCGTAAGTCGAAACATTCAACAAAAAAATATTATTAATGCAATCAAAATCAGCATAATCAGAGCCAGAAGAACGTTTTTCAGAAAACGACAGAATTCAAAACCTCTTACCATAGATCGCCTTAAAAACGACTTATAGCCGGTTTTTTAACCGTTGATGTGTATTTGTATTTCAAAATTCTATAAATCCAGTATAAGCTCAGGAAAATTAAGACTTTCACTTCGAAGAAATTGTAAAAAAGATGTCTTTTGGTTGACAGCTTTATTTCTATGTAATAAGCATTTCCTTAAAAGTACCCTAAATTTGGACAAGCCCTTATGGAGTGAAAGAGACAAATTTCAACTTCTTGTAAGTCGAAAAAGTCGGTTTATGGGAAATTTTCAGTTATTAGTTTAGTTATTCTGGCTTATAAATCTCTATACGTACAAAGTTTTGTGACCTTTTCGCCAATGAACTTTAGGATTAATACAGTTTGAGAAAAAACTTCGCGCACTTCTTTTTCTGTTTTTGAAATATATATTAAAAAAAAAAAAACTGAATCTAACCCTCTTTTTTTCCACCCAACCTAAAAATAATAGATCTGATCTAAATTTAGAACACTCAAAGAAAATGCTCAAGACTCAACCTTGTCTGAATTTTTGTGTCTAATTTTCCTTGGTGTTTACCCCGAAAACCTCTTTTTCAAAGTTTTAACTTTTTGTCTAATTTTCCTGGGTGATTATCTCAAAACTCTCTTTTTTTCAAAATTCTACACATGTGAAAGCTTTTTTATTCAGACAAGGCTTTTTATTCAGACATGGCAAAATAAATTATATTTAGAATTTTTTTTATCCAGACAAGACAAAATAAACAATATTTAGAATTACACAGAACTTTTAAGCGCATAATTTTTATAATATACCAAAAAATGGATTAAAAAATTTTTTTAATACAAAATAAAAACCCATATTCCTTGTCAATTCAACGAAATTATATATAGCAACCTAAAAATATATAAAATAATAGTTTTTTTTTTCATTTGCCGTTTATAAAGATAGACGACACCAAAAATACACACGGAAAATTTCTTTTAAAACAACCAGAAGCATCCTCATTTACCTTTGAAACAGTCTATGCATCTGAAACACACGTCAGAAGTAGGATAATGAGTGTTTTATAAAGGGGGACTTGTGAGCTCGAGATAGTGCTTTGCTACTCAATTGCCATCTTAGTTTAAAGAAGCAAAAGCAACGAATTGACAAGAGTTATTCTTTTGTCTAGCATGTAACTTTGTATAAAACCAAAAACATAAATGTTAAAAAAAAGCCAGGTTCTTCTATTTGAAAACCTGTATATGTAACAAGTCAGCCGTAAAAAAGTTTTGAAATCTTAAAGTAAGCGAAGTTCTTACTTTCTTAAGATTAAATATCAAATATTTTAAGTAGAATGATAAAAAAATCAACTCCAAATTATGAGAGAAATTTAGTATTAAATTATTACTGACTTAAGTCTAGTGGGATCACTGGTCAAGTTTTTAAAACGTTTTGAATTAGAAGTAATAAAAAGAAAATTTGCCAAGTAAACCCATCAAATTTTAGAGAATCTGCAATAATGGATCCGCAGTGATTCCTAGTGCAGTGATCTCTTTTCTCCTTACTCATTCGTCGTGAAAAGAAAAAAAGAACAATGTACTGAGAATCACTACGGATCCAGTGTTGTGGATTTCATAATCGACAAGTTCATCTTTACATTTTGAAAATAAAATTCGAAAAACAAAGAGTTTGACAAATTATTTATTGATTTGATATTGGAGATTTTTAACGTGTTTTTTTTTCATGAAATAAATAAAAGATATTATTTTAAATAACTTAAAAACACTTATTTTATTTATTTATTTACTTAAATGCATTTCGGAAGCTATGCTTCCATCGTCAGTAAGTTTTATATAAATAATCAATTATTTATTCAAAAACTAAGCACTAAAATAACATAATTGAAAAACATGATTAATTAAAGAATGAATTACTGGCTTTAAAAAATCTATAACATGATATTGTAAGTGTTGCCGTCGTGTTTTTATATTCATTTTCTATTTTCAATATTTTAGATTTTTTATTTGCCCCTCCCACCTAAAGGGGTGGGCAAATAGAGTGGGTCAACATCTTAAAATCATGTTCGTATAATGTACCAACAATAACAATAACAACAACAAAAATTGATGCTTTGCACACAAATTTTAGAACTAAGCCGACCAGGATATAGAAAAATAAAACCCTTAACTCAATTCCCATTGGTTTATTTCGAAAACTGTTATTTTTATGAAAAAAGTATGCTAATATTTTTTGTAGGAAATTTTCTATGCTATACAAATTAGTCCTTGGCATTTTTTCTTTACAACTTACCAGTGGGGAATTATTCCTGAAAAACCATTTTGGGGGGCGTAAAACTGTTAGCGCCGATCATATGATGGGGACTTTTGACAGTTTCTTAAGAATAACATGAGGAGGCTATATCATCCAGCTGTCCGGCTATTATTTTCTAATTGGGCTGTTTTTCTGGCTTCATTAACTGGACTATATCGTAGTGTTAATATATAGTCAATGATCTGGAATTTTATCGTCTAAAATCACACTGATATGCACTTATCAGAATTTTGACGAACCAGTTTAGGTGTTCGACAAACATGACAAAAAAGATATTGTATAAGTAATGCTAAGAAAACTGATATCTTAGTTTGAAATAGGGCAAACAGTGGCAATATATGAATTTCTGAACAACAACAACAATATATTATTGAGTCAATAAGTTGTTTTCATTTATTCATGTAAAACACATTTGTTGTGTGATTTTTCATTCAGCCAAACTTGCGCCCTGTGCAAGATTTGTAGAAAGCGCCCCTTTTTTATATTTGCCCACATCCAAGATGCATTGGATCTTTAATTTTACGATATTTTGAATTAAATTCTTCTTGAAATAACTTAGCACAGTTGTGATGGAAGTTATTTTGGGATTATTTGAACAAGTTTTGTGGTTAAAATGCAAATGACAGTACATATTTGTTTGCGCAAGATCGGATAACATTTTCTTGCTCCTGCTTATACGCCCCCAGAATTTTGCGCCCTGTGCATTTGCACATCTTGCACATATGGTTGGTCCGGCCCTGGTAGTAGCCCGTGGTGTAATGGTAAGTATGTAGGACTGTTTCGCCGAAGGTCTTGGGTTCGATTCCCCGCCTATGCCACCTAAAACAGAAATGTTTTTCACGGTCTATTGCCTCTTGCGAGGAACTGACAAATCCTCCAAGAGTATCTCTTGTCATGAAAAAGTGCTTATAACTTTAGCCGTTCGGATTTGGCAGAAAATTGTAGGTCCCCTCCATTCCTGCCAATAGCAAGCACACAGAAATGGTTTAGAGTTGTAAGTCACTAGGCCCTAGTTCTACACGATGTGTCCAATTTATTTATTTATTGTATTATATTTTTATTTTATTATTTGTTTGCGTTTTGTCCTTGTACATTTTATGACAATTGATTATTGTCAAAGAATCTATAAATGAGTAAAACGGAAATAAAACTACGTTTTGACAGGTGCTCCACAACTAACAAGTCAAATGATGATTCAAAAAGGCTATTAACACTGTTGTGGAACTTGTGAAACGAGTTTTCAACACACAAAATCATTTATACTAATTTTTCTACGATGTTGTATTGATCACCATTGAAAGGTTATTTTCGGGCCCAATAGCATTGAGAGATTTTCTTTACCATTTGGTAGAACTTTTCGAACTCATTATTGCTATTACATATCTCTTCTTCCTCGATCGCACGCTGAATAGCACTTTTGGCCTCCAACCACTAATCCACACACAAATTGACGATGCTTTTGTTCTCGGTAACCGTAGTGTATACCGCAGTTTTGAATCTTCTTTGGCCGGACCCATCCCATCGCCTATCTTGGATTGCGTTAATATCTGCTTTGCAGTAGTATAGGGCCTCAGCTTTGGAGCTAAGGGATACATTTCATGGTCAATCGTCCATTTCCGAAGCTTATTAGTTACTTCCCAAGTACATAGATAACTTTACTTGCGCGGGAAGTCAACCAGACGGCAGACCAGAGCCTTAATATAACTCAAAGACTGGACATACCGCTTATAGGCTGGAGCTCCTAATATTTCGTATATAGAAATTATTAATTTAAAACTATAAAACACAAGTTTTGTTGGTAATCTTTTCAAAACCTTAAAGCAATTATTATTCAACAGATTAAATAACTAAAATCAAAAAGGTTTCACCAAATATATTTAAAAAAAAAACACCTTTTGTGTTACTTTGTTGTTTTGTCGGAAAACCACAGAATAGTTGGAAACTTCTAAATAAATACCAGACATAATTAATATAAATATGTTTCATCACAAAATGTTTCCTTATTTCCAAATTCCCAATAATTATGTAAATGTATGTATATTCTTTGTCGTTTTTTAATCAAGGCCCTTATTTCTCTGTCCTCGTGTTTTTTTGAATTATAAATAAAATAGGTTTAATCTATAAAAAATAAAATAAAATAAAACCAGCTGAGAGGAATTCGAATTTAAAGGTAACATTATTTTTTACTTTACCTTTTTTT
Organism: Epistrophe grossulariae; assembly: GCA_929447395.1. Taxonomy (NCBI): domain Eukaryota; kingdom Metazoa; phylum Arthropoda; class Insecta; order Diptera; family Syrphidae; genus Epistrophe; species Epistrophe grossulariae. The sequence goes on from OV839568.1 coordinate 48,098,661, forward strand.
TATTTGGTTTGGATACATTTTTTTAATAATTCCGCTGTAGCATTGTTGATTGTTGATTTTTGTTTTCGATTTTTTTTTAAATAAATACCGTATAAGAATTTTAAAAAAGTTATTTTATACCAATTTTTATGTTTTTTTTTTTGGTTGTGTCTTTGAATTGTGTAAAAAACAAGAAGAAGAAGTTTTTATGTTTCATATAGATTCCATTTTATTCGAGATAATTATTGAGTACTTTGATTTTAGAAATTGAATATTTATTTAGACATTTGTTTTTGAAAGCCTAGTACACAATTTAGAAAATTAAAATTAAGTTTTCATATCGTCACCTGAATGCAAGAATCCAGCTAACTCAATTTCGGAATTCTTGACAAAGTCGCAAAAAACGTTTTAGGCTCTTTTTCATGCTCCTTATTTTGCTTGAAAGGACTGATAAATAATAACACCATATTTGTTTTTGCGCTACTGGTTTCAGTAAAGGGTAAAAGTTACGATGCGAAACGATTCAAAGTAGGAAAAACCCAAACAACTTAAAAATAAAAAAAAAATAAAATTAGCTTGTTCTTGCATCCAGGTGACGATATCATTTGCGTGAAATTTTTAACTCGAAGTTCTGCAAAATTGTTATGTAATTTAAAAAAAAAATATTTGAATCAAATTTTCATTCAAAAAAAAAAAAAACGAACTTCAAAAAATTCTGAAAAACTGAATTTTAGTGGACCGACTGTTTTAACCTCTTAAGTACATAGTAATAACTGATTTTGATCTTGTGCGATGAAAAGGTTAAAATTCCGTTTTCTGTTCATATCTGTAAAACTATATACAGAAAGAAATTTTATACACAAAACTCGAACAAAAAATCTTCCAGTGTTGACCTCCATTTTGAAAAAAAAAAGAGTCATATCATGTCAATGCAAATTTCTTGGCATCTGTTGGTCAAATATATTTTTCTTTAGTTTTAACATTAAAAGTATTCTCTAAAAATTAAATTTAAACAAAATTTTCACAACTCTTTCAACTAAAAATTTATTGTCCAACTTTTGGAGTAAAAAAATATTTTTTTAAGTGTTTACTCAAGTTGTTTTTTGTGGAGCACATTTGTTACTCACTTTTGACAATTTAAAGAAAATATTTTTGTCTTCAACAATACGTAATGACATCAAATTCTGTTCCAATGGGTTGATACGAATTTCAGGGTCAAAGCGTTTAATATTTTCGTTCATAGTGTATCACTCTGTCAAAGCAGCAAAGACACGTTGACAGAAATCTCGCGTTTAACTTGTGTTTTACCTTTACACCGGCAAAATGTTTGTATAGCTTTAACGTGGCATCGTATGACCTTCTTGTTCGTTGACTATTCTGTGAAGATCTTGACATTTGACTTATTTAAAAAATTTAGTAGATTTACTTTGACAGTTTTTCTTCTGTCACATTGCCATTTTGATACAATAGGCATGTCCACGAAAATGAAATCTCTGAGATCTCAGCAATCTCATTTACCTATACAGGATTCCTCAACAAAATTTCTCAGCTTTGTTGTCAAATTTCTGAAGAAAAAAATCTTGGATTTGCTTGATCACTTTTTGAGTGAAAAAAATCTCTGAGGTCTTATTTTTCTGAACACGCCAAATTAAAAAGCATTTACATATATGGTACAATATAATGTAATTCGACATTTTCAACTCCAAACATTCACGGAACCCTTCAGAATATATTAATTTTTCTTCAAAAAAAAAAAAAATAACATCTCCATTATTTGATTTTAGAATCGAATTCAGATTGGATCCAATCGAATATGTTAGTAGTTCGAAAGTATTCAAACACCTTTTACGAGTGCGAAAATTAAAATATCTTTTTTTTTCAGAGAATCTCTTTGATATTGTCATCCTTTACTCAAATTTAAAAGTTTATAGCTTGACAGATATAAGAAAAACCATATTTTGACGCTTTAATAGTTGTTTCGTTCGAAATATTACACGAAAACCTTAAAGTCGCATTTTTCAATAATAATATCTTAAGCGAGAAACAGATTGACACAGCAATTACAACAGTAACTTTGACAGCAACGAAAACTTTGACATCAAAAGTCATGTAAAATAGATTTAGCCAGTTCACGTTTATGAGATCTCACTGAGCAAACTTCTGTCACCTCTACTGAGTAGAAGGAGAAACCTGAACAAAATGTCTTCTTTAGAAGTCAAAAGCCCTCTCCATCTCGTTTTTATAAATTGATCAACTGCGACAAAAAATAATTGAGCAAACTAATCCAAAAAATTTCAGTTTCAGATTTTAGATAACAAAAGTGAGGAATATCACTAAGGAATTACGTCAGATTTCTGAGATTGCTGAGATCTCAGAGATATCAAAAAACCTGAAGTGATGAACAGCGCTCTTGACAGCATAAAAACAAATATAAAAACCGTATAAAAAAACAAACAAAATAGTTGAAATAGTTGCAATATCTTTATACGACTTGCGCCTTTTGTCGTATAAAAATGGATTTGTTTTTAAAAATTCGATAAGGCGCTCTTCCATTGTCTACACGAAAATAAATAGACGAAACAAAAAATATCGGTTGTCACATTTTCATTTTTTGAATGTTGATAAACCTGACAAACTTCGCCTTAAAGTTGGCGGCATTTGCACAGCGACATCGAATTTAAAGCGGTCCCTAGACGCTCAATATTATTGTGCAAAATATTGGACAATATTATTGGCTAGGTGCCCCACACGGTTCAATATTTTAACCAATAATTTAGTTGACACCTGATACTTGTGTTGACAACGTGTTGAGTTATACTGAAGTTTGTTGTTGTTAAATAAACAAATATTGTACAATTCTACCCACAGACGATACAATAATTTTATATTGTGCAATAAATATCAAAAGGGTTTTGATTTTCTTCAATATATTGCACAACCTTGCAATATTATCCACAGACGACCGCTTAAGGGTTTAGGTCTAACGTTGATGTCGATTTTGCTGTGTTAATGTGTTCAAAGCCATTTAAAACCACTGGCTCTAACATGAGTGATGTGGATGTGAAAGTTGCTGTGCCAATCTGTCTCTCGTTTTAGCATTTTCGAATATTCTAGATGTTTTAAAATCTCTTGCCATCCCAGCCAATCTTCGATTGAACACTTGACAGATAAAGTGATAACTATGTATTTAGGACGGTATTCACCAAGCGCTCATAACGGCTCTTAACTTTATGAGGCTTATAACTTAAATAACATTTGTGCTATTCACCAAACACTCATAAAGGCTCTGCCAAACCAACGCGAAACATTCGCCGACGACAGATTTTTGTTGTTGTTTAGCATTGTGTATTTGTCTTATTTTGTGTTATTGTGAATGATTTGCTGCGATTTCGCGTTGGTTTGGGAGAGCCTTAACTCATAAGTACTTTTCGTAGTTCGAAAATGAGAGCGACTCTCTTAACCAGGCATTTCCAAACTGTGAAATCAAACTTTTTTCGCACAAATGCATCTCACAAATAATACAAGTAGCAGCAACAACAAGACCAATTAATATTTTTTAACTTAATTGATAAAAGAAAAGAATTTTTAACAACGAAAGTAAATAAATTTAATGAATATGAAAGAAATTACAAAGAAATACAAAATTTTGAAAGGTTCGAACAAATTTCGGAGATAGCGCTCATAACTTATGAGTGGTCGGGAGCACTTATAAGTGTTATGAGCGCTCATAAATATTCACTATTATTGCTTGGTGAATAGATTTATGAAGCTTTTAAGTTACGAGCGTTCGGTGAATACCGCCCTTGAGTATTTTTCATATTTTTTTAAATGTCTCAGCAAAACACTCAAATTGTTTCTGTTTCAAAAACTAAAATGTTATTTTTTTTTTAGATTTTGAAGTGTGTTTAATGTTTCATCCATTTTAACGAAGCCATCTATCCTTCGGCAGAATTTGACATTAAGTTACTTAACATACATAGTTCCTCCGAATTACCAATCGAAAATGTAATTTTACAATTGACGGATTTTTATTTGGGCATGTCGATGGGTTCTGGAAACGCATCTGTTCAAGTATTGTTTTTTTTTTTTTTTTTTTTTTGTGGTGAAAACTTCAAGGTTGTATTGGTCAGCAAAATAATAAAATAAAGGTTATCCGAAACTACAGTTCATATGGAACTCTCAATTTGACATTTCGTACTTATATGTCAGCAAGATGTCAACATTTTTCAAAGATTTCTCTGTGACTTTTTTTGCTTTGTAGTATTAAAAAAAAAACTGCTAAGGTTAAAATGAATATTAAATTGATAAAAAAATGGAGAAAATTGTGGGACGTATTCATTTTGCTTAAGGTGAGTAGGTACTAGGCTTAAAAAACAAATATATAATTGTAACTTCACCTGTTCCTATATATACACAAAATTTAAATTTTTTTTTGTTTGTATATCCCTTTGATTTACATAAGTTTCTGTTTCCGTTACCGTTTTGTTTTAATCGACAAATTTTCCCCTTTCTTGATGCGATTTTCATTTTAATTTCATTTATCATTTTGAACTAATATTGTTTTATTTGTTTGTTTGTTTATTTTTTTTTATTTTGCGTAGCTGAAGTGTCGAAAGGTGTAATTACAGTTGATGGACAGAAAAAAGTACCCGATAAAGGTCCAGTAATGCTGTTATATGAGCTATTCAATGATGTGCATTTCGATTGTTCAACAATAGATGGCGCCCAAAATAATTGCCGCTTTAAAATGACTGTGACTGTTAATAATAGCAAATTTGATGGAACTGGTAAGTATGAATATATATAATGTAGATGATGTATTGCTTGTAGACATGCTATGTATTTCCGACGATATATACATACAATGTTGCTTGCAATATTGTTGTACCTTCAATCATTGTTTAACAAAACATTTAATTTATTTTACATAATGTCACATTCAATGCACATTTAAATTTAAAAAATAATAATAATAATTAATTATTTTTTGCCTCATGACAAATGCTGTCAACTTTTAAAAACAATTCAACCTTAATATCCCAAAAAACAAAACAACGATGTGACAAGTTACCGAAACATTTCGTTGGTGTCATACTGTCCCATAGAACCCTTAAACGATTATGAATTAAAATGAAAGTGTCAGTAAGTTTTAAAAACAAAGTGACGAGTGTTTTGGACGTGGCAGCCACCTTGATGACATTACAATTTTTCGATATGATTAAATATATCACATCATGGAACTGTGAACTGGAAAATTCGTTGAAATTTATTGAAAACTTACTCATGGGTATAAGCTCATGACAACAAAAATAAAACTATTAAAAATTGTTTCCTATATATAAAAATATTCGATTGGTTTGAAATAGTTTTGAAGGTAATAATAGATAGTACGTGGCTCCGGAGCATCGTCAATTATTTCTCGTCGAATATTTTGAACGAAATAACAATGAACAATATTAAATCTCATGCGGAAATAAATCAAGTTTTTGTGTAGATGAACTTTATTTATTTGTTAAATACTTGACTTTTAGCTTGGTGTGTGATAAAGGCCCATTAACTAACGCACCATCGATGTCAGTGGTACAGTAGTTCACTTCGTATGTTTAATAGGAAAAAAATCCATATAAACTGAATATTCTAATTGATTTTAATGAAATTTACAGGCGTGACAATGAATGGAATCAAAAATCAAAACATTTAATTTCCGCCCACTGGCGCGCCTACTTTAAAGCATAGCGCGCAGCTGAAGCGAAACGAAAATTTCCATATAAAAATTGAAGCAACAAAATCATAAACGACGAATTTCATTTCCATTTTTGTCCTGCAGTACGCTGTTGTTCAACGAGGGAAATTTATAATTGTAGCAGATTATTTTCAGAAGTCTCCACTCACACTGAATTATTTGCACGAACCATTAATTGTCTGCGGAAAAGTGACATTCGAGTTTGTATTTCTATTTTTATCTGTTGTTTCTTTTATTACAGCAAAGGCTTCTGTGAATTTTTTTTTTGTTTTTTTTATTTTTTTTTATTTTTTTTAATTTTTTTTTTAATTTTTTTTTTTATTTTTTTTATTTTTTTTTTTATTTTTTTTTTATTTTTTTACAATTGGTGACATTTATTTTTTCCGTAGCCGATTAGTTTACGTTTTGTTATCGATTTGGAGACCAGAGAAAATTTTCGTTTCGCTTCAGCTGCGTACTAGGCTTAAAACGAAATGTAATGTCTACGTCAAGATGTATGAAAATCCGAGTTGATTACTAATTAAACCTTATATGTATGTTTTCTTAAGAAATTGGGCTAACGAATTTTTTTCCCACGCCCATTTGTGGGTTTTTTTTAAACTTTATTTTACTTTTTTGTATGGAGACAGTTTAAGTTCAATAAAATCTTTGCCACTCAACCAATTTCAAATAAATTTTTTAACATGAAAAGCGGGAAATTTCCGCCCACTAACACGCCCAAACGAAAGTTCACCTTATTCTTCAGATCCTGTATGTGGTTCAAGTAGGCAATGTGAACTATAAAATGTCTATAGCGAGATGAAACATTCCTTATTATAAGCGGTCCTTTCGGCTTTCCAGGAATAACCGCTGTATCGCACGGCTATTAATCGTAGTGAAGCAAACATTTTTTTGTTTTCAAGTCAGCTTAAATTCAAACACAATATTTTGACCATGGGTCCCTATTTAGGGGTTCTTATTTGAGTTTCGGAAAAAATACTTGGTGTAACCAGATTCCCTGACTTATAAGTACTTATACTGTGAAAAATATGAATAAGCAACTTCAATCAATTTCTTCCTTCTCGGCCCCACTGTGTGCTGCCGTCTTGTTAAAATCAAATGTTGTCGAGATTATATTTTGGCAGCAAAAGTAAGTAAATCTTTTGAGAAATTTACTCAAATTTCTCAGAAAATGAAATTGACTGACTGAACCGAAACGAACACACATCACCACAAAGTGTAAAAAATCTCTTGTTTTTCCTGACGATGACAGTAATTTGTCTACACTTTTTATAAATCCTTAACTACGGAATCTATCTACCTACACATACATCCGCATGCAGAAAATAATAAGAAACAACAAAATGACTTTCTACTAAAATGTACATCTTAATCTAAAAAAAGCCATTTTTATACCGAAGGAACAAAAAAAAAAAAAAAAGCTGAACTTGAATAACCCTCAAGTAAGTAATAGTTATTTTCAACCACATTTTCCACTTCCAAACCAACATGAAAAGTCACAAATCTTTCATCTTACTTAAAAGCTTTTTTTGTCGACTCAACGAAATCCACAATCGAACGATGTACCTACCTACAAAATACTTTTATTCGAAGGATGAAACCTTGAAATATAAAATAAAAACTTATAAAAAAAAAAGAAATATGTACTACACACTAGGCCACAACAAGAGTTTTCTCTTCTCCTCCTCCTTCTCGTTCACCAACAAAAATAAAATCCACTCATCTACTTTTTTGATGGGAAATGGATTTTTTCATTTGAACTTTTTCTCAGTTTTTGTATTTTTTGTATATTTTTCTCATTTCAGGACCATCAAAGAAATTAGCCAAAAATGCAGCAGCAAAAGCAGCCCTTGCTTCACTTTGCAATATCTCTTACAGCCCAATGATGCATCCCCAAAAGAACGTCCCAATTCCCATTGATGATAAACAATCATCAATGGAATTACCTCAGATACATGCAGATACCATAGGAAGGCTGGTACTTGAGAAATTCATGGAGGTCATCAAAGGACAAGAATCGTATTCGAGGCGAAAGGTCCTGGCTGGTATTGTCATGACGGACAACATGAATTTCAACGAAGCAAAAGTACGCAGATATAAACATTCATATATACCTACATTCAACCACACAAATATCCAGGATGAGTGATGATTTGCAAAGAGAAAACTTTTGCAAATGTCCTTTTTTTTTTGTATTTTTCTTTTTGTTGTGTTCATTTTCTGTGTCTGATTTTACTCATTTTAACTCTATTCTAGGTCATATCTGTATCAACCGGCACAAAATGTGTTTCCGGAGAGCACATGTCCGTTAATGGGGCGGTTTTGAATGACTCCCATGCGGAGATTGTATCCCGGAGGTGTTTGGTAAAATTTTTGTACGCTCAATTGGATCTGCAGACGAGCTCGTGTAAGTAAAGATGTACTAAACCATCATCACCTAAAACCAAGTACACTACCTCATCAAACCATAAGCCAGCCTCTGCATCACAGTGTGTGTGTGTGTGTGGGTGGATGGCGGAAAATAGGAAACTTTCTATATTTATTTTTATGTTTTCTTTCATCAACTTTTTATCAAGCAATTTTTTTTTTGAGTTTTTGTTGGACATTTTGTTGCATTTCAATTGAAGTTTGTTTGAAAAATTAATTTTTTTTTGTTTGATATATTTGCTGCATTTCTCTACTAAGATTCAATGGTTTTGTACGCCCCATGAGATAGTCTTTGCACAGTAATTTATATGATATTTCGAGAAATCTACACAATGCCGACACAATAATACCTATATAGTGCCTCTCTTTATATTTTTTTTTTAATTTTGTTTCCACTCACTTGTGTCTTATTTAGTTTATGTTTTGTTTTTAGATCCTTTTTATTTATATATTCTTTTACTGAAGGATGCTTACAATGCATGCGTGACAAATGAGTTATTTTAGTTTATGACTTAACTAAGCTTGCTTATATTGTTCATATATGCATCTGGTACGCAATTAGTGCAGCAACTTTATTTTATAGCTCTAAAGAATGGTTTTGGTTTAAAAATTCCGAATACATACATCTGAGTAAATATAAGGGTGGCACTTATTTTGGAAATGTTTGCATTTCTCTACGATTGAATACGAATTGTATTTTATAATATTGGGGATTTTATTTAAAATGGTTTTAATTTTAAATAACATATCAAATGGCCCCCTACAGAATACATGTTTTGCCGAAGCACTTTTTCAAAGTTTTCGTGCACTTTTTCCATCATTGTGACATTGGTGATTTTGGTCCGGATAATCATCTTTTCCAGGGTCCTGGAACAATTATAGAAAATAATAGATTTCAGGTAGTCCCACATTGTCCCTAACCGAGATGAGACGGCCAAGACATCTTCTGAGCCAAATAGTCCATGCATATCGCATACCCTCGTTGTGTATAGGCTTTGGCCCCATTTTGTTGCAACTACTCCTCCTCAAGGTTGATAACTTACAGTGCGGGCAAAATCCTGGATCTTCGTCAGAGAAAAAGTTTACGATAGAGCTAGATTTCGGAAAGTATGTTTCGAAAAAAAACGGATTTCCCAGAATTTTTGTGACTGAAACTGAATTGCATGTTCAAAACTGTTCTGAAAAAAAAAAAAACAAATTAATTCTGATATGATATTCCAGCTACTTGTCTTTCTTAATTTCTTTTATCGGTCCATTCAATTTCTTGAATGGCCGTAAAATCTGATTTGCACTAGTCTAGGGGCAAAGTTTAAAAGTGGAATAGAAAAACTATCAGAGAGAAGAGTTTTGAGCGAAGTTGAACATACAAATTCTTCCTCTTTTTAAATGTTAAAAAATAAACTAGACTAGATTTGCTATACAAATATGATCAATCCATATCAAAAGACATTCTAAATGCAACATATATATATTATGAAAATTAATAAAATTAAATAAGCATTTACCAAAACTTTATTAAAAATAAAAAAAGTAACACTTAAGCAACTCTTATTCAACACATTTATTTAAATTTTCTTATTGAAATTTAAAGTTTCATTTTGAAAAGGAATCATATATCTATCGATTTCTGGTTAGAAGATTCCCTAGGTACTCAATTTACAAGTCGGCGCGGCGTTCAGAAACAGGGAAGTTATTTAATTTCCCACTTGTACTATTCGTTTACACTTATAGAAATGCCAGGTCAACTTGTTTTTTTGTGTTACAGAAATGTCTTATGCTTGTAGAAATTTACTTGAACTACAATTTCAAGTGTTACAAGTGTTCAAATCCCTTACCTCTGGTGGGGGGAAATTTAAGAACCGCGAGTTAAAAATAAAACACCGAGTTGTAAGGTCGGGTATGCTGTTTATTCGAACTAAACTATAAAATCTTAACCTACGCTTATATATACTATTTTGTTCGTGATATCGATAAGTGATAACAGAAACACACACACAAATTCTGAACCCAAGCGCAAGCAATCAGTTGCTTGTTATCTCAATTTGTATGTGTGCTCATGTTTGCTAGATAAGATATCCTAAGCAAACATAATGCCTATCACTAATCTTATCACTTCTTATTATCCTAGCGTTCAATGTTTGAACAACAAGCCCTTGCTCATCAATTTTTCACCAGCTAGCGGCTGATTGGTAACCCTGTTAAAAACACAAATTTGTCTACAATTTGAACATTTTTTGCTATTTAATAATTAAAATCAGTGAGCAAATGCAAATAGTTTTTTAATATGACAATGGTGCAAAATTTTAGATGATTAAGTAAGATGTAAAAGCATTTTTAGTATGATGCTAGGTCAAAAAAAAAATTTTTCCAAATTTTAAACGAGTTACCATCGTACTATCTTTTTTTTTTATTAAAATTAAAATTGCGGAATGCCTATTTTAACTTTATATTATACTAGCTCAAAATTTCACTTTAATTAAAAATGTGAAAATGGTATATTTGCTTACTTGTTTGCACGAACTATCACTTTTTAGGCGTGTTCACCTGAAGTTTATTAAGAAAATAGGTTAATAGTACGTTACTAGTTGAAAAATGTTTAAAACTTAGAAAATATTAGTAAAGAGCTTTAAAGTCAGGCTCAGACCTTAACATCAGGTTGTTTAAAATTTTTCGTCATCAAAATTAGTAAGATATAAAAATGGTAATAATGTTTTTAGGCGAGGATTCAAATTTTGCCAACTTTTGAGACCAATTATAAACTCTATATAAGAGTTTTTTACCACACCCTTATTAGGTATATTTAGTTGTATGTAGTATTTTATACAAATAAACATGTAGGTGACCTAACATGACTTTAAAAAGTGAGTGGAAGTGAAATAATTTCAGAATCTCTCAAGAGAATACATCAAAAAACATCACTTTGACGTTGACTTATTACCCCCGATAAGTTATTTATTATTTTGGTACTGCTTTCCTCCTTTCTATAATTTGCAGGTTGGGCATCCTCAAACATTTTCTACAATGTAAAAATGAGGTGAATACTGCAGCCAATTCAATATTTCCACTTTTTGGCTTGAAAAAAAAAAAAAAAAAAAAGATGCAGTACGGATTGGTGCAATATTTTGTTGAAGAATCCAAGACAAAGGTCCAAATAGCTCGTTTAACTTAAGAAATGCTCACTCCAATATTCCTTTGTAGGTGACTCCCGTCATTTATTAGTACAGCAGAATCTCGAAAAGATGAACAGATATAAAACAGGGCCCGTTCATCTTTTCAAATTGTTCATCTTTTCGAGCATCAACATATGTTTGAGGAAGAAACAATAAAAATTATTTACATAACAAATTAAAACAAGGTCAAAAGTATTATTCAGGAGGAACTAAAGGCAAAGAAGAAGTAAAAAATTATGTTGGGAATAAAGTGTTCATCTTTTCGAGTACAAAATTTCCACCCGTTCAGCTATTTGAACACTGAAAAGTGAAAATTTTCCGTTCATCTTTCCGAGCTGTTCATCTTTTAGAACCGTTCATCTTTCTGAGATTCTACTGTACTTTGAAAACTAGGCTCAAGTGCTCTACAATAGCTGATTGCGCCCCACGCACCACTCCGTCTCGGCTGTGATGACTTATTAGAAACCGTCATGAGAAAATAAGTTGTAGCCATCTGGCACATCAAAATTAAACTTCTTTTTATCCTTAAAGACAATCATTCGCCAGTTGTTTTCAACTTGACTCTGTCCCCTTAAAAACCATAATTTTCTTTTTCAAATTCTAGTCAAAGTTGCTTACAGAGAAGACTCATTAAGAGAAGGCTTTTTGACCAGCTTTAATTCCTTTAGGAGTTTAGGAAAAAAAATTACATGCCAAACAGTGGATTTGCTGGCGTTTAATCCGGCTACGAACTTGATTTTTGGTATCGAACGATTGTAATTCGAAGCGCACCGCCTATCAGCTGTTGAAACCACTATAGATTTTCTTCCTTTATATTTTGTTTTCATAAGAACCAGGTTCTCTTAAATAATTGTCAAAAAAAAAATGCGTTTCGTCCAAAGTTTTTGCGGTATTGCGGTTGGAATAACTTTCCGAGTAGTAAAGATTTATTTAAGATTTCTGTGATGTATTTAAAGCGTTTCCTTTGCCCATTTTTGGTAAAAACTGCACAAAATTAATTTACTTTACTTTGAACTTTACTCAACATATCACATAACACGGATTTCCTTTCTAAATATTCACGAATGCTGCAGTTAATTTCGCAACTGCTTTTATTCAAGTGAACCGATTTTATTGCTTGAATTTCCGACTCTGTTTACAAGCTTCGTTAAAGCTCTGTTACTTTGTACAATAAAGTGATTTTTGTTGGTGTATTCTCTTGAAAGATTGTGAAAATATTTTTCCACTCACTTATTAAAGTAATATAACGAATTATAGGGACATAACGCACCCTTAGAATGAAAGTGACCTAACTCAAAAATTCGGCATCTTTTTTACAATCTGGTTTTAGAGTTCATTTCGCTTTTTAAGGTCAGTTTATTGAAAAATAAGAAGTTACGAAAATTTTGAGTTAGGTCACTTTCATTCTAAGGGTGCGATTATTCTCGTTTTAGTTCAATAAAAATGTTGCCTTTATTCAAGTGAACCGTAGTGTATGCTACTAATCATAAGTTCTCTTTTCCAAACAAGATTTGCAATGACAAAATTCTATTTGCTGTACTGTTCCACTCTGTTTGATTACTATGGACCAAAAATCGGATTTCCTTTCGAATTCCATAGGTTGGCGTTGGATTGTGGCCTGTCGTACCTTTTCTATAGTTTATGCCATACAGACTTCGTGCTTGTAGACGGCTTCCAATTCAAGAAGTTGTGTCTTGTCAAATTGACCTTTCGGAGATTATATTTTTATTCTTCGCTTTGCTTATCAGCCAACATTTTCAACGCTAGAAAAACTCGATTAATTTTGCACTGAAAACCGAATGTTTTTTTACTTCTATGTCCCAAAAAGTTAATAGTTTTTTTAAAATAAATTGCCGACTCATTCTTAGAAAAAACTATATCACAGTATCAAATCTCAAATATGTTAATGATGTTACATTAGCCCAGGAAATTAATGTACACAAAAATCCAATTTGCGGAAAAAAAAAATTAAAGTTAAGATTTTTAAACGGAATTACCTTAATTTTGACATACTAAGGTAAAGTATTAAAGTCCATTACCGTATGCGCATAAAAAGTTATTATACGTCAATTTCGAGAATATCCTTTTCTTCGCATAAAACGTCTATCCAATTCTTTATTTGATTTCTAAGATGGGTTATTATATCGACTAATCGCCAATAAGAAATAATTTGTGCATAAGGAGTTGCCTTTCATTGAGTGAAATGCTACGTTTTCTAGAGATCCACTTCTAAAGTACCTAGCTAGGTACTTTAAGGACCAACTCGTAATTTTAGAAATAACATTATTGACACATTCAATTATTTAATGTATGTGTATTTATATAGACGCTAACCTGCTTACATTAGAGCTTGCTCGTAGTCGTTACCATATTTGGTAAACGTTTTTATGTTTTTATTCACATCTTTATATTTTTTTCTGCATCGTTTCAAGTACTCGATGTCAATTTAAAAACAATAAACGGCTCTTAATCCAATTAATTCAATTATAACATTGAGTTGTTGATAAACAACATTGAATTTTTGATAAAGAAAAAACAAAATTCACATCGTAGTAAATACATAATGCTTTTAACTTGTAACCTAATCATTAATTTTATTGCATTTAATGGATCCATTAGGACATTTAGTACTTTCAATGAGCTAAACAGAAAAAAAAAAATAATTGCAATCAAAAGAAACTTCCGAATTCTTTCTTGCTGTAAAATAATAATTTAACCTTTTTACATTTTCTTCAAGACAAAACTTTTAAGGTAGTATATAGCTCAAGATATCAACAAATTAGCGAAAGCTAAATGAAAAATGCACGCAAAGAGTTAAAGTTACATTATTTTCTCCATTTTTTACCACCTTATTTGCATATTATAATGCAAAACATTCTGAACGAAATTCCTTTCTTTTGGTTGCTTATAATTGTGTGACAAGTGGTATAACACCGCTATGCATAATTTCATGCAAAAGAGAATTATTACGATTTAAAAAGACCGATTGAAGTGGCACATGAAATGCCATTTAAAAAACAATGAAAACTATTAACGAGAGTTTTTGTTTTTTTTTTTTTAACTTCCGAAGCTGACACGTCTGACTTACTTTATTTCTGTATTATATAAGTTTGCCCTTATAGAAGAGGACGTTTTATATTTTGTTTTGTTCCTGCAATTATATATTTCTATTTACTAGACATTTTTTAAATCGTTGAAACTTTGAATTTACTTTTTCAGTTGGGCAGAAAAAATTATAAAATTGCACTTTTAAAGAAACCAACTGAAATTTCAGCATAAACATTTTTACAATCGTTAATAGCTAGGATTTAGAATTTTGCTAGTTGGATAATTACAGTCACTGCTCATATTTACATTTGTCTTGATTCCATATGTGCAATATGTGCAAGATTGGAAACCTGCACAATATGTATTTTTTCGATCTGTTCCATAGAACAATTTTCATTACTTGTACGGAAATAAAAACTGCACACTTGAGTTTTTACTATATGGATTATGGTGTTATAATATAATTATTTTAAACTGGGTTGAGGTTAAAATTCTTCTCTCAAAATTCTACTGTTTAAAATTCTGCTTTCAAAATTCTGTTTTTCACAATTCTGTTTTTCAAAATTTTGTTTTTACAAAATTCTACAAATAATCCAATGTACATAATTGAATCGGGAGAAACTAAAAATTGCTTGGGCGAGCAATAAAAGTTGCATAGGAGGAGCCAGGCCTTACAGATAATAACAATTTTAAAATCATTATTTTAAAGTTATATTAAAACTCCTGAAAAACTTCTTACATTTTAATATCGAGTGTTTCTTCACTTTAAGATGTAGCTTACCTATCTCAACTGTACATTAACACAATTTAAAAGTTGCTAGTTTTGTCGTTTTCAACCAGAATGTTTTTAAAAACTTTTGACAGTTTGTTTTAATTTTATTGAAAATATTTATGCTCACGACTCCATGTCCAAAATAGACCTGGTCCAAAAACAAAAACCATACAAAAATTAGTTTAAATTTTCTTAAGGGGAAGGTTTTTCCAGCCACCTAAAGTGGGCTCCGTACTCTTTGGTTTTTCTTAGAATTGAGTGCTTTTTTGCTTTTATTTTTAAACATTCGAATCTACTTAAAGTAATGATTATAATAAAACTAACTGGTGGATTCGTTTCCAGCATTTATTGTTCTTTTCATTTTTTGCTTTTGATTTTTTTTTCAAACTCAATATTTAAAGAAGTAAAGAAAGAGCTTTGTTAACAGTAAAGTTTAGTTTTATGTTTAATTATTAAATAGCGAATTTCCGCTTATGTTCTCAAAATAGAAATAGACGTAGAATAGCGTATGAGCATGCAAATATTTATTAAAAAAAAAAAAACAACATTTCGTATTATTCTTTTCTCCATCTATTTCTATTTTTTAACATAATTTTTGTTTTCTTTTTCGAAAGAACCAACAAAAAATATACTCTATATAACAAAAAAATTAATTACAAAAAAAAAATATCAATAACATTGTGTGTATGTGTATATTCTTTATAGCAACAGCAAATCAGTCAATTTTCGTGAGGAATACAGACAATGGGCAATACCCCTATAAACTAAAATCCGGTGTTCATTTCCATTTGTACATCAATACAGCGCCTTGTGGTGATGCACGGATTTTTAGTCCTCACGAAAATGACACTGGTGTTGACAAGCATCCAAATAGGTTTGTAAAAAATATATATATTTATTCATTTATTTTTGTTCACACTTTTTCTCTAAAGTTAAAAACTATTTTATAATAATATGTAATTAACCTTTCCTCTTGACAAAAAAAAAATATTAAAATTAAAATCCTTATCCCTTTTCCTGAATTTATATGAAATTTCTTTCAAAAATATTTTACACCAATCCTTCTTCCTCCACTTTAAAAAAAAAATTAAAAACCAAAAAAAAAAAACAAACAAATTAAAACTAAACCGTAACACAAACGACCACAGAAAAGCCAGAGGACAATTAAGGACGAAGATTGAATCTGGTGAAGGAACTATTCCGGTAAAAAGCAGTGATGGAATACAAACATGGGATGGTGTCTTACAGGTGTGTTTTTTTCTTCGTTTTTATATTTTTGCAATAACTTACTCAATTTCATTCTTCATTTTGTTATTTATAGGGACAACGATTGTTAACAATGTCATGCTCGGATAAAATCGCCCGCTGGAATATTGTGGGTATACAAGGATCACTATTGGCATCAATTGTTGAGCCAATTTACTTGCATTCCATTGTGCTAGGAAGCCTATTACATCCGGAACATATGTATCGGGCGGTTTGTGGTCGTATAGAAAAATCAATTCAAGGGCTTCCGCCGCCATATCATTTAAATAAACCACGTTTGGCACTTGTCACATCGGCTGAGCCACGCAATCAAGCAAAGGCACCAAATTTCGGTATAAATTGGACAATTGGTGACACTGAAGTGGAAGTGGTGAATTCATTGACAGGCAAAACAGTCAATAATCAAATATCACGAATAACCAAACAGAATTTCTTTATGAAGTATGGCTATTTGGTGAAAAATCTGCCGGGCATGCCGTCGAGAAAGGTGCCCTTCGACTACGGCGAGACGAAGTCCAAAGTTAAGGATTATCAGGTAAGAAATCTTACGTACACTGGCTAGGTAATTATGTTTGCAGATTTTGTCAAAAGAATTAAGAATAGCATCAAAATTTAAGGTTGCTTGTAGGTACCTACCTATTTACTTATAGTTAATCTTTTTATGCCCTTGAAGGCAACTTTAATGAAAAAAGTTATGTAGCGTCCAATTGAAGCTACAAAACTGTGGTCCACTATTTTTCACACTGTTGTTTTTGCTTAGAATTGCCTTGTACATGTGATGTTACATATTTTAAAACAAATATAAACGTATATATTTCTACTTTTCGAGAAATTGAATTAATGATTAATTCTATAAAATTAAACAGAAAACACTGCATAAAATAGTTTGAATTGAACATTTTAATTTTTTCTTAACGCTCAACCAGTAAGATGTCCTTTGCATGTTTCGTATTCATGTAAAATTCATTTTCAACTTTCTAAGCTTAGTTAAAATTACCGATGTTTTATATAAACAAAAATCAAGTACGTGGGAAGCTTCCAAAATCTATAAATTTGGGCTCCTTAAAAAAAATCAAAATTTTGTTAATTCGGTAATCTACAGTTTTTGTCTGGAAAATATTACTTATATAAAATACAAAATTAATTCTTACTTACTTACTTTAGGGGCGCTGTAACCCATGTTGAGTCTCGGCTTGAGACAAGGCCCTCTTAAAATTAATTAATTCATTCACTTTAATTTTGATTTTAAAATCTAGAAAAGGTTTCGCTTTCTAAGATATATGCTTCTGTTATATACGACGTATATCTGATGGCAAAGCATAACTTGTCCAAAAAGTTTTTACTTTAGCTAGCTATTAGAATTTGACAAGATTTTCTTGTCTAGATTTCCCCTACAAAATTTTCAAGGCCGTGACCAAACGGTTATTGAAAGGTTAGATCATGTTAATGCCTACAGCATTTTTTAACAAAGGCCTTATTCCATTTGTGAGTTTTCGTCTTGTTGCCCAAGGGTTAGGTACTAACAGAAACTAAGCCTTTGTTATAATTGAAAGCACTTACTTTGAAAACAGCATTTGATATTTTTTTAAATATCAAAGAAACGTAAGGAGAAATTTTGAATTCATATTCTTCGGGAGTTTTGAAAATAATTAACACACATAATTAGGTAAAATTAAAAAAAAAACTGTTCTTAAATTCTTTTGTAAAAAAAAACAAACCTGTGTTATAGTTGTAGATTCGAGAGTTTTATTTTATTTTTATTTTTCAATCAATTTAATTATCATCTTTAGTAAGAACTAAAAATAATAATTGTTTGTATAATTTCAGATTGCCAAACGTGAACTATTCGCAGCATTCCGGCGCGAGGATTTGGGTAATTGGTTAAAAAAACCAATCGAACAAGATGAATTTGCTCTTCCTGAATGACTACTTTTAATTGATGATAATTTAAAACAAGCAAAAAATAATTCACACAAAAATCCAAATTCAAATGACGACTCCCTGGCAACAAAAAATAATCAAATTCAAAACAACGCAATTATTGTATTCGCCGAAAATGATAAGGCATCATCATTAGTTATGGTAGTAATAGCACTTTCATCATTTTACTATCACCAAACAAAAAATCAACAACAAAAACTAATTCTTGCTCTCTACAACTATTACAACACCAAAATGAATTTCTTCAACTTTATCTTCGTTTTCATCATCTTTTACTTCTTCAACAAAAAACAACTCAAGATCTCTTCTATTTCCTTCTCTTTGAATGACAAACTACCTGGATCTCAATATGAGAGGATTAATAATAATAATTATTTAAATAATAATAATAATTCGTTAAAAACATTTAATCAAAGGGATAAAACAATGACAACAAGAAAAAACAACAAATTTATCATCATTATCATTATTACATCGATAAGACTAATTAACGTAAACAAAATGGCAAATACAAAATTAAATTTTAAATCCAACTTAAAATTCGTTATAATAAAAAAATTTATTAATTATAATGATAGTAATAATAATATCACTAGTGACAAGGAGAAGAAAATTATTATACTATCCAAAGATGATACAATGAAGCGACGATTAATGCTAAGTAGTGAAAATAATTATAAAATTATTAACAATAATTTAATTATAATTATTATACAAAATAATAATAATAATACAATTAGTTCATCAGAAATTATTAAAAGTAGTTCAACAATTAGAAGTAATAGTAGTAGTTTGATATTAATTGAAGTTTACATCAAATTGATTCAATTAATAATGATATTGGTAATGCAAATGCAAATGCAAATTATAATCAAAATTAATATCGACAAAAATAAAATCCTACACAAAATGCAAATTAAACAAATTAAAATTAATAACAATACGCTATTAAGCAACAGCAACCACAACAATAAAATATTATTACTAAACAATAGCAATACAGGCAATACAAATCACCAACAAAAACAACAACACATCATCCACATTATCACTATTAAATTCCTTTGTGAAAAGGACGAAATGTTGAAAATAATAGATAACCCAAAGGACAACGAAGACGTAAATGTTTACAAAGACAAAGACGAAGGCGACTCTTGTCCTTTTATTGGTATTTTTGTGTCTTGTATCGCTAGAGAATCTTTAAAATCTTCACCTTCTTCATTATATTCTTCTTGGGATTATTACATTACTCATGCTGCTGTTGCCGCCGCTGCTGCTCTTGCTGCTGTTATCGGTTATGCAATTATTGAGAAATGCTCTAGAATATTTCTAGAATAGAATGTAGCTGATTTGCTGGAACTAAGTAAGAAAGTATTATGGCGTTTTAGTCTATTAAATACATGTAATTCATTCACTCAATTACAAATACATACACACAGGTACACAAAACATAAATTTACAGTCTTATTGAGAACTCTATTGATCTGAAAACAAAAAGCAAAAATAAAACAAGAATTTTTTTTTATTTTTTATTTTTTTTTTGTCAATTGGATTTAGTTATGTATCTTGTTTATATATTTTTATTTATGAAAGTTTTACTTTACTTAACCTTTTTTTATAATTGTATAAAATGATTTTATATTTTAATTTTCGAAGATAGTATACATTGTACTTGATGATTTATTTAAATAAATTTTTTAATGAAAATGTTAAGCTTATTTTTATTATGTTAACTGTTGCCTCTCCGTTTAAGAGTAGCCTTTGTTCGATCTTAAGTTACTATTTGAACTTTTTTAAACACCAGGAATTTTAGTTTGTGTTAGGAATTATGATAAAATTAATTTATTTGCAGGATCTTTCCCAATTGAATGGGAATTTACTCTAAGAGTAAAATCATAGATATGAAGATTTAATATTTGTTCATTTTTGGTTAAAAGAGGCTTAATGTCTATTGACAATCTCCGGTGTAGATAGAAAGATATTTTCAATTGTTTCCAACAAGCGGATAAGGCGCACGGGGCTTTAAAATAGGTATTAAATAGATCATACAGATTTCGCTGTCAGTAAAATAATTTAAGTTGTAAGTTTTCGAAGAGATTTTGTCAGTGACATTTTACGTATTTGAGGACATTCAATAAGATTTAACTAGCCTTACAAAATCATGTTAATGTAATCTTAGGGAAATTTTTAAATATGACTGTGTAACCATAATTATGTAAGAATTTCCGGATGCTCGGTTTCCTTCGCGACATTTTGTAGATTGATTTCCTATGAATAGCCTTTATTCAGGCAAAAAGTTATTTTTGTGACAATAACTGTCTTAGTTTTAGATTTGATTCTCTTCACTCACCTTTTCTTCTAACATAAGAATGATTTTTCAGTTTGGTCAGTCTTTCATAGACGTCCTACGGTCATACCTTCATGTTGGTTATCAAGTTCAAGTAGTGGTTTTCTACTTACAATCCAACCCAACACTTTTTCTTTCATTTGCTGAGGTAGTTGAAGGCATATGTCTTAAGCCACTTGATAATAGATCTCATTTTTGAACAAACGGCTTTCAATTTGTTTACCCTTTAAGTACAAGCTTTAAACGTGAAATAACTTACAGACTTTGATAACCAATTTAACATAATATCTACTATATATAAACGGCACATAAATTAGATCTAGACTCGTAAAGGTAAGTCTGTAACTATAGGAAAATTAAAAAAATTAAATTGTTAACATTTCTTTCTGTAGGTAAATAAATATTTAATTTTGTTTTAATTTTTTTTTTAATTTAAGTTAATATTTTATTTGAAATATTTAAATTAATTTTGTTCCTGTTGTATTATTTTTATTGTTGATTTTCATGTGATATATCTCAATTAAACATAAAAAACAAAACAAAAAATATGGTAGTGATATGAAAATACAAAAATAAATAAACACAAGTATACATCTATTGAACAAGAAAATAAGAACATTTTATTATATAATTAAAAGAAATATAATAATAAATAAATATATAAACAAATTTGATCTTATAAAATACTGTGATACTAAATTTTACTAGTACTTCCAGCATAGCTGCATTTTACCCATTCTAAAGACATTCTAAGCAAATTAAAAAAAAAAAAACATTTTATCAACAAAAAAGAAAAAGAAAGAAAGATAAATTAAATTTGAAACAAGTATAAAAAGAATTAGTTTTTCCGTTTGTTGTTTAATTTGCATTAAATAAAAAAAAAATATATACATATATAAATCGTATATAGAAGCTCATATATAAAAAATATATAAACGAATCTTGCTTATAAAAAAAAATTAGTTCTATTTTGTTGAATATTTAATTATAGAAATCAATAATCTTCGTAGTAACAAAAGCATACAAAAAAAAAAATAATTTACATATTTAAATAAATAAAATAAAAAGTTTTGAACTCTTTAAAGAAAATGAAATAGTTTTTTCAAATTTTTGCCATAAAAAAAAATATATTTAAAAAATATCATGCAATCAAAACAGTTTATTTCATGCATAATCATTCGAAAGAATAAAAAGAAGACGAACAAATACCTTCTACCTTACCAATATTGTTATAATTAATTAAATGAATTTAATTGTACTTCTCTTATTATGTATTTTCAAGTTTAGAATATAGCTATTCTTTTTCATTCGGATTTTCTCCGAATTTGAATAAAAAAATAAAAAAATTACTACAAAAACAAGCGAAATGCATTCTTAAGACATTATGAACTTTACATTGAAAAACAAAATCTCAAAACACAAAAATCAGTATTTCATGAAAAAAAAAAACATTTACTAAATAAACACACAAACAATTTAAACAGAGAATGAATGAATCTTTCTAACCAAACTCCAAAGAAAGAAAATTGTGAAAAGAATAAAAAATTATTTATAAAAAAGGAGAAAATGTAAGAACATTTAAATTTAATCAATTTTAACCCAAACAAAATAATATTTTACGGGAGAAGTGGTTTGTTGTTTCTCCTTTTAAACAAAATAATTAAAATTACAAAATAAAAAAAAACAAAATAAATAATTATAAGACTTGCAAAATATAAAAAAAAAATGATTAAAAAAATACCTTTGGAAAGTCACACAGTTTTGTTGTTTTAATGAAAATAAGATAATAAAGAAATTTTCGTTGATTTTGAAATGTATTTATCTTAAGACCAAGCTTATCGGTGATTTTTACTTCCTTTCTGAATTGGCAGTTGTATACTCGGAACCTGCAAACGATACTAATTTTGTATATTCTATTTACCTACTTTACTCTTCGGGATAACTCCTTGTTTTGGAAAAAGAGAGATTTGGATAAGATGCATCAAAATGGTAGAGTGCATAGGTAGAAACAAACAAATCAAAATGGTTAAAGTTATTGTTATTTGGGCTTTTATGATCATTCTAAATGCAATTAATTGAAAACAACTAATTCATATTTTACCCAACGTTTCGCTTGGCTAATTTCCAGCTTCCTCAGGGGTTTATATTTATTTAGCTTTAAAACAATTAGTTGTTTTCAATTAATTGCATCCATTTAGAATGATCATAAAAGCCCAAATAACAATAACTTTAAGGATACACTATATGATCAACTAACAAAATACATAACAATCAAAATGGTATTTGAAGGAAGTGTTTTTTTTTTCTCGTTAGACAAGGATAATTTTCTAAAAATATAACTTAAAATAGAAAAAAAAAATATTTGAAAGTAACGGCAATATTTAAAAAAAACCTATAACTTTTTTAAATGCAGAAATCTATTCTTTGATTAAATTTTTGTTTTGTCAATTGGGGCGTTCACATTCAACGATATGTTCATCAAAACGTGTCGTGTCGTTAGATTTTTGTAATGTTAACACCAGCCGAACGACCGTTTTATAGACTAGCTCTGTAGTTAATTTTTAGATAATTTGCTCTGTCGAACGACCGTTGTAGTTAATGTGAACTGCAGTTGGACGACCGAATTTCAGTTTCACATTTCTTTCATTTTTTTTGCATAAGATTAAAAGAGAATAGGTTGAAATCGAAATAAAACAACAAAAGGAGAGCGAAAAAATATGAAATTAATGCGCTAGTGTTGGTGCAAATATTGAAAAATGTATCATGTTCCATCTTTGAAAATTTAATTTCAAACGAAGTCGGGAAAACAGTCGTTAAATCTGAACGTTAGCAAAACGACTCGGGCCGGGCGACACGTCGTTGAATGTGACCCCTTAACAGTGTATGAAAAACTAGTTTTCAAATTATAATTTTCAAAATTGTACGTTTTAAGTACTTTTTTATATTCAATTTCTAATACTGCTGAGTACCAAATGCATTTATTTGTGTGTATCATTTTCCTTAGAAAATAACGAAAAGAGTTTTCTCTTCCAAAATTTTTGATGGGATATTCTACTGAATAATTATAACCGTTAGTAAAATAAAAAACCCATCCATCCAGTCCTTTAAAAATACTATTTAATTTAATAGGTCCGGCTCTCTGTTTTTATTGCATTAAGTTTCCAAGTTTCGTTAAGATCAAAACACGAAAAAACTCATTTCTTAAGCTAAGCTGACGATTTTATATATATACAAAATAAAAATATATGTATAAAAATCTATCCAATAGTGAACACACAAAATTTTATACAGACTACTCTTAATAGTGAACAAAACTTATCTCGATATCTTGTTTCTAACTTTAAACAAGAAAAGCCGTTTTCTATTATGGCCCATGATCCTATGGATCATCCTGCGAAAATAAAACTGCGGCCTCAGAGTGGCGAGAAGCAGAAGCCTGTTTTCGGATCATGAAACGTGAACCCGAAAATAGCAGGTTCATGTGTTTTTGTTGTTAGGTATGTTATTTGATGATCCATATGGATCAATTCTTATAATCATGTATTAAAGTTATGGAGCGTTTGTAAGAAAAAGCAGTGCAAATCAATTTAAAGTTGAGAAATAAACAACCGAAATTGAAATTTTTTAAAATTAAAAAAAAAAAATCTCGATATGTTAAAGAGGCCTGGTTTTACGTACTTCACTTAATAGAGCGTCTAGTGCGTAGAAAAAAAACTATAAAACTACCTAATGAAAAATTTTTTACTGATATTTTGCTATCGTATGGATTTCGTTTTTTAAATTTTCGGTTTCGGTATGGAAAATCTTTATTACGCCTCTTGTTTTGTTTTTTATACTTTTTGAGTAAAGTTTAGGAAAAAAGTTCAGGGAAAATTTCGGGCTCGACCCTTTTGATGTTTTTATTGTATTTTTTTACCAGAAATGAAAGGTAAAGAAACCCATCTGGGATAATCACTATAATATTTTTTAAAATGAGCCATTTGAAATATGTGAAGCGAAAACCAAAGAATTTTTAAATCTAACAAAAGAAGAAGCATCTAAGAGCAAGAATAATTATATCAATGGAATATAATTGTTTCCCGAGGAATTAATTTTTTTGTCGGTGGGATTCAAGGATACATTTTTTTAAAGAAGAATAGAAAAAGTTTCAAAACACGTTTAGAAATAAAATATTATACCTAAAGTATAACGTATTTTTAATAGCGATTCGTTAAAATTATATGATCGCTAATCTGTATGCTCTATGAATGAAATCAAGTACATAATCCATGGTTTCTATTAGAGATCGGAAGTAAAACCCAACCTTTTAACTCTTATTTGTTGAGATTGTCCATAATGATCACTTAATAACCAGTTTACTAAAAAGTGTTTTCTTTCGGTTTCTCTCAAAGAGAAACTTTTCGGTATTAGATTCGATTTGCTCAAAAACTAGAAGACAATTAATAGGATCTGGGGCCCTACTCTGTATCTCGTTCCGAAAGTGAAATTTTCCGAAAACGAATATTTTGTAGGTACTCTTTAGTCTCTATTTCTAAAGCGGAATGAAATCTACTACTTACGGATTGACAATTCCGAAAGTGAAACTTTCGTACCTGGCAACTCGTTTCCGAATGCCAAAAGCATTGAAATACGGAAAATTTGTTTCTACAACAAATGTGATCGCGAAACGAAAAAGGAAAGTCGCAAAATGTAATTTTTTTTAAGAAAATCTCGGTGAAAATAACAATTTAAGCAAATAAAATTTATTTACAGGGAATTTTAAGCTAAAATTTACACACGAAGCAAAAACAATTTGATATGTTGGTGGAATTTATGTGTGGGCATTCCGATTTGACAAAGGGACATTTTAAAACCGCTGACGCTAAACAAACTTCCAACAATAATTTATGGAATAGACTAAAATAAACAATAAATTAAACAGTGAAATGAAAATCGAATTTTACCTTTTATTACACATATCCATTATCGTATAATTTTTCGCTCTATTCGCTTTTCATTATTGTCTGAATCCATCCACAGTGCAACGGAATCCATTTTATATTATGTATATTGATTTTTTTTTTATTATTATTTTTTTTTTTAAACAAAAATTTTGTCATTTCCACCTCGTTTTTTTTTGGTTTCTTGATTTGACAGATTTCAAAAGAAATAGTTTGAGACTCGAAAAAAACTAATCCGTAAATGGGAAAAGTATTAAGTATTATTTTTTTCCAATCCGAAAGTTTTACAGAGTTCCAATTCAAAAGCGGAACGAAAAGCACTTTCGAATAGGATTGACATTTGGAACGAGATACAGAGTAGGGCCCCTGGTTTTTATAAGGATTTAACTAAAAATTGATAAGAGCATTGAATATTAAAAACTAAAATACTACTTTCCGGACGATATAAATTTATTTATACTGTAGCCTAAGAAAATAAAATAAAATACTGTTTTTTATTAATGAAAAATTTTTATTAAAATTTATTTAGTTTGAACATAATTTCTTCTTTTTTTTCAAAATTTTAAATTTAAAAATTAATTTTTCCAAAACTAAAACAAAATCAATGCATAGAATTCTGACTTTAAAAAAATGTAACAATGTCAGTAAGTGTTGCCGTTAATTTTTAATAGTTTTTTTTTTTAATTCAAGTCGTCAGTGAGTGTTTCCGTTAATTTTTAATATTTTTTTTAATTCAAGTATTTTTTTTTTAAACTATTCCTTCCGGGGGAAATAGACGCCGCTTCTACACGCCCGCCTTTTTCGATATACTATAGCTTTCTGAAAATTTAACAATCTATTATTTCACATTTAAATTACTACATTTTAATGAATAACATTAATTTTCAAACTCGAAATTAAAAACAACAAACAAAAATATTGTATGTATTCCCTTTTTTTTCTTACAACTTTTTTATTATGAAGAAACTGTTTATTTTTTAGTATTCAAAAGGTACTCTTATCAATTAGAAGACGATCACTTAAAACGAGATAATTCTATGTCTCAAATTTTGAGAAAATGAAAAATTACGAAAACTTTACTTTATTCTTGACAAATTTGTCCACGTAAGGTCAACTCAAAATATGTCATTTTAACAGTCTTATTTTTCAATAAGACAAATTGGGTTCTACAAGCATCTTTAAATATTTATTAGCATGTCTGCCAGGTATCTGACTTTGCTACCTACAACCGCGCCAGACACTATTCTGTAAATCGAAGAAAAAATATAATATGATGAGGTTCAACTATTACGTACATATGTTTCCCGATTTATTTTTCAAGTCAATTTTTCCCGCTTGAAAAGTGAAACAGACCCCCTACCACATCTTTTTGTTCTCCTGACCAAACCTACACGCCCTGGCCTTTTGTCGCATTTTATAAATTTTTAAGAAAACTATTAAGTTGTTTTCAATTTCGAGTTTTAAAATTAATGTAAAAAAAAACTATTGATTAAAATATAGTAATTTAAATATGACTACCTATATTTACACTGTACATAATGTACATATATTATTAATTAACTTTTCTTTCTATAAGAATTAAATTAAGGGCCCCTTGCCCAAAACAAATATTTAATTTTCCAAAAATTAAAACATTAATTTAATAACTATTAGAAACGGTTTTTCTTAGAACATTATTTAATTATAAATTTTTTAGCGAGGCAATCAGACAGACGGCAACGCCATTGCCCACTCAAATTATTATTATTATTTTTTGTATTACATTTACATAAATATAACATATTATTTATTTAAAACAAATAATTAATAAAAATAATTTATTAAATCCTAATCCTATAGGTACAACATTCTGAAATAACTTGTAACACCCCTTTTTTGTTTTTTATTCTAATTGCTTAAAAAACTAATAAAATATATGTATGTCACAAATTCAATCAATGAATCATAACCTGTCCCTCATATTGTTCTATTAGCTAATTACTTCCTTCTGTATCGTTTGCCTAATTGCCTGATCCTCCTCCACTCCACTCTTCATTTAATTTAAGTATCGGAACAAAACCTCTTTATCCACAAATTGCATGTCAAGAATTAAGTCATAATCATAAACAAGCCTATGTCTCACCTCATCAAAAAGGAATCAGGCGCTGTTGCTTTTAATAAAAAAACAAAAATGTACCGCCTGCCGAAGCAGAGTTCCTGTTGCACCGATTAATTAAAAAGCAACGCACAGCGACGAAGACAAAGCCACGTGCCACAAATCAAAGTTCCGCGCTTCCAAAGGCAACAAGAAAAATCGAAAAAAAAACTAAAAAAAAAAAAAACAAATCCTAATATGAAAAATGCGTTCATAATTTTCACGGAGACAATCCTTCAGATACAACAAACTCAACCACCGACAAATCATTTAATTATGATTGAAAGTGCCCCCTTCTATTAAGTACTATACCTTCCTTCTACCTTCGAAAGAACTGAAGAGAATCATGCAACCCGCTGGCGGCCGGCGCGGCGTCGCGCCGCCCCGCCTGTCGCTGAAATAGGCAACTTTTATTTTAAGTGAGTTTTACTTCTACGACGACGAAGGGATTAATCGAATGCAACGTCTCTATCCTACTCTCAGTTTAGAAAAATGTCGCCATCCGTCATCGTAGTGTCACGCGCTCAATTTTAAGTTCCGCCGATGCATGGAAAACTCATTTTCATGTATTTTTACTTGTTTTTTTTTTTTTCTTACAATATCAGAATCAGCGTACTCGCATACAGTAGGGCAAGAAACATGAAAAGCCAGAATAATTTCAAAATATTGTTATTTACGACCATATTATTCACTCGATACATCCAGGTTAAAAATATAAATCCAGATGTAAAGTATACAAATTCAATGTAAATACATCCGAATTAAAGTTTCAATCCGGATGTATGGATTGAATAATATGGGCGTTAGGTACTGTCTCGGTTGGAAAAGAATTTATTTGACTCGTATCTCGTATAACAATGAAATACATAAAATATGGTGTGTGTATTGTATGTTTCTAGTAAGAATAAAATAACCGGTGCAGGACTAGTTGACTAACTGCCATGAACCCTATGGTGTATGTAGGGACTAGGGAAGCGCGTAGTATATCAAAAGTTGGAATATCGTAATTAATCAATTTAAATTTTGGGCGAATGTATTTTAACAGTTTCTATTTATTAACAAAAAAAAAGATTATTTAATAAAAAATATACAAATATTGAGTTTACTTGCCCCATGTCTCCCCTACCTATAGGTACTCCAAATAAAAAAGCGAGAGGTATATAATAAGAAAAAATTTTGTATATATGCATATTGATATTTTTTTAAATAAGATTTTGTAAACGTGGGATTTTCAAATGCAACATTTTGTTATTAGAAATTTTAGTTTACCGCTATATAAATATCTATTTGATTTGAATATATAAGAAATATTTTCCTACAAAATATTGTTGGATTAATTGAAGAGAATTTAAATAAAATCTCCAACACAAAATTATTTCGCTTATGTTAAGTAAGTTGGTCCCACTGTGAAACGTACCATTTAAATACTATCCTCGCCTGGTGAATGGATGAGGTGGATGCATCTTAACAAAACCATGTGTTTTTCATAATGACGAAATAATTAACGAACAATCATCCGTGAGATGCATTTTTTAGCTCCTGATGTGTTTCCAGCTTCACGTATCCATATATACAGTTTGAATTCATAAGTTTTTTTTACATCTTGATGATAAAACACAAACAAATAATACAAGAAATTAGCGCGATTCTGTTGTCGATCCTCGAGTCGCTTTTACTCCTATACCATCCCCATGGAATAGGGAATATAGGCACCATCCTCACATATAAACTGAATCAGCTATTAACTTGGCAATCCATTTCGGTAAAACGAGAGCGAGATTTATTTTTATTAAAATGTCATTCCTAGTAAGTGAGGGGGAGATCCGAGATGAGAAATCTCTCAGGTGGGGATTTGGATTCATTCCCCCATCACAGCTTAGCTGAAGATTGTGCATTTTGTCAGAGTCCACACTCCTAAAATTACCGTTGTTTAATGGACTTTTAATAATATCTGACGGGAACAATATGAAAAGGGCTCAAGATGTTTTTAATAAAAATATTTTAAAAGAGACAATTATATAAAAATAGATATTTTAAGGGTGCTTGATCTAAGGGGAGACTGAGAAGTGAGACTGATGATGATAAACTGAGTAAGGCAGGCTGCAGCTGGGATCCAACTTTTTCTTTGACAGAGTTTGTGATCTATTTCTACATATAATATATGGGCATAAAGTGTGGCGACACTGTCTAGGATTAAAAAACAATTAAAGATAAAAGGATTTAAGGATATAGGAAGGTCTCCATTGAGTTATATGTTTTAGGGGAATTTTGTAAATTATTTTATTTTAGGGGAACGATTTAAGGTGATGTCGTAAATCAAGATTTTCGTCGAACTTAAATTGAAATATAGGTGGATACCTACCTTTTTATAGAAACAGACGGAGACTCTTAGAATGACAAAACTTTAGCATATCGTTCGTGGCAATGCAATCCTGGTTTCGCGATCTCTGCGGCCCCTGTCTTAACATTTATATAAAACCTTTTTTGAGTAATCTCAACATGGTATGCAAACAAAAAAGTGAATAGACCAAAAACGAACTAGAACTAGTCATACCGTCCGTGCGTCGGTCGGTCTGTGCGTTTTTTTGTTCACCGTAATTTTAACTAGAGCCTACATATGTATATCAACTGGTAAACTGTTTCTCTTCAAATTAAGTTCAGGCCATTTCTATGTTATTACCTAGAGATGAAATTGGAATTTTTGATTTTGTTTATCTAGAATGGGTATGTTGCCATACAACAATTTCCATTGTTTTTCAAATTTTCTCAAAAACTCTCTTTAACGATTTTGATTAAACTAAAGAAATTGAAATAATGCTGTAATACATTTTAAGTTCATTTCATTAAATTCGAATGACGGAAAAAGGGTTTTGGGGTTTTTTGAGATACCTAGTCCTTTTTCTGGGTTATTCATGTAAGTATAACTTTTAATGACTCAACCAATTTTGATAATATTTTGCAAATTAGTTAAAATAATATTGAAGTAATTTAAAAAAATCTAACGAACAATTAATGTTGACATTTTCTCTATAAAGATGTGTAGGTATACATTATATTATAGTAGTTGTTATAACCACAAGAGCAAGTTCGTATGATGTTATTGTGCACATATACATATATTTTTTTTAAATATTATACCATATATGGGCTGAAAATGTTTTGTTTTTAAAAGTTTATATTATATATTATTATATATATTATTATATTCAACAATTATTTATTATTCATTTTAAAAATTATAACCTTGGAAAAAAAATCGTTGCATTAGGGAATAACTTGAGTTCCATTATAATTAATCGATTCAAAGTCAGTGGCGTAGCGTGGCAGGGTCAAGGAGGCACAAGCCACGGGACTTTGCTTGGGGGTGGTAACTTCCCCAAATATGGGGGCCGCAAATTTTAAATATATCCGGGAGGCAATTTGCTATGGGGGCGGCAATTTTTCAATATATTGATCAAAACAGACTTAGTGTAAAAGATTTTTGTATGCTCTGTTTTTGTATTTTCTTTTTATTTAGATCCATTTTAGGGGCGGCACATTTCCAAAAATCCGGAAGGCAGTTTACAAGGAGGCGGCAATTTAAAAAAAATATTTATCAAAACAGCAACAGGCGTTAATGTTAAAAGGTTTTGTATGTTCTGTTTTCATATTTTTTTTTTTTTCATTTGGATCCCTTTTAGGGTCGACGACTTTCCAAAATTTTCGGGAGAGAGTTTGCTAGGGGGCGGCAATTTTTCAAAACATGTATTTATCAAAACAGGCGTTAGTGTTAAAAGATTTCTGTAGGTATGTTCTGTTTGTTTATTATATTTTCATTTGGATCCATTTTTCTTCAAAATGGATACATTTTATCAGTTCAAAAAAATTATTCAAAAGTTTTCCAGCGGTGACAAATGCTTCACAGTCGATAATTGCAATTCTCCTTCAATTTTAAGAAGGAACAAAAAATTTATTTGTTAAAAATACGGTTTTTCAGAACTTGAAATTTTCCTTAATTTTAAAAACTATAAAACTCGAGAAATTTTCGATTTAGTTCACTTTTTTTTACAAGTCTACCCCGAAATTTTAGTACTGCGGTTCGAACCATTATCGTAAGTAAGTAAGAGTGAGAATACGAAAAAAATAAAAACATTTGGTTTGTTTGGAATGATTCGATGATGAGTTGGCTCATATAAACTCATTTTTATCACCGAAAAATTTTAATTTTCAATAAATTTAGGAATTATTCCAAAGTAACTGACAATTTTCTGGAGTTATTGCTCGGTTAATTGTGTCATTTATCCGCTTGGAGTGGGGCAACAGGCTAGAGTGCGACAAGTTTTATTTACAATTCTCAAATTTGCATGTTAATTCTTCGCTTTAGAAAGTTTATTTTTTACATTTACATTTATCACCTTTTATTGAACTGTTAAAAACATGTGAAGCGTTTTTAAAAGATGAAACTAGTTTTGAATACTTCAATTGTACTTTCAATAAAAAAGAAACTAAATTATAACAAAGTAAGTTTTTTCACTTGATTTTTATTCAACAATAAAAACAAGTAAAGGCATCAGAAAAAAAGTCGCTGGGGCGGCAAAAAATGATTTTGCCCCATGCGGCAAAAACTCACGCTACGCCACTGTTCAAAGTTAATTTAAAATGAGAAACAATGTCAAGCTAAATTTAATATATCTACCCAAGCATTAGTGCCAGAAGGGGAGGGGGCAAAGGGTTTAACTCCCCTGAACCATAACAAAGTAGAAATATATCTCTTAGTATTTGTAGGGATTTTTGCCAAAAACTACTGTTTTCTGTCTTTTTTGTGGGAGGGCTTGATTTCCCTCCTCTGCATCCACATCTCTAGGCCATCAGGCCGAAATATCAGAGAATTTCCATATTTGTATTTTTTTAGAAAAATATGACTATTTTCATGACAATTTTTTTTAAATTTGTAACAAACGGATGCCTACATAAATTTCTGTAAATAATAAATAATAAAAAAAGGTAAATATTTATAATTTTTTATAAAAATAATAGGTAAATAGATACCAATGATTTTTCGAAAATTTTTGCGGGTCAATTTGAATTGTATTGTAAAAATGTTAAAAATTGGTACTTATACCATATAGGCGAAAACCAAAAAAAATTGTTCTATGTAGAGATACCGTTATTAATCGTTAGAAAATTTTTTTTTCCAATAGCTCATAAAATTTTAATCAAAATCAAAATCAAAATCGTTGTTGTTGTTGTTCAGAAATTCAATGAAATTGACGGAATAAAGAATGGTCAAGTCTAATAAACTGACATTCAAGTATGAATAATAATAATAAGATTTTCTTAACGGATTTTAAACACTTGTATGGGAGTTACCGTTAGTTTTGGTTATAAAAAAATTTATTTAAAATCTACTATAGATATAATGTTGAAAAACTGCTTTAAAAAAAATGGATTAAGTTGTTTTCGAATTATTAAATTCTCAAGAAACTTTTTTAATAAATCAAAAAAAAAAATTGAAAATTTTGGCATAGGTACAATTCTTTTAAAACTTTTTGAAACATTCTCCATAAACAATTGATCGAAATAAGTTGATTCGTTTTTGAGAAAATTGAAAGTCAAAATAATCTTTCTATATGGGAGGTATACCATTTATAACCATTTTGTCGGATATTTTTTTTATAAAATGGTTGCTTTTCAGTATACAAAATTATTGAAGTTTCAAAAAATAAATTTATGACAAAAATTAGATTTTCATTATTTGTTAAAAAGAATTCGTATGGCAGGTGCCGTTATTTTTGGTTCTAAAAAATTAAAAAATCGTGTCGGGAAAATGCTCAAATACTTTATATACCAAGTTTAAAGAAATTCAATCCACTCGTTTAGGCTGCACCCGAGAGGACAGACATAACAGAATTTTTTCGACTTCGCTATCATCGTAATGTCATGTTTGATCAAGATCCCAAGTTCGATTTTTTGTACGAATTCACAACTTTCCATTTACATAGTATATCTTTATACCTATCGCAAGTAAAATTATTATAAAAATAATATGCTCTTGGGTTAACAAATTTAATGAAGGTACATTTTAACGAAAAAATGTTGAAAAAGTCAAAAAATCTAATAAAATTGATTTTTTGTTTGATTTGTTATTGTCTCGTTGCTTTTGTTATTCTTCAAAAAAAAACGCCTTTTGAGTTGGATTTTATTTTCAGATGCACAATATTTAGATAATACTAATTCTTGCTAACTTTATATCTATCTATCTACTATTTACTATCGTAATATGTATTCAGCCTTATTGTGAGTTTCACCCGAAAAATATTTCACCTTAAAATTTTTTGTTCCCTCGGAATTTTAAAAGCTATATATTGTGAGTTTCGCCCGAACGAAATTTCGTTCGCCTACTAAAAATAAGTGAACATTAAGGCTGTCAATAACATTACATTCCGCCCGAAATGAATGTTCACAATAGGGGAATTAAAAAAAAAAAAATTGGGTGAAACTCACAATAGGCGAAAAGTGAAATATCAAATTTTCCGGGTGGAATTTTGTTCGGGCGAAACTCACAATAAAGCTGGGGTGGAATCGTGTAAGGTGATTTGCGATAAGTGAGAGTCACAATCAAGCAATTCAGTCTGTGTAAGATGATATCACATTTGATAGCTAAGAGCTATCACGTCAAAAATATATGATTGTCATTTTCCAACAAATTTGATGTTTCTGCCTGAGTACGACTAGAGTTACCAGCAGCCTACAAAAATTGTATGAATTTTTACCGTTCATACAGACAAAAATAAACATTCTTGTGACCAAAAAAATTTACTATATTCCGGAATATGAAGAAAACATAAGAATTATATCGCAAAGACGTCATTTTCGTTCTATATTTTCGATAGCTCATTACAAACACTTGAAACATTCACTATGGCAACCATGTTTTTGACAAATGCCATTGGAAAGTATTCAATTGTATTGAATTGAGTTGAATCACCTTACCCAGACGGAAAACTAAATGACAATCACATTTGACCACGGTTGATGTGACAATCATTTATCACCTTAGCCGATTCCACCCCTGATTATGTTTGTTTACATACAATGAATGTATGTACGTTAAAAAAAATCCAACACATGCGCATACAAATGATTTTCATATTCTTAAAAATATGTGAAACAAAACCCATGACCAACAGGTTTATAAATATTTAAACAATTCTATAATATGTAAATTGTGCAAACATACTTAGGTACATTCAAAATTCAAAAACAACCACTTGTTTGTTTTTTACACAAGCTAAATTATCATCCCGGGAAGATAGAACTCAGCATCCTTCTTCCATATACCCCATAATAACGTTGTAAATAATGTTTCAGCTTCTAACAACAAAATTCATTTGGGATAGATAACACAAAAAAAACAACAATGTAACAACAACGAATAATTTCATTAATCTTGGTCGCGCTGCGTTCTCATTATAGTCTTCGTCTTATAATTAATTTACTCTTCACCAAAATAGCTAGGCCTTATGGTCTATGGGAATAAGGTTTCTTAGGTCAGAAATCGAAATATTTCATGTTCCAGAGAAATTCAAACTATAATCCCATTATATAACAAGAACCAAATAAAAGAATCCCATTAGCGATTATGAAATATAATTAAGACAGTGCGCGTATAGGTTAGGTATAGCTAAACATGTATGTATAATTAAATATAATATCGTTTGGAATCAAGACGTTCAGGACTTAATATGCTTTGACAGTGAAATTCTGTCGAAGGTTTAATTTTGCTACGGGCGGCTGCTGTCAGTTGTCAATTTTAATTTAACCAAAGCCGATTCCGCTAAGCACCTTTATAACTAATCCCATTCAACGAGCAACTATAGCACACATTAATGTCGGAACGTTTGGCACAAATTCCGGTTAAATGGTTTTTATGTTGACCATTATATTATTGACCACCACCTTTGTTGAGCTGAGCATACGAACGATGTCAAACTGTGAAAATTTATTTATTTTTTTTTTTCAAAGTTTAAACAATAATTATCAACCAAAGAAGAAGACATTTAAATTGCAGAAGTTGAATGTAATAATTGTTGAATTTTAACTCTTTAAATATACATAAATATGTGCACTTGTATAATTGGTTAGTTCAATAGGCGCCTTAACTTATTTCTTCCCACGTAAGATCCCCGCTGTTTAACGATGTAAAATAAACAATCATTTTGTTGAAATTTCCCTAAAAAAGAATAAGAGAAACATCAATTACAAATAAATTGTTTGTTAAAAAAAAAAAAAACAATTTCTTCATTATTTTTCATTGGGCTCTAAAGCGTTGATCGTTTTTCGAAAAAATTCGTAATAAAATGTATAGCTAAGGTATACCTACAACATTTTTTGCGTTACATACTATAGCCTTCTTAACACTTAACAGAGGCGCGGCGCGACGCGGCGGTGCGGCGGCGTTCGATAATTACCCGATTGTTGTGCCGTTTTCTCATGTAGATATAGTTATCTTATTTTCAAAATTGAGCAAAATAAAATATAATCTTGGGCTACTGAATTCACTGAAACAACAAAAAAAAATATTTTTAATTTTAGTTTAACACTCACGCCCTTTTGGAATGGACTGTTTATTTTTCTGAATTTGTTAAACGAAGTAATAACTTAACCCCAGGAGGTCGTCTTTTAGTGAAGGTAAAAGCACAGATAATAAATAGTTTATTATCCATGGTTAAAGGTTCGATATAATGACCATGCCATTCCGACATGTATATTGAAGAAGCAGGGACAAAGAAGCTCACGCGAGTTTCATAATTATTTGCAGAACTGCTAAATCTTAAATAATTTTGGCGCAAAATTAGAAAAAAAAATTTCAAAAGTTTAAAATTTGAAAAAACCATGGCACAAAATTTTACACGATTTAGTACAATGTTAAAGCATTTTTATAATGCTAAAAACGCATTAACATCGTACTAAATCGTTTAAAATTTTGCGACAGTGTTTTTAACCTAGCATGATACTAAAAATATTTTGACTTCGAACTAAACCGTTTAAAATTTTGCGCCTTTAATTTTAATTTTGTTTTTGTTAAAAATAAAAAGAAATAGACTAAATTGACTTTGTTTGGATTTCTATAAATGTATGTTTTTCTCAAAAACGTGCTCACAACTTTTTTTTTTAAATTCAGTAATTTTTATTACAAAAAGGCTTGATACCTCCCATTGAACCATTTTTTTTTAAACGGTTCAACTGATTTTGATCAATTTTTTTATGCAGAATGTTTCAAAAAGTTTAAAAAATTTTGGACCTATCTACCAAAATTTTTTTGAATTAAAAAAAAAATTCAGATTTTTTTTTAGAACTTAATAGTTCGAAAACGACTTGATTGATTTTTATTAAACTTAGCACCAAGCCGTTTTTTTTAGACTATTTAGCAGATTTGAAATAAAAAATATTCTTTTTTTGGTTAAAATTTTTAAGTGAGCTATCCACCATATTTTTGGACAAAAAATATTTATTATTTAAAAATGGTATATTTCTCATAGAAATATTTTTTGGATTTCGATTATCTCATTGTCTGTTGAACCGATTTTTATGAAATTTTTTACACAAGACTTTCTAGTTAGCTAGCTAGTTTGAATAATATTGCGTATCAAAATTTTCCAAACAAAAATTAATTTTGGATTTTAAAATAAAATTCGAAATTTCGAAAATGGGAAGATCATTTTATTTTTTCAAACTCATTTTTAACTCCGCTTTTTACAATGCTATATGAGGTATATTAAAAATAATTTTTCTGGATTTTTTAAATTTAATTTATTTATTATTATTCAATATTTATTGATATCTTTAATTATGAGAGCGTAAAAATATCATAAAAAACATGAAAAAGAAGTAAATAATAAAATGTTGACTTTAATTACTTAAACTGGCCTCCTTTTCTACCAGTTTAAATAAAACTGGATTTATCCTCATTGGATTTAGAAGAAAAATGGATTGAAGTGTGGATTTAATAATGAATAATATGGAATTGGATTCAGTAATCGTCGCCGGAGAATTGTTTTTTCTTGTACGCCACTTGAGCAATTTTGATAAATCGCATTTAAAGTTTCGTGTTTAAATAAAAAAGAAACTGACCGATGAAGTTTTCTCCATTTTTAATTTAATAATTGGAAAATCTTCTTTTGAGGTATTCCAGGTTGTTCAGTCGGTTTTAGTTTTTAAACTTTAGCAGCCAAATTAATAAACGTGGAACAGCGAAGGGTTAGGTCTTATTCCGTGGACTAAGTGCAAAATGTTATGAATAAAAGAAAATATTTAAAAATTGACGTGTATTAAGTTTAACCACCGGAGAAGGTGGTTTAGCGAAGGAATAAGAACCAGATATGTCAAACTTATTCTGAAATAAAAAAAAAATACCTACATAAGTGAAGATTTCTAATTTAACTTTGATTAAAATTAATAATGTCCGCTAGATTTATCGAGTTTTTAAACCATTAATTCTAATTATTGGACAATCAGCCATCAACCACCATAAAAAGAAAACTATACAAAAATACATGTATATGATCTATAAAGGAAGTGCTCAGAAACGTTCCATTTAAATAAATAAAAACAAAACAGAAAACAGACACAACACAACACAACACAACAATATTGACAGAAATATATTAACAAAAGAATTCTTAGGTGTGTTTGGTAACTTGAGCTTTTTTTTTTTTACAAATTATCATAATTTTCTGTCAGAACCCATACGAAAAATACCCAAGTTTGCGAAACTTGGGGAAAATTTCAAGTTATTGTAGTAGATTTTCTTAAGTTAAACCTCAATTTACTACTGCACGAACATTTTGGTTTTATTCATGGAAATTTTTAACCCATAGCTTAACTCTTATTCCCTGCTTTAGTTAACTCGTGGAATAAAGGTGGAATACGCGTTTTTTATTAATTTGGCTGTAGAGGTTTATCTCCAAAATCATTTTGTCGTATACGCCATGAAAATCAGTATTTTGTTAGAATCCCATACACATACGACAAAGTAAACACACATGCGACAATGCAATGCAATATCGAATAGAGTGAAATTTTCGATTTTCTCAAAAACTAAGACATATTAACATGTGGTTTTTAGTGTTTGAATACAAATCTATAAGAGCATTGAATATTTAAAACGAAATTACTAGTTAATAATGGATAATTTTGAACAAAATGAGCTTGAAAAAAATGTTCTTAACAAAATTATGATTTTCAAGTAATAAACAAAATTGGAAAATTTTTGAGAATTCATGAAACGTGCATATAATAAATATTTCTGCTTCGATACTTAATATCATACTTGACAAAAAATTCAGTTTTTTGTCCACACATTTCAATTGTAAATCGTTTAAAAGTCTTATGAACCATAACAACAAAAGAATTAATTACCTTTTATTCAAAATCATCATAATATACAAATTTAAATTAAAAAAAAGCTAAAATTTATAATACTCTTAACCTTATCTACCATTTCCCGAAACTATACGAACCATGAATAAGCAACTACACTATCACGCTTACCTTCCAGAATTAATTGAAATATTTTCAAGCCACTTACAATTTTTATCGATATCTGTGATACCACTCAATCAAAATGACAACGGACACTGTTTCATCGTTGTGGTGAGAATCTACAATTAACCTCATATCTCTTGATCCAAAAGGACAGAAAACAAAATTAAACAAAAAAAAAAAAACAAAAACTCATACAATTATTAATGAATTTTCCTGGTGCGATTGTCAAACCCTTTTTCTCAAAAAAAAAAAACAAAAAACAAAAAAATACACCAAACTTTTTACATAGGTGATTTATCTTAGCGGGTTTACTTATACGATCTATAGATGTTCTCGTGGCCTTCTGGCCAAGAACTCAACTAAGTTAAAACAAAAGATTGATATTGTATCCGTTGGCAAGGTAGATCAATTCGAGTGATAACTCTTTACCTAACGAACCAGACAAGGGACAGAAATTATAAATATCGAAGGCTACGTTTATTTTTGGAATTTTGGTCTTCACTTGACTGCGCGGTTAAAATGTCCACATATATTTGTGTTTGTACAACTCCCGAGAAATTTCCATTTTTCTTTAGAATCGAAAAGGGTCAGATCTGTGGATGGAGATGACATTTTTTTCTCCTCCCTTGTTCCTGGTACGTATGTAGGTATAATAATCTCTCATGGATTTCAACTTTTTCTTCTTGTTTTTTTTCTTTTTTTTTGTTTAAGTAGAATATTTATTCGATGTTAATCTTGTGTGCTGTGGCAATCCTGCCCCAGATCAATGGCTAAGATTGTTTTATCTCAACTTGATACACTTAACCAGCAATGTAAATCTGTATGTTTATACATACCTACATGTTGTGTAAAACTGGCGCAAAACTCCACCAGACTCTATAAGCTTAACTATTTTATTTATGTTTATTAGGTCCATGAAATATGGCCAAAGATGAGGTAAAACTGTCAACGTCAAGACTCAAAAGACATTCTCCCCAGCTCTGTCATCTGATATCTTTTGTATGGATTTGTCTTCAGCAGAGTTCGGACCTGAAGTTGGGTAGGTATGCTGAATTTAACGATTGAAAGTTGAATTTGATCTGTTGGCCAAGTCAAAAGTCCAAGTCCATTGTGTGTCCATTCGCAGAATTTATCCAAACGAAAACTAAATTATTCGCTTTGAAGATTTAATCTCGAAAAGTTATGGACATATATGGGATTTCATGTCCCCATAGTCAAGATGAGGGTTTATAACAATAATAACTTAGAGACTGGTTTTAGTGAATATATTTATATAAGAAATTAAAAGAATTTCATAAATTGTTTGATTTAATTTGAATTTAATCTTTGGTTATAATCACTAAAAAATTATTTTGATTTGAAGTTTGAACTAATTGGCATGGTGGAGAGAATGAAACTTGTATTGTATACTTTTTTAATTTTTTAAGTATTTTATAACGATTCATCGATATAAAAACAAATAAACAAAATACTAAAATGAAAGCGTATGGATCGTAAAAATTTGACTTTGTTTTAATAAAAGTACCGTTTTTTTTATGCAAATAAAAAGATTTAGGTCGTATTTCAAGATCTCTCTCTCTGATTGGCCAACTATCATCGTCAAGTTTGTATCCCTGAATTTGGTTTTTTAGCTGCAAATATATAAAATTTGACTTTAATTCACAACTTGAATCGAACACGGATGACCAACGACAGTTGATTTGTTCAGCAGAAAATTATGTGAACTATGAAGAATAATAAATTTTAAAAAAAGAAGAAATTATGATTTATGAAATTTTTACATTTATGATGCAATTTTGATACTTGAAGTATGGCTATTTGTTTATTTAGATGAAAAAGTGTTAATAAGACAAAAAAAAACTATACTAAGCAAAATTATTCCTTTTGTTGAAACAAACTTTGAAGTATACCTTCCTATAAAAATAAAACAAAATCCGGTTGATCCATTATATTAGCTTTATTTTATTTTGCGTCAGAACTTAACCACATTGAATTTTTCTGACGAAAATTCATGTATTAGAAAAACAATACAACATCCATTTTTGCTTTTGAATTTCTAAATATATAACTGGAACACACACCTTTATTACTTTCTTGCAAAAATTAGTTTTTACTTTGACGGGTAGGTGGCTATAAGTAGGTTTCTTTAATTGCAAATGGCGTCAGTTATAGTGCATATAGTGTAAAAAAGAAGACAACGATTAGGTATAACATATACAAATGGAAAAATTTAATTGGTAGGTATGTAACAATTTTTTTACTGGTTCGAGAAAAATGTACAAGAACATAAAATTGCTTAAAAAACTCCTTAAATAAAGATTATTTGTTCTGATAAAGTATAAATATCTTTTGATTTATTGAATTGACTGGTATATTTATATACTTAGATTTTTTCTTCATTTTTGGATATAAAAAGTTAAGATCTATATAAAAATAACAGTGAATTTTTGCTGAAACAAAAAATAGCTGTGGGCTCTTAATCATAATAGTAATTTTTGCAAACAAAAATTGAAAATAGAAGTCTTACTAAAAATTATATTTTGAAAGATAATAATAAAATAAAAAGGGGCTGGGTGTGAGCCACACTTTTAACTTCCCATTGGTGCTCTTAGAAACTAGAGATTCAAGTTTATTTTGTAATAAAAAAATTCCCAGTTCAAGATCTTCGAATACCTTATATCAAGGTGTTATAAATACGCAATCAAGTGAAGGACAAAAATGGGCCGTTTCTTTACAATTTCACAAATTTTAGTATTTTTTTTTTATAGTTTTTGTTGCTTAAGAAAAAAACTGTCAATTGATTTTTTTAAAAATCATTATATCAGTAATTTAATATGGCATCGTGTATAGTCTATACTCTATAGAACAAAATTAGCCAGATGTCAGTATCACTATTTACTCTCAAAATATTCGAGCGGTAAAATATTTTGATAAATTTTTATGTTATTTTGCAATTTGTTTTGTTTAAAAAAAAACATTAATTAAATTTTTTTAAAGTTACATGTATTGTGTATAAAATAAAATTATCCCAGAGTCGATAACATTGTTTATTTTCGAAATATTTTAGTCGAACGAGAGACAACTTTTTAGTAGTTTTGCTTTGCAATAAAAAAAAAACTGTCAATAATTGAATGTTTATACAAACTTTATAATTTATTAACTATATCATTGTGTGTGGAATAAGTTTGGCTTCAAAATCAGTATAAAATTATCCCAAAGTCAATACCATTGTTTGTTCTCGAGATATTCGAGCCGAAAAACGATGTTTTTTTATTTAAAAACGTCTATAATGATCAGTTTGTTCAAACTTTTTTTTTTAAATTTACGTTTGAAAATTTATTTATAAAAAACTTTAGACTAAAACAAATAAATTAAAAAAAACACAAGAGAATAGAATTTTGGCTTTACAAAAAACTATAGCATGACATTTGCCGTCATTATTAAAAAAATTATTTTATAGTTAAAGTTATTTTTTTTTTAATAACCCCACCTGAATGGGGGAGATATACCGCACTCCCATACGATATCTTTTCTTGTCCTGAAATCGCACACAAGTTCTTAAGTTTTCTATTTGTGGTTGGACCCCCCCCCATGACCAAATCCTGGATCCGCTACTGGTTGTATCGTTTGGTATAGTTGACGTAAATCTGTGATTTTAGGATCAGAGGCTATTAGCAAATTTTGAAGCAAATCAATATTTTGTAGCAATGCGGGACATTTTTCTGGAAAGTCCGATACTTAAAGTTTAACAATCTTTTTGACCATTTTCTTTAACATCTTCTGATAGCTACCCGATAGAGATTCATTCGTTTCATCTAAAGGAAAAAAAAATTATTTCCGAGAAATAAATGGTCTTTCTGAAAAGGGCGTATTGTTTAATAAGAAGAAAAAAAAATATTTCAGGAGGTCTCGGCATTTAAATTTACTATTCATTATTCAATTAAAGTTCAATAAGAGAAGTTTAAAATAACATTAACGATAGCCCTTTTTGGTCATCCTCTAAAAAAGAAAAAAAAAGAAAATTGTATACTTTGAAAAAACTGTTATCGTAAGCAAATCCAATTGTTTAAAAAACCAAAACACATTGTAAGTGACAATATTTACCATCAGCGTTGCCTCCTATTACAATTGAAGCGTTTTTTATACATTTTTTTTTATTTTTGCTGTTGAAATTCTTGAATTAAAAGTAACTTATATCGGTATTATGCTTTTTTGTATTTAAACAAATAACGAGTCGTTTTCAAA
Source organism: Epistrophe grossulariae (assembly GCA_929447395.1). Classification (NCBI taxonomy): domain Eukaryota; kingdom Metazoa; phylum Arthropoda; class Insecta; order Diptera; family Syrphidae; genus Epistrophe; species Epistrophe grossulariae. The sequence continues at coordinate 48,142,199 of OV839568.1, forward strand.
TAATCGACATTGTACTACATTTTAATTCGCTGACGCTTCGTTTTGAACCAATTGGGAGGGGGGGCAACACTGCTTACCATTGGAATTCACTGCCATATACTTTTTTGTTTCAAATATTTAAGTTTTAGCTGACCAAATCACCTTGTAAACTGTTATTAACCTGGAAACTTACAAAATCGGGGGTGAGGAAAGTTCATTTATTAACTTTGCGAAGCTGCCACATAAAAGAATTAAAAGATTTGGGATTTTTTGTTGTTGTTTAGCTATTTATCTCTTAAACAAACAGTATTTCAGTAATACCTAATAAGACATGTTTTTTTTAAATTTTTGATCAGGTGGGGTTGTACTTAATCGGCCAGTGTCTTTTTTTTTTTAACCTTTTTCAATTCAAAAATAAAACAAAATCCCAAAAAATGTAAATTATGAAAAATAACACAAAAAATTATTAAATGTTTCTTTTTTTGTTCTTTAATGAATTTTGCGGAAGTTCTTTATTTGCATTTGATATATTACGTCAAATTTTTTCAACAATTCTGCACAGTAATATGGGAGAGGAGCGTTGTGGAAAATATGATATCTTTGTAATGTAAAAATTAATCCAGGGAAATGACAATTTATAACAGTTATAACAATTTATCGCAATTTTAAATATCATGTGCATTAACGCGCTTTGTTTGAAGAGAAAAAAACTCTTGATGTCCGAAGCATCCTCATCGGCAGTGGGTCTATATAAACAAAACTGTTATAAATTAGCAATTTTATTTAGTCCATCTATATTACGAGTAGTTATAGGTATACGATGAACTTAAAACATTTTGTCTTATGCTAAAAAGAATCCCAAAGCATTATAATACATAAAAGAATAATTAAACAAAGAAATATTTCAAAACCCCCAGCTATGGACACAATGACGCTTCATGTTGAGCTATTAGTGTTCATAAACGAATATGCCTCCGGGTGGCTCTGAGTCTCGCACCCTCACAGCAAACATCACACAGCATATTTTTGGTTGGGTATTTCGTGCTGCTTCAAATCAATTTCCAGGTCCATTTCCATTCAGTTTGCCAAATGACTCTCCATTTCTTTATTTCCATCTCAAATTTATTAGCCAAACAAAGTATTAAGTTGCAATCACATCCTCATCCTCACTCCCTCGAAGTAAGGTATATATACCTACCTATTCTGACTTCGACTCAATACTAAAGATACTCCATGCATATTATATCCGTCACCGCAAATTTAACAAATTATCCTTGAGCACGAATCTCGAATGGTTTAAGTTGATGTTGGCTGCACGCATCTCGATCTTTCAGCTAAAAGAACATTTTATAAAAAAAAAACCTTTATCCAGAGCTGGACAATATGTAGGTACATATACATACCTACAGTAGATATATTAACAACTCTCATCGGATCATATTTCACTGGTGAACATGATGGTAACTGTGGAAGAGTGAATGGGTGATGCGATACTGATTAAGGATTAGAATCTTGGAGTAGGTAAAGACATGGGGGGGGGGGGAGAGGGTATATGAGTATAAAACATTTTGCAGATGCTTTAGATCCCAGAGCCCATTGCAGACTCCACATCTACAAGTTCAAAAAGAAGAATTAATATTGCGTGCGTGTTGGTCGCAATGACTGGTTCAACAATGGATGCGATATGGCACGTTTCATTCGATGACAAATTGAAGGTGAGCAGCAAGAGCAAGGGTGTACAAAAGTTCCAATGCACCCCAAACAAACAAAAAGTATATTTTCAATCTGACATCCATTGAAATTAAACCACAAAAGTTTAGCCCGAAGGTTCAAATATATGCAAAAAAGGAGAATTAAATTCTTTTCAGGCCACGCGCTGTTGTTAGTTGTTTTTTTTTTTTTTTATTATATGACCAAAACAAGGGTGGTATTTTGAAGTCGCACTGTCAAATGACTGTCAACAAGAAAAGTGCTGAAAATTTGTTTTAAAAAAATATTTCCAACAATATCCTCGGGGGTGGATTATTATCAAAAGCTGAACAGCTGAAGGCATGCTGTCAGTCAGTTGTTGTATGCAAATTAGCTAGATAAATATTTGGAATTATGTATATAACAGAAGGTGCACCAACTCATAAAATGCTTTCCTGATAAATTTCTTTTGTTTTAGTTGTATTGTTTTACTGCTAAATATTATTGTACGTCACTTTTATATTTGGAAGTACGTATACTATGTAATTTATTGCTATGGTATTATTTTCAAAACATATAGAAATATTATAATATATAATATCGGTTATGTTAAAAAAGTTGTAATCTGCAAATTAAAATTACCTTTCTAAATGAACATTTTTGACAAAAGGAGACCAAATAGTTCCACGAAAATTGATAAAGTTACGACTTACAATTGGTGCTTGAAAAAATGTTTATCAAACTTTCCAAAGTCAAATTATGACCTTTCTCTTTTTCTATTTTCCTATCACCGGAGTGAAGTTATATTGTTGCTTAGCGTGGTGCGGTTCGGCAGGTTGGTTTTGGGCTTTGAAAAGCAGCTTTGTATAGCAGCTATACAGGACTATTTGCTTAATTTAATTTCCTAAAACGAACAAATTAGCGGAATTTTGGAGATATACAGGGTGATCGGTATAAGGTGCACCAAAAAGCTAGAGCGAGTAGGTTGGGTTAAGACAAGAAAAAAATCGTATAGGAGGGGGGTCTATTTTCCCCCGTTTATGCGGGAGTGGCAATTTACTACAAAATTGACTTAAAACACAAAACTGTAATGAAGCATTACAATTTAAACACTTCCCCCGCTAGACTACGCCCCGGTTGCTTTGACTTTGGCAAAACCATAGCCAACCAACCATAACATATCAGCCCTAGTTCACAATAACCGCCTATACCCCCCCACCTACGCACCTGTTTCCTTTATAACAAATTAAAAATACTTACCGGACCAGCTACATGCTCGCATAGCCCTGCATACACGACGAGGTGTCGTCAACAACTGATAATTAATCAAGCTACCATATGCCCACGATTAAATTCACCACACCACTCAGCAGCATTAAGCGTGGTGAATAATTATGTACAACAAATGCTTATCAAACTGATGACATAGCTAGCAACCACCAACTCATATAATATTGCTCTTTAGTGAATTATAACTCACATTTGGTTGCTCTGATGAGTGATGAGCTATATAAGAGGAGGTCATTCAGACGACCAGAGCACAGTTCAAGTTAGGCAGCCGACGAGTGCACATCGAAGGAATAAATACCAGGGCCGCAGAATAAAAAATCAATAGGTAACAAAACAACCCAAAAATAATTAAAAGACTTCCCCCCACCAGCGGTAAGGGGTCTCGAGATTTTTTTAAGGTTGATTGCCAGATTCGTCTGTGATTGCCAGATTCGTCTGTGATTGCCGGATTCGTCCGTGATTGTCGGATTCGTCCGTGATTGCCTGGTTCGCCAGTGATTGCCAGATTCGTCTGTGATTGCCAGATTCGTCTGTGATTGCCGGATTCGTCCGTGATTGCCGGATTCGTCCGTGATTGCCTGGTTCGCCAGTGATTGCCAGATTCGTCTGTGATTGCCGGATTCGTCCGTGATTGCCGGATTCGTCCGTGATTGCCTGGTTCGCCAGTGATTGCCAGATTCGTCTGTGATTGCCAGATTCGTCTGTGATTGCCGGATTCGTCCGTGATTGCCGGATTCGTCCGTGATTGCCTGGTTCGCCAGTGATTGCCAGATTCGTCTGTGATTGCCGGATTCGTCCGTGATTGCCGGATTCGTCCGTGATTGCCTGGTTCGCCAGTGATTGCCAGATTCGTCTGTGATTGCCGGATTCGTCCGTGATTGCCTGGTTCGCCAGTGATTGCCAGATTCGTCTGTGATTGCCGGATTCGTCCGTGATTGCCGGATTCGTCCGTGATTGCCTGGTTCGCCAGTGATTGCCAGATTCGTCTGTGATTGCCAGATTCGTCTGTGATTGCCGGATTCGTCCGTGATTGCCGGATTCGTCCGTGATTGCCTGGTTCGCCAGTGATTGCCAGATTCGTCTGTGATTGCCGGATTCGTCCGTGATTGCCGGATTCGTCCGTGATTGCCTGGTTCGCCAGTGATTGCCAGATTCGTCTGTGATTGCCAGATTCGTCTGTGATTGCCGGATTCGTCCGTGATTGCCGGATTCGTCCGTGATTGCCTGGTTCGCCAGTGATTGCCAGATTCGTCTGTGATTGCCGGATTCGTCCGTGATTGCCGGATTCGTCCGTGATTGCCTGGTTCGCCAGTGATTGCCAGATTCGTCTGTGATTGCCGGATTCGTCCGTGATTGCCGGATTCGTCCGTGATTGCCTGGTTTACCAGTACTTACTTCCCAGATTCATCCGTAAACCCAAATACGCCATTCGTCCAAGGGAACCTAACCGCCGAAGAGGACACGTAAGAAGACTCCTGCAGATACCGCCAACACCCGAAAGAATATAAGAAATCACAGGACGCCCTCGGCAGAAACAGTTAGTCAAAGCTATTCTCTAGAAGCAAACCTTCTATATTTAAATCTAAGTCGAACTAATGTAAAATTAATATAAGAACTTTAAGGAAATAAAGGAAAAGACCTATAATCTAAAGTTACGTACTTCTTTGGAAGGAACCCCGGTAGACCGGCGAGCTTACCTCAGCTTTAAATAAAAAGTACATCACAAATTGGCGCCCGAGCAGGGACTTTAAGGTCCATTCCAGACAAAATTCACCGAACCGAACCTGAAGATCGATAAGCTGATCTTAACCTGAAGATTGATAAGCCAATCTTAACCGAACCCGAAGGTCGATAAGCCGACCTTAACCTGAAGATTGATAAGCCAATCTTAACCGAACCTGAAGGTCGATAAGCCGACCTTAACCTGAAGATTGATAAGCCAATCTTAACCGAACCTGAAGGTCAATAAGCCGACCTTAACCTGAAGATTGATAAGCCAATCTTAACCGAACCTGAAGGTCGATAAGCCGACCTTAACCTGAAGATTGATAAGCCAATCTTAACCGAACCTGAAGGTCGATAAGCCGACCTTAACCTGAAGATTCATAAGCCAATCTTAACCGAACCTGAAGGTCGATAAGCCGACCTTAACCTGAAGATTCATAAGCCAATCTTAACCGAACCTGAAGGTCGATAAGCCGACCTTAACCTGAAGATTGATAAGCCAATCTTAACCGAACCTGAAGGTCGATAAGCCGACCTTAACCTGAAGATTGATAAGCCAATCTTAACCGAACCTGAAGGTCGATAAGCCGACCTTAACCTGAAGATTGATAAGCCAAATCTTAAACCGAAACCCGAAGATCGAATAGCCGATCTTAACTGAAACAAAAACAAAAAAAAAGACCCACGAGGTAAAAAAAAAAATTACAATAAACCAGAATGTCGGACACTGAAGAAGATTTTGACATATTCGCCAGTATAGGAGCGATTTACCTACTCAACAAGAAGGAGCTTATGGAACGCATGGAAAACTTGGGAATTAGCACGGATGGCACGATGAGCGTACTCCGTACCCGCTTTAGCGATTACATAAAGGAGACACGGGCTCGAAAATCAACTCAAAATCTCTGTGAGGAAATGGGAAAAATTGCAATAGAGCGATCATGGCCATTGGAAGCCCCAAGTAAGCAAACAGAAAACCAGGTAAACACTTCAGGAGTAACCACTACTGAGAGTGATAAAATGCCTGAGCCACAGGGTTATACCAATTATTTCTATTCGGTACCCAGTCTTCCAATCCAACGCAATCCCACATTCACGACCACTGCTCCTTCCAACATGACTACAATTCCACACCTTGGAACAACAACTCCGGCTACGTCTGAGTTCGAAAGGTTAACAAAGCTACCTGAGTATAGACAATGGTATTACCCTCAGGGTAACAATCAAAACCATGTAACTACTCCAGCGGCAACCCCGGTAACAAGCCAGAACCAATTTTCCCACACCATAGAAACTCCGAACCAAGGCGTCAGTAAAACTTCACTAAGCCGTGAGGCCGAAGTAATGAACGTGGTGAGGAAATGGGGCGTCAAGTTTGACGGAACTGGCAATGCACTTGAATTTATAAAGCGCATTGAAGAGCTTACCGATTGTTACAAAATACTTCCCAACGACATGCTGCGTACCCTTCCTGAAATTTTTAGGGGGACCGCCCTAGAATGGTATCGCATTAACCGGGATGTATTTAAAGTCTGGCCAGATTTCTACAAATCTTTCTTAGACCATTATCTTCCCGTCCGATTCATTAATAAGCTGGAAGATGAAATCGCTAGAAAGCGGCAAGACCCTCGAGAAAAGGCAAAGGATTTCATATGGGCAACGCAATATTTGATACACCAGCACCCTACGATGCGAGTTAGCGAATATATCGACCGAATCTATGACCGACTTAGGCCAGAATATCACTTGTACATCCGGCGAAAGGATTTTAAAACCTTAGAGGAATTGACGGGGCTAGCAGAAGAATATGAGTATATTCAAAAAGAAAGTCAAAATCCGACCCCGGCTCCGGTTACCAGACCAGTGCAAAGAACCCTCCCGACGTTGCCCCGACAACCAAATAATCAGACACCAGACCCGCCGCCAGAACAGTACGACCGAACGACCCACTGCTGGAATTGCAAACAGCGTGGGCACTCCAAGACAAATTGCCGCCGCCCATTCCGCATGTTCTGCTCCTTTTGTGGGGAAGACGGACGAATGACTAGAGATTGTCCTTGCCATACGCATAGAGTTTCTATGATAAGCGTTATACTTGACGTCACTACCAAGCCTAACATACCGGCCAAAACGCATGAAGCCGCAACATCAAACATTCCGAAATCGAAAACCGAACCCGTTACACCTCTATTTTTTGCATCCGACAACCCAAGAGAGGACAAGCCAGCCACCCATCTGCCGGAGCTACAACAGCACACACCTAATCTAGAATTGTGGACAGACCCACGTTGCTTCCTACCCATTAATCTGTTCGGACATACCTTTACTGCCCTGTTAGATACCGGTGCTACAAAGTCATTTGTGAATACTGAAGTACGAAGACTCCTAAGAAGGTTGAAAATCCCTCTTCGCTACCAGCTTCATGCTGTACATTTGGCAAGCAGCACCCCGGTAGACAGTAAAGAACATTACGATGTCAATATATCTATGGCAAACCAACAGATTCAAGGGGAAGTGACATATCTAAAACGATTAACAAGTACGGTTGTACTCGGCATGGATTTGCTTAAGAAATTAAATTTCTCAATGTCTTTAGGAGGTAAAGAGCTTATGGCACAACCTTTATCGAGTGATTCTTTACCTCCTCAAGAAAGTGACTTATCCATCATAAATGACAAGCAGGAGGACTGGACGGAACGTCGAATCAAAAAGGTGCAAGACAACCCAGAAAAGTACACCGACTACAAGATTCAAGATAAAACTTTATACAGAAAGTTCGCAGCCCACCCTCTAGCCGACAGTAGCCATAATTGGAAGGTGTGCGTACCGTTAAAAGAACGAGATAAAGTTCTCAGAGAAAACCACAATACAGCCACAGCCGGTCATCTAGGAAAGGCGAAGACTACCGACAAGATAATGAAAGTATACTTTTGGCCAGGGATGTTTCGTGACATCTCCAAGTATGTAAAGAAGTGCGTCGCCTGCAACCAATACAAGGTACCTCAGATGAAACCTTGTGGACCGATGCACTCTAACCCGGCAATAAAACCTATTGAGATACAAAGCAAGTACTATAATAACTCGAGGAGAAGACCATGGAAACCAAATATAGGTGACCACGTTTACCAAAGGGCAAGGGTGCTGTCTTCAACGATACACCACGTTACGGAGAAGTTATCCACCCGTTACAATGGCCCCTTTGAAGTGGTGAAATTTCTTTCTCCAGTTATAGTAATGTTGAGCGAGGTGAATTCAGTAAGAAGCAAAACCTCCAAAAAGCAGATGGTACGTTGCCATCTGCGCGATATAAAAGGAAATAACAAGGAAGGTCAAAACACCAGCACCGTTTTGCTATCATCAACCGACCGATATACCTACCCAGAATTCAAGACGAGAAGGTTCTCGTCTCCAAAGAAGGAGGGGTTTGTAATGAAGCATTACAATTTAAACACTTCCCCCGCTAGACTACGCCCCGGTTGCTTTGACTTTGGCAAAACCATAGCCAACCAACCATAACATATCAGCCCTAGTTCACAATAACCGCCTATACCCCCCCACCTACGCACCTGTTTCCTTTATAACAAATTAAAAATACTTACCGGACCAGCTACATGCTCGCATAGCCCTGCATACACGACGAGGTGTCGTCAACAACTGATAATTAATCAAGCTACCATATGCCCACGATTAAATTCACCACACCACTCAGCAGCATTAAGCGTGGTGAATAATTATGTACAACAAATGCTTATCAAACTGATGACATAGCTAGCAACCACCAACTCATATAATATTGCTCTTTAGTGAATTATAACTCACATTTGGTTGCTCTGATGACTGATGAGCTATATAAGAGGAGGTCATTCAGACGACCAGAGCACAGTTCAAGTTAGGCAGCCGACGAGTGCACATCGAAGGAATAAATACCAGGGCCGCAGAATAAAAAATCAATAGGTAACAAAACAACCCAAAAATAATTAAAAGACTTCCCCCCACCAGCGGTAAGGGGTCTCGAGATTTTTTTAAGGTTGATTGCCAGATTCGTCTGTGATTGCCAGATTCGTCTGTGATTGCCGGATTCGTCCGTGATTGTCGGATTCGTCCGTGATTGCCTGGTTCGCCAGTGATTGCCAGATTCGTCTGTGATTGCCAGATTCGTCTGTGATTGCCGGATTCGTCCGTGATTGCCGGATTCGTCCGTGATTGCCTGGTTCGCCAGTGATTGCCAGATTCGTCTGTGATTGCCAGATTCGTCTGTGATTGCCGGATTCGTCCGTGATTGCCGGATTCGTCCGTGATTGCCTGGTTCGCCAGTGATTGCCAGATTCGTCTGTGATTGCCGGATTCGTCCGTGATTGCCGGATTCGTCCGTGATTGCCTGGTTCGCCAGTGATTGCCAGATTCGTCTGTGATTGCCAGATTCGTCTGTGATTGCCGGATTCGTCCGTGATTGCCGGATTCGTCCGTGATTGCCTGGTTCGCCAGTGATTGCCAGATTCGTCTGTGATTGCCGGATTCGTCCGTGATTGCCGGATTCGTCCGTGATTGCCTGGTTCGCCAGTGATTGCCAGATTCGTCTGTGATTGCCGGATTCGTCCGTGATTGCCTGGTTCGCCAGTGATTGCCAGATTCGTCTGTGATTGCCGGATTCGTCCGTGATTGCCGGATTCGTCCGTGATTGCCTGGTTCGCCAGTGATTGTCAGATTCGTCTGTGATTGCCAGATTCGTCTGTGATTGCCGGATTCGTCCGTGATTGCCGGATTCGTCCGTGATTGCCTGGTTCGCCAGTGATTGCCAGATTCGTCTGTGATTGCCGGATTCGTCCGTGATTGCCGGATTCGTCCGTGATTGCCTGGTTCGCCAGTGATTGCCAGATTCGTCTGTGATTGCCGGATTCGTCCGTGATTGCCTGGTTCGCCAGTGATTGCCAGATTCGTCTGTGATTGCCGGATTCGTCCGTGATTGCCGGATTCGTCCGTGATTGCCTGGTTCGCCAGTGATTGCCAGATTCGTCTGTGATTGCCAGATTCTTCTGTGATTGCCGGATTCGTCCGTGATTGCCGGATTCGTCCGTGATTGCCTGGTTCGCCAGTGATTGCCAGATTCGCCTGTGATTGCCGGATTCGTCCGTGATTGCCGGATTCGTCCGTGATTGCCTGGTTCGCCAGTGATTGCCAGATTCGTCTGTGATTGCCAGATTCGTCTGTGATTGCCGGATTCGTCCGTGATTGCCGGATTCGTCCGTGATTGCCTGGTTCGCCAGTGATTGCCAGATTCGTCTGTGATTGCCGGATTCGTCCGTGATTGCCGGATTCGTCCGTGATTGCCTGGTTCGCCAGTGATTGCCAGATTCGTCTGTGATTGCCGGATTCGTCCGTGATTGCCTGGTTCGCCAGTGATTGCCAGATTCGTCTGTGATTGCCGGATTCGTCCGTGATTGCCGGATTCGTCCGTGATTGCCTGGTTCGCCAGTGATTGCCAGATTCGTCTGTGATTGCCAGATTCGTCTGTGATTGCCGGATTCGTCCGTGATTGCCGGATTCGTCCGTGATTGCCTGGTTCGCCAGTGATTGCCAGATTCGTCTGTGATTGCCGGATTCGTCCGTGATTGCCGGATTCGTCCGTGATTGCCTGGTTCGCCAGTGATTGCCAGATTCGTCTGTGATTGCCAGATTCGTCTGCGATTGCCGGATTCGTCCGTGATTGCCGGATTCGTCCGTGATTGCCTGGTTCGCCAGTGATTGCCAGATTCGTCTGTGATTGCCGGATTCGTCCGTGATTGCCGGATTCGTCCGTGATTGCCTGGTTCGCCAGTGATTGCCAGATTCGTCTGTGATTGCCGGATTCGTCCGTGATTGCCGGATTCGTCCGTGATTGCCTGGTTCGCCAGTGATTGCCAGATTCGTCTGTGATTGCCAGATTCGTCTGTGATTGCCGGATTCGTCCGTGATTGCCTGGTTCGCCAGTGATTGCCAGATTCGTCTGTGATTGCCGGATTCGTCCGTGATTGCCGGATTCGTCCGTGATTGCCTGGTTTACCAGTACTTACTTCCCAGATTCATCCGTAAACCCAAATACGCCATTCGTCCAAGGGAACCTAACCGCCGAAGAGGACACGTAAGAAGACTCCTGCAGATACCGCCAACACCCGAAAGAATATAAGAAATCACAGGACGCCCTCGGCAGAAACAGTTAGTCAAAGCTATTCTCTAGAAGCAAACCTTCTATATTTAAATCTAAGTCGAACTAATGTAAAATTAATATAAGAATTTTAAGGAAATAAAGGAAAAGACCTATAATCTAAAGTTACGTACTTCTTTGGAAGGAACCCCGGTAGACCGGCGAGCTTACCTCAGCTTTAAATAAAAAGTACATCACAAAACAAATTATTTAAAAACAACGGTAAAACGTACAACGTCATGCTAGAGCTTTTTAATTTCTCAAAAACTAAGGATACATTTTAGCATCCGGTTTTCTATTTTTATTGAAAATAAGTAAAAACATTGAATTTTGAAAACAAAAATTACACTTAAATAGGTACATAAAATTTTGAAAAAAATTAGTTTGAAATTAAAAAAAAAAATTTGTTTTCAAAATTTCGAGAAGAAAAATTAATTTTTCATAATATATTCGCTAACACAACTTAATTTAAAATGTATATTAAAGAAGAGCTTTCCAAAAAGGTATAGCATGGCATTGTAAGTTTTACCGTTGTTTTTTAATAATTTCTTTCTCTTTTACATAAGTCAATTTTTTAAAAAACTGCCCCTACCCTCCTAAACGGGAAGGGGGAATAGACACCCCCCTCCTGTACGATTTTTTTCTTCTCTTAACCCAAACTACTTGCTCTAGCTTTTTGGTGCACCTTATAGAATTTCCAAAATTCTACATGATTTAGAACGGACTATATAGAATTAGTTGCCAGGCGCATACAATTCACTCATCGCACTTTTGTACAGAAAAAGCGGGAATTTTTAAAAGCTTTGGAAGAGACCCTCAGAAGGATACATATAAAAGAATAATTAAGTCGAAAAAATGAGATGATGAGTTTCGCAAGGTTGTTAAAAAGATATGACCATTTCAGTGTTAATTCCTACTTCCCAATATGAGAAATATACCAAACTAAATATTTATTGTTTGTTTCCGAGGATAAGTTATTTTTTTGTTTGCAATTCAGTGAAAATACAATTGTAAGCAGGTTTTTTTTTTTGGTTGAAGAAGAAGTAATTATTTTTGTTCTTTCATTTTTTGAGATTTTTTTCTAAATCATGAGTGTGTGGTAAGAAAAAAGACTGGAGAAAAATAAAGATAGGTAGGTACCTACTCAAGTTTAGTAAATTTTGGTTATGGTCAAAATAATACTTTCCTCCATAAAATTGCGTTGGAATATTTTCGCTCCATTTCGCGGTGAGCATGAATTTCTTTTCCCACTACATATATGTATTTTATTTTGTTTGTTCAAGCTCACGAAAGTTTTTGCACGAATGCTTCAAAAGTTTAGATTTTCTGATTCCTTAATTTTTTTCCTATGATCGTGTTCTTTATATACTTGGAGAGAGATTTACTAGTCCTTAAAATGCATATATTAGAATCTTGGTGCTCTTCATAACGCGCATGCTTCAATCGAAATTGATAAAGCAACTGATAAATTTACTAAAACTGTTGAGTTTTATCAATATTTTCTCGCTGTCGCGTCGGACAATCTGTTGCTCTCGTCGAGCTAAAGTCTTGAAAGAAATATTTAATTCATAGAAACGATACCAAGCCTAAAAATTTAATTTAAGCGCTGGATTGTCCAAAAAAAAATTTTCCGAACATCAATGTGTCAATAAACATTTCAATAGATTTTGACCTTTTTATCATCAAAAATTTTAAGCTCGCATAGTTTCTTAAATATCAAAATTTTAGCTAAAAGAACTGTAGCTGTATAAATGCTTTTTAAATTAATTAATTTAAGTTAATTTTATAATTTTTATGAACCATTTTTCTTTTGAATTTTAAGTTTAAAAAAGTGCATTTCCGTTCAGTTAAAATAAGACCGAGTTGAGTTGCCAAAATCGAAAAAAGACAAAATACAAAATTTTACTTTGCATGAATTTTAAGTTACGTTTAACTTACTTAAAGTGTAAGTGTTTTGTAGCTTGAATAGTTTTTTGTTGATGTAGGGTCATAAGTCCACTGGCCCAAGAGTCAACAATGAGCTTTCGACTCGCTTTGGTTACAATTCGACTGTGGACTTCTAAATATCTCTGATGAGCCAAAAGTTCAAAATACAGTGGGTCAATTTTCCATCCATGGTTTTCTTTATAAACAGTATCTGGATGGCCCAAAGTACACTCTGCTTCTAAACCAAAATGATTTAAATACGAACGAGTTATAAGCGAAGCGAGAGACGTCTTTGAAGTTGGCATAACAATAATTTTCATCTAGACTAACGGGAGCACAAGAGGAATTTGCAGTTTTTTAAAATTTCGGTTACCTACCGATTTTTCAGTTCATCAAATAAGGGGTGTAACCCCCTGTAGGTACTGCTAATTTCACTGTGAAGTTAGCAGTGCATGCTGTTTTCTCAATAACTAAGAAAGCTACCAGTTTGAAATAGGCTCAAAATTTGCAGTTCAAGAAAAAAATTTACCAACTTTTTGAAGTCAACATTTAAAAAAAATTTGAATTTTAGAATTTTTCACGCAGAAATTTAAATTTTCTTAAATAATAGGTAATTTGTGGCGCAAGAGTTAATTTTTAAGTTTTATGGATAATTTTTTATTTGACTTTAGATAACGCATTTAACAAAATAAAATTGAACAAAGACCAAGCACCACTTAAAGGAGTCTGATGATCGGCGTTGCAGTCGTGAAATAGCTATAACTCCAACCTATAAAAACTCACTCAAGTGTTGTTGTTCATTCAAACCTTAAAAAAAAAAAATAAAACAAACATGTAACTAACCGAAATGAATTTCGAAGCTTAAGGTTATCAATAATCACGAATAAAATAATTTCCTTGTGATCGTATTTAGTTAAGTTTGAAGTTCATAAAACTTTCAAATATTCGAATCAGCATTAGAACCTTACTTCAGTCGGAGTAAAAAAAAAAAACTTCAATTTTACGAAAGAAAATAAATTTACCCCGCCACTCAAGTTTTCTTTAGGTCTTCTCCTTTTTTCCACACTGAAAAATTAAAAAATCTGCAGCTCAACCACATGAAAGGAAATTACAGCACTGTGATATTCAATTTTCTAACTATGTATCTCTGGCTCTGAATTTTTGAATCTAAAATTGTATTCTGTTCTGAAATGGAATTTGTGTATATGATTTATTTTTTTTGTTACTGTATATTAGGCTGTTTTGGTCTTTATGATAGAAATGCGAATAAAAACAAATTTATTCCATTATTTTTCCCAACGTTTCGTAAGTTTTCCTTACTTCATCAGGGTAATTTTATTCAATATAGTTATTCAAAAAGTACGTAGTAAACTGCTTCTCTTTTACCCCCTATTGTATCCTTCCCGGAGACGGCACTGACATAAAATTGAACATAAAAAAAAATAATCATAAATATAAATAAGAACAACTAAGTAAAAACTATTAGAGTCAAAATTGACAACAACACTTATGTCACAGTTGGGGATCTTTTTTGTTAAAAAATATATGTATTCATTTTTGTTAAAAATACAGTCTTGGGATTTACTCCACTTTGTTTTTACAAATCTGTTCCGAAATAGTACTACTGAGGTTCTAACCCTGATTCGAATGCCGGTGTATCTCTTCAACACGTTGCTAAAGCCTATAGTAATCAGATCGGTTTCTCTCCAAACATTAGTTTAAAATCTTGCAAAGAGAAATCTTATTTTTTTCTTATCTATATTTTCCGTTGCAATTTGTTCTCTTTTTTATTATAAAAAAAAACACTTTCATAGGTATACATTGTGTTGAAAACTTATACAAACAACTCAAACATGTTGAAGTCAACATTTTTGCACATTGAATATGTGTAAAACAAATTCACCCAATGCAAAATAAATTTAAATATAAACTGCTCCAAAACAGCTTTGCATTTAAAAGCAGCAGCAACACTTTTGACAAAACGAAACAATATTTTGTTAGCTAAGTCATTAGCTACTTTATATTTAAACCATTTATATTGATTTATGATTTTCATTTTTATCAGCATTTTAAATTAAATATCAACAAAATCAATTAAACACAAAAACAAAAACACATAAACTTGTTCCACATTAGTATAGAATAGGATATTAAAATTTTATTACCTTTTAAACACTTAAACATCAGAATTAAAAATCGAAAAGCTTTTAAAACAATTTTTTTTTTATTTTATTAATTTCCATAAAAATAAATTTTAACTATACATATAATTTTATATGATGTATATGTACCTATATATTATATATTATAAAAAAATGTATTGATATTTTTATATTTTAACACAATGGAGATTCCAACCTAATAAGTAAATTTCTTTAAAAATAAAATATTTATTTATGTGATTTAAACAAAAATTAAAATAAAGTAAAAAAAGTAAAGTAAAAAATTAAGTAAAAATGTGCTCGGCACATTAAATTTGCACCATAATTATTGTTAGTAGGTATATCTATAACCATACACTTTTATATACATATCTCACTACATATTTTGTTTTTAATTTATACAGTATAGTTTAGAGGGTTTCTCAGAAAACTCAAGATCTGCACTATGCGGCTGAACTTTATTGCTTTGAACTTTTCTGATCATCAACAAATTTACAGTAAATAAGATTTACTGCAATAATTTATTTGAAATATAGAATTAGAGTAGAATCTCGGAAAGATGAACGGTTCTATAAGATGAACAGCTCGGAAAGATGAACGGAATATTTATACCGTTCAGTATTCACAGGGCCGGCCCTTGCCAAACTTGCGCTCTATGCAAGATTTGTTGAAAGCGCTCCTTTTTTATATTTGCCCACATCCAAGATTCATTGGATCTTTAATTTTACGTTATTTTGAATTAAATTCTCCTTGAAAAAACTTAGCACAGTTGTGATTGTGGTTAAAATACAAATGACAGTACATATTTGTTTGCGCAAGATCTGCTTACATTTTCTTGCTCCTGGTTATGCACCCTGTGCATTTGCACATCTTGCACATATGGTTGGTCCAGCCCTGAGTATTCAAAAGGATGAACGGGTTGATATTTTGCACTCGAAAAGATGAACACTTTATTCCCAACTTAATGTTTTACTTTTTCTTTGCCTTTAGTTCCTCCTATTATATATACCTACATATGTAGCATTATTTAGTTCTGTGAACATTACTTTAGGAATTATTTTAACTTTGTATATGTAAATAATATTTAATGTTTTTATTTATAACTATATCTTCTTCCTCAACCAAATGTTGATGCTCGAAAAGATGAACAATTTGAAAAGATGAACGGGTCCTGTTTTATATCTGTTCATCTTTTCGATATTCTTCTGTATTATTTACCTACGTAGTTAGATGTTAAAAATTTTCAAAAAAAAAAAAAAATATGGGATATTTTTAGATTGAGCATAGTCAAGTCTTATGAAAAAAAGATCTTCACAAATTTTGCTACCTTGCTTAATAACGGTGAACTAGAAGAATCTTGGAGAATGCCTACGATATTTCAGCAAAATTTTAGAAAATCTCTATAACTTTGCCATAAATAGTTGTATGCTTTTGAAAATATAGCAATTATGTTAATTAAGGGTTAAGAACGAGACTAAAAACACGACAATGATCTATAACAGTTGTAACAGTTTTTCACCATGAAAATAGGAAATGTTTTTAGTGCATCGAGCGACTTCCAAAATAAACTATGACTGCCCAAAGTAAGCCTAAAGACGAAGGGCCCGTGGGAGCTACGGGAGCGCATTAACATAATCTTATTATACAAAACTGTTATAAATTGGGATGGATTTCGTCGATTTCTAAAGGTTAAGAAACTAAAACTTTTCAAGAAATTGTTAATTTTGAAGCATGAAATTTTTATTTGAACATGAAATTTTGCAAGCAATATACGTTTTCCTGGAATGGAAATATTACTCTTGCATATTTATCTTAAATTTCTGAGACACCCTTTAAATTAACACAAATCAGATATCACTTATATCAATTCAATTTATAATTTAATAAAAAAAAAAAATACAAAACCAAAAAACACTATATTCTTGCATTATACAAAAAGTTAATGAATCGGTATTTACTTCTATAACTTATCGAATGCATTTATATTTGTCAACATCTCCCTTGTCAGTCGCCACACCTGTTTGGCTGCATTCTCAAGTGAACTCGGCGATTTGCCCTTAAACATATCCAAACTGGGTAAAAAGTAATGCGGACATCTACGATATTGTAAACACGAGATTAATTGCAAGAATATCCCATTAATTCGATCTGCGACACAACACTCATCCCATTCGAATTCTCGCGGATGTTTCTCGCACTCGTATAAAAGTAGATTCTTCAGATGATAAGCGTTTATAGGATTGCCGGGCAAATCCAAATGCCGATCGCGCAATGTCTTGAGAATACTCAAACATCTCTTGCGACATCCACCTAAAGATAATACATATAATATGTGCAGTTGGTTAGGTATATATATAGGAGGGATATGGTATGGATATGCAATGAACAGACAAACAGACGGACAGACAGACAGAAATTAAAACAGTTATCAAGATCATGTCGAATGTCGTTGTTTATACCTTGTAAAAGCCGATTCTCGGCCTCGAAGAAGCTCAACACCCAAGCATCACCTTCCATGCTGGCATTCTTGCCCTGCATAATGATGCTCTCCTTAGAGAGTAAATCAAATCCTTCTGTCTTCACTTCGGCAACGAGACTTGGATGGGGCCATGGTATGCCCGGCAATGGCCAATGGGCCGCCGATCGTGGCCATATGCCGGAGCACTTGAAAGACGGTGTTATCTGGACTATGTATCGATCGCGTATTCGCAACTTCACTTCACTTGTGTCCGCAATCATTTTAACCATGTCACGGTAGATACTTTTATCGCAGGCCTGAGCGACAAGGGTTTGAAAGCGCGATCGGATCTTTCGTGATGATAGGTAGCCGGAAGCCGTTATAAATTCCACCCACAGCGACATTGACCGTTTGCGGCCATCGCTCAGTTTTAATACGGCACATCCGGGTAGTGTTCCATCATCAACGAAGTTAAAGACACCCATTTGATTCAGATAGAGAACTATTTCAAATTCATTTGGTGAGATCACTTCGACACCTTCGAATCTAAGTATAAGTATATTGGTATAGGAGGAAGATAGTTAAATTTGGAAGGACCACCTTCTTGTATATAGAAACTCACCTTCCATTGCATTCAACAAGACTTGAAATGAATCTGGGCTCCTGAACTTCGACTTCCTTGAGAATGTCCTGAACGATTTTGCATACCTCCCGAATGGAGGTGCATATTTTGAGCATTCTTGTTTGAACACGTTCCGCACAGAATTTGTTCATTTGATAGACCATCCGGGTTTGGGCGGCCATCATATCTGGTGGCACAAGCATTTTGAAGGCCCACGAAAACTTAGGTATATGTATTAAGGGTTCTCACGTGGGGAATATTATCTTTTTTATGTGGGATCACTATATATGTAGGTAGATAGTTATTTAGGATGAAAACATATGGAAAAACTATGTTTCCTTTGTTTTATAGATACATATTTTTTTTAATTATCCCTTTGTTTCTTATTTTATATATATTTTTTTTTAATCAAAACAACCGACAATTTTTATGCACCAAAACAAAAAATAAAGAACAATATCTGTGGGGGAATACGATACGCGATGTCTTTATCTGAACTGCATCCGCAGTTTCCCATCAACTCTTTCAGTAAATCTTTACAATCTTTTTCGATAAAAGTTGCACAATTGCACATATATGATACCTACTACTTCTGTGTTTTCAGGCATTCCAATACAGTGGGATTTATTTGTTTGTGTGTGCGAAACATCCACCCACTCGAGACGAGGAAAAAATGGGGAAAAATCGATATGAGGTTGGTTTATGCCGGGTATAAGATACTTTTCTATATTTTTTGCAATCCAAGTCATATTGCTGCAAAAAAAAATTCATCCGATGTTTGTAGTGAATTTATTTCATTTGTGTGTGTTGGGAAAAGGGGGGCGTGGTTTAATAACTCCACCCCTTCGATAGAAAAAAAACTCCATTGTGTGAGTGCGAGTGATAGTGAATGAATCAACGAGCAGGAGCCAGCCATTGCTGTCAAATTCATTCACATCTACAAGATAGGTACCTACAACCAAAACAACCCAGAACACATGGGCTATCTATGGGAATTGTTTTTTTTTCTTATTTTGATTCATTTCAGTTGTAGTAGAAGATATAGAAACCAGAAAAGAAAGAAGAAAAAAAAAACATCGATGATTGATGATAGTATTATTGTGACTTAGAGTTTGGAAAGATAAAAAAATCGATAAGATTTTCTCACCAAAGTGAACTGAATTTTATTATATTTTATTTCTTTAAAAGATACATATAACTATCTATATAGCTACATATCTATTTAGGTACCTATATCGTATTAAAGGTAGAAAAAAATGTCATCTGTTTGAGAAACTTTTATTTATTGATAGATGTATCTATAACCTATGTATATAGATAGTTTTTTCTTTCCACTTAATCTTGTGCCTATTTTATTTTATTTTTTGTTTAATTTATTGATTATTATTCTTTTAGCTATTATTTTTTGTTTGATCTTGATAAATGTAGAGAAATATATTTTTTATTAATATTTAAACTTTTTTGTTGATATAGGTACCTACCTAGTCTTCTTTTGTTTAAGCTAAGATATTTAATTTTATAAATCTAATATCTATGTTTATTATAGGTATAGGTACCTATATAATAAAATATTCATTTAATTAATTGAGTCGTTTCTGATTGATATTTAAGTAGGTAAATATATGTAAATGTGGTGGTGTTAGTTAGTTAAATCTTTTTATTTCATAGAAAAGAAAGAAATAATAAATAGCTTTTTTAATCAAAGTTTGATATTCGTTACCTTCCTATATTTTATTTTACTTATAAATCTATATATATATAGGGGAATCTGACGTTCTATTATATATCCAGGGCACCAAGAGATATTTAAGAATTTAAAAAAAGATTTTTAAATAAGTGCAGTGGCAACATTGATTGCAATAGTATATACACTTATACACACTACATAACAGATCTGTTTCCTTTTTTCCCAAAACTGTCACTTTCTACCCATTTAAGCAAAAAGTTATGTCAAAGTTTATATAAAATAAAATAAAATTGGACCAGAATTGGTCAAAATGTTGTCAGACATAATGACATTACCAAAATATAGTATCTAAGCAATTTAACGATCGTCGATCAGATATTCACACTCCAACAGAATTTGGAAAACGACCCCGAAATTTCAGATTGATATACACTCCGCCTTTAAAGCAACCCATAGACACGCCATACACTCCACACCGATCAAAAACATTTGATTTTACTCACACCGTGTCTGATACCGAAATCAGTGTGGGCACCAGCCCACACACAGCACACATTTCCATACACCGAAACCGGTGCAGACACAAGTGTAGTGTCTATGGGCTATACTTAAGGCAAGTCGCCGCTTTATCATGCAACTTCTTAACATCGCGTCGTCGTTCATGAAGAAATTTTACCCAACTCGCACGTCAAAAAGCTGAGGTAGGTACAATATTTTAAAAATCAGTTTAAGGCCGATTTTATTCACTAAAAGTTAAATTTGAGGATTTTTATTTTCAACTTGTGAATTTCTTTTTATTCACTCAACTTTCAACTTTCGATTTTCAACTCTGGAGTCAACTTAAGATTAGTCAACTCCTGGAAAAACTTGAGATTTTACGTACAAAAGTTTTTTCGTTTGTTTATTTTTTTTTGAAAAGCGTGTTGGCTTCATTTATCGCACAAAAAATATATACATATTGAAAAAATACTTATACTTCCGAAGTAATTATTTTTCTTCGAGCACTGAAAGCTTTTTTTTAAACCATTATTTTTCAATTATTTATTCACAATTCACAATTTGACACACAAAACACAATTTGACACACAAAACACAATTTAACACAAAAAAAAACACAATATGCATGTTCAGGAAAATGAGATCTCGGAGATCTCAGCAATCTTAGTTACCTGAACAGGATTCCTCAGCAAAATTTCTCAGCTTTGCTGTCAAAACTCTGAGGAAAAAAAAAATCTTGGATTCGCTTGCTCATGTTTTGAGTGAGAAAATTCTCTGAGATCTCTTTTTTCTGAACACACCAAATTTAACACAGATAAACAGTCAAATATGAGGACGGATTCAAATTTAAATTTAAAAATGACAGTTTTTGTTTTACATTTCACAAATATCCCAGGGATATTTTTCAAACTGGAAGTTGGCCAACTTTAGATCTTCAACTGGAGTGTTGAGAATAAAAAGAAATTTCAACTTGCTTTTCAATTCTCGAGTTAAAGTCAACTCTCAAGTTGGCCAACTTGAGAGTTTGCCTCAAGTTTAGCAATAGTGAATAAAATGGCCCTAACTCCAGTTGCTTTTAGTGCAAATGAATTATATGAAATTGGCATTATCAGGAGAACGAAGAAAGGTGCAGAATTGCCCCAGGGAGACCTTCTAATAGACCTTGATCATATACCGGGCTTGCTGTAGGTATGTGGCAGAAGCATAAGGACCTTGTCAATAACGGATGAACGGATGCTTGGTTGTTTTGCAAGGAAGATTCTTCGGGTAAATTTTTGATCCATTATATTGTGTATCGAAAGATTATAGAGGAGCTTTAAGGGCTTGAGAGCGACTTCGAGCTAGTCAAAAAGCTGAAAACACCTAGAGCGGTTGATATGGCTGGGACACGAGGAGCATATGGAAACCGACCGACGGACGCATCCAGCTCGACGAGTTTTTGAATTTATCCCTGATGATATCCACAACATAGAAAGATTGCACCTTATAGTAGTGGAGGGCACATAAGTTGCAACGAATGACCTGAGCCATGGTGTGTGTAACTGACCTGGAGGCACCCACCTGGCTAGAAGGACTAAAAAATTTATGTAAGAACCGATCGCGGTGGTTTTGAAGAACTTATTTTGTAAAGGCATGACAAACGTAGATATTGGGAAACTATCATTTTGACTCAATTTTTCAGTACAACATCATAACCGCAGTTTCGGAGGTAAGCCAAAATTAACTTCTAAAAATGTTATTAACTCAGGAAATTTGTCGCATAATGTCGCCCTCTCTGCACGGATAGTGAAAGCACTTTTAGGCACACCTTCATCAAAAACGTTAGGGCTTGGTTATTTCGAAGTTATATGCACACATAGTGTGAGTGCAGTGCATTTCAATTTTCGGGGTTAAAACACTTTCCATTTGGCTTGGGGAGGTATTGAAATGTTGAAAAATTTTTTCCGAACCTTGTATTTATGAACAGGACAAGAAATCTGCACCCCACCCCCCATTTTCCTGTCATTTTGTAAGATAAGGTTTTCGCCATATTTTGAGAATCATAAGTCTCACAAACAAAATTCTACCACATTTTTGTAGAAAATTGAATTTGAATAAAATTTTAATATGTTTTTGTAATTTAAAAGCTAAATGCGCCAACCGACTCGATGGCGGTGATCAAAATATTCAATACATGTACCTACGTCAAAATATAGTTGGTCTATGAAGCTACTTATATAAACTGTCCAATTCCATTGCAGGATGCGGCTATACGATACCGACGGATATAAAAACCTTTACAAAATCATATAAATTTTTTAAATTGCGGCTACATTGACGGGGTAAAAAGTTTTTCTCTTAATTTTTTTTAAGTTTTCTTGGTATTCATTTTCAAATATATTTAAAAAAAAAAAAAAAAAAAACAGATGACGTGCAGCTTCTACATTTAATTTAATTAAATTTTTTTTATTATAATAATTATACAAATTCGAACCTAACGCCGTATTTCCACGAGTCGATTTTTTCTGTGCGGCTAGTTACTTTCGCGAGTCATGCGACTGGCTGCTCAACCATATCATTTAAATAGGTGACTAAAATTGCATCAAAAAAAATTTATATTTCTTACAAAATTTCGACACAAATTCACACAAATTCACAAATTCTGATTTCCTTGGGTTCCATCAAACTCAAATTTCACAATATTCAGCTTTATTGTGAGTTTAGCCCGAACAACATTCCACCCGGGAAAATTTGGCATTTCACTTTTCGCCTATTGTGAGTTTCATCCGAAATTTTGTATTAAAAAAATTCCCCTTACTGTGAACATTCATTTCGGGCTGAATGTAATGTTATTGATAGCCTTAATGTTCACTTATTTTTAGTAGGCGAACGAAATTTAGTTCTACGGGTGAAGCTCATAATAGCTTTTGAAATTCCGGGGGAACAAAAAATTTTAAGGTGAAATATTTTTCGGGTGAAACTCATAATAAGACTGATTAATTATTCCCGTTATTTTGTTTGACAAACTTGAACATAAAATTAAATAAACAATACAAGGCAAAAGTCGATTAGGGGCCTATACTTTGGGCGGTTTTAGTCACCTCCGACTTCTTAAATTTACATTTTCATGGGCAGATTCACACCGCGAGTCCTCAACAAGTTGAGAGTTAATCAATCTGTCAAAATGCAAAGTTCATAGAATCAACTTTGGTGAATAAACACAATTTCTAAAGTTGAATAGAAAAATCCACAATTTAGCGTGAATGAAATGGGTCTAAATCTACCAATATTCGGCAATCCAACACTATCTGTGTTTTATTCATTGCTGCATAGCCAGCGCAGCACAAGTCTGAATAAAACGATTACTCGCTCTATATACGTTCATTTCAATAATTCAAAGTTCTATCGCCAGCACAGGCATCTTTTTTTTTACTGACTTCTTTTGTGCAATCAAATTGTTTTTGTTTACCTAGGGAAATTTTGCTGCGCTGGCTATGCAGCAATGAATAAAACACACCTACTAATATAAATTTTTTAAAAATCCCTCCCCAAAAATGTCTTCCCACAATAATCCCTCACTCAAATTCCCTAACCATATGAATTAATTTTTTTAAATGCACGAACCATTGCATTCGATAAGTTTTATTTTCGAAAAAAATGTATTTGGTTTTTATGCGTCCACTTCCGGTATCAGTTTCCGGGGACCTATTGCCTAGAGCTGTGTTAACTTGGCCCCAAAAAGTGTCAACAAAAGTTAATGGGTAAAATGGTCATTTATTTGGTCATCTTTTACCAAAAAATCGGACACTTTTTGGGGCCAAGTTGACACAGCTGTTGCCCAGGGACCAGTGGTAGTATCACCAGTTTGCCGCTGGGGCCAGTTGGCTTGGCTGGGATAACTGGTCTTGGGATCAAGGGATCTGGGACGAGCTGCGTTGACACCCATTCTGGATTCTTGTCAATATATTTTATATGCGTGGCCCACTTCGGATTCCAAGGATTTCACCTCCCTCTCTGTCGAAATTTAATTGAATAGAAAAGATAAAAATCTTATTTTTATTTGAAAAAATAAAGATTGCATTACCCGGCCTTTCTTTATACCTATTTGCTCAAGGGAAAAATTAAGTAATAAAATCATGTTGCCTTAAAAAAATGTTTGAAGAAGACAACCACTCAAGAAAATCTTACGCAAACTTGATCATCATCCACTATAACCATAAAAAAGCCGACGGAAAAAATTAATTTTTATTTTTTCATTCACTGTTCGGTTATATGATTATTATTTATAAAAATCAATATTTTTAATTGAAATTGAATAAGTTAAACAAATTAGAAAAAAAATTTGAAAAATTCCGTTGAAAAATTGATCAAAATATGTTAAATTTTGTTCATAAATTAATTTTTGATTATAGCAATAATTTAATGTTATATTTTTCTCAATGCCATCGAATTTTATTTATGTAAATTAGTTCGAAAACTGATCCCAATCGAAAGAATTTTTTTTTTTTTTTGAAGATATCAATTTCCAATATGTAAAGTATATTTTCATCATCACCACAGACGATGATAGAAACTATTGTAGATTTAATTAAACGACCATCATATTATGGTGGTAGGAATAAAATAAGGAAAAATATCTATGTATGCATGTATCTTTGTTATAACGTATAGATCCAATGTGTGACAGCTAAGAAATTTATTGAAAATACGAAGAACTATAATAAAGAAATTGTTTGAATTAGGTTTTGTATATATTTGTATATATTGTATTGTTCAAAAGATTTGACATTCTAGATTAAATAAAAATAAGTTCTATAATTTATTGAATATCTTCTCAAAAAAAATAGAAAATATAGAACTGAACCAAACGCAAATGTTAATATTTACATAGTTTGAAATGTGAGTTAATTTATGAACCTATACAAACTGATTTTAAAATAAAATTGATATTGATATATAGAAATTCATTAAAAGCTTTTAAACTTAAATTGAAGACTATAATATGCCGCACCTTTCTTAAACAAAGTAAATTGTGCAACTAATTTGGATCGCATAAAACTTGCTCTTATCTTTTACGGATATATAAAATTGCCATCAAACATTTAAAATGCTGGCTGGTATAAATTGATTTATTGATGAATATATAAAGTTAGCGAAGCAACATTCGCCGATCGAAAAGTGGTTATAGGTGAATAATTTGCCGTTAATCGTTAATTAGTTGTGAAAATTTCGAATTTGTCGTTAAATTTTTTTCTAATTTCTAAGTTACTTTTGCTGTTTCTGTTAAGTTGATATCAAGTTATAGCGGAGCAGCCCGTCGAAAAGTGGTTCAAATTTATTATATTGAAATATTTATTGCTATATAATTTGCCTTTAGAGATTTTCAATATGTTTAATCAATTTTTGTTGTAGGTATGTCTTTTTTTTGATATTTGTATAACTTGATGTGCCAAGCGATATTTTGGGAATTTCTTAAATTATTTAATTATTTTATTCATCAGGATATTTGTTCACGAACAATCAATCACGCTTTCGGAATGGGCTTAACAAGATTTTACACGTTTGGTGATTACAACAAAAACAAAATTTTTTTCCAGTTTCTTTTTTTTTTTTATTAAAACATTACAGGTGCATTTTCAAAGAGAATTGTACCTGTACCAATTCTACCAACGATTTCAATGGATTGAAAAAAAAACTTTTAAGTAATCCAAAAATGTTTAATTTTTGCTTAGGAAATGGGCGATTAAAAGTTCTTTCCGCAAGAATTGTCTGGAAAGGGTATGCGTTTCGCAAGAATTGTCATGGCAAACTAACGTTTCGCGGGGGTTCATTTCGCCGCTTTTCGTTCCGCATTTTACGTTTTGCAAATCACGTTTCGTTTTTTAAATTATTTGACAAATTATCCTTTCGCAATTTTTCATTTAGTTTTTAATTCGATTGGATTTTTGAATTTTCGCAATTTTTTATTTGGCATTTTGTTGTTTCGCTTTTTTTTATTTGGCATTCAATTGTTTTGCAATTTTTTGGCATGTATGTATGGGGTCATGCTGCCCCCCTGCAACCCCCCTCCTGGGGCATACTATAGGATTAGGGGTAAGTGCGAGATTGGGTGTAGTTAAAGTGTTGGACAAAAACATTTGGCTTTATTTCTAAGTCAAATTTGGCCTTAATTCGTTTTCGAAGTGATATAAAGCCAATTTGGCCATATTTCCATTTTCAAAACGAAATAAGGCCAAATTTGAGATTTGGTCTTCTTTCGTTGGGCTTTATTCCACGTCACCGAAAAATACTCAAAAATGAACGATTTTACATAAAAAAGAAATTATGTACTTCTCAAAAAAACATTAATATTAATTATCAAAACAACTAAACGACGAAATGATCTATCAGCGAAATAATAAAACGGCGAAGCGATATTTTGTGAAAGAATGAAATGGCGAAACGTATTTCGCGAAAAAATCAATTGGCCATAATATCAAACAACGTAACTTTCCTTTCGCAATTTTTCATTTAGTTTTTAATTCGATTGGATTTTTGAATTTTCCCAAATTTTAATTGGCATTTTTTGGCTTCCATTAAATTACATGTCTTAAAACTTCGCACGAAATGCAACACGTAGAATGTGAAAAACAAAATACTAAACAAAACAAAATGCGGAACCCCCGAGAAACGTTAGTTTGCCAGACAATTCTTGTGAAACGTGTAGTTTAATGGAAGCGAAAAATTGCAAAACAATTGAATGCCAAGTCAAAAAAAGCGAAACATAAAAAATCAGCATAGAAAAATGAATAAACCTAAAAAAAAAAATTAATAAATGCCCATTTTTTGTTAAACATTGACTTACATATAAGTAAAATGTTAAAATACAATGAACAAAATAAATGTAATATGAAAATTTCCTTTAGTCTTAAGTTTTATTTTGAACGAAAATATATAAATTTGTATGGGTCTTGTGAATAAAAAAAGCAAAAACTTGAATTTTTAAGTAAAAATTATAGGTTTTTGGTGAATAAAAATAATACTAAGCTAGCTTGTTAAAGATGTCTTCAAGTAAAAGCTACTTTAAAGTAGCCAACTCTAAATTCATTTAGTTTAAACTTCTTTTTTTTTCATCCTAAGGTTTGTATGAATAAAAATAGCTGAAAGTAGTAGTCCAGTCAATAAAGCATTTGACTCGGAAAAAATCTCCGGAAAGCTGGATTTTGGTATACAGCTTCCTCATGGTGTTCTTAAGAAACTATCAAAAGTTCCATCGATATGAGCGCCGCTAACAATTTTACGGGGGGTTGAAGGCCCTCCAAAATGGTTTTTGAAGAATAACTCCCAAATGGTAAGTTGTACAAAAAAAATGTTAAAAACTAATTTGTAGCTTGAAATATTTTCTACAAAAAAGATTAACATACTTTTTTTCATACAAATAACGGTTTTTGAAATAAACCAATCAGAAGAGTTAATGTTACTTTTCTATGTAGTTGGGTGCTTTAATTCCAAAATTGTGCATTTTGTGATAAAAGCATCAATTTTTGTTTATTATTGGTACATTATATGGATATGATTTTAAGATATCGGTTCACTCTATTGGTCCACCCCTTTAGGTAGGAGGGGCAAATAAAAAAAAATTTCTAAGAGAGAAAATGAATATAAAAACACAACGGCAACACTTACAATATTATATTACAGCATATCTTAAAGCCAGAAATTTAGTCTTTATGTATGTTTTTAAATTAAGTTATTTTAATGCGTAGTTTTTGATTAAATGATTTTTAAACTCAAAATTTTAAAAATATAATTTGAAAAAAAAAAAAATAAAAATTTAAACCCATTTAGATCTGATCTGGATATAGGATATGATGACGATGCAAAGACTGACGGGCGAAATGATAAAAAACATTTTTGTACCAGCATCCAATACTGGCCATATTGAGCAAATAAAAAGTTGTGGCAGTAAAAATTCGAATACCTGTTGCTTTACGATTCGGTCAATATAAAACAGTTGTATATAGCTAGAGCTTCTCAAGTCAAAAAAAATTAATAAACAAAAGAAACCTTAAATTTCGAAACTAAAGCTAAAAATTTTCTAGTTCAAGCTATTTAGCGTACCTAATCTTTTTTTATTCACATAAAAGAAAGCTTACCTATATAAGCTAGACCTTTCGTCTAGCTGAAGCTACTGGCACACTTACTTTTCATAAGGGTTTCCAGGGGAACCTTATATGACCAAAGGTGGCCTAGTCATGGGGCGTTTCCATTATAGTTCTGACTCAAAAATTTAGCTTGTTAACTTTCAATATTTGACTTTTAGAGCAAAAGTTTTAATTTTCTTACTAAAACTACATAAATATTGAATGTTTTGAAGTTTTTAAGGCATTTTTTGTAAACTTAATTTGGGTTTCTTCTTAAAGTTCAAAAAAGTTTCCCTGCAGCCCTTCTCCTATTGAATAAATTGCTACTAAATCACATACATTTTCATAGACAAGAGTAATGACAACAACCCTGTAAAGTTTGGTTTTCAAAAAATTCGGAATTTTTCGCCTCGAACCATATGGCTGGGATTCAATAACTTTCTTGCCTGGCAGTTTGACCACGAGCCAATGTAGTCAACGTGTTTTGAATTTTTGGACAATATCTATAACATCTTGGTATTCGGTACAGCTCATATAAAGAGTCCGCTATTATATATGTTCCCCTCCCATCCGTTCGCCTTTCTTAGCACACAGGAATAAATATCCGTCGAAGAATTTCTCTTTCAAAAGAACCCCAGCTTATCAGCTCTCATTTTCCGCTTATTGCCAAAAATCGCCTCCTTATATAAATCGGAATTCGTAGTAAGACCCATGTTCTTATAGACACTTGTTGACCGAACAGCGTACCATATAACTATAATCTGTCTAAAACGTCTTTCTTTCCAATTTTGCTCCGGAATCCGGACCAGGCTTTATAGGAAGTGCTGTGCTTTGACAATTTTGGCGCCCCGAGCAAATTGGCAAGGCCTTTTCACGTTAATGGCCGTTTTTCATTTTTGCAATTAAGGGAAAATTACATTTCGGGTTGAAAAAGTTTATATTTGAAATATTTATTTTTGTATTTATTTAAAAAAAAATCAGCTTCGCAAACTTATTTATCACCACCAATTTTAAGGCGGACTTAGACCATTATTATTCTGAATACCACATTTATCATACTTTTTCTTGTTGTAAAATCAGCAAAAAAAATTAAAGGTATCCAACTAACGAGGAGTTATTTATATTAAAACTAATAAAATTTGTCATTTCGTGAAATGTGCTTATATATTTGGCTATATAAAGTTAAAACATAAAAAAACATTATAACATCCTTTTTATACATTTGCAAGTAAATTATACACAGCTATATGTAAGGTATACAAAAAGGAACACCTTTTTTTTTGAAAGTTGTCCGGTTGTAGGTATATCAGCGAAAAAAAAAGAAAGAAGAAAATAATATGTGTGAGTTCCTTGAGCCCGCCAAAACCACAGAGGCACGGACACTCATTGACAGTGACAAAGTAGTCAACTTGTAGTTTTAGAAATATAAATATAGGTAGGTATATATAAAAAATAATGTATTTCCTTTTTAATTTTTTTTTTAACACAAGATTTATCTTCACACACAGATGGAGTTTTTTTTTTTTTTTCTTAATTTTTGTTGGACACTGTCTCAGTAAATTAACTTTGACATGTTGACAGTGTCAAGAAGGAAAAGAGGTATTTATTTAACTATCTACATATATACGATATACCTACCTACTTTATACCTGACTCGCCATATCGCATATAATATAAACATTCTGTACCTACTTCATTTGAATTTTAAGTATGACCATTAAAATTTATTATGGGTTCGAGTTTTTACATTAAAACTTATGTTTATTTGAATTAACGAACTTTCATTGAATAATTTAGCAATAAAAATTGAGTAATGGAGTTTTGACGTGCTTACGCGGTTATGATGGTTACTATGGATACAATAATGTTATAGGTCAATTAACTTATATCATTCCTATGATTTTAGCTTACAATCATCATTTTTGAAAAGTTTGTGAAATGGGAAAGTCGCTCTAGAAACTACACATGAATACGGTGCCAAACCTGGAGGCAAATTGTTATTTTGCCGCCTCAAATAAAAAAGGAAGATAACAACAACATTAACATATTTACAAATAGGGTTTTATTTAATAACATTTTTAAAAAATTTTTAAACTAAAATGTTGATCTGCGATTTTTCATTTTTTCAAATCATGTAGTGATTTCTTTTTCTAAAATGCGATTAAGCATGTCTTTGAATTAAAAAGTTGCAAGACCGGTTAATCGCTCTTGGGGTCATTGTTTAGCGAAGATAGGTTTATTTAAGTTTAAGCTTCGAAGAGCTATGGCTTCACCTGATGCAATACTTGAAGGAAACTTTAATAGTATCTTAAATGCCGTTAGTAAATTTTCACACAATTCCAGTAAGAAGTGTGAAGCTAAAAACATATGTAGTTTAAAATTGACAAAGCAGAAGTTTGATTAAATATATTATTTTCACTCAAGAGATATTTAGGGGTTGGAGTCATTATTCTGTAAATGCCAATATTCGGTTTACCAAAATTCGGTTTCCAAAATTCTGTATTTCAAAATTCCGTAAATTTAAAATTCTGTAATCCAAAATTCTGAAAATCCAAAATTCTTTTTTTCAAAATTCTATAAAACCATAATTCTGTATTTCAAAATTCTGTATTCCAAATTTCTGTAAATTATAAAAGAAAAATTGCATTCCAGAATTTTGGATTTACAGAATTTTGATATACCTACAGAATGCTGGATTTACAGAATTTTGAAATACAGAATAATAGATTTACAGAATAATGGAATACAGAATTATGTTCATATACAGAATTTTCAATCCATTTACAAAATTTTGGTCATACAGAATGACGACCCGTTCCCGATATTTAGCTATAATATCCTTTCGAAATTCGTTGTCAATTGTTGCTTAAAGTTGTTCGCAGCCTTTTAACTCCACCTTCTTTCAAATGTAGCAAAGAAATCTGATATTTTGGTTGAGAAATTGGTACTGCGCAAAGTGCTCATCAAGAGAAGATAGTTGAACATCGATAAAGTAAAAAAGAAATCAGCTTTAAATTTTAATTTTGGGTCGATTTATCGATTTTATTAATGTTTCAAAATATATGTTTCAGATTTACAACGGCGGCTACGAAGCCTCCTTGTTTCAGACACAAAGAAATCCACTTGATTGTTCATTTTCGTAGAAATGTTTTTAGCGTCTTTGTATAGTTTTTTAAACTATGATTACTAAGAACGGTTTATCTAAAAGTACCAACTTTTACCATTTATCAAAATCCTCCAAACAGGTTAAAAAGTCCATTGATTTCGATTGAATCATTTTTGAAAGGATATTTATTTGCACCATGAAAACGTTCCAAATTCCTGCGTTTACCGAGTTGAGTCGTGAATTCCGAACTTTCTGGAATTTCCAGTAAAGAATCATAAATTTCTGATAATTTTTCTGAAATACACGTAGTCATTTTTGCTCTGTTTGACCACCGCACCGGTTATCGGACAAATTTTCCAAAGCAATTTGCTTAGAACATTCAGCATGATTTTGAAGAATGGTCCAGGGCTTCGAACAACAACGATGAACGAAAAACTAACTGAAGTGGATGGATGTATTAACCTTTTTCGCTTTGAAATTATTGTATTGATTTTGCCGCCCTAGGCAATTGCCTGTTTTGACTACAGGCAGGTTCGACACCGCATGTAAGGTAGGTGACCCAATTAAGGCCCGGACCCTTATAAGGCCCATTGCAAACAAAACAACACAATCAATATGCAACGGGACTTTTTGGTTTGTGTGTTAGTAGTACCGTTGCATACCAACTCCGCAAAATCAAAAACAGCCATCTCCCTCATTCCTGTTGAATCTGGCAGTCGAATGAATGTTGTGAACTGAAGCACACGTGTCTTTTTATAAAAAGTGGTTGCAGACGCTTTTATTTTTGTGGAATATTATAGAAAGAAAGTACGATTCTTAATATTAATCGAAAAATATATCAAATATAGATTAATTTTTTGATAAGTTTTATTTTTATGTATTGGCTAGATGGCATTTTTGGCCTTCACAATTTGTATCGTTCAAATGCTTTTCAATGCTTAAATTCTTGGTAAAACCCCAGATATCTATATTCCTGAACAACTTCTATCTATATACTCTATATTCGTTTTATAAGAACACCTCTCATTTGTATAATTCCTTCTACCACCTTTTTTGAAAACCATGACTTTGCCACAGGGCACAGTTGCAGCGATTCTGGTGAATAAGCAAACAGAACTATGTCATCCGCAAAGAAAAGTGCTTTGATAATGGTTCCTGCATATTCGATATGTCCAGACAAACATAGTCCTCGATGTAAAGTGCGAACAAAAGAGGGCTCAGAGGACACCCCTGGCGTACTCCCGATTCGGTGGTTTGACATTCAGACATTTCCTCGCCACTCCATACTGCCGATTTAGTATCGTCATAGATGTACTTTTTGGAAATCCCTAGTCTAAACATCTTGTATATTAATGCCTTCCTGTTTACCGCATCAAATTCTTTCTTAAAATCAACAAAAAAGAAATACAGTTTTTTTTTACATTTTGTAGAGATTTTTTTTGCGATGCTTCCTAGTTCCTAGTATAAAGATGTGATCTATCGTAGAGTATCCTGTCTTAAATCTAGCTTGAAATTCCTTAATTAAAAGGTTTTCTTCTATCCAAGAGCTAAGTCGTCGTTGGAGAATTGAACATTACCGCTATTTAATATATTTAATTTTAAAACTTATAGTATACCTTCAAAAAAGAAACACCTGTTACAAAAATTATTCAGCACAATAGCTTACCCGTTAAGTTTATCTATAGATCCATTCATAACCAGTTGAAGAGACTGAGTCGATTTGAAAATTGAAAAATCATCTATGTACCTACTCTTCAAATTTATTACAAATCCCATTACCCACTGGCCACAATAAAATATTATTTTATTCGAAGTTAAAAAATCGAACATTCCAACCGCATATATGTACCTTTATAAATTTATTGAACTAAATAAAAATATACAAAACTATATCCATGCTTAGCAACATCATTAAGCTACCATTCACCAATTCAATAATACCTAACGTTTGACAACAATTTCAAAACACGTTTCTTAATCGATCATAACTCTGTCACCACAGGAGCTGTCTCACATTTTTGTTATCTTATCTAAATTACATCCTGTTTGTGTCTCCCTCTATCACTACGTGTCTATACCTATGTATATATACCCAGCTCAGCGCCACTGCCATTGCCGCTGCCAGCACAGCATCAACCCAGGAGCATCGCTTCTTATCTGGAATGGCTTCAAGTCTGTGAGTCTAAGCCTAATTAAAATTGGTACTAATTCAATACTTAACGAGATTTTAATTTACAAACAACATAAATTTGCTCAAAAACACACAGCACTGTCTTAACTGTCCCATCAAAGATGTCTCAAAACGGCCAAAACAAGCTTTAGTCCCATCATCGGACACCGGAGTATGCGGTCGTTTGGAGAAATTTACATTTTAACGATCGACTTTGTGTGGAGTGAAGCAATGCTCTGCGATGGCATCTGGTATAAAAGTGACTCTTACTCTGACTGGTGATGTTGGAAGCACAGTATGGATGGATTTTTTAAATGGATTTCTTGAACTGACCCTTGTTGCCAATGATTGCCATATTGATTGTATATAGGTACATAGTACAGATGCGATTTTTGTCTAGAATCATCCAGGACACGATCCCATGCATCCTGTAATAAATACCTTGACTTCTTCTTTTCTGCATTCGGCTCGGCGCTTGGCCCAAACTTAGTATTCAAGTCAGTTGAATCAGCTACACATGTCTCTGCCTAAAGCCCTGGCAGAAGCCGCAAAACAAATCTTTAGGTCTTCCATTATGGTCAGATGCACCATGGCGTTCGTGCTAATTTCGCAAGCAAAACGCATCGCACCGCATCATTTGTGCGTTCGTCATAAATGGATAGACAATGATGATGAAGATGATGAACACGACGACCGGACTACGAAACAGCCACCGCCGCGCCGGCCGCCGACGTCAAGCAACCAGTGACGGTTACGACGAGTGAGGTTATGATGAGGAGCTGCCGGAGCTTGAGTCCCGTTTTGATGCAATAATTTGCTGCTTCTGCACACGCACAAATACACATAGAATATGAAGCCCTTTTGTGGCGCTTCTTCTTCTTGGGCTTGGTCTTGGTCTTGGCTTGGGTTGTGGCTCTGGCTCTGGCTTTAGCACTGAGTTGGGACATAACACAAGGATGCGGTTATGGCACTTTCATGCGATAATTTGTGCTCATTTCATTGCGCGTTGGGCTGGTTAAGAGAATGGTTTGAAGTGACGTTGTGACAAAGTGACAGTTTGCCTGTTTGAAAGTGATACGTCTGACAGGTGTTGGAATTTCTGTTCTGATGAAGACGTTGGCTAATGTTTTTTGTTATTATTGCATTGATGCCTCTTTGAAAAGATGATGGAACTTGCATTTTTAATGTTATAAGGATCTGATGCGGTTTGCTTGTGGTTAACCGACGACAACGACAACGACGACGACGCCGCTGACGACGATGCGACGTACGGAGCTATAAGACCATCATGGTAGAGAATATTATGTTCGTTGGAAACCAAACTTGTCTATGACATGAATATCTATTGCCTATAAGAGAATTACTGTTGAAAAGTCAAGTTTTTTTTGATTAAACGAAGGAAAATGTACCTATAGAAAAGACATATATGTGCATACATATTTTGTTTAATTCACTTACGCCCATATTATTCACTCGATTAATCCAGATTTAAACTTAAATCCGGATGTAAAATAATATAAATACATGTGGATTTAAGTTTTCATTTGAATTAATCGAGTGGATAGTGCTTGTAGTTGTCATATTAATTAATAAATATATAGGGACAAATTATAATTAATGGATCTGTTCAAAAATCGAGCTCGAATACCAAATAATTATAGGTACCTACGTATAATGACAAATAATATCATGAAAAAAAGTTTGAACAAAAATTAAAAAAAAATGTTCAAAAAAAAAATTCTTTTACAGTATGTCCCACAGTCACTGCCGCAAATGAAAACCATAGGCTCCAGCAAGTTATTTTAAGTCGAAACCCTTAATTTTCTCGCTTTCGATTCCTAAATCAGGATATAAATTACTAAAAGGTCATTCATTTTTCGGTTTCGAAAGTAAAGCTATAAATAAAACACACACAGCGATACGTTTTTGATGAAAATTTTATTTTATTATAAAGTTTGGACTTTGCCAGTAATGGTGAAAAACAATATCATTCAAATGGCCGCTTCGGGAAGATTTGCAGCATGCGATTCTTTTGAGGTAATTTTGAACCACTTTTTTGCACATTTCGGGCGATATCTCGGCCATAACTTGAGAAAGTAACGTTGGTTTTTAATTAGAGTTCGGGGATTATTTGCGTAAACACGGTCTTTTGACACAGAAATGACACGCCAATTGACGTCGTCAAAACGTGAAATTACGCGACCAGGAAGCTTCTCACGCAATAAATCCATAATTGGTCGTGTTGTGTGGCTTGTTGCCCCGTCTTGTTGGAACCACATATATATCGTCCAAGTCATGATCTTCAATCGCCGCGCCGGCCAAAAAAAAATCGGTTATCATTCGACCATAACGCTCCGAATTGATTGTAACTGTCTGCCCATTGGCATTGTCGAAGAAATACGGACCAATGACACCTTTCGACCAAACAGTCACTTTGTCTGGATGCAACGAATCCTCTTCCATCACTTGTCGGTTTTACGAGCCACATATGCGTCAATTTTGTTTGTTTACATACCCACCGTATGAGAAATGTGCCCTATTCGATGAATGTTGTTCGAAATATGCACGACAAGTTGCTACGTTTGAATCGCCACTTTTGTAGTAAGTTTTAATAATTTTAACGCTTTGTTCGATTGCTAAGCAGTCCATTATCGTAAAAGGGAAACATTCAACGAATATTATGGCACTTAAAATGACAGCTGAGTTTGACAGTGTCAAATACCAGCGCTACCAACATGAAACCGCAAAACCGTTATAAATTCAAATAATTTATATTCGGATTTAAGACTTTAAATGAATTTATCGAGTGAATAATATGGCGGTACATAACGACTAAGCTATGATTTCGGTAAATTCGAAGGTACTGGTTATACGCGTGCAGGGTCATCATAGGTAAGTATATCTATACTTCGAGCACCCAGAGTTAGTTTTCAATTCGCGTTACAAAGCGCTTATGATGCACCCTTATTTTTAACGGTAAAAAATTGTTACAGCTGTTTTAAACTAACATTTTGTTACCAAAGATATAATGTAGTACAATGTATATAGGTACATATTAGATTGATTCAAAACATTTTAAATGTCTTCGATTTTCAATACCACTAACTTTTTAGTTGAGTTAGGGAAATAAAAAATAATAATATATTATGTAAATAAATAGAAAAAAAAATGTTACTCAATAAATTATTTTTACTTGCGATATATGTATAGGTACTATATGGCAAGTTATGGATTCGTAAAAAAAATTGAAGTTGGGATTTTGATCACTATGAATGCGAAGTCGAAAAAAGTGAGTCTCGCAATTCTGTCCGTCCGTCTGTCTGCCTGTCTGTCCTTTTGGCTGCAGCCTAAACGGGTCGGTCGATTTTCTTCAAAGTTGGTACCTATCGTTTTTGGGAATCCCCCCACCTGTTTTTTTCATTTTTTTTAAGACCAAAAATAACTCTACTTGCCATACAAATTTTTTCTGCCAAAAAATGAAAATCTTATTTTTCTCTAAACCAACTTAAAAAAAAATTCACTATTTTTTTTTATAAAAAAGAAACCATTTTATAAGAAACAAATTTCCGAAAAATGGTTAAAAATGGTACCTCCCATAGAACCATTTTTTTGATTTTCGATTTTCTCAAAAACAGTTCATCGGATATTGATAAATTTTTTTATGGAGGATGTTTGAAAAAGTTTTAAAAGTTTTTATACCAAAATTTTCCAAAAAAATGTTTTGGATTTTCAAAAAAGTTTCAAAAATTTTTTCATTAAAAATTCATAAATTATTCTTATAACCAAAAATAACGGTACCTCCCATACAAATGTTTAAAAACTGGTATTGAAAATCTCATTTTTCTCAAAAACGGCTCCTACGATTTTGATTAAAAATTTTTTGTGAACTAATAAAAAAAATTTTCTATGGTTTAAAAATGGTAGGTATCTCTCATAGAACCATGTTTTTATATTTTCGACTATCTCATTATCAGTTCTTGAAATAAGTTTTAATAATATTGCATACCAAAATTATCAAGAAAATAAATTATTGATTTTTAAAAAAATTTCAAAATTATTTTTTGAAAATTCCATATTTCGAAAATGGGTAGATAATTTTTTTTTTTATTATTTTTTAACTCCGCATTAATAAAGGCTAAAAAATTGCGTACCATTTTTTTTTATATTAATTTTTTCAAAATTGTATACATAAAAAATTATATTTTTAAAATATAGCGCTCCAACGATTTTCAATTTTTTTTCTCATAAATTGGAATTTCCTAAAGAAATCGGATGATGTATATCGAATTGGTTTCTGGTGTCAAAACATTTTCAGAGGTTGTTTAAAAAACGCGTCCGAAAATCAAAAATACCGTTATAATTCGAAGCGAGAAAAATACGCTACGTATATGTATATGGATTCTATAGTCTCTGTTCAGCTGTAGTTACAAAATTGTTATATCTTTCTCGAAAAAGACTCCTACGATTTTGGTTCAAATTTGTCTGTTTGCTAATATTTGTTGACGGTTTAGCATTTAACTATAGGAATACATTTTACATTAAGCCATTATTAACCAAGATACCAATAATGTTTATTACAGAACCATTTTTATTTATTTTCAACTATCTATCATATCTGTTTTAACTGACCTTAATAAAATGTTCTATACAAAAGCTTCTGATGATAATTAGTGTAATTACCTACATATATTGCATATAAAAAGGGTGTAAAGCTACTATTAGACTCGTCAACGTAAATGGTCAATCCGTTGACTCTCTGACGTCAAAATGACATCAAATTCTCTACTAAAGTTGTCAAAGCGTGAGATTTGACTGCATTTTGACGTCAGAGAGTCAACGCTTTGACCATTTGCGTTGAATAATTTTAAATAAAATTATAATTAAATGAAATCACTTGAATTACAAATTAAAGTAGATATGTATTTATTTATTTATTTAAAAAAAAATCATTTCATCCTTCAGTTGCAGTTGCAGTTTTTGTATTTTTTTTTTTTAATTCCTATAGTTTTTTCATGAACCATTTACTTAGCCTTTTACAACATATTGCACGTTCTACAATAAATCTAGTTACGTCAATGAACAATACCTACATAGATGAAAATATGAATTTATTTTTTTGAAATAATTCTTCTTTCAACTTTCAAAAATAATTAAAATATTATATTAATTAATATATTTTAATAAAAAATAAAAAAAAAAAAATTCTGACCCCGACGTGATTTGAACACGCAACCTTCTGATCTGGAGTCAGACGCGCTACCGTTGCGCCACGGAGTCATACTATTACAGCGCGCTATTTGTTGCTTTTGTTCTTTATGTATTCCAATAAGGTTATTTTTTTCAGTTAAGAAAAACTGTGTTGATTTGGATGCAATTGTTTTTATTTATTTAATTTGAAATTGATATCTACTTTTAATGATATAGGACATGAACAAAAATGGAAAAAGTCTCAAAATAAATAAATAAGTAACTTAAATGTTTAAACGCCATCTATCACTATTAGCTTAGATATAATTAATGGGCCCCTTTTGAATTATCATAGACGTAAAGAACATTGATAAAATAATAAAACTAATTAGGTTTCAATAAACTATTTAAGCACTGCTGTTTGCTCTGATTTAAAAAGGCTTTAATGGTCTAAGCCCATATAGACAAAGAGCTATAGCTTAAGAATGCAAACGTTTTTATGGGTTAACTAATTTCGTTGTTTTTCTTAATTTATTGTTCTATAAGTTAAAAATAAATAGTAGAAAAGCTGTGAGCCCGTTCGTGTTAACAAAAAAAAATCAATAAAAAACACAAGTTGATTTGTTTTTATGAATTCCATTATTGCCTATACAACTGACTGCTGGCATTTAGCCCGTTATTTATATAGCTAAATATATAAAAAAAACACGAATGATAATTGTCATTCTTCCATAATAATATGCTCTTTTCATATCAATCAATTGTATTTATTAAAATTCATCGAGCGATAATGAAGAAATAATAAAGTTGTACATCAAAATGAAATATTTTTCTCAAGCTGGTTGCGGCCCTTGTTCATCATGTTTAGAGGAGACCATACCACTCCCATTGAATAAAATATCAAAAAATAAATCAAAAGGCTATATATAGTTAGAAATGTTCCTATAAAAAACCCACAAAAAAAGGGGCGCAAGGGGTGGTAAATCAATCACAAATTGTCAACGACAAAGAATCTGGTCATATATGGGAGTTAAAAGGCTTTCGTGGCGGCATCCTCCTATACCGCATCAATCCGACGACCGACCGACCGACTGACGTCAGTGATGGTCGTTCCATCGGCCAACCCAGTCAGGCCAGCAGTAGGTATATATGATCTCGCTCATAGCTCATACCCACATATAAAATATATTTACAAGCCAAGAAGGTACGTGCTCGCTGTGCTCAATATCAATTGAAAGAAGCATTTAATGGCAAAAGCTGAAGTGGAAGGTGCTCCGCTACCATTGAGGTGATTTAGGATCCCATTTCCACGTACGTGATAGCCATTTACAAACACCGGCAATTAATTGTGAATGATCATCAGCGACTCAATCGGCTCGATCGATTGAATGCATTCAAGAAGCCCAAAGAAGGTAATTGAAATTGTCCACCAATTGGTAATTATTCATCGTTCGGTTTATGTTGATGTTGTTGGTTTTTCTTTTGTCTTTATAAAAAGTATGTATTATGCTTCTTTATAGTAGGTATATTGGACATGTGAATCAATGGGAAATTATTTGTGCACCTGGGATAACGATCTAAGATTTCAAAGAAACGGGGTGGGGTAACTTATTATGTTGTCAATAAAAATATAACTTGAATTGAATGGTTAAATGATATAAAAGTTTATAAATGGAGCCAATCCTTTTTTATAGAGTACATAGTGACATAGAATTAATAAGGTTTAAACTATAAAGACTTTTATAAGATATGTAATTCGATTTAAAGAGACCATTCATGCCACATCTAAAAATTGGTCCACAATGGACTTTTGAGTTTTGACCCACTTGGATGGGTTATAAGTCCACAGTTGATTTATGGACTTATAACCCACCCGCATAGTGAGTCAAAAGTCCATTATGGATTTTTGGCGTGTGGACTTATTACCCTGCGCCGATGTTTCAATGTTTTTTAGTCAACGATTTCGAATATGTCTATATATACGAGTTTAGATGTTCCACCAATTTTCCATGTTAAACTGAGCTCTGAAGGTTATAATAGTTCAGTGCGATGTAATTCGTAACGAGAAATGAGTATCCAAA
The DNA here is from genome assembly GCA_929447395.1 of Epistrophe grossulariae. NCBI lineage: Eukaryota > Metazoa > Arthropoda > Insecta > Diptera > Syrphidae > Epistrophe > Epistrophe grossulariae. The sequence continues at coordinate 48,183,062 of OV839568.1, forward strand.
TACATATATCAAAACGAAATATGAACCGGCTCGTATTCCACGTCATAATTTTTATACGCAACGTATAAGACCATTAGGAGCACTTAAAGAGGTGTGGAAAAGTTTGATATTTGTCAACTAATTTAAAAAAAAAAAATTCTGAAAATTAAAAAAAGATCAGTATTATCTCGCTAATCCAAATCACCTTTAATCTGAATATCGCGCTTATCCGAATTCCGAACCTTTATTTTTTTTTTCATTATGTATCTTTCTTTACAATCCGAACTTAACCTAATTTGGGGCTCTTGCTTCCCGGCACGTGCTCAATCTTTTATTTAAATACGGTTTAAGTAGTTTTTATTACATTATTTGTAGTCTTTTCTTTAAAAGTGACCAGTAACAGGAAGAATTAAAAACACTATAAGGTAACGTTGAAATATGAATTTTTTTGTTTAATAAATATGTTTAATAACTAACACTTTTCTTATTCTCTTTCGTACTCATTAGTTGGAATATTTTGATAATCCGAATATAGCCCATTTGGAATAGTAAGACATTACAGTACTTGTAAGGAATTATTCCGGATTAAACCATATATAGTCTTCTTTTGCTACCAAGAGGCCAAAAACGAAAATCAATGGGATCAAAATATAGGTAATATATACTTTACTCCCGAGAAAGCGGCTTTTTATACACTTTTGGTGCGGATATACGAAGAAAAAAAATATTCGTATGCAGAGCGGATGGTCTCTGGCTTCATGATAGGTTCTGAAGTCGTAACTCGTGAAAAATGATTCGGCGACTCCCGCCTCCGGTTTCAGTAAACGGGGTGAATATTGATATGCAGTTGCATTATTTTCATTAAAATAATTTTTGAGCTCATAAAAATTCACTAAATTTGATACTATATAGCAATGATCAAAATTATAAATTTAAAGGTTTTTTTTAAGCGCGGTGCTACGAGCGACGGCGGCGGTAGCGCCTCTTTTATCCAATCTTGTGTCAATATTCTTCTTTTGCAAAAATATGCATCTTTATCATTCATCTCATCAAGAGTCTTTATGGCGAAACCAAACAATTGAATTCGCAAAATAAATTTACATCCCCTTATAAAGTATTAAATGATTGTTATTATTTATTCAGCACACGGGGCGGCACTGTGGCGGCATGTCTTTTATTTCAAATCCTCCTCCTTTTCCCAACTATATAAAATATTAACAATAAAAGTTGTTAAAGATTTTTGCCACTGTTTGTGCGGTATTATCTGCCATATATTTTATATTGCTATACCTACATACATAGATATGTTTATGCAAAATAAATTATGAAGATATATCCTGAGAAAAGACTGTCGTGATGGTTTTCTATATTCGTGATTAAGTTGACAATCTTGCAAAAACGATCAAGCATATGATCAGAATAGGGACGGTAACAAAAAAAAAAAAAAAAAAAGCTAAAACCATTTTTCAAAAAAAAATGCCAGAACGCATTTAAATTTCCAATTCAATCACGATCTATCGCTATATTCAATGCAGGTGTACACTCCGCACCACTTGACTGAAATTGGTTTGTAACAAGCAAACACTCTTAGTAAACCTTAAAACTTTATTCGTGGTATCTGGTCGTTCCGAAACCACATAAAGTCTTGGTTCACTTAAATTTTAACTGTGTATGTAAATATGCACTCACAATGTAAGTATATGTATGGATAATGTAATTGATAAGTTAACTAAAGTCATAGAAATATAGAAAAGAGACAGGTTTTTAGTCGAGCGTGCAAATATCTCAAACTTGCAATGGACTCATAATATTCTTTTAGGAGAAAAATTCTTTTTTTATTTAGCTATAGGTATATAGGGATCGCAAAACGAATTTTTTTAACAAATAAATAAAACTATATACAATCTCGATCAAGCGATGTGGAGTGTATAATGTAAGTTTATTGAAGTTATACCTACTGTTGGAATGTTCTTGATGGTTTCTCATTGGTATTGCATATGTGACCAATCAATATGCTAAATAATTTATATTTTATTGCTGATGCTTGTTAACAATCGTGATTCTGTTGTTATTCTGAATTTATGGGCGCATATAGATTTTGTACAAAAAAACAATTAATTTTCTGGTAGAATTTGGACTTAATTCTTTTTACAAAAAAACAATAACTTTGCATTGCATCTGAAAAACTTCGAATTTTTAGAAATTATTCTCTGACAATAAAACGTTTATAACTATAAAAACAAAACAACATTTTTGAAAATCTAGTTTTTTTAGATTTGGTCTGCCAAATTTCGTCTTATTTTGACTAACCGCAAATGCGCTTTTTAAACTAAAAATGCAATCAAAAAATTATCCATAAAAGCTGCATAGTACATTTTTGCGCAACAAATTAGCAATTAAAAAGCTACAACTCGAGATTTTGGACAAACCTGACACTACAATAAATAATCTTATTTTTCTCAAAAACGAACCAAAAAAATAAAAAAAAAATAAATAGTTTTTTTAGTTTTAGATTTTTTAAGAGGTTTAGAACTTTTTTTTTTAAAAAACACAAAAAATTCGAAAAAATGAATGAAATATTTATTTAAATCGACAGTTTGAACCTTGCAATTTAATGTTTAAAGATAATTTCATGCAAATGTTGACCGCGGCTGCGTCTCAGATAGCCCATCCGCTGAGTCCAATTTTGACATACTCTTTCACACATATCGGCCGGTATCTCACGAATGAATGCATGGATGTTGGCTTCCAGTGCGTCAATCGAAGCGGGCTTGTCCCTATAGACATTAGCCTTGACATACCCCCACAAAAAATAGTCTAATGGTGTCAAATCGCACGATCTAGGCGGCCAATTGACCGGCCCGAAACGTGAAATTAACTGTTCACCAAACTCGCCTCGCAATTGCGCCATTGTTTCGCGTGCTGTGTGGCATGTGGCACCGTCTTGTTGAAACCACATATCATGCAAGTCAAGAACTTCCATTTCGGGCAAAAAAAAGTTTGTTATCATCGCTCGGTAGCGTTCACCATTGACAGTAACGCTGCGATTCGTATCATCTTTGAAGAAATATGGCCCAATAATGCCGCCGGCCCATAAACCGCACCAAACAGTGGCTTTTTCGGGATGCATTGGTAGCTGTTGCAATGCTTCTGGCTGATCTTCACTCCAAATGCGGCAATTGTGCTTATTTACGTATCCATTCAACCAAAA